>JANRMT010062817.1:24437686-24478393 GCA_026402145.1 Polypterus bichir lapradei
TTATCTGTATGTTACCAGGCTGTGCCCAGAACATATTGTAAGACAATGGAACTCATAGTGTTAATCAGATGTATCAGAAGTACCACGTAACTGCTTTTGTGTATATATCTGAAGTTTTTTTACTTTCTCGTCTCGTAGTATATGTATTGTAATCGTCCAAAAATTCAACCTTGAGATTTTGATGAATCTCAACATTTTAGAAGCCCCTGAGTTTGAAATACCATTTTTGAAGTTATGTCTATGTGTCTGTCTGTCTATCTGTATGTGTATGTATGTAAACATGATAACTTGAGGATGCTTTCACTTAGGTTAACCAAATTTTGCATACAAGTATTAGGTACAAATTGTAGATTTCTATCAACTTTTGGGCTATTTCCACTAACCGGAAGTGGTACTTTACCTTTTATTCAACTTTACTTTCATAATAATTGTTCAATATATTAATAATTTGTTTTGATTTGTTGTTGATGGTTCTTTAACGTACATAATATAAAAATATAATCATTGTCTTGTGGTTTACTCCTCAAATATCCATCCCCATAACTGAGTATACAAGAAAGTCGAGGGGAGACCACTCCCGAGTTTTTACCAAGGACTAATAACAGGCAGGCAGTGTGGTGTAGTGGTTAAAGGCTTTTCTGTTCCAACCAGAACTTCAAACCCTGAGGCTGTTGGTTCAAATCCTGTTACTCACCCTGTGTGGCCATCAGCAGGTCAATTTGCCTGCTTGTGTTCCAATTGGAAATACAAAAAAATGTAACTAATTGTAACTCAAATTTTGTAAGTCACCGTGAATAAAGGCATCAATCAAATAATAAAATAATAATACCATTATTAGGTAACTGCAGTTGCTTGCCTTGAACATGTAAGTAGAACGTTGCTTCATTTGATCAATTCCTGCTTTTCCTAGTCACTTGAGTTTTGCTGATGGTCATTGCAAAACACAATTTTACGGTAAAGTGTATTCTTTTGAATTAAAATAGGTGCTCGGTATGAATTTCAATTATTTATGCTGTTCACTCAAGCATTTCTTTTTGTGTCTTTTGTCAGTTTTATGTGGTTGTATGTGACACGTTGTCATTTCCAGCCTCAGTGTCATAGATACAGGAGCCCAGCCTCCATTTTGCAGCCGGTCCAAAGCCCTGATAAATGGGGAGGGTTGGCGTCAGGAAAGGTAAAAATGAAACCGAAACCTATAAAACATGAACCCTACATAAATGTGGGAAAAGATAAAGAAGAAGAAGTGCAGGAGTCATTGCCAACAACAAAAATGCACAAAATGGTGGATGTAAAATATAAGCGCATACCAATAAAAATTGATAAAGGGCTCCAAAAACATTTGCAAAAAATTAAAGTAGCATGTAGCAAATGGTAGAAAAACAGTCAAAAGATGACTAGACAGCAATGAAGAGGGGCTTTCTAGAAATCAAATTCAGGGGCATGATTTAAACTGAAGTACATTTGAGTATCATCAGACTCAAAACGCAAAGTTAAGTCCAGAGTCTAAAGATGCTTTTCTAAACAGCCCATAAATCATGAATATTCATTTAGTTTTTTAATTTTAATCCAAAGCTTGGATGACAAGAGTCATTATTTCTTAATGTCACACAGAACAACATCTGTACTCGCATGCTGTAACTAGAAATGGGCTCCATTACTGTAACCAACATGGCTGGGGCCTGTGCAAATAGCATCTAAAATGGTAGCGTTAGTAAGAAAAAGTCACCAAAAAATGGTAACATGATGACATCATTGCAATGATGATAGCAATATGGTACGATGGCACAGTGGTAGCACCAGGGTTCGCATCCCATGGCTTTGTGGGTTTCCTCCTATGTCCAAAGACATGCGGGTTAGGTGGACTAGTAACACTAAATCGGCCCTAGTGAATGGTTGGGGTGTGTTTGTGTGTTTGCCTTGGCCCTGTCCAGGGTTTGTTCCTGCCTTGTGTGCTATGCTTGCTGGGACTGGCTCCAGCAGCCCTGTGACCCAGGTCTGGATTAGCATTATTCCTTAGCATTAGCCCCGAGAATCAGTCGGGTAGCCCCCATGGGTAGCAGTGGTGCCTCGGATTACCGCAGGGCTCCATGGGAGATGGATGTCGCCAGGGGGTGCTACAGTTGTTCTTCCGCCACACCCGGAAGTGCAGCCGGAAATAGGTAATCAAACACCTGGAGCACTTCCGGGTGGGCTATAAAAGGAGCCAGCAGCCACCAAAGGAGACAGAGTCAGGAGGAGGGAGACAAAAACAGAAAAGAGAAGGAGAAGAAGAATTGTGTGGTACTGTGCTTGTGGGACTGTGTTGTGGGCTCGTGGGGACGGGGAAGACGTTCCACCCGAGCAAAGAAAAATAAAAAATATTTGGTTTGTTTAGAAGTGTGCCTCCTGCATCTGTCTGTGTCAGGTTAAGTGCTGGTATAGCGTCATTGTCACAGTGTATACACGTCTTCCCCTAGTTTCATAATGGCATCTCGTAAGCAGTGATGACGCAGTTAAACTGTCTTCAGGAACTGAAACTGAAGCGATCAGTGAAACCGAAAGTGATTCTGATGAATTCAAAAGCGACACCCGCATCACTTGTGAACATGCAGTGTGCTGGTCATATTATTATTAATCTTCATTTTTATTATTATTACACTTTCTACACTTCTAACTTTATACTTTTAGTGTTGTCCACATTTTACAGTATAAAGATGAAATGTAATAAAAATTTAATTTTTCAAGCCAAGAAATGCAGCACTTTTTATGTGTTTTTTTTTTTTGTGAAAAATGTAATGCTAAGGAGTTTAAGTGGCTTAGAAAACGACTGACTGACTGACTGATGAATAAATTTTGAGAAAAGCAGTATAAATGTACATAAACCCAGAATAAACTCTAGTGGTCCAAACAATCAAGATTAATAACACCAGCTCAGATAAGCCTAGATGCCTGACTGAAAAGAAACAGGAATGAAACCCCAGTGGGGTCTGGGTGGTCTCGTGGCACTGGAACCCCTGCAGATTTTGTTTTTTTTTTTTTTGCTCCAGCCCTCTGGGGGGTATTTTTCATACGTGGATTACTCGTTTAGCCAAATGTAATTGTTGATGATTTGGCATGATCCTGGATCTGTCGGTTTTTCGAAACTCTTGCTGGATGTGCCACTGCATATGTTGCATGTTGTCATAGCAGCACATCCAAATCCTCAAAACTGCTCGGAGCAGGTTTGTTCTATGTAAACAAGGATTAGCTCACACACTTAATCAGTGTCCGTGCATGGAATTCATTCAGTCATGGCTTCGCTGTTCATGAATGAGCGACCAAATGATATCGGTGCGCAAATTATAAAAAGAGAATTTCATATAGAGAGGCTTTTGTGCAATCGGCAAGATCCTTTATTGCTCCTGGAGGAAATTCTTTTCGAAAGACACCGCTTTATTAGCACCTTATATTCGAAGTCAAACTAGGCGAAGTCGGGCTCTCACAGCCACACAGACAGTATGCATTGCTTTGAGGTTTTTTGCAAGTGGAACTTTTTTTATATATTGTAGACGATGCAGAAAATCTATCTAAAAGTGCAGTTTGCCAGGCAATTCGTAAAGTCGGTTTGGCTCTGAAATATTTCCTTCAAGTTTTCATAGTGTTTCCTGGACACCTGCATATTCAGACCATTGCAGGTAGGTAATACACAGGCAAATACACCCACAGCTCCATAAAGAATCTCACAATCAGTCTAACATTCTCATTACCATGATTTCCAAATGTGATTGGGGAACATGGGACTGATCAGAGTGGAGTTTGATCAAACATTATTTGGAAAATGTACCTCTCATCCTGATGAATAATCAGACACAGCGACTGCATCAAATATTTGACCTTCATCAATATCTCGTTGGTCAGACACAGGTTCTAGGGTTACGACATTCCCTGCAACTGACCCAACAATAAAAAGAGGGCTATATGGAACATACCTATGACACACATTGAGGATAAATATATGCAATGACCATCCTTTACCTGGTTCTGAGGAGGAGCTTCCCCCTGGAATGCCCTCAGAAGCAGGGCGCTGGGCATTTTGCTGGAGAGCCAACTCTTCTGCAGGGGTTAGGTCTGGATCACATGGACCGACACCTGTTTTTTGCTTGTCTGCCTTCTTATTAGCTTTAAAATTAATATTTTTTTATATATGATTCTTTATGTCAACAATTCTTTAAATTGTTATATACCAATATTTACCAGTTTGAAGTATATTCTTGCACTTCACTTTAACCTGTTCCCATGTTCTCCTTGTGCTCACATTTGATCTGGAATTATGTCATATTAAATAATAATTAATCTGACACATAGGAAATGAAACGCTGCATTCAGTAAGTACAATGCACACTACTTAGCGTTTAATTTGTCGGCCACTCTTTGCCAGCCGTCTTGTGCATATTAAATCTTGAAATTCTTCATATCCTTCGAATAAAAGGTCCTGCTCCGCTTGTGTGAAGAAAGAAAAAAAAATGTGCCCGTTCTTTCGTCATTTTGTTGCAGCCTGTCAAAGATTTGCTGATCATATTTTCTAGACTCAATATATATGGGCTTTTCAATAAGCGCGGACGCGCGCATTCATCTCGAATGATTAGATCCAGCTAGACTAATCTACTACAGATAGATAGATAGATAGATAGATAGATAGATAGATAGATAGATAGATAGATACTTTATTAATCCCAAGGGGAAATTCACATAATCCAGCAGCAGTATACTGATACAAAGAAACAATATTAAATTAAATAGTAATAAAAATGAAAAAAAAAAAAAAATGTTAGCATTTACTCCCCCGGGTGGAATTGAAGAGTCGCATAGTGTGGGGGAGGAACGATCTCCTCAGTCTGTCAGTGGAGCAAAACAGTGACAAAAGTCTGTCACTGAAGCTACTCCTCTGCCTGGAGATGACACTGTTCAGTGGATGCAGTGGATTATTCATGATTGACAGGAGTTTGCTTAATGCCCGTTGCTCTGCCACAGATGTTAAACTGTCCAACTTTACTCCTACAATAGAGCCTGCCTTCTTAACAAGTTTGTCCAGGCGTGAGGCGTCTTTCATCTTTATGCTGCCTCCCCAGCACACCACCGCGTAGAAGAGCGCACTCGCCACAACCGTCTGGTAGAACATCTGCAGCATCTTACTGCAGATGTTGAAGGATGCCAACCTTCTCAGAAAGTATAGTCTGCTCTGACCTTTCTTACACAGAGCATCAGTATTGGCAGTCCAGTCCAATTTATCATCCAGCTGCACTCCCAGGTATTTATAGGTCTGCACCCTCTGCACACAGTCACCTCTGATGATCACGGGGTCCATGAGGGGCCTGGGCCTCCTAAAATCCACCACCAGCTCCTTGGTTTTGTTGGTGTTAAGATATAAGTGGTTTGAGTCGCACCATTTAACAAAGTCTTTGATTAGCTTCCTGTACTCCTCCTCCTGCCCACTCCTGATGCAGCCCACAATAGCAGTGTCATCAGCGAACTTTTGCACGTGACAGGACTCGGAGTCATATTGGAAGTCTGATGTATATAGATTGAACAGTACAGTCCCCTGCGGCGCCCCTGTGTTGCTGAACACAATGTCAGACCTGCAGTTCCCAAGACGCACATATTGAGGTCTGTCTGTAAGATAGTCCACAATCCATGCCACGAAGTGTGAGTCTACTCCCATCTCAGTCAGCTTGTCTCTAAGGAGCAGAGGTTGGATGGTGTTGAAGGCGCTAGAGAAGTCCAAAAACATAATTCTTACAGCACCACTGCCTCTGTCCAGGTGAGAGAGGGATTGGTGTAGCATATAGATGATGGCATCCTCCGCTCCCACCTTCTCCTGGTATGCGAACTGCAGAGGATCGAGGGCGTGGCGGACCTGTGGCCTCAGGTGGTGAAGCAGCAGCCGCTCCATGGTCTTCATCAGATGTGACGTCAGAGCAACAGGCCGGAAGTCATTCAGCTCACTAGGACGTGATACCTTTGGGACAGGGGTGATACAAGATGTTTTCCAAAGCCTTGGGACTCTCCCCTGATCCAGGCTCAGGTTGAAGATGCGCTGTAGAGGACTCCCCAGTTCCAACGCACAGGCCTTCAGCAGTTGTGGCGATACACCATCTGGACCCGCTGCTTTGCTGGCGCGAAGTCTTTTCAACTCTCTGCTCACATGGGCTGCTGTAATTGTGGGTGGGGATGTCTCACCTATGCTGGTATCAGCAGAAGGATGGTTGGAGGATGCAGTACTCCGAGGTGAGAGTGGGTTAGGGTGATCAAACCTATTAAAGAAGTTGTTCATTTGGTTTGCTCTCTCCACGTCTGTCTCGATGGCGGCACCCCGCTTCGAGCTGCAGCCAGTGATAATCTTCATCCCATCCCACACTTCCTTCATGCTGTTGTTCTGCAACTTGGCTACATGGCTGCGTTTGAAAAACCGACTTATCCCAAATGAGTTTCACCGGCATTAACTCATCCAAGATGAGGCATCTGATCTTGGATGACTTAAATTACCCCCTGGAGTTTTTTTTTTTGTTTTGTTTTTTCTGTCCTCTTGGCCGTCAGACCTTACTTTATTCTTTGTTACTTAGTATTGCCTAATCTTATTTTCATATTTTTCTTTTTTCATCTTGTAAAGCACTTTGAGTTACATCATTTGTATGAAAATGTGCTATAGAAATAAATGTTGTTGTTGTTGAAACTGAAGAGGAACACAGAATGATGATGGCCATCGCTAACCATACATTCTTGAATGAAGCCTTTTTTCTGTACTGAATAAAGTTAAAATTCATAATTCAATCTGTTATTTCCAATGGTAACATTTTTTGTAAGTTTTAGTAAGTTCAAGTGAAGTGTTTAACTCGGCACTCTGGTCATCTGACATCCTTTCCTCAACTTTGAGACATTGCACTTTTAAAGTTCCTTCCTAGCGTTCTTCTAATTTCTTATAGGGTTCAATGACCTCATTTATGCAACCTTCTTCTTCCTGAAATAAATAAACAGTTCTTTTTAGATGCAAAATGAACTTTAAAACAAAGACTGGCAACAAAAATATTTTGTTATTTGAACATCACCTTCTTTATGGGTCATCTTTACAGGATGACAAAATAATAAAGCACATCGTCACCAGAAATGGGTGCTCATTCAGAGAATTTGACGAGTCTCATCAAAGAAATGGCACAACATTGTGCAATTAGCATCATTTGTCCTGTTTTGTTTTACCATCAGTAAATGGTAACTGGGAGCCCAAATCTTCCTGACATTTCCTTATTATTTTACTATACTTAATAAATGCTTAATGTTAGCAGTTGGGCAAAATACCTGAAAGTTCAGATGACTGAATAACTCAAACAGGAAAACAACTAAACACTGTCAGAGGAGTTACTGGCAAAAAATGTAGAGGTTAATAATAATTGCAGATCTTTAATGTATATGATCCTGCAATGCGTATTATAATCTATTAGAGCAGGTGAAGATCATGAAAAATCGAAACTACAAATATGTTTAGTATTTTGTTTAATCATTCTGTGTTTTTCAGTGTTCTATTAGCCTGGCATATGTCTATGCCTCACTGCTTCTTTAATTCTTAGCTCTTGGAATTAATAAGTAGACCAGTGTTTGAGGACCTAAGGTTATGACAGAGAATAAAAGGGGACAGGCACTACAAAATATAAAAAGGAGCAAGAGCTTTTGATATGATTATTTTAAAATCAATTCTAAATGACACAGGTAGCCAGTGTAACAATGTCAAGAAGGGAGAGATTTGCTCAGATTCTCTTTTACTTGTTAAGATTCTTGCTGCTGCATTCTGAACTAACTGCAGACAAGTTATATTTTTCTTAGTCATGTTAAGATTTATAGTAATTTAGCTGACTAAAAACACAAATTTTTATACATTTTATAGCTTCTTTAGATGTTATAAGAGGTGTAACTGTCATTTCTTAAAAGAAAGTAGTAGTATAGGTAGTATGCAATTTAATGTTTAGTTCCGAATCCATAATAACGCTTAAGCTCTTTACTTCTGGCCTGATCTGAAAAGATAGTTTTTTACTTATTTAGCTTGAGGAAATGACCACTCATCCATTTGGTAATGCTAGGAAGGCATTGGATCATTAAGCCCAGAGTGTCAGGGTCATCAGGGTCCTCATGTATAAACGGTGCGTACGCACAGAAATGCTGTGTAAGAACTTTTCCACGTTCAAATCGCAATGTATAAAACCTACACTTGGCGTAAAGCCACGCACTTTTCCACGTACCTCATACCTTGTCGTACGCAAGTTCTCCGCTCGGTTTTGCAGACTGGCGGCACCCAGCGTCAAAGCAGTGCTACTGTTCCTGTGTGGTTTTATTTTCCTGACGCGGCTTTATAAATACACTGAAACTAACCGCATATTGTTTATTAGTGTAATGCATCTGATTGTAATTAACCTGCAACAATATAAAGGTCCAGGGAATAGCCATAGTATTCCAAATACCATAACTGCTTTAGCGTTGTTACTCTCACTGCACCTTCTTCTTCTTCTTCTTCTTTTTTCAGCTGCTCCCGTTGGGAGTTGCCACAGCGGATCATTTTTTTCCATATTACTCTCACTGCACCACTCGGAGTATTTATATCACTGTATCTGAGTGTGAATCACAGCAGCAGCTGATCGGAAAGAGAATTATCGGTATACAGCTTCAAGCACATGCTACCTCAGCCATGGCAAAACGTTTCAAAGCCTTTCCTGTACAGACCTCGCGGTTCAGAAACATCCCAAAGTTCATCCCAAGAACTTTAAACGCACTTAATCAATTGCTCCTTGTAGAACTGTTTGTACTTATAAGTACAATTACCTCACTGTAAACTTGCACTACAGTTATTACACAACCTGAGCCACTTTATAAAGCGCGTATTTACATATGATGATGATATCATTTTTAAGATGAAATTCAGCAAAATACGTTTATTATATTATACAGATAAAACTTTAACTTTATTTAAATAATCTATATTCTTCACTGGGACTGGTGTGAAGGATAGAATAATTAAATATGTACTATGAAGATATTTCAATGTTCCTTAAATGTTTTGAAGAATCAGCGCTCTAAGCATACAGATGGCTTAACGTCTATTACTGAGCTGATTGTGTGGCGATCGGTTACTTGGAGAAAGAAAAGCAAGGACTGCAGGGGCGGCCACGCCAATATATATTGAATATAAAACAGAAAGAGAAAATAACGACACAGCTAAAAACGCAGCGGCAAATTTCGACAAAAGTTAAACGCTTGTGTCATTAGCACGAGGCAGCTATACAGTGTCCGCAACAAACGTGCCCATCCACCGTGCATAAGATACCATATTGACATTGGCGGGCAAAGGGGCCACCGATTCTTTCTCTGCCCAGGGCCGCCACAAGCCTAGAGCCGCCCCTGAGTACTGCTGCAATAAATAATTTCATCGAAGGTCGCACACAATCACTGCGCCGTGAAACCCATGTTTAATAACGTGCTTTAACTCCTATCATGATGAAAATGATATCAAGTATATATCTCAGTATTTGAATTATTCAGAGAGCTGTAATATCACAAATGTAATGGATTCTGTGTCCAGTTGGAGGAAGAGAGCCGGTTTAAGAAGCACATAGTGATTCACACACATAGAGCACATAGAAGATCACATACAAAACAAAGCATTTAACGTGCTACTTTACTTACGATGTGATTTGAGAAACTGGTTAATTAAACGATTTTAAGATGAAGTTTATGATGTTCTACTTTAATGACAAAATAAACTACATGATTAAAGTGGAAATTTCGAGATTGAAGTTGACATTTCGTTCTTTTTCCCCACTGTGTGCCTTTTTTTTCTCTGTACCCTAATAAGCTTTCATGTGACGCTCAGACGGTGGGCTACGACTCGCCTTTTCACGGCGACTTTGATATCTGACAACTTTTTTATTTCCGGCACTGTGTGACTTTGTGAACTTGAGCTTTCAAGTTTCTCCAATGCTATGTCACTCGATCAACTTCCTTTTGTTGATTATACCACGGTTTAAATAAACAAATAGTATGTTTTTCCTTTACCTCCACTTGGTATTCGCTGAAATTCTTATATTTTCCCCCGTGCTTTTCCCATTGTCTTTTCACAGAAGCCTGAGCTTAAGGGTGATTTATATTGATTTGCTTATTCAAAGAGGCGTAATTCTGGGAGGAGTTGGGGCGGGACAGAAGGTGCGTGCACGTGCGTTAGTTTTCACGCTGACCGGGATTTATGTAGCGGAAGAACGTGGAAGTTGGAGTACGCACAAATTCCTGCATCTGGATTTTTCTGTGCGTAAGCACATTTCGGCTTTTGTGCTTACGTCATGTTAAAGTGCGAATTCTACACACGACGTTATGCATGAGGCCCCAGGTGAGACAGATAAGTAGAGCTGTGTGTCATCTGTATAACTGTGCTAGTTTACTTTGTGTTTTGAAATAATCTTATTTAACAGGAGCATATAAATGAAAAATAATAGTGGGACCAGAATAGAAACAGTCGATCCTCAACTTTTATGACTACAAGCATTCACCAAATTTTATTCATAACCCCATTTTTACTTTCACATTGGCAACCATACACATTCATGGGATTCGTGGCTATGTGCAGTAGAGAAAAGATCCTAACACCCTAATTATTACAGGTTCAAAGTATTAGCATTTTCACCTTTGACTTTTACGATGTTACCCTAACGAAAGTTAAGGATTGACTGTAATTGCCGAACATTATATATGGTATCACAGATCTCTAACATACAATTACAACAACTTACAAAGTATTTTCTAAATGTTATATAGGATTGATTAAATACGATTCTGGAAATTACATTATCCATGGCCAACCGCTTGGCAGAAGGCGTTCTTCAGAAGAGCTATCCATGAGGTCGTTATGAGTCGATATCAAATTGATGACACTTAACTAACTATATAAGACTTAAACCAATTTAAGATACTACCAGAGAGAACCCCAGTGGCTAAAGTGATTAATGAGAATACTGTGGTATGTTGTGGTAGGTTGTTTGTGTCAGCATTAACCCACAAATCCTAAACTACTTTGACCAACACAGAAACCAACCAACCAGAAATCTATCACTTTACTTAAAAGGGCTTATTAGGAATATGTCTAAAATTGTCAGAGATGGAGGAGTCAAGATTCATTTTCTTAACTAGTGATTTAACTCTTGTTGTCCTTAAAGAATTTGGAAAAACCCCAGTGTCTAGTGAAAACGGACGCTTTTCTAGTTCTCTATCAATTAGCACATTTTCTCCAAAAGCCTGAGGGGTTTCATTTTTTAAGGATGTGCTATACTAAATCTAATTATTCCTTTTTTTTTTCAAAAAAATGCTACATCTGTCTCGTCTAAAACTCTCCAAAATGTTCCCAGGGCATGATCCAACCTGCGAACGCTGCAACCAAGCCCCAGCCTCATTGGGTCACATGTTCTGGGCCTGCGCCAAATTAACATTATTCTGGACCAAAATTTTTAATTACCTTTCAGACAGCCTTGGTCTCACAATCCCTCCTAACCCATTAACAGCTGTGTTTGGGATTCTTCCAGATGGGTTTAAAGTGGAGAAAGACAAACAAATTGTGATTGCATTCACTACACTTTTGGCACGCAGACTTATTCTGATAAACTGGAAGAACCCAAACTCTCCTCTTTTAAGTCAGTGGGTAACTGATTTGTTATACTATTTGAAATTGGAAAAAATCAAATACTCAGTTAGAAGATCCGTACAGACTTTTTTCAAAACGTGACAGGATCTAATTAGATAATATTTTAAAATAAGCTCATAAAGCACAGAGAATTTATTAATTTAGGTATGTTTACAAGCCTTAAATTTCACTCCGTTTGGCTTGCTCTCTCTCTCAGGGGTGGGGATCGATTTGTCCTTAACTCAATTTTTGTAAAAACTTGATTGATTTGTATGGATTGCAATAAAATTAATAAAAATATAATAAAAAAATGAAAAAAAAAAGCTTGAAAAGCCTTACTTTTTTCTTTTCAAGTTTTCTGGAGCCACACTATCAATGGAACTTTAATATACCATTAGATTTGCCACATTATGATTTATAATTTTAGAAAAGTAAGGACCGTTTCTCAATTCACATTGATGTGTTTATTTAATCATATGAACCTTTAATATTTCATAGTGAACTGTCAATTTAGTTTTTCTCCATTTTCACTCAGGCTTCCGACATTCTCTTTTAAGTTTAGATGCTGTTTGCGTTGTCCATGGTATTTTAATAGTGGAAGGTTTCTTAACATTTCTTCAGTAAATACTACAGTATGTGTCATGATGTATTTTTTTATAAATTCTCCTTGAATTAAAACAAATATTTAGGCTTTCTTTTAGAGGTTTTAGATGTCAAGGAATTTTTGTGATTACATTTATTTTTTGTCTGATACTTTTAAAAAATATTTAAAATAAATAACAATCTCATGCTGTTCCATTTTGGTTTTCTTGTGGGTGCTGCCATTTTGAGGGGTTTTTTTTGTTGACAGTTGCTATGCTGTTGCTAGGTAAGGTCAAAAGGGACTGTGAGACATGTAACATTTCCAGGTCAAGGATATAAAGGTTGTGTCGTACACTTCATAGTTGTCCTTGACTGGATTCAACTCAAGCCTACTATTCCTTTGCTGTATTTCTGGTAAATTAATTCTGGCTCTGCTTTCTGAAAACTGTTTAAGATTAATGCTTTAGTTCTGATTACATATGTGATGGTTGGTTCTTGAATTGTTGCACTGTCTACTTGACTATGATTTTGGCTAGTGACGAGTAACCATAAAAGTTCTAAAGTTTATTCCTGATCAGAAGTTTTGGTGTTTCAAAAATAGTTACATCTGGTGGGTTACAGAAATCACAGCAGCCATGAGCTCGACACAGCCTGGCAACCCCTCACCCTTGTTGGCTGCATATAATCATACCAGGGGATGGGACTGGACTGCTTGTCACCTGGTGAGTTGCCAACCAGGATCCTGAGCTGTTTCATCATGTGGTGGGTGCACAATGTGCTGTACCAGTGTATAGTCCACAACCTGTCCTAACCTGACCTGTACACTAAATTACTAAAAGCCCAAGAACATTCTGTATGTTCATTCTGATCTTATGATAACCATGTTGTAATTAGTCCCAAAGATGTAACTTGTTGCCATTATGAATATCTCAGCACCTCACCAGTGCTCACCTGCGCCGAGGGCCAATGGACTCTGTCGCTCTTTGAATTGCTCTTGTCGGTAGTTAACTGTCCTTAGAAGGACCACTTGCTGCCACAGCAAGAGTTTGGCAGGCTTTTCATTTTTCTAGGGTCCCCTAAAGCTGCTTATTAGTATTTAGTTTATTAAGTACTTATCTTCTAGGTTGATGTAACTCATCAGCGGCGTTACGATGGCCATGTAAACCACGAAATGTCATCGGTACTCAGAGCCAGTGAGCAGCGGTGGGACACTACATTATATAAAACACTATGACATTTTCACTTCAGGGGGATTTTTCTTGTTAAGCATTGTGAAAGATTAATATTTTTCCATCAGTGTTTTGGGAACAATTCTCCATAAGGGCAAAAAAATTCCAGCAGGGTTTAGAGAATGTGCATTTGGAACGGGGCACACAGAAGTAAGTTTAGAAAATGTGTTGCAGTATTAATCACAAGTTACAGGTTCTACTGAAGAAGAATAGTATAGCATGGTACTTAAACACTTCTGGACTGCAAATTTATTTTCAATATCTCCTCTGTATAAGATCCCCTTTCATAGAATGTGGGACAGCGCAAAGCTTTGAAAGAGACAGGCCGCTCCCGGTGCTTCAGTGACATTTGAAGCTTTGGACATCATCAGTCACATGGTTGTGAAGCTTCGATACTTAGCTTTGAAATAGTGTGCTTCATTAAACCGATACAAACTTTGAAGCCCTGGTGTGAAACATCCCATCTGTAATTTTTGATACATGTCATTGACCCAGAGTTCTCGTTTTTTGACTTCCTGGTATCAAAACCAACCCAGACACAGACGGGCAGGAGACAGGTTTTGCCACAAAACCGACTCCAGTTCCCGAATGGTGGGGACTGGCCCCCTTTTTATAGGGCACCTGGAAGGACTCCAGGTGCCCAACGAGCTTCTTCCAGCCATACTTCCGGGTGTGGCGGAAGTGTTTCCAAATAAGGTCCTGGAAAGGTCCATATTCGCCCTGGTGGTGCTGGAAATAAAGGGGACTGCCCTCTGTCAACCCAGGTAAGAAAATGTCTTGAAAATACTCTCTCTCCCCCGGTCCTTCCCCTCTCTGGGCATCCCAGCCTGGTAAGGGTAATGGCCGCCCATCACACTGGTTACGACTCACTGTTTATTATTCTGATTACAATTTATCTCCCAATTCCTTCCCAGACTAAATTTTGCTGCTGTCCGGTGCAGTCAGCACACTATGTTGACTGTGACTCTCACCTTAGCATTTAAAATTTCCACATTACTTTTTATATTCCGGCGGCATTCAGATAAGCACTAGGATTAGTGCCAAAATAGGCCCACTTACACTATTTGAAACAATTTCTTACCTACAATGGATACAATAAAGTTAATTAGACTAAGTGAGATGTCTCTATATAATTTCAAGTTCATTTATTTGCAGCAAATATTAGCCTTTAAATTGCAGACACACATGTTTAATTCATTAAATCAGGAGTAATAAATTGTAATAATGTGCCACCATTCCAATAAACAGAAAAGAGGTGGAAGTAGGCTGCAGTAGGCTATCAGAATAATTCTCTTCAGTGCAGGAAATAAGAGTTTTGCTTAAATAAATGCCCCGGGTGTCTGAAACCTCACAGCTGTTTGTGATATACGAGCAGCTGCTAAAATGATCTGTCTACGGGTAAGACGTGTAGGCTCTCTAAAACACATCCCTGGGCTTTCTGGATACAGTCTGAGCAGAAAGCGCAACGTGTTTGCCTTTCAATAATAGGAGCCGCCTCGGGCTCATTAGTTCCCATGTCAGAGAAATCCAGAATGCCTGCAGCTCATAACAATTTAAAGGTTAAATAAGTTCAGCCAAGGTTGCCGATAGGGATAAGCACAATGAGAACACGTGTACGATTCAGGCTGCCAGCCTCTCGGGCTGCTCTCCCTCAGCTTCATTTTATTGTATCCCTGCATTAGCTAAAGTGAAAGCAGGAAAATTCATATTATCTGTCCATCCATCCGTGAACTAACTCATTTAATTCAGTTCAGGGTTGTGGGGAAAAGAAATTTCAATTTATCTTAATTTACCCTTATACGCAGCAGCAAGGTGGGGCAAGGGTTAGTTAGCCCTGATGCCCTTCACATTCAGATTGGTGTCTGTGTGGAGTTTGCATATTCCTTCCATGTGTTTTATTGTATAAGGCCCTATGGTGACCCCATTTTCCTTTTGTGTACTCTTTATTGTGTAAATAAAATGTCTAAAATCCTATACACTTAACACTGTGTTTGGTACTTTAGCTCTTCCTCTCCACTTCCCTTCTATATCTGTATCTTCAGGCAATTAAACAGAATAAAGAAGCAGGCAGGAGCTAAGTTACGCATTAATTATCTATTATTGATAATATGCCCAAACATGTTAAGGAAGCAAAATACAAAATGAATGTTGGCAAACCATACCCTTATAGCCTAAACATCCACAGGTGGCTCTCGGTTTATCAGTCTAGCTTGGTTTGCTGCCACTTGGGCTTTAAATGGAGTATTAACACCAGCCACATGCCTCTTTCAGTATGGCTACCAAGAAAGAGTTGCCTTCATCATGGTCACATGGTGAGGGAAAGAGATAAACACAAGGTGACCAACTTTATACCATTCTTCCCACAAAACACAAACTAATGGGTCATTTGTGGTACAGAATGGCTTCTGATTCAAAACCAATTATAAACAGCCATACTTTAGAGCAGGGTTCTCAAACTCTGGTCCCAGAGGGCTGCAGTGGCTGCAGGTTTTCATTCTAACCCTTTTCTTAATTAGTGACCTGTTTTTGCTGCCAATTAACTTCTTTTGAATTCATTTTTAATTGACTTGTTTTTTAAGATTTGTTCCTCTGAATTGCTTCATTGCTACCCTTAAACAGAAATGAAACGTGAAATGAGTGAGCCAACAGAAGACCAACTAAGTCAGGGTCTCAAACTCCAACCAAGTTCACTCCAACCAGTTGCTCAGTTAGACGCCGAGTCTTCTTCTTAATTAAACTCGTTCTTTAATTCCATGGCTTGTTGCTGCTCTCATTGTATAATAGCAGACATTTCCAAAATTGTTGATTTTCTCTTTTCTATGAGCACTATTAAAATGTTTTGAGGACCTGAGCAGATCAGTATTCCTGAAACCTTCATCTTTCTTTATTTTCAAATATTGTACAATGGGCACAGTTTGCTGGTCATGTTTTAGCTTATTTTCTCACTATTGATTGGCAGCTAATTAACTCTTTGAGGGCTGAATATTTTTTTCCAAAAAACATAGTTTCTGAAAAGCAATGGTTTCACCCAGAAATCAACATAAAACGTCTGTTACCTCATGCTGCGGCTGCCAGTTTGCCAAGAATGTGCGTCAGGCTTGCTGCCAGGCTGTCTTCGCGTGGCTGGTCACAGTCGCAGTGCATTGCAATCTGGTTTCTACCTCTTACCATTGTTAAGTGCCAGTCCTATCTGGTGAACATTGTCAGCACCACGATTAGCTGGGGACCAGTCAGCTGAAGCTGGAACCTCACGTTTGTTTTCGATCTCTTGTATCAAAATTGGAGTCTGACAACTCATAGTCCAGTTCAGAGATAATAGGCAAAACGTTGTCCACGGAGTATCTTGCTTTATCCATTTGCTTTGATCTCTCACCATTATGTCAGTACCATTTTTGCCGTTGCTTGCGCCTTACTACTCACACGAGCGCCGGAAATCTCGGTCAAACCAATGAAGTTAACTTTCCTTCTAGCAACGAGAGTCCAACTTAAACATAACGGTTGGTTTTGTCACTGTTTACAGTTGATTGCCACTGTAAACTCCTCTTTTTGACAAAAGTCGACATCAGCCCTAAAAGAGTTAAGGAAAAAAGAAACAATTAAGGGGTCTGAGTCTTCAAGAGCAAGTCAATTACAATTAATTCAAAAGAAGTTAATTTGTAGCTAAAACAGGTCACTAATTAAGGCACGGGTTAGAATGAAATCCTGCAGCCACTGCAGTCCTCCAGGACCGGAGTTTGAGATCGCAACTTTAGACCAATAGAATTAGTTTATCGGTCCCTTCCTGGGCCAGTTACCAATGAAAGTGCTCACATACAACTCATCCCCCACTTGCTTTGTTTAGACAGTTTATGGCCTTCCTGCAGTGGATGGCTTATTGGCTCCTGTAAGTCCAAGCACAGTCACCCTTGCCAAGGTGGTCTGATGCTCCTTCCCTTAACCATAAATTTCATAGCCTGAGTCAGTCCTAAAGACTGGGGGGTTGGTTAGGTAAACATCAAACTACCACTGTTCTCATCAATTAAGTAAAACAGGCCTCCTGAAACAATCCTCTTTAATAAAACCCCTGTGTGCGTCCAGGTGTCCGTGTGTGTGTGTGTCTGCTGGTGAAGTGCGCATGCGCGGGCCGCGCCCATGCGCACGGCACCATGGATGCACACACACTGGAAGCTGGGCATACAGTGAATGGCCTAGTCACAGCCGCGTATGATAAGAAATAAAGGACAACAGTGCTGGGGACAGTGCTGATTGGGTAGTCGCGGCCGCGCACATAAAATCCGTTGCTGGGGAGACGCCACACATGCAATAATCAGCTGCACGCCAGCACAGATTAAAATACTTGTTGGGGAACTAAACAGTACTTGCTGGGGAGACGCCATGGGCACGATTATCAGCTACACGCCACACATTACATCAGTTGCTGGAGACACTCTGCTGATTGCCCAATGTTGTGATAGAAAATTAAAGTCATATTACGGACATCAAAGTCAGTATTACTGTCAGAGAAAATTACAGGCATTTTACGGAAATACAAACCAGTATTACTGCGAGAAAAAATTAAAGACACACAATACAGTGAAGCATATTACAGCCATATACAAGTCAGTATTACTGTAAGAGAAAATATTACGGATGTATCTAAAAGACAAAAGACACAGACAATCAAATCTTATATAAGCAACATCTCCTGGGACAGTCAGCTCAACAAGTAAGCATCAACAAAAGAAACGCTGAAAGCCAAAGAAGAATAAGAGCAAATAGATCGATTGAAGAAAAAGAAAATGAGCGTCAGAAAAACGCTAAAAGAGAAAGACTCAGAAGAGCAAACCTTAGAAAAAGTTGGCATTTACTTGCCAGAACCAGTATTCAGCCGCGGTCAGTTATATGTTGCATTATCAAGAGTTAGAAGTTTTCCAGATGTTGTTGTCAAGGTTGTAGATGGTCCTGAACAAGGCAAACTGTTGCCAAACTCAGATGGAATATTTACAAGAAATGTTGTCTATAATGAAATTGTAAATTGAAACTTTTACCTAAATATCTTTTTCAGATATTGTGTCTTACAGATTGTTATAAAGTTTTACACTAAGGCAATATTAATTATACTTACTGTATTGTCATATATGTTTCTATTTTATTTTTATTATTATTTTACTTTAGGCTTCTTGCAAAAATATTTTTGACAAAAAAAAAATTAAGACAAGAAACAGAATGAGGTCAGGGTCCCTTGCCATTTAATATAGACTGTTCCTACTAATGTTTATGCACTACTGTTCTAGCGCCCGTTATTGTAACGGGCTTAACGTCTTGTATCTGATATTACATTTGCTTTGTCCAGCTTACAACTGAAGACTGTGGATCAGCCACCCCCAACCCTGACGCAGACAGACAGAGGAGCACAAAGTTCAGCACGCACGTTTTAATTTCAGTGCTGGGAAGAGCTCTTTCCTCACTCCCCAGAACACAGTATGGTACAAAGCACCAAAGACAACATACAGTATAGTCTTCTTCTCTCTTTCTCTTCCTTTCGTTCGCATCCACTCCTCCTCCAGCAAGCTTCATCCTCTTCTACCCGACTCTGACTCCCGGAGTAGTGGCTTTTATAAGACACTTTGAATTTACAGGCAGGAAAGCTCTCAAACATCTTGCAACTGAAGGAATTTTGCATGAAGGTGTCGTCAAAAATGTCACTGGGTGGATGTTTTGCAAAACCTCTGCTTAAAGGGGGCAATGCTAACTTCTGAGGCCAAGGGCGGACTTACTTTTTCCTCAGTAGACCATTACATCTATTTATTACTGAAAAGTCAAATGTTCCTTGTGTCATTTGTTCAAGTATATCATCTTTATCTGTTTGAAGATATGTTGAAAAAGTCGATCATTTTCATGGGGTGTACTTACTTTTTCACATAACTGTAAATTCATTTTCTGAATTCAGCTTAAGCCATTAGTGATAAGAAAAAGCCCAGAACTGGATGCCAGTCTAAAGCAAGGAGCACACACAAAATACTGGGCCAGTTAAATTTAGGATGTAGCAGAAGAGCTGGAGAAGACGAGGAAAATCCAAGCAGAGACAGTGCCAGGCTGACAGTCAAACGCTGGTTATGGAGGTGTGAGACACCACGCTAATCGCTATACCAGAATACCTCCCACATAACGACATAATGAGATAAGACGAGGCATTTAAAAGTGTGAACAGAAATGCTTTCCTAAGTTGATTGGTTATTTCAAAAATCTTAATTTTTTTTCGGCTACTCAGTAGGACCAAAAGTGTTTTCTTACATCATAACATCTGCTTCACAAACATCGAGCATTGTTTCTGATCGCACATCAGTCAGTTAATTCACCTCATAGCATACGTGCGATATGGATGGTATGCATGACACCAAAATAATAAATGCACTATGAAAATGCACATTTCAGCGTGGAGCATTTGCAGACGTCAGCTGTCCTTTCATGCATTGTCATGAGAATGTCTGCCTGCAGCTGGATGCACTTGCGTCAGTCGTGTCTTTTTTTTAACCAGCTGTCACTTTTAAGGTTTATAATACGCTTCTACAAGTTGCAAATTACACAAAGTAATTTGTAAAACTGCCAAACTGAACTCTTTTTTTTATCAATATTAAATTTCAGCTTCACTTTGTTATCATAAATTATGTAACCCGGTCAGTCATTTTCTAACTCGCTTAGTCCTGAACAGAGTCGTCGGGGGGTCTGCTGGAGCCTATCCCAGCTAGCATAGGGCGCAAGGTAGGAACAAATCCTGGACAGGGCGCCAGTCCATCACAGGACAGACAGACACTAAAGCTAATTTAGTATCGCCAGTCTACCTAACCTGCATTTCTTTGGGAGGAGAGCGGAGCACCCAGAGGAAACCCACACAGACACGGGGAGAACATGCAGACTCCATGAAGGGAGAACCTAGACGCCAGCCCTGGTCTCCTTACTATGAGGCACCAATTGTATCATAAATGTTGTAAGTCGCTATGGATAAAGGCGTCAGCCACATAAGTAAATGTAAATTCTTAAGGAAGCAGTTTTTTTTTGTAATCTGTTATTAAAAACGTGAAATCATGTGCCTTCGAATATACAGCCCCTTATTTATGATATTACAAGCTAACTTTAAAGCTGATTGGTTGAAAGTGAATGACTTGAATTATCCCATTAAATTAAGGAGTATTGAGATTCTTTAAGGAAAAAGATTAAGGACGACCACTTGGATGAAGTTTTTACTTGAGAACGAGCTGCATGGTCAGTGCGCTGTTCATCCATCTCTCCATCAATCCATCTATCTATTTTCTTATCCAGAATAGGCTTGTGAAGGCATCTGAAGGCAGGATCAAAAGGGTGCGAGTCCATCACAGGGTGAACACAAGACACACAAAGGGCCAAATCAGCAACGCCAGTTCACCGTCCCTAAATCTCTTTAGACTGAACGAAACCAGAGCAACTGGAGGATCCCCTCACGGACACGGAGAAAATGTGCAAACTCAGTAGGACTCAAAATCGGTTTTTCACAAAAGAGAATTTATAATGAAAGCAAGACAACCTTTGAATTGATAAAGAGGTTGTTAAATTAAAAACATGCTTACATTTTGTTATCTGCTGTGACAGATAGAGGGCGCTGTCGTCCTCTTGAACCCTCAGACAATACGTCAGACACCAGATAAAAGTCCAATAGTTGACTTTATTAATAATATACAGTGCACAAAGCACCCTCCTCTCCACAATACTCATAAATTCCACAATCACAATAAACCAATCCACCACTCCCAGACGTGTTGCCACCCTTCCACCCAGCTCAGCTCAATGCTCTGGTGCTTCTCAGAGTCTTTTATAGTCCCTGACCCGAAAGTGCTTCTCATCCTTCAGTCCATGTGACTCCTCATCACTTCCGGGTCAGATAAAAATCCTCTTCTTCATCCCGGAAGTATGTTCACTTCTGTTGTCGCTTTGCCTATGACGTACTTCCGGGTTATAGGGCACATGTGACTCTCTGGGCCTCCCTGCAGCGTCCCCCGTTGGCCCCTGTGGTATCCAGCAGGGCTGTAGAGGAAAACACCATTGTCCATGATTCCCTGCTGGTATCCAGGGTACCTCCATGCTTCAGGAAGAGTTCCATCTGGCGGCCTGGGGGTATCGGCCGGGATGACAAGCCGGCCATAGACCACACTGCATAGTTATTTATTACCCACTACACAGGACGTACCATTGAATCTGTAAGTAAATCTAATTTTATAGTAATTGCCTGCTTTTAAAGTTCTGCATTTTAAGTTTGAATGTTCAGGTTTTACATTCAGATATCACAAAGTTTCTTTACTGTGCTGGAAAAATAACTGACATGTTGTTGTTCCAGAAAAATAACATTGAAATCAAAAGACACTGTTGATGTTGACAATATCAGGCTTGACCAGCATAAGATGTAGCTGAAATGTAATGTTTAGTAATTCACATGTTTTATGCCAGTATTTTGAGTTACTTCACATTTTTTTTTTAATCATTTTGACTTATTTTAACAAAGTTTATTTAGATCCTGTCCCATTTCAATATTTGTTAATGCGGCTCAATCGGAAAAATAATGTGATGTTCCATCCATCCATTATCCATCCCGCTATATCCTAACTACAGGGTCACGGGGGTCTGCTGGAGTCAATCCCAGCCAGCACAGGGCACAAGGCAGAAAACAAACCCCGGGCAGGGCACCAGCCCACCGCAGGGCACATACACACACACACCAAGCACACACTAGGGACAATCTCGAATCGCCAATGCACCTAACCTGCATGTCTTTGGACTGTGGGAGGAAACCGGAGTACCCGGAGGAAACCCACGCAGACACGGGGAGAACATGCAAACTCCACACAGGGAGGACCTAATGTGATGTTGTGGTGTGAAATATTGTATATAAGTTGATCAATATTTTGTATGTCTTTATTTGTAATATTAGTGTTATATCAATGATAAGAACAGCAATGGTTTGATGTTTAACCCATGCCCCTTTTTGTAATTTTTTGATAGGTTCGGGAGAAGTGCCTAAAACGAGTTTGGCAAGTGATTCTTTGCAGGACTCTCTCAATCAGACTACCTAGCCGGCAAGCATCAGCTCAACAAATGGTTTTGGGGGCAGGTGTGAAAGCTACTGTGTGCCCCCATTGGTCTGAAGTACGGCTGTTCGGGATTGGTTTGAATCAGAGGCCATTCTGTACCACGATGCTCGATTGGTGTAAGGATTTGGAAAAAGAATGTATAAATTCTAGTGCTGGGCAGCAATTAAAATTTTTTAATCGCCATTAATCGTACAATTGTCTGCGATTAACACAATTATTCACAGACAGTCACAACAATCACATTATTATGTGCAAAATTCAATACTGAACTCAAAAGCAGTGCATTGCGTGTATTTGGTTTGCAAACATGTTAAACAAATAAGGGGCTTTTTAACAGCAGTATTCTCTTTATATAGTAGCAGTTAAAATATTTCTTGTAAATCACAACCTAAACATTAATGTAATCAAATCAAATATAAAACCAAAGCTATTTGCCACTGCCAGGGCATTAACGTTTTATCTAGTTTGTTATAGAAAAACAAGTTGCCCTCAGAGTCCAGAGCCACAATCATAACAGTATAACAGGCACCTTCCGAGCAACAGCAAGTTAACATTTCTAAATCTTTTTTTTTTTTATATGAACAGATACCAGCAGAAACATTTTCTTTTATCAGGAAGCAGCATAAACAGTCTATGTTCAGTAGCAACTCTTTGAGGGCTAATATTTTTTCCAAAAAACTCAGTTTTCTGAAAAGCACACAAAGCAATGGTTTCACACATAAATCAGCATAAAACATCTGTTGCTGCCTGCTGTCGGCACTTGTTTGCAGTTTGTGGCAGCAGCGGCTGTGCAGGGGCAGCTCGATGGCCAGCAGGAATGCACAGTGGGCTGGCTGCCTGGTTGCCTTTGTGAGTCAGGTGTGCGGGGGTGGCAGTTACAGTGAGACGCAATACGGTTTGTACCTCCTGTCATCGTAAGTGTCTGTCCTCCCAGGCGAACATTGCCATAGGTGCACCAGCTACACGAACGTGTTCAGCACCACGATCAGCTGGGGACCGATCAGCTGATGCCGGTACCTCACTTTCATCTCCAGATCAGTTGCATCAAAATCGGAATCCGACAAATCAGAGTCCAATTCAGTGACAATACGAAAAAAGTCATCCATGGATTATTTTGTTTTGAGCGTTCACTTTGGTATCTCTCCACATGCCATTTTAGATGCTGTTTGCTCTTTGCTACTCATGCACGCGTAGGGAATCGAGGTCAAATCAACAAAGCTAACTTTCCTTCCAGCAAAAGCGTATCGAAAAGCGCTGTAAAAAGAAGCTCACTGATCACTATCGATCGCTAGCGAGACTGAGGCTTTCAAAATAATAATAATAATAACAACAACAAAAACTGCATTAACGCTCAATAAAATAATTGTCGGTGTTAATTAATGCGTTACCTTGCCCAGCCCTAATAAATATGGTTGCTTTACCCCTACCATCCTGATGAAAGTGCATCTCACACACCATGAACTGAAAGGAAGAGGACACTGAGAAGCACAACTTGGCAGCCATATTGAGACAGGCATGTGGCCTATCCTGAAGAAGGCTAGAAAATGATGGCTTAAGTAGAGACATTTTAGTAACTAACAAGTATGTGTGCTGCCTGAAACTACACATCAGCATTTATCAGGTTATATGGTTGCCAATATTCAAATGTTATTTGCATATTCTTATTCTTTATGACTAATATCAATAATAAATTATTTAAAGTGTATCTTAACTCCTGCTTGTCTTTTATTCTACATAATTACGGTTATAGATGTAGAAGAGAAGGTGCGGAGAAGTTTTAAAGTACAATACCTTATAAACAGTCGTATCTCTATGGGATTTACAATACAATACAATACAATACAGTTTATTTTTGTACAGCCCCAAATCACACAGGAAGTGCCACAATGGGCTTTAACAGGCCCTGCCTCTTGACAGCCCCCCAGCCTTGACTCTCTAAGAAGACAAAGAAAAACTCCCAAAAAAACCTTATAGGGAAAAATGGAAGAAACCTCGGGAAAGGCAGTTCAAAGAGAGACCCCTTTCCAGGTAGGCTGGGCGTGCAGTGGGTGTCAAAAGAAGGGAGTCAACACAATACAATACAATACACAGAACAAAACAAATCCTCAATACAGTATAAAAATAAAAATTTTAGAAGTACAGAGCAGAATTTAACAGTAGATGATATCACATAATAAGATTTGGATTTGTTTAGAGTCCTGGAGACCTCAGCCATCAAGCTGCCTCCCCTATTTGGCCAACTGAAACAGTGCTGGGCCAGCCAATCCGATGAAAGGACCCCTCTTTCCCACGATTCCTGTGATCCTCCATCGGGGATGACTTTACCTTAGGCAGGCAAAACAACTTGGCAGGTGGGCCGTGGCACCAAGTGCCACATTTGAGTACCAAGAAGAGAAACAGAATAGGTGAAGGTTAGTATCCAATTCTAACTATCATGTTACTTATGTTTTAGTGCTAATGACTAACAACAGAGATGCAGCCTGTACAGTTAATCAGCAGCTTTGAGACATTATGACCAAGACTACACAACAAATAATACAAAAGGGGAAATTAGAGTAATATAAAGCTCTACCAAGACAAAACATGTGACCACTATCATTGCATCCATTATTTCATAGGCTGTCCCAGTATAAATATGGTGGTGGTCATGATTTTTGTTATCCCAGTACTAGAAAAATTTTCCAGAACACTTTCTAGTGATGGTTAGCTTCTTTTAATAAGGAGACCCTAACACAGGTTTCATTTTGGTATTTCTTTCAGTCCTTAACTGATTCTGATTTTGCCCTCGTATTTTGGTCCTGACCCAGTTTTTTTTCATTATCACAATTCTTGTTTCCCACTATCATCTCCTGATTATTTTTATCTCTCTCACAGCAATCCTCTGAGACTCACAACAAAATTGAAGATGCATGTAGAAGCCAAGTTAGCACTAGAGAGTGGAGATAGTTTCAACTTCTGTTAAGACTGGCAGCACCAACATTGGATTCATTGGCAGCAGGGTGGGAAGCTACCATGTCTGGGCATAATTACAAGCATTGTCACCCTTGCTGTAGAGTTACCACTTGTCCAGAACTTCACATCTTTGGGATGTTGGAAAATGCCCATTGACAGGACCCTAGGGAGAACATACAAACTCCACACATTTGGTGACCTGAACCTGAAGCTGAACCCAAGTCTCAGAAGCAGAACTAACCAGCGTGCCACCGTAACAATTGTTCTAGCGATCTGAATCAATGTAGAGTCCTACCGTTGAAGAGTACGGCAAACAGAAGCTGTGGATTTGGCAAAGTCTTTGAAGGGATTTTCTTTTGTGCTTTCCACAAAGCTCAGCACCTCCAATATGTTTCTGCCATTGTACTGACTGAGCACATTTTTGTTGGAAGTAATTCAGCTCTCCATAAACCCCAGGCTCTTTTTATTCTGTCAATCTCTCCCTCTCTCCAATTCTACGCTGCGGCAGGGTTAGTACAGTAAACGGCCCAGAGGAAACATCAAGAGCAGAGGTGTCAAAAACCCTGCAAGCAGTTCAGCTCACCCACATAAGTGCAATTAAGGAGCCTCTTCCCAGCCTGCAGCCAGCATCTCAAATGTGCTGATTATCCGTGCTGACAAGGGCCGCTGCTGATCTCAAGGCTTTTATGGATGCTGCCGTGGCATTTAAGAGATCCATCGAGCTAAAGATGGCCTCAGGACCTGAGCCGCCTTGTCTAACATAACAATATGACAACACTCAGAGCAGCGCTCTCCCGGTGCTTCTGATATTTTCATTACACATCATGTTGTAGAAGAGCTCGAGCAGGTGTCAAGCACTTAATCTTATATTTAAATCACTTTTGAAGGACATGTTAGCTATTTTACAAGCTTTCCTGCGGACATTACTAAATGCTTAATGAAGATCAGCGATGGAAAAGTCCCACTTATGGACATCAAAACACAAGACTAAAGAGTCATGGAGGTGACTTGCTAGCTTCTTACAGTCAACACATGATGCATTTCAACTACTTTAGATACATCTTGGGCAGGGGCTACACTGCAGTTAAAGCTGCTCCAAGAGACTGGGTTCAAACCCTGGCCTGGTCGATGTAGGTGTGCAGACTGCATGTTCTCCTCATGATATTGTGGGCTGCGTAAACACAGTTGATTAACGACTCTAAATTGGTGGGCCTTGTTGTATGTGCAAAATAACGACTGTGTCAAGATTTGGGCTCATTTGAATGTGTTTCCTTCTTCAGTATTTGGGCCTTTCCCTTCTGTGTTCAGCTTTCCTCATGGCTCAGTGTCTTTTTAAAAGGTGGGTACAGAAACCTTGGCATTTGTTGTGTCACCTGCCCTTTAGCACTATGGGAAAGCATTGCTTGTTTTATCCCAGGCCACCATCCTCTTTGGACAAACTCATGAAGCAGCAGCTTTCCCCGTTGTGCCAGTGTGTCATCTTAAATGTATATTAAAAAATAAATCAGCTACATCAAGTTACCATTCTAAGAAGCTAGGAATCAAATCTGGATGAGGAATGGCATCATTATTGATTGACTGATTGGTTGGTTGAACCAAAAACATAGCGGGACATCATGTTAGTATACCATAGATATGGGTACTAGCATTGATTGATTGATTGACGGGACACAACAGACTCTCATACAATTACAGCACATTTATGGACACTAACTCTGATTGATTGATTGTCTAATAAAAAACATAGACTCAGTCTATCATATGAGTAAATTACAGTTAATGGGTACCAGGATGCATTGGACTAACAGGACACAACTGATCATCATACCCATAAAGCACAGTTATGATGATTGATTGATTGATTGATTGATTGATTGATTAACAAAACATAGACTCAGTCCATCATGTGAGTAAATTACAGTTATGGATACCAGGATTCATCAAATTAACTGGAAACAATTGAGCATCATACCCATACAGCATAGGTATGGCATTGATTGATTGATTGATTGATTGATTAACAAAAACAAACTCAGTCCATCATTTGAGTAAATTACAGTTATGGGTACCAGGATTCATTGGACTTACTGGACACAACTGACCATTATACCCATACAGCATAGCTATGGCATTAATTAATTGATTGATTGATTGATTAACAAAAACATAGACTTAGTCCATCATCTGAGTAAATTACAGTTATGTATACCAGGATTCATTGGACTAACTGGACACAACTGACCATCATACCCATACAGCACAGCTATGGTACTGATTGATTGATTGATTGATTGAACACAATATCAAGTCATCATTTTATTACAGCATAATTATTAGCAGTAGTGCTGACTGACCTATTGAATTATTGATTTATAAAGACACCACTTATACCAGCATGATTACACCAGAATGGTGGGCGCTAGCATTGATTGGATTGATTGATTGGACACAATATCAGACCATGATACGGTTACAACACAATTTTGGGCATTAGCATTGGTTGGTTGATTGACAAAGAAATAGACACAGAACATTATATCAGCATATTACATCAGACTATTGTATAATTACTGCACAGTTATCACCACTTTTGCAGATTGATTGATTGATTGATTGATTGAATGGACACAACATCAGAGCAACATATGATTGTGTCAAAGTTGTTAGCTGTGAACAATTTATTGATAAGCACACAAAATCAGACCACCATGATTACACCCCCCACTTTGTGCAGTAGCGTTTCTTGCTTAACTAATTAAGCGATGGGACGCGACCACTAGCTGTCATAAACTATACTGTAGGCTATCAAAGAGGTGATGGCAGGTTAGTCAGACTTGGTCATGCAGATTTTGCTTTGCTTACTCCAAAAATACCCCCCCCCCCCCCACACCCCAATATTGACCACAGAACTGGGTGGGGAGACATACTTTTAGCCCGTTGTATTCTGGGTTGTTAATATTTAAATAACCTCTCGAGTGAAATTTATATCATGGGAAAATGGCACATGATATGCGTTGGTCAAGAATGCAGATAAGAATATCATTGTGGTCTGTACTTATGAAAATAAATCTGAACTGTACTAATTACACCATATTACTTTTTTGGTCAAATCAAAACCTTCAGTTTTTGAAGGAGCCAACGCCTTCGCCAGCTGCATGTGGTCGCAAAGTTCATAAAATCAATAAATCCTCAGCATTATGTGCTTTCTATGATATGGTGTGTGCAGGCACAATAAGAAAAATACTGAGGACGCAGGAAAAAATGCAAATTATGCAGTATAGCAAACCCATGTATAAACAGAATAAACAGCCGTAAACCAATGGCTGATTTTTTATAGTGCATGTAAATAAATAAAGAGATAAAGAATGATTGAGGACAGCATGTCTGAGTGAGTAAAAATAATTACCAAATTTTACTGTTTATTGTCAGTAGATATCTATTCAAATTCATAATAGTCAGTTATTTTCTAACCCGCTTAGTCCTGGACAGGATCACGGGGGTCTGCTGGAAAATATCCAAGCTAGTATGGGGCGCAAGGCAGGAACAAACACTGAACAGGACAAACACACACACAAACACACACACACACATATCAACCCCAAAAACATACCAGGGCCAATTTAGGACCACCAGTTCACCTAACCTGCATGTCTTTGGACTGTGAGAGGAAGAAACCCAAGCAGGGAGAACGTGGGATGAGAACGCTAGTCTCCATACTGCGAGGCAGCAGAATGACCACTGCGCTACCCCCAAAGTGATAATATGATGAGACAATTCAGCAGTTCGGCTTTGATGGCAATAGAGAGTTGTGATTTGTTCCGATTTTAAATCAATTTTGAATGATTTTTCTTGATAACATTACCAAATGCCATTTCCAGGGCTGTGCTCTATAGACGGGAGTCCTGCGGCACGCTCTGCGTATCCATTCTGAAGCCCAGCTACCCCTCACAGGATGCAGAGCAGCCCCACGCTGCAGATGTTTTTGATGGCCAGCGACCCCCAAAAGTTTCTTTTCCTCAGCAGGTGTGTCAGCTGAGATTTTCTTTTTTCTTCTCCTCCTTCTATCTCCCTTTATTTTGTTTTATGTTATTTTTCTTAACTTTTCTTACTAGTGGCAAATGATATAAATGGTTTATTACTCTATTTCAGTACATTTAAATAGACATGTATGGTTATGTATGTAAATGGCACACTCTCTAGTTATTTTCTTTTATGGTTTACTTGTAATATTTTTATTAATTGTCTCCAATGGGTGGAGTGGTGGCTCTGAGGGTAGGGATCTGTGTTGGCAATCAGAAGGCTGCTGGTTTGAATCCCATAAACTCCAGACGTGGCTCTACTCCATTGGGCCCTTAACCTGCATTCTGAGTGTGACATTAAGCAAGCAGGTCCTCCAACTTGTAGGGAAAACTTGGGGGTTTGGTGGCAGGATTGGCACTCCAGCCACTGTAAAAAAAACTTCACACTGTTCCAGTGCCACCCGCTGCACTCGAGTCCCAATCCAGGTAGTCTGTTGTGTGGTGGGTGCGGCAATGCACTATCAGCGCATGCTCCCAACCCTCTCTCTGTCTCTCTCTTCAGAGAAGAGCACTATACGAAAATAATTGAATTTAAAGATGGCACTGTACACTGGTACTGTGAGTGCTGGGCAGAGTGGAGGCAGATCTGCATTTTTCCCAGTTGATTCTGAAAATCGTCAGGGGTGTGTTTTTGCTCCTACTCTGTTCAATGCTTGCATGGACTGGGTGTTGGGGTGGATCATGAGGTCCAGTGGCTGTGGGGCATCTTTTGGTGAAGAGAGATTCACTGATCTTCACGGAGTCAAAGGAGGCTCTGATCGGGGGTCTCGAGAGACTGAGCAAGGTGTCTTGAGTGTCTGGGTTTGTGAATGTCCTGAAGAAAAACCAAAGAGCAAGGCCTTTAATGACTTCTTAGGCACAGAAAGAATGTCGACCACGTCGAGAGGTTTACTTACCTCAGCAGTGACATTCATGTCTCTGGTGACTCTTCCTATGAAGTCAGTAGACAGATTGGGAGAGCATGGGGGGTCATGAAGTCACTGGAAAGGGGTGTGTGGTGCTCCTAATATCTCTGCAAAAGGAAGAAGGTCCAAGTTTTTAGAGTCCTAGTGCTTCCTGTCTTGCTATATGGTTGTGAGACATGGATGCTATCCAGTGACCTGAGATGAAGACTGGAGTCCTTCAGTACTGTGTCTCTCCAGAAAATCCTTGGGTACGGCTGGTTTGACTTTGTGTTGAATAAGCGGTTGGTCACAGAGTCGCATATGAGACACATCACCTGCATTGGGAAGGGAGCATCAGTTATGGTACTACGGCCATGTGACACGATTCTCTGACGGTGATCCAGCTCACAGTATCCTCATTGTTGAGGACCAGAGTGGCTGGACCAGACCAAGGGGACGCCCACATAACACCTGGCTGTGGCAGATAGATGGTCATTTCCGGAGGGTGGGACTGGATTGTCTGACTGGGGGGCTGCCAAACAGGATCCCGAGCTGTTTCGTCATGTGGTTGGTGTGGCAACATGCTGTACCAGTGCATGCTGCCCAACCTGACCTGACCTGCACAATATTATCATCATCACTATTGTTTTGATTCCATTTTTCCTGGTGAGGGTCGCAGTGAAAGCCAGAGAAACTTGAACTTGGCAGTGAAAACTAAGAACTAAATAAAAAACACAGGTATGCTGTCAGTTTTAGAACATTAGAATAAGATAACTGGAGGAGGGCAAGAGTCTGTAATGGAAGTATGAGGATCAAACACATTTTTTGCAAAAAATGAAAATTTACATCAGAAGCAATTCACAAAGTAGTGGCTTTTTTGATGCGCTTTAAAGTTTCGCTTGTCAGACTGCACTGGCCATTTGATATTTCCAGCAGAGCAAAACCTATAGAGGACTTGCTGGCCTCATGAGGGTCCTGGGCGGTCTCATGGTCTGGAATCCCTACAGATTTTATTTTTTCTCTCCAGCCGTCTGGAGTTTTTTTTTTGTTTTTTCTGTCCACCCTGGCCGTCGGACCTTACTCTTATTCTATGTTAATTAATGTTGACTTATTTTATTTTCTTACTGTGTCTTTTATTTTTCTATTCTTCATTATGTAAAGCACTTTGAGCTACTTTTTGTATGAAAATGTGCTATATAAATAAATGTTGTTGTTGTTGTTGATGATGTGTGGAGTGATGCACATTCTGCTGACTTCCATTGACATTTTCTTGTCTGAGTGATTGTGTTTCAACTTTGGCTTCAAAAATTATTGAAGACCCTTCACTTTCTGCACATTTAATTGTATTGTATATTAAACTTTAAATGGATATATTTCACATGTTTACCCATCAAAATAGACTCAACAACCCATAATGAAAAAAAGATTATATGTTTTCAGAAAGGTCAGCAAATTTATTATAAATCAAAAACTCCTATTCGTATTCAGACCCTTTCCCGTGACACTCCAAATTATACTCAGATGCATCATTTTTGCATTAATTCCCCCTTAAGATGTGTCTAGAACTTGAGTGGAGTCCACCTGTGTCAAACTGAATTGAATGGACATCATTTAGAAAGGCACACACAAGTGTAAATGAGGTCTCACAATTCACACATCATGTCATGTCTAACAAAACCAAGCCATTCAGTCCAAGAAACTCTCTGTCGACCTCCTTGATCAAAGTGTGGTCAAGCATAGATCAGGGTAAGGGGATAAAGCCATTTCTAAAGCTTTGACTGTTCTGTTCCTAGGGGCATAATTGTCTCAATAATTGTGAAATGGAAGAAGTTTAGATCCTCCAGGACTCTTACTAGAATTGGAGCCAGCAGTCACTACTCCGAGGGCCGGAGTCGGGTGGGAGATGACGAAGCTTGCTGGAGGAGGAGTGGAGGAAGGAGAGAAGAGAAAGACAACAGTTTTGTGCTGTGCCTGTGACTGAGCTGTGCTTGTGGGAAATGGGGGAAGGCGTTCCCACGAGGGAAAAATAAAATTTGCCTTGAATTTGTATCCCACACCTGTCTGTGCCGGGTTTGGCCAGTGGTGCGGCCCCTGGTGGTCCACAGGGGGCACGGGTGAGGGACTTATGAATACCTCCTAAAGCCCATGCTTGACATGTATGTGGCAGGACATAGACAGATGTGCAATCTAGAAATAAATAAATCAATATTCATCAGTCTGCTCAGGACTACCCAGTACTTGACTTCCAGTCAAATGTCTTCTCAGCTTTGGACATAACTTTTGAGAGCGTCACTGTCTGTCTGGCCTGAAATACCCAGTGACGAGTCCCCCCTAGATCCCCTCGCCTTCTCCTGGTTTCTTTTGTCCTATTCAGTGCCTCACTTTTTCTTTCTCCCTCAGGAGATTTATCTACTGTCTGCATACCCAACCACAATTTAGCACACTTCAGCTAATTTGTGAAGTGACAAGATAAAACTGTGTCCCGTGACAGTTTTTGGTTTTTCCACATTCTTTACACGATTTGCTTCAAATGACTTTATTTATTTTACCCTGTAAACAACAGCTATACCTTGTATGATCATTCACTGAGGTAAATGATACCTTCATAATAAATTGTTTGCACCCCAAGACTATTTTGCAGGGTGTCTTTCTTCAGTTTATTTTGCTTACTTTAAACAGACAGCAGAAAGGCGGCACAGTGCCACATGGCTTCCTCAAAGATCTGGTGCTCTGGGACGCTGCGTATAAAAATGGCCACCTCGAGAAGGAGGTCTCACGTGTGACCCGAGTCTTCGACAAGACGGATCTCCCCAGTCAGAGCTACTCAAACTGCAGCCTGCACTGTGTAGGACGTACAGTCGTGGCCAAAATTTTGGAGAATGACACAAGTATTGTTTTTCACAAAGTTTGCTGCTTCATTGTTTTTAGATCTTTTTGTCAGATGTTTCTATCGAATACTGAAGTATAATTACAGGCATTTCACAAGTTTCAAAGGTTTTTATTGACAATTACATTAAGTTTATGCAAAGAGTCAATATTTGCAGTGTTGGCCCTTTTTTATCAAGACCTCTACAATTCACCCTGGCATGCACCCTTGGCAATCAACTTCTGGGCCAAATCCTGACTGATGGCAGCCCATTCTTGTATAATCAATACTTGGAATTTGTCAGAATTGGTGGGTTTTTGTTTGTCCACCCACCTCTTGAGGATTGACCACAAGTTCTCAATGGGATTAAGGTCTGGGGCATTTCCTGTCCATAGACCCAAAATTCTGATGTTTTGTTCCTCAAGCCATGTAGCTATCACTTTTCCCTTATGCATTGGTGCTCCAAGAAGGGCCAACACTGCCAATATTGACTCTTTGCATAAACTTAATATAATTGTCAATAAAAGCCTTTGAAGCTTATAAAATGCTTGTAATTCTACTTCAGTAGTAATATAGAAACATCTGACAAAAAGATCAAAAAAATTTGTAAAAACCAATACTTGTGTCATTTTCAAAACTTTTGGCCACGACTGTAGATCACGTTATGCCCACAATGTCAGTTACGAAACATCTTATGAGTGAGGTAACCCTCCCACGACACGAATCTTAACCAAAGTGTAACCGGACAACAACAACAACATTTATTTCTATAGCACATTTTCATACAAATAATGTAGCTCAAAGTGCTTTACATGATGAAGAAAACATAAAAAAAGACAAAGTAAGAATTAAAATTAGAGAACACTAATTAACATAGCGTAAAAGTAAGGTCCGATGGCCAGGGAGGACAGAAAAAATAGAAAACTGGAGAAAAAATAAAATCTGCAAGGGTTCCAGGTCATGAGACTGCCCAGCCCCCTCTAGGTATTCTACCTAACATAAATGATCAGTCCTCATTGCATTCAGGGTTCTCGTGGAAGGACTTGATGATGACAGTCACGTGGACTTCTGGCCTTTAATCCATCAATATAGGGACATCACGGTGCTTTGATCAGGTGGTGGTGGCGCAGACCCCACAGAAAACCAGAAAAAGAACAGAAGAGAGAGTGGGTTAGTACGGACTTTAGAGCCACCATGAATAGTTATGATAATTAATTGAATATGCAGAGCATCAGGATTAAATTAAAATGAAGTTATGAAAAAAAAAGGCCATGTTAAAGTAATGTGTTTTCAGCAGTGTTTTAAAGTGCTCCACCGTATCAGCCTGGTGAATTCCTATTGGCAGGCTATTCCAGATTTTAGGTGCATAAAAGCAGAAGGCCGCCTCACCACTTCTTTTAAGTTTAGCTCTTGGAATTCTAAGCAGACACTCATTTGAAGATCTAAGGTTACGATTTGGAGTGTAAGGTGTCAGACATTCTGAAATATAAGATGGAGCGAGATTATTTAAGGCTTTGTAAACCATAAGCAGGATTTTAAAGTCAATTCTGAATGACACAGGTAACCAATATAGTGACATCAAAACTGAAGAAATGTGCTTGGATTTTCTTTTCCTAGTTCAGATTCTAGCAGTTGCATTCTGCACTCGTTGTAGTTGATTTATGTCTTTTTTTGGGTAGTCCTGAGAGGAGTGCGTTACAGTAATCTAGTCAACTGAAAACAAAAGCGTGAACTAATTTCTTAGCATCTTTCAATGATATAAAAGGTCTAACTTTTGCTATATTTCTTAAGTGAATAAACGCTGTCCTAGCGATCTGATTAATATGCGATTTAAAATTCTGGTCACAGTCAACAGTTACCCCTAAATTTTTTACTTCCGTCCTGACTTTTAATCCTAATGCATCAAGTTTATTTCTAATAACCTCATTATATCCATTATTGCCAATCACTAAAATTTCAGTTTTTTCTTTATTTAGCTTGAGAAAATTACTACTCATCCACTCAGAAACACAAGTAAGACATTGTGTTAGTGAAACAACAGAGTTGGGGTCATCAGGTACTATTGATAAGTACAGTTGCGTGTCATCAGCATAGCTGTGGTAGTTCACATTATGCCCTGAGATAATCTGACCTAACGGAAGCATGTAGATCAAAAAGAGCAGCGAACCCAGGACAGAGCCTTGTGGAACACCATATTGGATATCATGTGTCTTTGAGTTATAATTACCACAACTAACAAAGAATTTTCTACCTGCCAGGTAGGATTCAAACCAATTTAAGATACTGCCAGAGAGGCCCACCCACTGACTAAGTCCATTGAGTATTTTGTGACCGACATTACGGGCATTATGCAGTGCTGGGGTCTTACGTGACTGACTTCTATGTTTTGCTGGCTGCAATTACACTCTGTTGACTGAAACAGCTGGATTGGCTATTCAGTTCATTTGTGTTACTGCACCCCCCAAAGCAACCTATTTCTTTAAAAATGTACTGCTTTTGTGCTGTCTTTCAATTAAATGGTCTGGCCAGATTAACACCCTAACTATTTTTCGGACTCTTGTCAGTCACTCAGAGGGAATTTGTCCTTGAAGAAGTTATCACCAAAATGCCCAAATCGCATCTTTCGATATTCTGTACTCCAGCTACTTACTGTTATCTGTTGTCCCAATGATCTGCAAAGCTGTGCGCCTTAGCGTCTGTAATAGGGAGTGCTGCAGGACTCCCATCTGTCACAGAAGTTGGAAATTTTAATACCAATTGAAGCGCTTGGTCAATCCTTTGAGATCTGATGGTCAGAGTGGTTGTACATTTCCCAGAATGCTCAGTAGTGGCACTAGCAGCAAAGCTGTCATTAAAGTTAGCAGAGCTGGTGAGCAGGTTTTCACTTGACATTGAGGATTCACTGAAATTTTAAGTGTCGACATCAAATTGTTTTGCAATCCTAGTCATTTCTTTTTACTAATAAAACTCAGTAGGGTTGTTTGTCGAGATCTTGTTAACGTTTGTCCCGATTCGTTCGTGTTTCCTTCCAACAGTGTCTGCCTACATAACTAGTAAATTCACAGGGTCGCTAGTTGGTAGCCTACTGTTTATGTCACATGTCACAGGCTGGGAGGGGTAAAATTTAAAATCAATCAAATTTTCTAAACCTTGTTAAGTTGACATTGTCATACACATGCGCTTAGGAGGCTGTCAACAAGCCCTTAGGTGAGTGAAATATCGCGAGACAAGGGGTTGATTTGCAGTACTAACGCCTCTCTCTTTTTCGGCATACAAAAAGCTAACGTACCTTCCATTCTTCTGGGTTCCCAAGATGGCCACCAAACGTCACTTCCACATCCGGCTCTCTCTGATGACGTCACTTCAGGATCCATCACATCTGGTCTCCAGAAGATGATGTCACTTCCACCATTACATCACTTCCAGTTCCTTCTGATGACGTCCCATCCGTCTGCCAGTCACAACGTCATCTCCCGCCACATCGTTTGTCCCGGCATTTTGTTATAGTATAAAAACGCCATCTTTGTAATCCACATTTGTTATACAATACAATACAATACAGTTTATTTTTGTATAGCCCAAAATCACACAGGAAGTGCTGCAATGGGCTTTAACAGGCCCTGCCTCTTGACAGCCCCCCAGCCTTGACTCTCTAAGAAGACAAGGAAAAACTCCCAAAAAACCTTGTAGGGAAAATGGAAGAAACCTTGGGAAAGGCAGTTCAAAGAGAGACCCCTTTCCAGGTAGGCTGGGCGTGCAGTGGGTGTCAAAAGAAGGGGTTCAATACAATACAATACACAGAACAGAACAAATCCTCAATACAGTATAAAAATAAACATTTTAGAAGTACGGAGCAGAATTTAACAGTAGATGATATCATATAATAAGATTTGGATATTTTTAGAGTCCTGGAGACCTCATCCATCAAGCTGCCTCCCCCATTTGGCCATTCCACAGCTAAAAACAGTGCTGGGCCAGCCAATCCAATGAAAGGACCCCTCTTTCCCATGATTCCTGCTGTAAACAGTATTTGATTGACAATTTTTGCCTTTTTGCATTCTTTTGTCCTTTGGACATTATACAGGGATGGTCCCCAACTCTTTTCCTTTGTGGAAGTGTTATTATTTTCATTGCAACATGTACCATAAAATCACTATAAATATATGTGCTTTCCAAATTACTTTTAAGAGCTTATACCGATAATCACTTTGCCGTGCAGGTATAAAGTTAAATGATATTTTAATGAACGGTGATGTACGAGGGAGACCCAAAAATTGTTAAACTGCAAAGCTTACAGCAATTCCCTTTTAGTCATCTTCCATAAACTCTCCTTGAGATACGATGCAGTTATATGTTGCGTCGTCACGATGTAAGTCCAAACATGGAATCAAAATTCAAAACGATATTTACGAAAAGTTAATTCTGAATATTGTTTTTACTGAAGTTTTAAAGTAAAAGTATAAGTTTAAAAATTATTTGCATGTTAATTTCAAAGCCAAACAAAACGAAAACGTATAACACAACAAATACCTCTAATGCAGCATTAAACACTAATTTTCTTTCAATTTATTACGTTTTGCTATTTTTTTAATATGGTTAATTACTCACTGTAATGTAGAATAGTTAGTTCTATTATGCACATGTAACAATTCCCATGAAAATAACAATCTGTTTAAATTGTACATCCTTTTCCCTATACGCAAGCAGCAGATCCGCAAAGTGGCTAGTGCGTAACACCCACCCAGGGGTTGGAGAGCGAAGCGAGCCGGGGACAGAGCCCCCTAGTAATTTTAAAAAATAAAATTAGGCATAGGCCTATGTGGGCCCCATAATGACATTGGTGCCTAAAGCCAGGGGACTAAGGCTGTAATTTAAATACTAAAAAGCCAGACAGACTTACCTGGTATTTAATGCAAAGACAGACAGGCTCTAAGCAGCACATAAAGCAGGGCAGAAACCCTCTATAGGTGGGACACAATTTCTGAAAAGGCAAACTCATGTCCACTGACTAAAACTAGGCAAATTTAGAGCCAACAATCAACCTCACCTGCACATCTTTGGTATGTGAGAGGGAGTTAGAGTGTTAGAAAAATAAAAGTTACATAGGCAATGGAAAAGGCTGCACTGCACCACTGTGCCATCCATTGGATATGTCAGTTATTTTAATGTGATGCTTCGGTGGCACACGGATTGCACTGCCATCTCACTGATCCAGCACCCTGACTTTGACTCTCACATTTAGTTGCTGTCTGTGTGGTATCTGCATGTTCTTCCCTTATCTGTGTGGAGTTTTTCCTCCAAGGACCCCAGTTCTCTTCTGATTTTTTCCTGACAGGCTTGCCTTTTTGTTTAAAATCAGATTTATAGTGCCTTTATACAAAGAATTATCTGTCTTTTTGTACAAAGACAGACAGACTTAACTGGGCCTTTTATGCAAAAACACAGTGTGTGATTTAAGGCAAGTATTTACAGAGCACAAGGTAATAAAAAAATCCATGTGGAACTAAACAACGTGCGGACTTAACTGATTAACATTCCATTATTGTAATCACTATTTGAGGGTCGAAATTACTCTATTTTCTTTCATTTAATTTTGTTTTTCATTAAATTGTTAATTGCTCTTTCTTGGGGTTGTGTTCAATCACCTCACAATTTTAAAACAGTTTTTAAAGCGAAACAGCAATGTACAGAAGTAATCTAATCATATCTTATGCTGCACATAAACTTATTGTCCGCTGTTCCGTTACACCCACCGCATACTTGCGCACAATGATGGAGCGCCAAGCCACTGCCGTTATGTAGCCTGCTATTACTGGACGGGTGGATGATGTCCTTGCTATTCGCAGAATGTCTCCTTAAGTACTGAGTAGTTCGCCGAATAAGGGCAAACTCTTTGGAGGAGAGGCTCGTCTCATCCTGATCCAGCAGCAAGAGCCTTTAATTATATTTTCGATTGACGGTACTAACACCGAACAGCGGGCACCAAAAAAGGAGCAGCAGTGCCGGGCTCGACTCTGACTGACGGCTGCAAACAGAACTGTGTAGCGATGGGACTCAGTCGGGTTCAGACAGCAGCAGCAGCAGCCTCCTCTCTCTCTCTCTCTCTCTCTCTCTCTCTCTCTCTCTCTCTCTCTCACCGCAAGGCGAAGCAGCTGCTCCACGGTGTATTCACATTAACACTTACGGCGGCAACAGGGACGCGCTTACTTATTTGGAAGCAAATGAGAATCTAGACGATCAATCAATCAATACTTTAATGAAAAAAATGAGACAATCAATCCTCGCGTGGCCAGTGGTAAGGAGCGCGAGCGGCGCTTTACAGCACACTTATTCTGCCTTGTAAACTTCTGCTCGCATCCTAAAAATGTCGCTTTTTCAACATTTTTCTTTTAATGACGATTAATAACCCATGCTAAGCAAACCGACGCCTGGTTCTAATTCATTTCATTTTCCTTCTCTTGCATTTCATTTCTCGCAGTCGCTGATGTATAAAACTGCTCTTTACATAGCCGCCGTGTTTATCTGAACGTTTATTGCCACATTTCACCTGACAATGCTTTTTTTGTAGTTTTCTAATGCAGTTTGTTCTGTAACCAAATAAAGGTCTGAAACAATGCAAAATGTATTTAGCAGAGATCGGATGTATTGGTGTGATACTTATAAATAAATAAGTTAAATTAATAATGATCATAATAATAATAAACATGAGTTGAAGGTTGGTGTAGGGGGGCGTATATGAATTTATCATTATTGCAATAATAACACTAAATAATTAAACAAGTGCAATGAACTTTTTACTAATTTCTGAAATAAAATTAAAAAACAATTTGTGTTTATTTCAGCAGCACATAAAGCAAGGCAGAAACCCTCCATAGGTGGGACACAATTTCTGAAAAGGCAAACTCATGTCCACTGACTAAAACTAGGCAAATTTAGATCCAACAATCAACCTCACCTGCACATCTTTGGTATGTGAGAGGGAGTTAGAGTGTTAGAAAAATAAAAGTTACATAGGCAATGGAAAAGGCTGCACTGCACCACTGTGCCATCCATTGGATATGTCAATTATTTTAATGTGATACTTCAGTGGCACACGGATTGCACTGCCATCTCACTGATCCAGCACCCTGACTTTGACTCCCACATTTAGTTGCTGTCTATGTGGTATCTGCATGTTCCTCCCTTATCTGTGTGGATTTTTTTCTCCATGGACCCCAGTTCTCCTCTCATTTGTTGTATTGGATGGATAGATAAAGTAGTTAGGAAAGGCACTATAAGATAGATAGATAGATAGGAAAGACACTATATGATAGATAGATAGATAGATAGATAGATAGATAGATAGATAGATAGAT
>JANRMT010062817.1:24478560-24508452 GCA_026402145.1 Polypterus bichir lapradei
GATAGATAGATAGATAGATAGATAGATAGATAGATAGATAGATAGATAGATAGATAGATAGATAGGCAAAAGTAGGTTTGCAGTTGCTCATATGGAAAAAGACATGCAGGAGATGATTATTACAATAGCTTCATAAATCAATAGCTTTATCAACTTTATGAACTCAAACGAATGTCACAATGGCACAGTGCACTTAGGTACAAGCCTGTAAGTGCTCAGATTGCCCAAAAGATGTATACTCATATGTTCTGTGCACTGACAACTGTAAACCTACTTTTCCCACCCCTGTATGTATGGCTTTGACAGATTTGAATACATTTCAGTGATGTTATATACATAAAAGAAACTTAGCTAACAATGTGTTTTTTGTTAATACATTTTGTTGATTAGGTGGCATGGTGGTGCAGTGGTTGTGTTGCTGCTTCACGTAAGGCACCCTGGGTTCACATCCTGGGCTCTCCCTGTGTGGAGTTTGCATGTTCTCCCCGTGTCTGGTCCGGGTGCTCCAGTTTCCTCCCACACTCTAAGGACACACAGGTTTGATGGATTGGTGATACTAAATTGGCCCCATGTGTGTTTAGTGTGTGTGTTCACCCTGTGATAGACTGGCACTCTGTCCAGGGTTTCTTCCTGGCTTGCACCCTGTGCTACCTGGGATGGACTCCAGCAGACCCATGCATCCCTATTCAGGACAAAGCGGGTTAGAAAATGACTGACTAATATTATTTTTTCTTTTAATTTGTGAAATATACACTCTACCAACAAACACATGAGTACAAATAAGAATTTCTGGCTTGAATAATAGTGAGCTGCCACTGTCAATGACAGGGTTATAATGATAAACAAAGTGAAGTATTAAACAAAAGAGCCTCATTAACAAATAAAAAGGAGAAATATTAAATAAAGAATAAAACAGACAAACATTACTGAGGACAAACACAAAAAACCCCTAATGCCTCCCTGGAGCTTCCTAGGATAGGTTTACTATTCATGATTATCTCTGGGTGGGTAACTTAATAGCAAAATTCTCTCTGTATTGAGTGCATATACATGTATGTTTATATAAAAGTATATGACTATTCACACACAAATATACTTACATCCATTATCAAACTCACCTACAGTTCAATGTCATGGAAGGCTGAAGGATCAGTTGAAAATATTAGATATCATTCAGAAATCAAGCCAGTTTTCCAGTGAGAAAAATTCCCCACAGTTCTAAAAGAAGAAAACCTCCTGGAAAGAGATGTCTTAACTTGTCTAACAGTGTAGTAGGTATGATCAGCCTAGCACTCTTTATTATGCAGCGTTTTATTTACAACCTTGAGATGTATTTAGTCTTTATTAACAATCTGCACTTTTGAACCAAGTGTCTACACTTCACTTGAGTCTTTACCCTGAACACTGTGAAGAACAATACTCTCCAAACTTTGCGATTTGTAATTTCAAATAGAAGGCTTGAATAAAATTGTGATAGCAAAGACAATGAAAATTCACTGTTATTATGCAGACGACTGTATTTATGTGCATTTTATATTTTATTGTCATTTTTTTTGTTATGCTCATAATTGTGTTTTGTCTTTTTAACTGTCTTTCCATTCCTCGTTCTTTGTAGGTGGATCCCCAGGAGGTGGGGCCACCCTGGCATCGTTCCTTCGATGCCCTCTCTCTCTCTCTCTCTCTTTGGCTATTTAAGGTCAGAGCAGAGTAAACCCAAATCAGGAGATCATTGTCCTCGTGTATGGAGTATTTGTAAGTATTGCTGTTTGTGCTAGATTTATTGTTTTTGTGACTTTCTTGCTTCTTTTTAAGGATTGTGATTTCTTGATTGTGACGTGGGGCTTCTTTGCACTTTAGGCAAATCATTTTGTCTATTTTGAGCTTTTTCCTTGTATTTTTGTGTTTTTTGTTAATAAATCCTGTTATTATAAGGATTCTTTGTTCTCTCTTTTATACATCAGCCTTGTGTTTATGGGCATCCTTCCTCTTGGGTGCTGGATTTATTGGTATACTTGATATATTATGGGACCTTTCTGGTTTTTAAGCCAGCTTCCAATTTTTGAGGTCTCCTAGGCAGAACCAGCAGTTAGCAGTTGGAGTAAGCTGGACTTGGGTGAGCCTCTTCTGGGCTTGCGGCCTAAGATCCTGACCTGCCTTTTGTAGAGTGTTTTGGAGTCCTTGCACCATTTTTGTTATTTTTGTGAATCCTAACTGCAACATCAATCAGGTAGCTAAATTAAATTAAAATCATAAAGAGAAGGGTACCTGTATTAAAGGATCCTTAATGTTATAGAGCACCTTTCAATTACCAGCACCTCCCACCAAAGCACTGAACAACTAAAGGTGGAGACCAGGCATATTCCACACAAACTCAGCACAAACACGGTGAGTGACTTGAACCAGTGCTTGAAGTAAAACCAAACTACTGGTGATACTTTGTTTATGGCGAAGCACTGCACCAACCACTTGAGCCCCATGAAAATTTGAGTAGTGTGATACACTGGTAGTACTCAGGGAAAAGTTGACTGTACTCTAGGTAGGTCCCCCTTGAAACTTCAATTGTAGCAATACACTGACATTCGATTAAATCAAGCAAAGAGTGGGGGTTGGTTTGGGGGGATCCCCCCGTAAAGTTTCAAGTGTCCCAGGTATAGCGACCCAAGAACAGACGGCAGTACTCCATATAGAAATTAGAAGAGGTGCAGGTGAGTGCCGTCCCACTTCAAACACTGGCTTGAACCTCCAACCTCCTGCTTTACTGTCCTTGGCCTTATTTACTGCGACTGCAGTGCCCACATAATACTTTTGATTGCCGTATCATGTAACTGCTGAATGCATTCTGTTAAGTGCTTTGTGATGGTTGTTAACATGAAAGGCACTCAATACAGTAATGATTGGTTGGTTCGTTGGCGTTGATTGGCAAATTAAAGACAATCTTGTCAAGCACATCAGAGAAATAACACCACAATAAAAAGATCATTTTATGGAATTTTTTTTTATAATGTTAAATTTAATTGTGCGGTTTACAACTGCTGTGTCCTCTAGTTCTTTATTGCATTCTGACAAGTGCTTTGCCGAACACAATCTAAATAATAATGATGGATTTGTAGATAACTTCAATAAATATGTTGATATGGCTGCCAAAGAAGATTGCTCTAATACAAATCCACTTTATGGTTAAATCAGATTACAGCAGATTCGGTTGTATATTATCATACATATGACAAAACGATCAAATCAAACAAAGTCTTCTACTAGTCAGCAAGTACAAATATATTTTGAGCAAACAAAATGCTGTAAGGAAGCAAATGAAGATTGGGGAGCTGACATAATCTATATTAAATATTTTTGTGTTCACTTGCTCCTCATGGTGGGTTTTGGAATTTTAATTACGTTTTTAAATTTTTAAATTTGTTTTTACTGTTAGCTTAATGACATAATCACATCAGTGTTTTGTGTGTTGGTTATTCGAGCAGACATAACATCTTGCCATTCGTTTTATGGCCACAACCACGATATTGATGATTAAATCCCCTTACTTTTATCTTGTCCAGCAAAAAAACAGGTCTTTTAAAACCCATTACACTCGACGACAAAGATTTTGCTTCCTGACCATCTTATGAATTTTGGCCTGTTGATATGGAAAATAAAAAGTCCTGTATTAGCATAAATAGACATAAAACTAATTAAGAGCTTCTATAAGCATTAAAACTTAGTATGAATTTGATATGTCAAGCAAATAGTTAAATAAAGGCATTTGCCATATTTCTTTTTCAGTTAAGCTTAGAGCAAAACCACCAATATTGAGTAACTCAGAAAGACAGAGAAGGAAGAGAATGACGTAGAGAAACTGTCCGAGGACAGAGAAGGGGGAACAGGGGGAACACCTGTTGTTTGAAGGCCAGTTAGGAAATAAGGGAAGCAAAGGAATAAAAGCAAGAGATAAGCTGAGAACAATATTGTTAGCCAAGAAGGGGCCTGTGAGAAGCCAGCTGGAGTAGTGAGTCAGAATAGACAGCAAATGAATTGTTACGAGCGAGGTCAAGATGATAAGAAATTATTATATAAACTGTGATTTTTGGCTTGTTCGGGGCACAGCTCAGTTTGGCCTTATTGGGTTGAGTCTGCGTGATTGTTTTATTGCAATAAAATTAATTACTCTGTTTGCCTACCCTTCGACTCTTACAACCTTCATTCAAAGTGCATATTTTTCCTTCAACATTGATCACAAAAATCACCTTTACATGTTCCTATCATATAACATTTAATTGCACCTGCTTTTGTAATTTCCTCTCATGTTTGAGAATTAGAACAATCTGGATGAGAACAGGCCATAAAGCCCTACGAAGCTTGCTAGTCCTATGCATTTAATTCTTCTAAAAACAACTCAAGTCTAGTTTTTAAAAGTCTTACTGTCCAAAACACTACTTGGTCACTTATTCCAAGTGTCCGTGGTTCTTTGTGTAAAGTAAAACTTCCTAATGTTTGTGCGAAATTAATCCTTAACAAGTTTTTCAACTGTGTCCCTGTATTCTTGCTGATCTCATTTTAAAGTCAGAGTCTAGACTAATTCCCTTCCTAATTTTAAACACTTCAATTATGTTTCACCTCTTAATCTCCTTTTGCTTAAACTGAAAAGGATCAGCTCTTTTAATCCTTCCTAATATTTCATCCCCTGTAGCCCTTGAATGTCATAGTGCTGCTATGTCCATTTTGTAGCCTGGAGACTAAAACTGCACACAGGACTCCAGATGAGGCCTCACCAGTGTGTTATAAAGCTGCAGCATCACCTCCTTGGTCTTGTACTCCACACATCAAGGCGCTATATAACCTGACATTCTATTTGCCTTCTTAATGGCTTCCGAACACTGTCTGGTAGTTGATAGCGTAGAGTTCACTATGACTCCTAAATCCTTCTTATAAGGTGTAGTTTCAATTTTCATACCTCCCATTGCATAACATTTTTACTTCCTACATATATTATTTTATATGTACTGACATTAAATTTCATCTGCACAAATCTGCCCAAGCCTATATGCTATGCAAGTCCCTCTGTGATGAGTCAACAGATTCTCGATTATCTGCCAGTCCATCTATCTTGGTATCATCTGTAGATTGTTACTTATATTACTATCCTACTTGTTTACTCATTACTTATATTCTTATCCTATATATTGTAAGTATACATACTGTGGAATATGGCCGGCCAGTCATCCCGGCCAATACCCCAAGGCCACCAGGTGGAGCCCTCCCTGCAGCATGGAGGTGCCCCGAATGCCAGCAGGGAATTATGGACATCGGAGTTTTCATCCACAGACCTGCTGGATACCACAGAGGCCCCTAGAGGACGCTGCAGGAAGGCCCAAGGACTGTTATGTGCCCTATAACCCGGAAGTACGTCTTAGTCACAGCAACCAGGGAAATGACGTACTTCCAGGATGAAGAAGAGGACTTTTGATCTGACCCGGAAATGCTAGGAAGTCACATGGATTGAGGGATCAGAAGCACGTCCGGGTCACAAAATATAAAAGACTGTGAGAGATCCCAGACGAGTGAGGTGAGCTGGGTGGCAGGGTGGCAACGCATCTGGGAGTGGTGGATTATTGTTATTGTGAATTTGATTGTGTTTATGAGTATTGTGGAGTGGAGGGTGCTTTGTGTACATATTTATTATAATAAAGCCAACATTTGGACTTTTATCTGGTGTCTGACATCTGATCAGAGGGTTCAAGGGGACGACAGCACCCCCTATCTGTCACAATACATTATACAGCACAGCAGCCACATCTGGAAAATCTGTGATAATCTGAAAGTCTTGGCACTTCTGCTAGCGATGTAGTTCAGATATACCAAGTACTATGAATGGGACGGCCATGTTAGAGAGTCTCATTACATGAATAAGAGCTTACCGCTCCATTAAGACTTTGGTTCCAGTATACAAAAAAGTGAAAAACCCAACAAAGAGATTTTTGCCTCCTCTTCATGTAAAGCTTAGGTTGATGAATAATTAGTGAAAGCAAAGAACAAAGTAGGTGAAGGACTTTGATTTTTAAGTCAGATGTTTCCAGGAAGAACTGTTGTCAACATAAAAGCAGGCATTCTTTAAATTAGACCCGACCGGAGAAAATCTCTTGGAAGGCATTCAGGGATGTTGTTGAGAATTTTCTTGGCAACTACAAGAGTACCAGACCTAGTCCAACTGACTGACAGCATGCCTACAATACCATGAAGTACAACATGTCACTAAAAATGTATTTTCTGCATTCACACTTGGACTTCATTCCTGATAATCATGGCGACGTCAGTGATGACCACGGTTGAAAAGTTTCACCAGAAAATACCAACTATGGATAAGTGGTATGAAGGCAAGTGGAATCTATCAACGCTGTTGGACACTAAAACCAGAAGCATTAGATCATGAGTACAACAAATTAAAATCAGTAGCAAAACATGTTTAGCTCAGTTTAGCTCACTTGCAATGTGCCAGCATCATTAAGTGATTAAACACACCAAATTAAGAAAAAGTTAATCCCACGTTTCTCGAAAACCCTATGTGATAAAGTCAATCTGACATTAGATTTGTATTCAGCTTGCTACTGTCTGTCATAATAACCAACATTTTTCAGGAAGCAAAATATCTGGAAAAATGTGTTGGCCAGTGTTATCTACTAAAGCTTCTCCTCCTTGTAGATCGTAACAAAATCTTAAAATTCAAAAAAATCTGAGATTCATGAAGACAACTGCATTTAATTGGCATTAGTGTGGATGAAGGACAGGAGATCATTCATGGGTCACTGCTCAGAACATTCACACCCTCGTGTTACTATGAGAGTTATGTCTTCATCATCCAAGAAGACCTGATGGGCTATTTTGGGGACCACACCAGGATAAGGCAATCTTGCATTCTTTTTAAATTTGTGTTTACTTGGCCCTTGTGGAGTTTTGTCATTTTGATTATTTGGATCATCATTTTTGCTGTTCATGTTTACCGTTAATTAGTTGACATCACCGTGGCACTATTTTGTCTTTCATTTTTTAAAATGCGTTTCACTGCTTTGTTCTTTTGGTTTTAGGCATGGCCTTGTTGTTGTTTTAGGTGACAGTGTCATATTGTCATCATGTGATTCTTATTAGTGTTATATATAATTTTATAGCTCGACACTATTTAAGATGGTGGCATGTGATCATAGACAGCGAAACTTTTGTATTCTTATTTTAAAAAACTATTTTCTTTGATTGTAGTTAGAAATCAAATGTTGTAATGTGTACATGTTGGAGATCTCCTTACGGGGTCTGTCAACAACAACATTTATTTATAAAGCACATTTTCATGCAAACAATGTAGCTCAAAGTGCCTTATAAGATATCAAAGACAAAGTTAGAAGAAAGGAAAAACAAATAAGATTCGGTAAAAAAAATAATAATGGCTAATTAACAAATACATCTATACTATCTTAAAAAGATATATAACTAGTAGAAGAGTAACATCCTTATATACAATATCATGATGCAAGTCGAAGTATGTAATAACCCACCAGGATGAGAGGGGGCGCTATCGCTAACAGTGTCATCTCTTTCTCTCCCCACAATGCCGAAAAACCACTCAGTGAGGGCAACAGACTCCGCCCCTTCTGGTTCACCATCCATAAAAGCCCCGGCTTCCTGGAAAGATGCATCATTTTGGCAAGACTTACCTGCTTGATGGAGCCCCTGAGCAGACTGACCTTTGACTTACGGCCAGAATCTATTTTGACAACCTTTTTGAAGCTCAAATGCAAGGGAAAAATGGTAAAGAAGCATACATTTTTGTTGTTTTGTTTAAATTTTATTAAACGGGATGACCTGGTTGGCGCTCCAAGTTTTCATCCAGCACTCTGTTATTCCTGCACACGGCCAAAACTTTTAGATCAGTGTTAAAAGCTGATTGTTTTTTCTAGGAATTTTAGCTACAGTTTTAATTTTGGTGAGTCATAATCTGACTCCAAACCATTCTACTACCTTTACCCTTTAATTTAAATTTTCATTTCTTAGTCCATCATTCATTATTTCCGTGGCATTTGGACAGCCATTTCAATCAAATGTAATCAGAACCTTTCAGGTCTCCAATTATTGACTCTGATACTCTACAGTACTGGCAGGCTGTATATGTTTAGGGTCACCTTGGTCCTTTTAGTCCATCTGGGTTAGCGATTGACAAGACAAGATGGCTGCAGGCTCTCCATATTTTGGATTTACAAGGCACCAGTCCATATGTTGTGGTCACTACCTGGTGTTTAGTTCTAGTATTGCTTTTGTGTAGCTCACTGTAGGCACTTCTAACTGTGGATGGGGTTGGCATGGCTGTGTCATGACTCATAACTCCTATAACCACTATTAAAATGCCATCTGTGATTTGTGCCATAGTAGCTCTTGTGTTGGTTCATACCTGATTGATCTCACAGATATTTTCATTACTGTTTGCATAAACATTCATCTTTGCCAAGGATTTGGTTAATTTCCTTCTGTGAATGTGCGCATAACGCTGTGTGCTTTTAATGTTAGGTTGTATAGGAATGGGTAGAGACACTCCACGCAACTGTTTTCCACCAAATGAGCTCATGCTTTCTTGTCTAGCACATGCACAGTCGACATGCACAGATGCACACAGTTACAAAACTCTGGAGGCACACGGCTGCCGACACAAGGTTCACCATGCCAGGACTGAAGGTGAACCCTGCCGGTGATGCAACTGCTAAGATTAAATGAGCCTTGAGTATCCCATGAGCCTTTCCTTTTCAGAAATGCTCTGACCCAGGCATCTGATCAGAATGATTTGGCACTTAAGTGACGTGACATATTACTCCTACCAGTAATGAATATACTTGACTTATAGTTTTCATATTCTTTTTCTGTATGTTAAGCATTCGTTTGCTCAGAAACTGATGCGCTTGCTGCTTCCTGAGCAGCTCTTCTTTTCGCCACATTAGAGGCCTGCTTCTTCCCTTCTTCCGTCAGCATCTTTTCACGTTAAAACTGATTAAGTCAGTTTTTGTGTTGCAATTACTTAGTATGTTTTTCTTAATTTTTCACTTAAGCTGGCACTTAAGTGTTCAATCTGCCTCAAGAATGATTTAAGATATGAAGAGGTAGTGGAAGTGACGGTGAAGGTGGTAGCGATGATGCCCTCTAGCAATCTGCCTCAAGAATGATTTGAGATACGGAGAGGTAGGGGAAGTGACAGTGAAGTTGTTAGGGATGAGAATGGCACCCATACAGATGCACTGCACAGCCACACTGCTGCCCGCTGCAAGGAATTGATTCTACAATAAAATAAAAATAAAAAGAGGAATAAAAGTTATCACCCCGAAAATGGGCAGTAGAGGTCATGTAGTATATGTGTACTAAATTTCAGATCAATAGGTCAAAAGTTTTGCAAGCTACAGGTGATTTAAAATCCAGGACAGACAAACAGACAGCCACAGTAGCGTATTATATAAGAAGATAACCATTGTTAAAATCATCTGTGCCAAAGAAGCTCTTGTGTTGGTTCACAGGATATCGATAGCCTTCATCGATCACATCAATGGGCCTTGACAGTTCATAGTTTCACTATTCTTGGACTACCATCATTATGGTCCTCACCATGGCTCACGGTGAAGACCTGTTTATGCTTGGCCACAGGCAGCTGCAGATGCGGTTGTGCATAGAGGATGTGCACCCTGGTCTGTTTATTGTTCAAGTGTTCAGCGTGCAGTAGTACGAAATCCCTCGGCTTTTTTCCTGAAGTTTTCCTTTGCCATTACATATCAATCTTACAGATATTTCCATTTCTACCTGCACAGATATTCATCTTTGCCCAGGGTCTGGTCAGTTTCCTGCTGTGAATGTGTGCTATCATTGTGTGCTTTTAATGTTACATTGTATAAGGGTGGGCATACACCCTTCACACAGCTGTTCTTCGAATGAGCTCGTGTTTTCTTGTCTAGTGATGCATGAGCATGGAAAATGAGCTATCCATCCATCCATTATCCAACCTGCTATATCCTAACTACAGGGTCACAGGGGTCTGCTGGAGCCAATCACAGGGCGCAAGGCAGGAAGCAAACCCCGGGCAGGGTGCCAGCCCACCACAGGGCATGCACACACACACACCCACACTAGGGACAATTTAGAAACACCAATGCACCAAACCTGCATGTCTTTGGACTGTGGGAGGAAACCCACACAGACACGGGGAGAACATGCAAACTCCACACAGGGAGGACCCGGGAAGAGAACCCGGGTCTCCTAACTGCGAGGCAGCAGTGCTACCCACTGCTCCACTGTGCCGCCCTAAAATGAGCTATAAGAATAAAATATATTATTATTATTATTATTTTCGACACATACAGTTAGGTCCATAAATATTTGGACAGAGAGAACTTTTTTCTAATTTTGGTTCTGTACATTACCACAATGAATTTTAAATGAAACAACTCAGATGCAGTTGAAGTGCAGACTTTCAGCTTTAATTCAGTGGGTTGAACAAAAAGACTACACAAAAATGTGAGGCAACTAAAGCATTGTTTTAACACAATCCCTTCATTTCAGGGGCTCAAAAGTAATTGGACAATTAACTCAAAGGCTATTTCATGGGCAGGTGTGGGCAAGTCCGTTGTTATGTCTTATCAATTAAACAGATAAAAGGCCTGGAGTTGACTTGAGGTGTGGTGCTTGCATGTGGAAGGTTTTGCTGTGAACAGACAACATGCGGTCAAAGAAGCTCTCCATGCAAGTGACAGAAGCCATCCTTAAGCTGTGAAAACTGAAAAAACACATCCGAGAAATTGCTACAACATTATGAGTGGCAAAATCTACAGTTTGATACATCCTGAGAAAGAAAGCAAGCACTGGTGAACTCAGCAACGCAAAAAGACCTGGACGTCCACGGAAGACAACAGTGGTGGATGATCGCAGAATCATTTCCATGGTGAAGAGAAACCCCTTCACAACAGCCAACCAAGTGAACAACACTCTCCAGGGGGTAGGCGTATCAATATCCAGGTCTACCATAAAGAGAAGTCTGCATGAAAGTAAATACAGAGGGTGCACTGCAAGGTGCAAGCCACTCATAATCCTCAAGAATAGAAAGGCTAGATTGGACTTTGCTAAAGAACATCTAAAAAAGCCAGCACAGTTCTGGAAAAACATTCTTTGGACAGATGAAACCAACATCAACCTCTACGAGAATGATGGCAAGAAAAAAGTATGGAGAAGGCGTGGAACAGCTCATTATCCAAAGCATACCACATCATCTGTAAAACACGGTGGAGGCAGTGTGATGGCTGCCAGTGGCACTGGGACACTAGTGTTTATTGATGATGCGACACAGGACAGAAGCAGCCGAATGTATTCTGAGGTGTTCAGAGACATACTGTCTGCTCAAATCCTGCTAAATGCAGTCAAATTGATTGGGCGGCGTTTCATGATACAGATGGACAATGACCCAAAACATACAGCCAAAGCAACCCAGGAGTTTATTAAAGCAAAGAAGTGGAAAATTCTTGAATGGCCAAGTCAGTCACCTGATCTTAACCCAATTGAGCATGCATTTCACTTGTTGAAGACTAAACTTCGGACAGAAAGGCCCACAAACAAACAGCAACTGAAAGCCGCTGCAGTAAAGGCCTGGCAGAGCATTAAAAAGGAGGAAACCCAGCATCTGGTGATGGCCATGAGTTCAAGACTTCAGGCTGGCATTGCCAGCAAAGGGTTTTCAACCAAGTATTAGAAATGAACATTTTATTTCCAGTTATTTAATTTGTCCAATTACTTTTGAGCCCCTGAAATGAAGGGATTGTGTTAAAAAATGCTTTAGTTGCCTCACATTTTTATGCAATCTTTTTGTTCAATCCACTGAATTAAAGCTGAAAGTCTGCACTTCAACTGCATCTGAGTTGTTTTTTTTAAAATTCATTGTGGTAATGTACAGAACCAAAATTAGAAAAAAGTTCTCTCTATCCAAATATTTATGGACCTAACTTGTACAAGCACACACAGGGTTGCATAGTTATAAAATTCTGGAGGGCCGGCACGCCAAAGCTGATATTAAAATTTACATCATGCACACCATAATAGAACCCCCCACCCCAGAATAAATGAGTCTTGAACCCCACGAGCCTTGCCTTTTCAGAAATGCTCTGACCCACTCATCTGACTAAAACTACTTGTCCCTAATCAAAGTCAGACAGGTCTTTACACCTGTCATATCTTCTGAATTCAACACACTGGCTACGAATGCCCGATGTCATCATATCCCTGACCTTAACACACGCCACTGTTGCAAGACAGTTGGTGACGTTCACATCATATGGGAGTGGTCATGACATTATAAATTTCATTGTGCTGTGTATGTGGCAGGGCAGCACGGTGGCACAGTGGTAGAGTCCTGGGTTTGTGTCTCAGTCTTCCCTCCATGGAGTTTGCATGTTCTCCTCCTGTCTGTGTGGGTTTCCTCCGGGTGCTCTGGGTTCCTCCCAGAGTCCAAAGACTTGCAGGTTATGTGCACTGGTGATACTAATTTGACCCATGTGTGTGTGGGTACGTGTGTGCGTTTGTGTGTGTGTGTGTGTGTGTGTGTGTTCACCCTAAGATGGAGAGTTTGTTCCTGCCTTGTTCCCTGTGCTAGCTGGGATACGCTCCAGCCAGCGAGTTAGTGTTCTTTGAGGAATTAAAAGGTTAAAATGCTTTATTCTATAGCTATGAATGTTGTAACTTCAAAATGGATATTGTTTACAACTGGCTAAATATTGAGCCTTTCTCCAGAATACACACTGAGCACCAGCCATTCGCTAGACTCGTTTCTGTAATGCCAGCAGGGCTTGCTTCAGCTGTGCCTTCCTGATATTTCATTTATCTTTTCCCAAAGTAACCTGGAACACAATCCAAATAATTAAAAAGTACGCACATCCATCTGAAGACTTAAATCAATCATCAACAAGAAACACGACCTTCAGTAATGAATCGTTGGTTAAACTCTGTCGACAACAAAAATAACATCAGTTTATTTTTGAATAGCCCAAAATCACACAAGGAGCGCCGCAATGGGCTTTAACAGGCCCTGTTTTCTGACAGCCTCCCCAGCCTTGACTCCCTAAGAAGGCAAGAAAATCCTCCCAAAAACTAGACTTTTAGGAAAAAAAATGGAAGAAATCTTGGGAAAGGTAATTCAGGGAGAAACCCTCTTCCAGATAGGTTGAGCGTGCAATAGGTGTCAAAAAATGAGGTAAATACAGCACGCAACACAGAGCACAAGTAATCCTCTTCACAGAGCTAGATGGCCAATCTATTACTTTTACTGTAAATGATACAATAGTGACAGAAAAAACTGCAAAGCAAAACGCAAGAATACAGTAAATTATAAGACTCACCTAATACAGATGCTTTTTACAGATGATGTTGTCCCGTTTGCTTCATCAGGCCGCGATCTTCAGCTCTCTCTGGATCGGTTCACAGCTGAGTGTTAAGCGGCTGGGATGGGAATCAGCACCTCCAAATCCGAGACCATGGTCCTCAGCCGGAAAAGGGTGGAGTGCCCTCTTAGGGTTGGGAGCGAGATCCTGCCCCAAGTGGAGGAGTTCAAGTATCTCGGGGTCTTGTTCACGAGTGAGGGAAGAATGGAGTGTGAGATCGACAGGCAGATCGGTGCGGTGTCCGCAGTGATTCGGGCTCTGCATCGGTCTGTCGTGGTGAAAAAGGAGCTGAGCCATAAGGCAAAGCTCTCAATTTACCAGTCGATCTACGTTCCTACCCTCACCTATGGTCATGAGCTATGGGTAGTGACCGAAAGAACGAGATCGTGAATACAAGCGGCTGAAATGAGTTTCCTACGCAGGGTGTCTGGGCTTTCCCTTAAAGATAGGGTGAGAAGCTCAGTCACCCGGGAGGGGCTCAGAGTAGAGCCGCTGCTCCTCCGCATCGAGAGGAGTCAGATGAGGTGGCTCGGGCATCTGATCAGAATGCCTCCTGGACACCTCCCTGGTGAGGTGTTCCGGGCACGTCTAACCGGGAGGAGACCCCGGGAAAGACCCAGGACACGCTGGAGGGACTGTGTCTCCCAGATGGTCTGGGAGTGCCTCGGGATTCCCCTGAAAGAGCTAGAAGAAGTGGCCTGGGGAGAGGGAAGTCTGGGCATCTCTGCTCAAGCTGCTGCCCCCGCGACCTGATCGGATAAGCGGAAGAGGATGGATGGATGGACCTAATACAGAACTATCACATATGAGGAAACAGGTTTGTTCAGAGTCCTCGAGACCTCGGCCAGCAAGCCCCCAACCACTGCCATTCCACAGATGAGAAAGTGCTAGGCTGCCAATCTGATGAAAGGACCCATCTACCTGATGATTTCCGTGCTCCTTTATCTGAGATGACTTTTCCATAGGCAGGCAAACAACTTAGCATTAGAGCAGTGGCACCAAGTGCCAGGTGTGAATACCAAGAAGAGAAACAGAATAAACAAGTGTTAGTAACAAATTATAAACATCATATTACTTATGTTTTAGTACAGAGATGCAGTATGCACAGTTAATCAGCAGGTCTAGTCAGAGTATGCTAAACTGAAGTAGCGAGAGTCTTCAGCTGGGATTCAAAAGCTGAGACTGAAGCGGCTGACCATTCCACAGCTTTGGAGTCCTATAACTAAAAGCTCGACCTCCCACTGTTATTTGATTAATTCTTGGAAGTTCATAAGCAGACCAGCATTTTGAGATCTTAATGGGCGCTCTGGTTTGTATGTAATGATAAGTTCAGATAAGTAAGCTGGACCGTGGCTATTTAAGGCATTATATGTTGAAAGGAGGATTTTGAGATCTGCCCTAAACTTAACCGGGAGCCAGTGTAAGGATTTAAGAACTGGAGTTATGTGTTTGTATTTTCTTGTTTTTGTAATATCAGCTTCAATTCTTTCAGTTATTATCATTGACAGATAAACAAGAAGTAAAGTCATGATGAATACTAATAGCTGGACCCTCATACTTGTACATACATCATCTTCATTTTGCCTGAAGTCAGTATTGGTGTCAGTACTAATGTTTGGGCATCATGTCCATGCCTAGATATCCATATGCAAGAAGCCTGCTACAACCACAAATGATGAAATTTTATACAAAAAGATAGCCCAACAATGACTATTGCCCCATGTTTTATTCTGCAGCACTAACATTATCTTTATTTTTAAAACCTTTTGGATTAATGTGCTTCTCTTTGAGGAACACCACTCTACAACTGTAAATAGTAGCTACAAGCTGAAATCTCTGAAATATAGGGGTGACTCTTAATTTTTTTTTTAATTTAAACTTCTTTAACCAAGATGCATGCATTACTAACCTTTAAGCTGTGATGGCACCAGAGGCAGCCATAGGGGTGTGCGGGGCCTAGGGCTGACCAACCCCATGCGGGGCCAGTTATGTCAAACCCTGTTACTGGTATGTGTGGACTGTATTAACTTGTGTGTGAATTTAATAAAAATAATGTTAACATACACCGGATTTTCTCATTATAGTATTCAGCTAATTTTTTGCAAGATAACACACAAATTTTATCAAAATATAACAATATAATCTATTTAAAAAGTGCAATTCATAATTCATGACAATACCACGACAGTGCAAAATGCGATGCAGTGTCATGCGGAAATTAGCAGGGCCGCTACTAGAAAATTACCCAAATTGCAAGTATGCTCTGAGTCTCAAAATGCAGGATGTCATAGTCGTAACTTGCGTTGATGTCATGTCAGCCGGTTATCATTAGCGATACATGTTTTTGTGCATTAATATTCGGACATGTTTATGGCCTACAAATAAAATGTGAGTTTCACTGTTTCGACAGGAAGTGTGAAATTAACGTAGAGGTATCATCATGAAATCTCTTACCGGTTTCCAGGTTCAGAAACGAAAATCCACTTTTCTTGCCTTCAGATTGGAAAAGTCGTTGATGACATCGTCGTAGTCTAATCTGGATGCAATGTCTTTTGCTATAGATAGGAAAAGCCAACCCAGCGACTAATGGGCTATACCTATTTTAGGAAGGAATTATACTTTCCGGGCGATGAAGGTGGACTATGAAATGTTTTCAAAGACATGTACATGTACGGAATTTGACCTTGAAGAGGGATTTCAAAAGGGATCCTCTCAGAAGCATCTCAAATATAATATATACTGGAGAGTATAACTTGACAAATCCGCTCAAAAGGGACACGCAGACCTCAAAAGCGGGACCCCCTTAGACATAGGACCTGGGGCGGTTGCTCCACTTGCCACCCCCAAATGCGGCTCTTGGATGGCACACTAATTGTGGCCACTCCGCAAAGGTCATTCCACTTATTTCCCAAAATCATTTACTTGACATGTAAGATTTTCACATCGCTATGTATGCATGACAATGAATTTGTACTCAGATTTGAACTGATAAAGCAAATGCCGTATACATGAGAGAACACTGTTCTCTAAAAGGTGATTTGTTGTCTGAGCTCAAGGAAAAGATTTAAATGGCCGCTGTCTGATTAGTTGATGCATTTTAACTAGTTGATTGGTCACACGTTAGTTTAGGTACTGCACAAAGGCATCTATTTCTCATTTACTCTTAAGTAACAAGACTTTAACAAAGGCTTCTTCTGGTGTTAATTACACTGATAATGCATCAGTAAGGTGAGTATTAATTTACGTAACGTGACCTACTAAAATAACTTTACTTTTTGACAGCTTATCTTATATATAAACGTCTACATGTGGAAGTGTGTGTGTCTGTCCAGCCCGGAAGTGAGAGATGGAGTCGGCATAAGGGCTTCTCCTCCGAGGAAACGGAAACTCACTTAGCCGCTAATAACACAAGCGAGACGAGTGCGTCGGCAAAACAAAACTTCACAAGAAAGACAAAGTCGCTTAGCCGCTAACTTCGTCAAAACGGTATCCCTTTTACTTTTTCTCCCACCACTAATGCACAAGTGATGCGAGTATGTCATCAAAACGAATCCTCCTAGGAGAGAGACGCCCAGAGTAGTTTCTTTCAATTACCTGACATCTGTACATTTCAGTTTTTTTTTCTGACGATTTAGTTTCTAGTTTCTTTATACTATACAATAGTTTCTAGTTTCTTTATGTATAATATGCTACCGTGGCTGTAGCTCGCAAACCGTTTGAACTATTGACCTGAAATTTAGTGCACATATACTACGTAACGTCTACTATCTCCTTTTGGGGTGATGATTGACCTCCAAGGTTATTCCGCTTTTTACTTTTATTTTATTTTATTGTAGAATTAACTCTCGGCAGCGGCCAGCAGGCTGTTCTCATCCCTACCTACCTTCCCCTACCTCTTTTTTATCTTAAATCATTCAATCGACAGATTGAAGACTAAAGTGCCAGCTTAAGTGAAAAATTAACGAAACCGTACTAAGTAATTGCAACACAAACACTGATTTAATCAGTTTTAACACAAAAAGATGCCGACAAAAGAAGAGAAGAAGTGGGCCGCTAGGGTGGAGAAAAGAAGAGCTGCTCAGGAAGCAGCAAGCGCATCAACCTCTGAGCAAACGAATGATAAACGTACAAAGAAAGAATATGAAAACTATGAATGCTCAAGTCAAGTGTATTCACTGCATGTTATTGTGCAGTATGCCATTACTGGTTGAGACATAATTCTCTTGTTATTGCATACTTAATTATAAAATCCTTTATATTAACAAGTAATTTTACCAGCCTATAAAGGGTCTTATTATGCCACAATGCACAGGAATGAATAACCAATCTAATGAAGTTTTCCAAGCATAATGAAGACCCTAGAAGCCTTTGTTAAGGTCTTGTTACATAACCATAAATGAGTAATAGATGCATTTTTGGAGTATCTAAACTAAAGTGTTACCAGTTGACTAATATAAATCCTTAATGTTTTATTTATTACAAAAGCCTCTTAACCCACCTTCTGTGTATGTTGGCGTGCCTTAATCTCAGTGCTTTGAGTTTTATATCACACATTACCACTTTGTCTGCATTATATTTCTTTCCCAAAATAATCTGACCAGTGCAACATGATTTCGTCACAAAACAGTGTCACATTTACTACTAGCTCATTAATCAAAACATTGTTTCCCTCAAATCAAATCAAATTTTAATTATAAGCCGCCATCTCATGCTTTACATCATATGCCAGGCTCTATTTCACGCTTTGCATTACATGTAGAAAGATAAGTGCACAAGTTAAGGGCAAAAAATGAGAACAAAAAAAAAAAAAACATACAGAAAAATAAAAGCAACTTATACAATGCCCTTAAAAAGTATTCACCCCCTTGGAAAGAGTTCACATTTTATTGCCATACAACATTTAATCATCATGGATTTTATTTATTTTTTTGACACTGATCATCAGAAAATGTCAAAGTGAAAACAGATCTCTGCTAAGTTGTCTAAATTAATTACAAATATGAAATGCAAAATAATTGGCCATGTAAGAAGAATTTGACCCCTTCAGATCAGTACTGAGTAAATGCAAATCTCAGTCCAGGCACTAACTGTGCAGAATTTACGCTGTAATTCCATGTGAATGAACAAGCAGAATATTGTGAAGGGTTGGGGACCAACTGGACACCTTGTTTAATAAAGACAATTAAATGAAAACGAAAATGAAAACAAGAATAAGGTTACCATGGGTCCCTTTTTGAATCTCAGTCTCATATAGCTTTCCGTTGTGGGGTTCGCTCTGCTATGCAAGCTTGGCCCAAATGTGTAATGACCTCCAGTGACTTTGCAGTTTAAATAACTCCTAGTGTGGAAGGGGCGGGGCCTCCAGTCTCATACAGGAAATGGAACTCATCCTCTGGTCTGATGGTAAGAGAGAAGCGGTGGTTAGCGCTCAATTTTGCCCCTTCCTTTATTGATTCCTCTCGACCTTGTTGAGAGGTTTACTTACCTCAGCAGTGATATTCATGTCTCTGGTGACTCTTCCTATGAAGTCAGTAGACGGATTGGGAGAGCATGGGGGGTCATGAGGTCGCTGGAAAGGGGTGTGTGGTGCTCCTGATATCTATGTAAAAGGACGAAGGTCCAAGTCTTTAGAGTCCTGTGGCCTCACGTATAAATGGTGCGTACGCACAGAAATGTTGCGTAAGAACGTTTCCACGTTCAAATCGCGATGTATAAAACCTAAACTTGCCGTAAAGCCATGCACATTTCCACGGTACCTCATACCCTGTTGTACACAAGTTTTCCGTTCGGTTTTGCAGACTGGTGGCACCCAGCGTCAAAGGAGTGCTACTGTTCCTTTGTGGTTTATCTTTCTTTTTCAGATCCACGTCCCTGATGCGGCTTTATAAATACACTGAAATTAAGTGCATATTGTTTATTAGTTTAATGCATCTGATTGTAATTAACCTGTAACAATATAATGGTCCACGGAATGGCCAAACTATTCCAAATACCATAACTGCTTTAACGTTGTTACTCTTACTGCACCTTCTTCTTCTTCTTTCAGTTGCTCCCATTAGGGTTTGCCACAGCGGATCATCTTTTTCCATATTACTCTCACTGCACCAGTCGGAGCAGCTGATTGGAAAGAGAATTATCGGTATACAGCATCAAGCACACGCTGCCTCAGCCATTCTTCCTATTTGAACTGCTTCTCATATGACAAACGCTTCAGAGCCTTTCCTGTACGGACCTCGCGGTTCAGAAACAGTTTCATCCCAAGAGCTCTAAACGCACTCAATCAGTCCATCAACTGCTCCTTGTAGAACTGTCTGTACTTATGAGTACAATCACCTCACTGTAAACTTGTACTACAGTTATAATATTGCACAACCTGAGCCACTTTATAAAGAGTGTATTTACATATGATGACGATATCATTTTTAAGATGAAATGCAGCAAAATATGTTTATTATATTATACAGATAAAACTTTAACTTCATTTAAATAATCTATATTGTTAATAATTAAAGGACATGGTGTTGCTATGCTAGCAAGGATCTGGCGCTCTGCTCACGGATTGTTTCTGCATGCCTCTCACTGTATGCTTCACTGGGGCTGGCGTGAAGGACAGAATAATTAAACATGTACTACGAAGATATTTCAATGTTCCTTAAAAGTTTTGAAGAATCGGCGTTATAAGCTTACAGATGGCTTAACGTCTATTACAGAGCTGATTGTGTGGCGATCGGTTACTTGGAGAAAGAAAAGGAAGGACAGGAATTGGAGGTTAGTACGTTTGAAAGAGACAGTACTGCAGGGGTGGCCTTAGGTATGTGCAAACTGTGCACCTGCACAGGGCCGCCAAATCCCTGGGGCCGCCACGCCAATATACAGTATATTAAATATAAAACAGAAAGAGAAAATAACGACACAGCTAAAAATGCAGCGGCAAATTTCAGCAAAAGTTAAACACTTGTGTCATGAGCACGAGGCGGCTATGCAGTGTCCGCAATGGACGTGGCCATCCGCCGCGCACAAGATACCATATTGACATTAGCGGGCAAGGTGCCCCCGATTCTTTCTCTGCCCAGGGCCGCCATGAGCCTAGAGCCACCCCGAGTACTGCTGCAATAAATTATTTAATCGAAGGTCATGCACAATCACTGCACCACTGTGTTCCCATGTTTAATAATGTGCTTTAACTCCTATCATCATGAAAATTATATCACGTATACATCTCAGTATTTTAGTTATTCAGAGAGCTGTAATATCACGAATGCAATGGATTCTGTGTCCTGCTGGAGGAAGAGAAAGCTGGTTTAAGAAGCACATAGTGATTCACACACATAGAGCACATAGAAGATCACATACAAAACAAAGCATTTAACGTGCTACTTTAATTACGATGTGATTTGAGAAACTGGCTAATTAAATGATTTTAAGATGAAGTTTATGATGTTCTACTTTAATGACAAAATAAACTACATGATTAAAGTGGAAATTTCGAGATTGAAGTTGACATTTCGTGCTTTTTCCCACTGTGTGCCTTTTTTTTCTCTGTTCCCTAATAAGACACTCAGTCTTATGACACTCAGATGGTGGGCTACGACTCGCCTTTTCACTCTGACTTTGATATCTGACAACTTCTTTTTTATTTCGGGCACTGTGCGACTTTGTGATCTTGAGCTTTCGAGTTTCTCCGACACGCTATGTCACTTGATCGACTTCCTTTTCTTGTTTATACCACTGTTTAAACCAACAAATAGTACATTTTTCCTTGCCTCCACTTGGTATTCGCTGAAATTCTTCTATTTTCCCTCTTGCTTTTGTCGTTGTTTTTTCACAGAATGCCGAGTTTAAGTGCTATTTATATTGATTTGCATATTCAAAGAGGAGTAATTCTGGGAGGAGTTGGGGCGGGACAGCTGGCGTGTGCACGTGCGCTACTTTTCACGCTGACCGGGATTTATGTAGCGGAAGAATGCTGAAGTTGGTGAACACACAGATTTATGCATCTGGATTTTTCTGTGCGTAAGCACATTTTGGCTTTTGTGCTTACGTCATGTTATAGTGTGCGTTCTACACACGGCGTTATGCATGAGGCCCCTGGTGCTTCCCGTCTTGTTATATGGTTGCTAGACATGGACTCTATCCAGTGACCTGAGATGAAGACTGGACTCCTTTGGTACTGTGTCTCTCCGGAAAATCCTTGGGTACCGTTGGTTTGACTTTGTGTCGAATGAGCGGTTGCTCAAGGAGTCCCAAATGAGGCACATTACCTGCATTGTGAGGGAGCGTCAGTTACGGCACTACGGCCATGTGGTGCATTTCCCCGAGGGTGATCCGGCTTGTAAGATCCTCATTGTTGGGGACCAGAGTGGCTGGAATAGGCCAAGGGTTCGCCCACGTAACACCTGGCTGCAGCAGATAGAAGGTAATTTCCGAAGGGTGGGACTGTCCCGCGTGTCTGCCTGAGGGGTTGCCTGAGTGGTGGATGCAGCAACACACTGTGCCTGTGCATGCTTCCCAACTTGAACTTGAACTTTACTAATAGAGCTGGTCAGACCCTCATCAACTGCCCGTGTGTGACAACACATTCTTATCTCTGCTGGTGTGGGTTTCCCCAGCTTTTCCAGTTGTCCTTTCACATTTCAGAAACAGCAGGTTATGAGAATTGTAGACATGGAACTGGTATGGTGTGTGTGTTTGCATGTATTTGTACCCTGCAGTTGACTGATACCCTAACCAGGGCTGGATCTTGTCTTGTGCCTGAAGCTACTAGCATTGGCTCCAACCTTTTGCAACACAAAAATGTAATTACATGGATAAGTGGACATTTAATAATTCTTTCGGCTGTAGCAGTCTGCAGGGGGCTTTCTCATAATGATCCCAAACCCAAATAAATCAAAGGAAGCCTAAGAATATAAAAAAGGGTTTACTTTAACCAAAATAAATATAATGGAAGTGTACATGATATTGAAGATACTTTGGTCTGAAATAATAAAGGCCTAATCAGGGCCTACTGAACTCCCATAAAACTGAGACCACTCTTCCATACTATTGTTCACTCCTTTGCCACCTCTTTTTCTGCCCTGCTTTCATCATGCAATCTGAGATTTAGTCGCTAACATTACTCCTAACTTCAAGCTCACCACTCTTCTGATGCATTATTACGATTAGTTTTGAGGTCAAGAATGGGCTTGGAAACATCTAGCACCAGCCTCACAGAACTCCCCCTAGTGAGTCTCCCCTAGTGAGTCTCCCCCTGATATCTCTGTAATCCGGAATTCCACATCTCAATTAAAACACCAGCTCATCCCTTGTAGTCCTGTCTGCAGTGGGAATATTGCAACTTATCTTATGTCCTAAATTCATATTGTCCTCCGAGATGCAGTGAATTGCTGGACACCATATGATAAATTGTATGTACTGTCCCTGTTGGTGGTCTTATGCCACTGTCAGTGAACTTAAAACCAGGACATCTTACTGCCCTGCAGCATGCCAAATTGTCTGCAACTCCAGTACCCACCAGACCCTTCTGGACCATCTGTACCATGTGGAGAAGTTATGAAAAATGAGTTTTATTTTCATGGCCATTAAAGCTGATTAATAAATGTGAGTTTAGAACAGCATGGCAGTCTAGTTATCCATTTTCTAACCTGATTAGCCAGAGTCATGTAGAGCCAGAACCTGCACTAGCAGCATTAGTTGCACCCTGGACAAGGCATTACATGTGGCCTGAAATATTTCAGAGTTAAAATTAATAAAAACAGGAGTCAGATAGGATTGGTCAGTTAGTCAAACGAGCACATCTTTGAAATGAATGGTGAAAATACAAGATGAGCTTTCAGACTCGTATATACTGGCTTAGCCATTCAAATGTTTTCCATTTCTCAACTTTCAAAAATTCCTGTGTTGCCTCAGTAATATGTTTGGGGTCATCATCTTGTTGTAGGATGAAGCGCAGTCCAATGAGTTTGGAGGCATCTACTGGAACTTGAGCAGATCAGATATTTCTCTAAACCTCAGAATTCATTGTGTTTGGCTGCCATCTGCAGTTCCATCATCCATGAAGAGAAGTGCGCCAGGTTCTGTGGCAGCCATACATACCCAAGCCATAACACTCCCAGCATCACGATTAACAGATGAGGTTGTCTGCTTTGGATCTTGGGCAGTTCCTTTACGTCTCCACACTTTGCTCTTGTCATCACTCTGATGCAGGTTCATCTTTGTCTCGTCTGTCCACAAGAATTTTTTCCCAGAATTCTGCAGGCTCTTTTAAGTCCTTTTTCACAAACTGTAATATGGCCATCTTGTTTTTGTGGCTCACTAGTGGCTTGCATCTTGCAAGGTCTCTGCAATCTCTGTATTTATGTTCATGAAGTCTTCTCTGACACGTCCACATCGGCCCCCTGAAGACTGTTTCTGATCTTTTAGACAGGCATTTGCAGGTTTTTCTTTACTATGTGAGGATTCTTCTGTCATCGGCATTGGAGGTCTTCCTTGGCCTACCAGTGCATTCTTTTTTCTTAATGATATTCCAGACAGTTGATTTAAGTCATCCTAAGGTTTTACTGATGTCTCTAATGGCTTTATTCTTGTTTTACAGACTCATAGTGGCTTATTTGACACAGCTCTTTTCCTCATGTTGAAGAATGGCAACTACAAACTCCAAAGGGTAGAGACAAGACGAGGTATCTTCTTCCCCACCTGAGAAATCACAAATACCTATGAAGCTTATTGTCCTAAACATTATAGTGCACCAGAAATGGGGGGAACATATACTGTAGAAAAAAGGTGTTGTCATTTCTACATGGTGTGACTAAAATGTATGCAAATCTCTTTAAATGAAAGTCTATAATGTGCACTTTGTAACTTTAAACTTTAGAGCGGGGAGGAGTCAAGGAAAATATGTCTTTGCCCCAAACATTATGGAGGGCGCTGCATGAAGGTGAAAATAAGACAGGAGATACACTATACCCTAGTTTATTTAAGCTTGCAAAGATCTGCTTATTTTTGGTATAAATACATATTCATAAACTCACATTAAAGTAACCACATGGCGACAGGTGGAGCCTTTCATTTGTGTCTGATGATATGCTGCAGTATGCTGTAGTTTAATGGATGGCTGGTTGTTATGAACTTAGAAGACTGTTGGTATCATCTCCGCCATAGTCGCTTAGTAAACAGTTTGAGGCACCACTTCAAGAAGCATTGGCTAGGGTTGGGATGTTAGCTTTTGTGCTACAGACACTGCCTCTTACCTAGCATTTAATTTAATTCAATTCACTTCATTTCTGCATAACACTCTTGACTGAGTGGAGATGCAGAGTGCTGTGACAAGGTCACAGTTATATACTGTGACAGATTAGGGCCATATCGCTCCCTTGAACCCCTGTCCAAGACTCCAGACACCAGATAAAATTCCAAATGATGACTTTATTTAATTGCCACAGTGCACAAAGCACCCTCTCCTCCACTATACTCATATAAATACTAATCACAATAACAATAAACAATCCTCCGACTCCCAGACGCGTTGCCACCCTTCCACCCAGCTCAGCTCGCCGTCTGGGAGCTCCCACAGTCCTTTTATTCTGCCTGACCCAGAAGTGTTTCCAATCCCCAGTCCATGTGATTCTTTATCACTTCCGGGTCAGGTACAAGTCCTTCTTCTCACCCCGGAAGCACGTCGCTCTTCCTTTGACGTACTTCTGGGTTATAGAGCACAAATAAGTCTTCGGTCCTCCCTGCAGCTCCCTCTTGCGGCCCCTGTGGTATCCAGCAGGGTCGTGTATAAAAACTACATAGTCCATGACTACCTGCTGGTCTTCGGGGCACCTCCATACTGCAGGGAGGGCTCCATCTGGCGGCCTGGGGGTATTGGTCGGGATAACAAGCCGGCCAAAGACCACAATACTAATATAAACTTTTAAATTACTAATTATATAATGAGTACATATAAGGTGCTTCCCCATTGTGGGAACATTTCTGAGGAACCAGTACCTTTTAGAAACTCAAAATTTTTTTATAGCATTCCCACGACAGGATCCTGAACAATTTGTAGATCCTGATAGGTAGTTCCTGGTACTTTTTATAGCTCCTACTCCAGGGTATCTACTTATGTTCAACCAGAATCTATCATAGGAGCTGCTCCGGCAATGAATTGTGCTGATTGGTTGATCACAAATACTGGTGCCATCTTAAAAATTTGTTAGTAGTTTGGACTTTGGAGAGTTCCCAGTGAAGATGGAGCACCACACTTTGCAATGCATCACTTTTCATAGTAGCCTCCACCGTGCATCATGTCATACATTGCATCGAACCAGTAACGTCCTCCATGAAGTCACAATCACTTGTGAAGCAATAAGGCTAGGGTAAAGATTAGGGTTAGGCTTAGGGTTAGTGGGGGGTCCCTTTTGACCGCACTTCACACCACATTTTTCCGGCTGAGAAAGGGATAAGTAATTTATTTACAGAGCTAAACCTGGAGAAGTCCATACAAAATTAAACCAAAACAAATAAAAATAAACTTAGCTATCAAATCCTTACAAAAGACAAGAATCGAAGTTGAAAAACCAGACAAAGAGGTCAAACCAAACGTAACCCACGATAAGCACAATAACAAATCATTTCTTTTAAGTTTTATTTTAGGTATGTTTGTATCTGCAGATTGGATAACAAAAGAAATCACCAGCTAATATTTTATTCCATCATGCTGATTACCCAGGGGTCACAACCCTAGAAATCACACCAACGATGACTCTCAAGATGGCAGCAATAGAAGGACCTAAAAAATAGCAGTCAAGATGTTAAAAAATACCAAATGAATTCACACAAACTCTAATCATGATAGTATCACTCTTCTTTACACATCATATATATATTTAGCATAAGGTTACAGTTCCTGTTGTGTGGTGGGAACACAACACACAAAAATGGTCAAGGGAGCACAAGTGGCCCAGGGCCTACATTGTACAAGGACTTATTGGTTCCTGAAAACAAAGTTCCTATGGTGGGGAAGAGCCTATAGAGACAGATTTGTTCAAACAGACAGGAAACAAAGTGAAACCTAACAATATCTGATGTGGTCGGGCGGTGGAAAGACAGAATGGAAACAGTCGAAATGTTGGGACATTTAAGTGGCTTCTCAGAGCTGTGAGGGAAGAAGAACAACAGAACAAAGTCAGCAGTAGCTCCCCCTCTCATCTTGGTGGGTTATTATGTACTTTTCCCCGGCCCTTAGAGGAGTCCTCTGACGCTCATGCGTGACACTGTCCATTAATTAATTGGTGAAATATGGTGTAACAAAGGCGCTTTATAGGCGCCTGACCTGACACAGACTCACACCGGAGGCACTTGTAAAAACAAAGAACTTTTATTTTTCTTTACCTGTGGGGCACATCTTCCCTGTGATCCCTACAGGCACAACACAGTCCCCAGTACACAAATAAAGCACACCACACTCCTTTTGCACCACCACTCCTCCTTCAAGCTTCGTCCTCCTCCTCCCGGCTCTGGCTATTGAGTGGTGGCTGCTGGCCCCTTTTATAGTCCACCCGGAAGTGCTCCAGGTGGTTGACTGCCAAGTTCCGGCTGCACTTCCGGGTGTGGTGAATACGCTTCCCATACGGGCTCAGGAGTCCCAGCTGCAGCACCCCCTGGTGGCGCCTGCGGGACCCAACAGGGCTGCGCCCAACTCCAATTCCCATGGAGCCCTGCAGGAAACCAAGGCACTGCTCCAACCCAGGGGGGCAGCCATCTAGCGTCCAGGGGGAGATATTGCACAGTCCAGGACTGCTCCCCCTGAATATACAGCGAAGGGCCATCCTGGCCGGGCGTGGACCCTGGCCATTCCGCCACAATGACCATTTGATAATGCAAGAGAACAAATCAAATACTAGTAGATTTGAGATGGTGGTGATCATTTTCAAAAAAACGGAAACCAGAGGATGTGATTGACCTTTCCTTGGTTTGCCCAGAGAAGACTGTTCCAGAGCTCAGATTCAGATAAGCATTGAAACATTGGAATATCATTAAATATCTAAGGGCTAATGCAAATGTCTCACTAAGTTGACAGTAGGACTTTAAGGATCTTCAAAACTAGATTTGAAGTTATTTTAAGAATTAAGTGAAAAGAAATTGGCGAGCTTTGTTTGGCTGAATGGCCTGTTCTCATCAAATGTTTTCTAATGTTCTAAAAGTCTGTTCATATTATGTTGACCTGAAGAAGGTTTATGATTGGGAACCACTGGGTATCTTGTAGGGTTCCGAGGTCACTACGGACTACAATTTTATTTCTGTATCTGTATAATAACATGCCTTGCATTCTGAAATTGATCAAAAGTCACTCATGTAGAGAAGATATCATGGCCTACCTGAGACTTCATAAGTACCTGGCTGGAAAACCTGAAGGTGGAAGATAATGGCAAGTTTTTGGCCACATCTACAGTAATTGTGACCACTGTTATGGGGTGGAATGAAAGTCAACACATCCAAATCACATTCACATCTGAGGTTTTGGTCATCTACTTGAATTAAGGGGCTTGATCTCTGCGGTAAATGTGCAGGGAGGGACGGGGCAATTGAGTTGATGTGGGCAAAAAAGATGGAACTTAAGGACCTCGGACTCTTGTTAACAGGAAAGTGTGGATATGATCACAAGACAGCGAGTCTGATCAACATACTGGAGCAGTGGCAGCAGTGCAGTGAGTGATGTAGTGGCAGTAGTGAGGAATTTTAGTCCTCTAGTAAAATATTTTATTTGCATATTAATCCACATTTTCTTCTTCCATTATCATAGTTAGGAGCATTAGATAGTGACCAATCAGAGGTAAGATCAGCCAAAATGAAGTTCCTTTGTGAGGTCCAGGTGTTTGCTCTCCATTAATGGAAGAGGAGATTGACAATTCAGGATGACCACAGAGTACACATGTTGATGCTCCTGATCAGAAGAAACTGATTGATGAGGTTTGGACATGTGGGGTTTTCCTCTAAGCACATTGCATAAGTTGTATCTTGAGTACAGGCTAAGGAGGAGAGACATTAGAAGGTTATAATACGTAAATATTTGTCAATCTTTTTATCATTGACTTTGCTTAATCCAGTTTGGAGTTGCAGGTGCCAGAGCCTAACATCATGAGTTCATTACAGGGCACACCAGATTGTTAGACTCATACAGGGCACGGTTCAGAGCACCATCAGTCTGACCCTGTGAAATAATGGTGGGCATTAAGTTGCAAAGGAGGGCAAACCACAGTACCTGAAGAACTGTACAGCTCCACCGAGATGCTAATCAGGTCCAGGTTAAACTAAGCTTCCTAGAGCTGTGAGGCAACTATTCATTGTGCCACCCAAAATGAATTAATCATGTTTACTTATTTTTACTTCACTTATTCCAAAATAGGGTATCAGGATTTAGAATCCATCTTGCAGCACACAAGCTCACACATAGCCAGTCTGGAGTCACTGGTGGGTGGGGGATATTAGCATTAACGGGCCCTGCAGTGGACCAGCACCCCGTCCAAGGTAATGTCCTGCCTTGTGTCCAGTGCTGCTGGCATCAACTCCAGCCACTGCCGCTTTCATTTAAGTTAAGCAGGTTTGAGAATGTTATGCTACAGTATGTTAATTCACCTAACATGAGCATCTTTAAAATATTGGAGAAAAACTGGCAAAAAAGCAGACACAGAAGCAGTAAAAACTGAACAGACACATTCACTAAGTATCTTGCACCCAAGACTTTGGAGCTGCAAGGCAGCAGTATTCATCACTACAATCTAATCTTGCCATAATAAATGAATAGAACATCAAAAACATGCAATATGGGCAAAAACATACCGTGGGGTTTCAAGTGAGACAGAAGACGAGGAGCCACAAAAGAGTGTTTGCCTCAAGTTGTGCTGTCTGAAGATCTTGGATGACGAACAAGTTTACATAAGGTGAGTGGTGATGACAGTTATTATGAGCCGTCGGAATGAACACCTTTTATGGGGATGGCAATTTCCCATAATTGTACATACTCTGTACTTGGGATCTAATTTCCTTTAATTTGATACACTTGTCATCTCTGTTATACTTGTGAACTTAATGATAACTATGATTTGACCAAAACTGTTATTTTTCTTTTTTGACCTGCACTTTTGGAATATCTTCATCGCTGTACCTGTGGTAAGTGCTTGTGTCGTTCCATCATGTTTGTCTGCCTGTGCTTATAATTTGTTAGGATTTAGGAAAAGTAGGAAAATACGTAAGAGGTAATACATCAACAGTGCAATATATGTGACACGTGTGTGTGTTTGTGTGTGGGAGACACTTTGTTCAGTACATCTATCTATCTATCTGTCCATCTATCTATTTATCTATCTATCTGGATTAGAGAGAGAGAGAGAGATAGATAGATGGATAGATAGATAGATAAATGGCACTATGTAATAGATAGATAGATAGATAGATAGATAGATAGATAGATAGATAGATA
>JANRMT010062817.1:24513327-24651355 GCA_026402145.1 Polypterus bichir lapradei
ATAGATAGATAGATAGATAGATAGATAGATAGATAGATAGATAGATACTTTATTAATCCCAAGGGGAAATTCACATACTCCAGCAGCAGCATACTGATAAAGAACAATATTAAATTAAAGAGTGATAACAATGAAGGTATAACAGATATAACAGGTATAATGAGAAGCCCATTCTTGCTCTTAATTAAACCCGTTATGCTTGTCACAGCAGACATTTCCAAAACGGTTGATTTTTTTGTTTTTTCTAAGTACATCGTCAAAATGTTTTGGTGACCTGAGAGATCAACCTTACCAAGACCTTCAACTTTATTTTCAGATATTACTTGATGGACACAGATAAACCGATCATGTGGTGGCTTGTTGTGTGTCCCATTATTGTTTGGCTGCTAATTAAGGAAAGAGAGACAACTAAGGGGCCTGAGTCAAGTTAATTAAAGCTTGAGGCAAAAGAAGTTAATTAGCAGCACTAATGGTCACTGGTCACTAATAAAGAAGATGGTTAGAATGAAAACCTGCAGCCACTGCGGCCCTCCAGGACTGGAGCTTGACACCCGTGCCCTAGTGTGTGCTTGGTGTGTGTGCCCTGCGATGGGCTGGCGCCCTGCCTGGGATTTGTTCCTGCCTTGCGCCCTGTGTTGGCTGGAATTGGCTCCAGCAGACCCCTGTGTTAGGATATAGCGGGTTGGATAATGACTGACTTGACTATTTATTAATATCAGGCTTGGGTCCACCTACGCACCTGGCATTGGTTGGCCTATGAAGTGATCCAATCACAATCAGAGAGCATGTGACCACATTAAATAACATCTGGAAAACCACTTGTGATCAGATTGTGACTGGATTACTCGGACGCGTTTGGATTTGGCAGAAACAGATAGCAAATACATTTAACACCCATGAAAATGTATGTCAGTTTTCTTCTGTCTGCATACAACAAGCATGTAAGCGAAAGCTGATTTGAATATTGGGTGAAGGAAGGAGACACGAGGTTTCTGTCTTAGACACCGGGGGCTCATTTTAATGCCAGGTGTAACTGTAAATTCTATCCAGATACAATCCAGATAGGAAACACAAGGTAAGGATGGGTATACAGGAAGCCTCCATTTAGTCTTTGAAAGACTGGCACCCGCTTTGAGGGTGCTGACTAACCTTCTAAACCTGAAGCAGCCCTGAATAATAATTATAATACTATTACTTTTTAACATTTATATAGAGCTTTTCTCACTTTTCAAAGTGCTTTAGTGAGTGGGGAGCCACTTCATTTACCACAAATGTGTAGCATCCACCTGAATAATGCAACAGTTTCTGGCAGGAGTATCCACATTTGCTATCAGTCTGCTGCAGATGGTCCAGAATTCAGTGACCCATCTTGTACTTAACCAGCCGGGGCGGGCACATGTCACTTCTCTCTTCAAGTTGCTACATTACCTCCTTGGTGCCAGTACACTCGACACACATTAGCTGTTAGGTGGTGAAAGGGTGACAGATAGTAGCCAATCAGAGACAGGGGATGATTTGGGGGCTAGAATGACTAGGCCAGGCAATTTAGCCTGGTCATCATGATAAACCCTACTCTTTACTTAGGAAGGCCAGGGATGTTTTATGACCACAGAAAGTCAGGACCTCAGTTTTATGTCTCATGTGAAGGATGCCACCATATTTGAAGCACAGTGTCTCTGGAGCATTGGAATCCACATTCCACACAACACCACATCCAGGTGGTCTCCAATCCAAGTACTCTCCGGACCCGAACATGCTTAGATAATAATAACTAGACCAAGCTTGAAAACGTAAAATGGAGATGTGCATACAGTCATGCATGAGGAAATGGGACTGGCCATTTGGGTGTGTGTCTAATTGGCCGTATGTCGGGCAGGTCATTACAAACTAAAATTTTGAGGGTCTGATGTGGGTCACCTATATGCATTCTTTAACTGCTGGATCATGGACAACATGTCCGAAAGACAGCAATTTGTGAGGCAATGGGCTTGTGTGAAAATAGGTGGTGTGTAATACTGGAGCACCTCAGGGAACTGTCCTGTCTCCCTTCCTGTTTAATTTTTTCAAAACATTCTTCCAGTATAATACCAGTATTTCCCACCTGCAGATGCTGTCAGGAGACTCCTCCATTGTAGGCTGCATTAATAATGGAGATTAGTCACAAGAGTACAAGAGACTAGTGGAGGACTTTGTCTTATGGTGCAGGTAGAACCACCTGAAGCTCAAAATAAAAGAGCTGGTAGTGGACTTCCAGCATGCAAAGAAGCTTCTGAGATCAGCCACCATTCATGGGGAGGACGTGTTAAAAGGTGCAGAGCTACAAGTACCTGGAGGTTCACATGGACAGCAAACTGGACTGCTCTGCCAAGAAGGTGGCACTGTAATGAAGGGCCAGAGCTGACTGTACCTTGTGAGGAGACTCAGGTCTTTTGATGTCAGTAGCAAGCTGCTGGGAATGTTTTACCAGTCCATAGTAGCCAGAGTGTTGTTCTCCATTGTGGTCTCCTGAACAAACTTATTAGGAAAGCCTGCTCCATCACAGGTTCCAACTCTGGACACACACAAAGCCGTTGTGGCAGAATTGGAGGCCATCATGAAAAATCTTCACCATGCCCTCCAGGAGGCGCTGTATTGGAGCACTTGTAGTTACAGACTCATTCCATCATGGTGTGCTAAGTCGAAGCCCCGGGTTTTTTGGATTTTTTTTCTGTCTGCTGCTATCAGGCAATTCAATGTTCCCTGCAAAAGTCCCAGACTAAGTACTTATACTTTCTAAGTTTGTATGTATTCATTTTGCTATTTCTGCACAATATTTATTAACTTATCGATTGATTGTATTATTTGTCCTGTGAGTCTGTATCCTTGTTTTTATGTTTCAGCTACCGTATGCTTCTAAGTTTCCCCTTGGGGGTTAATAAAGTTTATCTAAACTAATCTAATCTAAATTCTGTGAGAAAGTTAATGGCACCCAAAGAAGGGCTTCATTTCATGAATTACAACATAATATTTTCAAGTACATGTCATGCAGTTCAGGACTTCATGGGGGCTGAAGCCAATGCCAACAGCTTTGGGCACAATGAAAGAATCAGAAATGGAGAAAAAGGGTACAACATCACAGGACACATTCCAACAGACACCCACATCGGGTGAATTTAATGTCAGACATCAACTTACCTTGGAAAACCAGTAAGAAGTCAAGCAAAATGACACCTTTTATTGGCTAACTGACAAGATTACAAAATGCAAGCTTTCGAGGCAAGTCAGGCCGCTTCTACATCTCGCCTGATGCCCTACGGGAATCCGTGGTGCCACAGTCTCCCAGAAGGGCTTCCCTCTAGTGTCCCAGGGGAGGTATTGCGTTGTCAATGCCCTCTCCCCTTGTCCTTCCACTCTGCTGGCGTCCCGGCCAGGTAATGGCCGTGGCCGCCCATCACAATATACTAGTAATAGGATGTCAGTGCCAAAAGGGTTCATTCGGAGCCTGTGACATGATACACACCGGTGAAGCCAAAAGGTTAGGTAGCAGTCATCTCATCGCAGTTATCAGGGTTGGCATCTTTCTTGCACCAAACTGATTTAGAGGGTGAGATGGAAGAAAGGAAAAGAACAGTCACCTAGATGACTCCTGAGAATGGTGGAGTGGGTTTAAGTCTTAGGTAGAGACAGCGAGGCACTCAATGAGCATACCTGCACTCCAATAAAGCTGTTGTTACACAGCTGGTGTCACAGAATATTAAGTCACCGATTTCCTGTGTTTTGACACATAGGACTATGTAATTGTTGCTCCATGTTGTTACTCTTCCAAGCTAGAGATTCATTTGCAGCTCGTGTTTATAGATGGAGAATAGGAATGGAGAATACGCTGTGGAAACCAGGGGGCGCTCCAGCCACCCCAACCCCGACACAGACAGGTGCAGCACACAACACACTTTTGTTCCTCGTCTCCCCAACAGCACCACAGTACAATCAAGCAACTCCAAAGCACAATACACAGCAGTCCTTTTCCATTCTTCTCTTTCTCTCTCTTTTCTCTGCCTCCAGTCCTCTCCCAGCAAGCTTCATCCACCTCCTCCTGACTCTGGCCCCTGAATGGAGTGAGGCGGCCCCTTTTATGTTGCTCCTGGGAGTGTTCCAGGTCACTCATTAGCGTTACTTGGGCTCGCTCCCAGGTGTGGTTGAAATTCAAGGTAAGGCTCTGCAGCTCCTCCCTGGTGGCCTCCACGGAACCCAACAGGGCTGCACCAAACTCCAACTCCCAGCGTAATAAAGCCCAAAAAACAGAAGCAAAAAACCAACAAAGTAAGTTTTGCTGCCCTCTAATAACAGAACTTTTATACATGCAAGCCACTTTCCTGAAAAGACGAGTGTGCATATAGAAAAGAACTGAAAGTCTCATACTGACCTTTTAGTATTTTGCACACTGCACTTTGATAATCTTTAATATCCTTCTGCTGTGAAACATGCTGACCTGTCATTGTTTACACGTCTTAAACAACTACGATCATAGACTGATCATTTCTGTTTTATCTATATCTATAATTTATTTATTATATTACATATCTATTGACTATATTTATGTATCTAGATTGCATAATACCATACATTGCATCAATGTTCATATTGCTTACTACACGTCAATATTGCAGCCACTTCTTTGTTTTGTCTTTGCACAATGTCTTGTCTTGTTTGTGTTTTAATTTTAAATTTTTATCTTAAATTTTAATTTTAATTCTATTTTTAATTTTTTATTTGCACTTCATGTTGTTACACTGTGGACTCTGAGCTTCGCAATTTCATTTAACTGTATACTTGTATATGGTTGAGATGACAATAAAGTTCGCTTTGACTGGACTTTGACTTTGAAAATCTCCATGCTAAAAAACCCTGAAGGTGTGAAAAAAAAAGAACTATAAAGAAATATTCGTAAAAAATTAAATCTAAACATGCCGTCCTGACACTAACCAGTGGGCATTGAGGTCATTTTCATTGTCTGTGGCTCCCCTTTACTCTCTTACTAAAATTTGGATTTGATTATTTGAAGGTCAGTTTGATCACTTCTTGGATTGTCTGCTTTAGAATTGTTTGGCCTTCAAGTGTTTTATTCTTTGTATTCTGGCCTGTTTGTACTTTAGCTTTTTGTATTGTTTGGTTTGTTTCCTTTAATAGTACGTTTGTATTTTGACATTTTGAAATCTGATTAAATATTGCTTGGCCTCTTCTTCATATTTAAATTTTGGTCTTTGTATTTCTGCCATTTTGAACTTAGTACTTATTCGATTTTTGTGTTGGTTGACTTTATTCGTATTTTGCCTTTTTTGCAGTTTTTTAAATTGACTGTAACTAATTGAGTGTTTACGTTCATTGTTTAAAGAAACAAGTAAGCAATTCATTCTAATTATTTTTGAGGCTGTGACCTGCTGGGGGGGTGCCATCGAGCCCCCAAACCCTCCAATACAGCAATATCAACACAAATATAAAACTCAAATGAAGAAAGATCTGAAGACGTGATGTCGCAATCACACTGCACAATTCTTACCCTCTCTGCCTTCTCTTTTTCTCTCTTTCTTCCAGGCAATTGTTGTTCACTGCCTCCTGACTCTGACCACCTGGATGAGGTCGAGCAGCTTCTTTTAAGACAGACGCAGGAGTACTTCAGACGTCATGACACTACCAGCTGGAGGTACTTCCAGGTCGGGCAGCAGTTCCTAGAAATGGGGACGCTTTGTCCCTGCAGCTCTCTCTGGTAGCCCGGATGGAACACCCTGCGGGTATCCATGTAGGCACTGTCGTCCAAGAGGGCTGCCAATGATTGTGTCAGAGAAGCATATATTCTGTGTAAAATGTCTCCCGCTGTCCTTCCAACAAAATGGCCACCCAGATGGGGAAGAAGCCATGTACTATCCCGGCCAGAATACCAGCCCATGCCTGATGTCTGTTACAAGGCTTATGGTCTCCCTCTAGCAGGCAAAACTCATAGTAGTGACAGGTGACATCCATTTGTTCGATATGTTCTATCATAGATTCCCAGGGATATGTCCCTGCTGGGACGCCGGAAGAAGCAGGGGACCGGAAATGGGACAATATTTTCCCTGGAGACTGCCGGGGGCGCAAGGACATGTTTGGAACCTTGGATGACAGCACTTCCACCACACCAGGAAGTGCTGCTGGAAGAAATTCCAAGGTCACCCGGAGTGCTTCCGCCACACCAGGAAGTGACGTTAGGCGGAACACCTGGAGCCTATCCGGGTCATTATAAAAGGGCCCACCTCCCTCAAGAAGCTGAGCCGGAGTTGGGAGGAAGGAAACAAAGCCTGTGAGGAGGAGAGAGGAGGTCATTGTATAGAGAAGAGAGAGAGAGAGATAAACTGTTGATATTGTGGTACTGTGGACTTGCCGAGCGTGTGTTCATTTTGGACATTCTGGTGTCTGTCTGTCTGTGTCTGTCGGCATGCTTTTCACAGTTCTTTCAAAGGCTATTTTTTCTGATGTTATGGTATCTTTTTGGTCCCTGACTATGATTTAGGTCTCCTTCAAATCCCACAATATTTACTAACTACAATTCTTTTACACATAAAGAGCTTTGTTTTCTTGATTTCTTTCTTCCCGGTTACTGTTCTGTCTCAACGCAGTAGGAAGGGGTTTTATGAAAAGGAGCAGGAGAAAGAGACATAGTCAAAATAACAAAGGTGGGTTAAAAAATGCTACAAAATCTCTAGCTGATCTTTCATCAGTCCTAAAAACTATCAAGTCAGGTCAGGTCAGGTTGGGGAGCAGGCACTGGTAGAGCACGTTGCCACAACCACCACACAACAAAACAGCTCGGGACAGGCAGACACACAATCACTCAGACAAGAAAATGTCAATGGAAGTCAGCAGAGTGTGCATCACTCCACACTTCATGAGGCCAGTAAGTCCCCTATAACTTTTGCCAACCTCTGCTGAAAATATCAAATGGCCAGTGCAGTCTGACACTTGAAACTTTAAAGAGCACCAAAAAAGCCACAACTTTGTGAATTGCTTCTGATGTAAATTTTCATTTTTTGCATTTGCAAAAAAAGTGTTTGATCCTCAAACTTCAATTACAGACTCTTTCCCTCCTCCAATTATCTTATTCTGATGTTCTAAAACTGACAGCATACCTGTGCTTTTAATTTAGTTCTTACTTTTCATTGCCAAGTTCAGGCATATCTGGCTTTCACTGTGACCCTCACCAGGAAAAATGGAATCAAAACAATAGTGATGACGATGATATTATGCAGGTCGAGTCAGGTCAGGGAGCATACACTGGTACAGCATGTTGCCACACCAACCACATGACGAAACAAATCGGGATAAAAATTAGCAACACCTCAGGCAGACACGCTGTCCAGTCCCACCCTTTGGAAATGACCAGCTATCTGCCACAGCCAGCTGTTACGTGGGTGACCCCTTGGCCTGGTCTAGCCACTCGGGTCCTCAACATTGAGAGTCCTGTGAGCTGGATCACCCTCGGGGAAACGCGCCACATGGCTGTAGTGCTGTAACTGACGCTCCCTCACAATGCAAGTAATATACCTCATTCGGGACTCAATGAGCAACCATGAGCAAACCAGCAGGATTCTCTGAAGAGACACAGTACTGAAAGAGTCCAGTCTTCGTCTCAGGTCACTGGATAGCGTCCATGTCTCGCAACCATAAAGCAAGACAGGAAGCATCAGGATTCTAAAGACTTGGACCTTCATCCTTTTGCAGAGATATCGGGAGTGCCACACACCCCTTTGCAGCGACCTCATGACCCACCATGCTCTCCAAATCTCTGGTGACTCTTCCTATGAAGTCAGTAGTAATAACTATCCAAAAATCTAAATTCAAAAACACAAAGCAGAGGATCAAAAATTCAGTGGGTACGGAAACAAGGGTAATACTACAAAAAAGGGAATTTGTACATGGTGAATAAAATACTGTCACACATTATGACTCTCAGAGTCTCACAGGAGAATCACCATAACAAGAGGATGCATCGAACTTAGAATATGCAAAAAGAAAACAGTGTCATAAAATTGCAAAAATATAATTGTTTTTTACCTGAACAGATATATAAAAAAATAAAACAGCCTCAGAAATGAATTGTATAGAGTAAAAAACAGGTAAAATATAAATAATGCCTCTAAGGACTCCAGGAAACGATGAGCTGGGAGCTTGAAAATTGTCACAGGGTGAGTGAAGAGGATCAGAAGAATCTGATGGCTATCCATGTCTATAACACTGGGGAATGTAAGGGACTCTGAGAACATAAAGTAGGACATACTAAATGTTCCCATACTCAGCTGTTAGCACTGTGATCACCACCAAAACGCAAGAGTAGCACATCCAAAGATAGAAGGAATTCAGAGCAAAGAGCAAGTAAAGTGGAAAGTACTCAGAAGGAGAAGAATACTTTTGCTTACATGGCTTTTGAATTACTGTAACCACATTTTGTTTTTTTGAGTGGGCACCACCATTTTGGATGTTCCTTGTCATGTAGAAGTCACATTGTGTGATGTCATCAACGCTTCAGCTTGGAATGTAATTAAAACAACTTTAGGGCTCTGAAATATTGTTGTGTGTTTTGTTGCATATCTGGTTAACTTTAGAACATTGGAAAAATTGTAACGAGAACTGGCCATTCAGCCCAACAAAGCTCACCAGTCCTATCCACTTTATTCATCTAAAATATCATCAAGTCAGCTTTTGAGGGTCCCTAAAATTCTACTGTCTAGCACACTACTTGGCAGCTTATTCCATGTGTCTGTGGTTCTCTGTGTGAAGAAAAACTTCTTAATGTTTCCAACTGTGTCCCCGTGTTCTTGATGAACTCATTTTTAACTCACAATCTTGATCCGCTGTACTGATTAGGTCTCCTGTTAATCTTTTGCTTAAACTCTGCAGGCTCAGCTCTTTTAATATTTCCTCATAACTCAGCCCCTGTAGCCCAGTTGATCCTTTTAGGACTTTTTCTAGTGCTGCTATGTCCTTTAGATAGATAGATAATAATAATCCATCCATCCATTTTCCAACCCGCTGAATCCGAACACAGGGTCACGGGGGTCTGCTGGAGCCAATCCCAGCCCACACAGGGCAGGAATCCAATCCCGGGCAGGGTGCCAACCCACCGCAGGACACACACAAACACACCCACACACCAAGCACACACTAGGGCCAATTTAGAATCACCAATCCACCTAATCTGCATGTCTTTGGACTGTGGGAGGAAACCGGAGCACCCAGAGGAAACCCACGCAGACACGGGGAGAACATGCAAACTCCACGCAGGGAGGACCCGGGAAGCGAACCCAGGTCTCCTAACTGCGAGGCAGCAGCGCTACCACTGCGCCACCGTGCCGCCCAATAATAATAATAATAATAATAATTCATTACATTTATATAGCGCTGTTCTCAGTACTCAAAGCGCTATCCACACAGGGAGGAACCAGGAAGCAAACCCACAATCTTCTTACTGCAAAGCAGCAGCACTACCACTGCAGCAGCTGTGAGGACAGATAGATAGATAGATAGATAGATAGATAGATAGATAGATAGATAGATAGATAGATAGATAGATACTTTATTAATCCCAGGGGGAAATTCACACACTCCAGCAGTAGCATACTGATAAAAAACAATATTAAATTAAAGAGTGATAAAAAAAACATTTAGCCTGGAGACCAAAACTGCACACAGGACTCCAGATGAGGCCTCACCAGTGTGTTACAAAGCTTGAGCAGAACCTCCTTGGACTTGTGCTCTACACATCAAGGCGCTATATAACCTGACATTCTGTTCGCCTTCTTAATGGCTTCTGGACACTGTCGGGATGTTGATAGTGACGAGTCCACTATGACTCCTAAATCCTTCTCATAAGGTGTACTTTTAATTTTCAGACCTTCCTTTGTACATTCAAACCAAACATTTTTATTTCCTATGTGTATTACTTTACATTTCCTGACATTAAATTTCTTCTGCCACAAATCTGCCCAAGGGCAGCATGGTGGCGCAGTTGTAGCGCTGTTGCCTCGCAGTAGGGAGACCTGGGTTTGCTTCCCGGGTCCTCTCTGCGTGGAGTCTGCATATTCTCCCTGTGTCTGTGTGGGTTTCCTCCGGGAGCTCTGGGTTTCCCCCCACAGTCCAAAGACATGCAGGTTAGGTGCATTGGCGATCCTAAATTGTGCTTGGTGTGTGTGTCCTGTGGTGGGCTGGCACTCTACCTGGGTTTGTTCCTGCCTTGCATCCTGTGTTGGCTAGGATTAGCTCCAGCAGACCCCCCTGAGCGTGTGTTAGGAGATAGCGGGTTTGATAATGACTGACTGACAAATCTGCCTAAGCCTGTATGCTGCCCAAGTCCATCTGTAATGACTCAACACATCGGGCTTGATCACTTTACCAGTTTTGCTTTGATTTCAGTTGTTCACTACTGCTAGTTTTAAGACAGCAACACTTTGCCTTTTCATCTCCTGGTCCATTGAAAAACATTTTTGTTAGCCTTTTTCTCTCATTAGAGAACAGTTACACTCAAATCTCTCTGCAAGAGGGTCCCAGTAAGACTCTTTATTTCTTCTCTTTGTCATTTTTTGGGTTTGGGATCTGCTCGTGAGTGCCCTTATGCTTCAGACAAAGTTATGCTAAGATATCCAGGCCTATGGCCTACACTGAACTGATACTCCATTGTTTCCCATTTTGAGGTCAGGTCTGTTGAGGGAGGTTTGGGCTCCCACAGTCCTTAAATGGATGAAGCACTTTCAAGAATGGCTGGATGACTGGATCAAGTCAATCCATTTACGTTCTGTGTATCAGCTTTGGCTCATCCTGCTACAGTACACATTTTGGAAAAAAAAAAGCAGGAGCTGTTCTCCTGAATGGCATACACTATATGTGAATAAAGCAACTTCACACAGTACATCTCCAACAACCAAAGCAGAAAATTAGGCAGGAATTACCTTGAGATTTGTGGTATTGTGTATTACGGAAATGATAATTATGTTCATGTATCTTCTCATCTTGGGTTGTCATGCTTGTCAGAAGGGCGCATTATGATCTGGTGCAGTTAATATTTAAAATGAAGGGCACGGGATGCTGGTGCCGTCATTCTGTGGGGCACAATTATTGTGTTGCTTTGTTAATCCCCCATGCAGAAAAACTTGCCTTATTGAATTTAAATAAACAAATGAGTTCTTGTGATGAGAACAGATGGTCGCTCTGAGGTTTATTTATTTATATTTTGGCTGCTTTAAAATTTTCAAATTAAGACAGAAATGTGTGCAAGACCCAGATACACTGACTAGGAATTTACAGGTGAAAGACTCAAATGTTAAAGACTGACTGAAGAATCCATCATACATGACAAGAGTTCAAAAATTAGACAATCATATAAACAGCTGCTATTAATGAAGGGGTGGGAGGCATGAAAATCAATTGTGAATGTACATCATTTGTTAAATTATCTTTAGTAAGTGTTAGATAATATGGTGGCATACACAGTGGGTTATTGGTGCTGCAGCTCAGCTCCAAGGACCTGAGTTCAAATGGCTATATCTGTGTGGAATTTGTATGTCTCACCATGTCTGAGTGGCATTTGTTCATGGATACTCCAGGGATGGCACAATAGGACCGAACCCACATCCTGGTAGATGGCAGCTCAATGTCTAAACAATAAGACCAACAGTGTCTGTTTATTGCACACTTAGATTTAATGCTGGGCTCTTCCTAACGTCCTCACATTTTCTTGTCGTTCAGCTTATAGTGATGTGGTTCTGTAGCTTGTAAATCTTCCTTGTGAAAAGCAACATATTTCATATCCATCTATCCACTTTAACCTCCTTGGCATACATTTTCTTCTAAAAAAAAAAAAAAACACGTAAAAAACTGTTTTGGCTTGAAAAATGACATTTTTATTAAATCTCATCTTTCTACTGTAAAACGTCAAAAACACTAAAAGCACAAAGTCAGAAATATAGAAAGTGTAATAATAATAATAATAATAATAATAATAATAATAATATGAACAGCACACTGCACATGTGCGATTGACACGAGTGTCATTTTGCATTCCCACAATCCCTTTCGATTTAAATGACCGTTTCAATTTCACTGCCTGAAGACAGATTCACCTCATCATCACTGCTTGCCATTATGAGGCTAAGAGAAGATGTGTCTACACTGTTGCCCGGGTAACACTCTGGCCCGAAGCTTACGCAAGACACGCCCATACCGTTGCCCGAGAGATGCTTGGCAATAACGCTGCTAGCTATTTTATAGCCCAAGTAGTCCTCAGGTCTTACGTGAGACGCGTCTATACTGTTGCCCAAGGGACACTCGGTACTAACGTTGTTAGCTCTTTTATAGCCCAAGTAGTCCTTGGGTCTTAAATGAGACATGTCTATACCATTGCCTGAGGGACACTCAAGACTAACATAATTTGGCACTTGTTATAGTCCTAGTGACTCTCGGGTCTAATGCTAAGGAGGTTAATAAAATAGTAAGTGTCTGTGTGTCCAACAGGTTGCTATGTCTCTGGTGTTCCAGAAGATAGCACATCAAACATTTTTATTAATAAAATGCATTGCATTTGTCATTCCAACAGATGGCACATCACAAGCATTAATACAGCTTTTACGAATCCTATACCAAATGTCGTATAACAGAGACATATGCATGGTGCACTGCAAACATTAATGATGAGGTCTACGTCAATTACTTAGAATTCAACCTGTCTCATCTATCCAAATGTCCAGAACTCTTCGGGCTTGTCCAGGACAAACCAGATAAGAAGTTTTCTACCAGAAGAGGCATCTTCCTGGTTATTGTTTCCTTGATGGCATCTCTGTTCAGGGTTCTTCTTATTGTTCCTTAGTTTGCCTTCAAAAATGACAAGCAAATGATCTCCACTGTTAAAGCCTGTTTCTATCAGTTCAGGGTATTAGATGACTTTCAAAAACTAATTCATGCTTTTGTCTCTTCTCAGCTTGACTATTTCAGCTAATTATACTCTGGCTTAAACCAGTCACTGCTAGTTTGTCTTCAACTAGTCCAGAACGCTGCGGCCAGGCTTCTTACAGGAACACAAAAACAGAATCACATCACACCAGTCTTAGCTTCTCGTCACTGGCTTCCTGTTCACTACAGGATTGAGCTTTCTACATCTCTGAATGGTTTAGCCCGCTCTTATCTTACTGACCTCTTACAGCCTTATTCTCCTTCATGGTCACTGGGGTCCTCTGAACCGAAGTTACTGGTTGTGCTGAGATCCAGACTTAACCTTAGAGGGGGCTGTGCCTTTGCAGTAGCTGCCCCTAAGCTTTGGAATAGTCTGCCCTTTTATATTAGGTCAGCACCAACTTTGGTCACTTTTAATTGGTTTTTTAAATTTGCATGAGAGTAATGGTTTTTAATTTATTTATATAAAAAGGTGTATTTATCTACTGTACCAATATATTTATTGGACTATTTTTGGAAACTGTACAGCATTTTGGTCAGCTGCCAATGTGCTCTGTAAATAAAATTGATTTGACTTGATGTGTCCCTTACTTTATGGTGTAATGTCAAAAGAGTAACTCACCTGCCTCTTTATTCTACCTAGAATGTAGAATGGGCGCTAAGCAGGCTCCTGTCAATCATGGAGAATCCACTGCATTCACTGAACAGGATCATCTCCAGACAGAGGAGCAGCTTCAGCGACAGACTGCTGTCACCGTCCTGCTCTACTGACAGACTGAGGAGATCGTTCCTCCCCCACACTACGCGACTCTTCAATTCCACCCGGGGGGGTAAACTTTAACATTGTACAAAGTTATATTGTCTGTTATACCTGCCTTTTTATCACTCTTTAATTTAATATTGTTCTTTATGTATGCTGCTGCTGAAGTATGTGAATTTCCCCTGGGGACAAATAAAGTTCTATCTATTGTCACAAAAATGAGACATAGACAGATAAAGGTTTGGGGCAGCCACCCGTGTAATCTGGTATCCTGGCTGCAAAAGTCGTTTTCGTCAAAATAACCAGCACTGAAGTGCATACAACGGAGTCTAAAACAAGACTGAGGAAAAAGGGAAAAGGGGCAGGTTTTTAAAGGGGAAGACAGGAAGTGAGGTCATAAGGATAGAGCACGTGGTCTTCAACCATTGGATCACAGCCGGACGTGACATCAGAGGGGCCGGAGCTGGTGTGGTCGACTTCCATTGGCTCGGTCCCGGAAGTGATGTCAGGAGAGCCAGGTGGAATCCCCCGGGAATGGTCTACAGGCCATGCCATGCCTCCCATGCGCACGTGTGTGACACTATCTATCTATCTATTGTCGCAGGAGGCTGGGGTTCAGACTCGGCCGGGACGCCTGGAAGGACCGAGAGGTGGCGCATTTGTCCTCCAGGCCACGAGGGGGCAACCACCCTGGATCGGAAGAGGGCCACGGAAGGAGAGCAAGGAGGCTAAAGCCCGTTGGGCCCCATGTCCACTGCCAGGGGGCGCCCTGAGCCTCATGGAGCCAGGGACACATTTACTTCCGCCACACTCATAGACGACAATCCTTCCAGGGACACCCGGAGTGCTTCCGGGTGCCCTCCTGACACTTGCGCCACACCAGGAAGTGTCGTCAGGCAGAGCACCTGGAGCTCATCCGGGTGAGAATAAAAGGGGCCGCCTCCCTCCAATCAGGGAGATGGAGTCGGGAGTGAGAGCGGGACAAGGTTCCCGTGGAGAGAGGAAAAGGCGGCCCAGGGACAGTGAGAGAAAGGCCCAGGAGAAAGGTGATTGGGGCAAGAAGCACAGTGTGTTGTGCGGGACTGAGTTGTGTGATGGTGAAGAAAATAAACGAAAGTTTTATAAAGATGCGGTCTCTGTCTGATGGTGTCAGGGCAAGTCTCACACTATCTATCATATGGTACCTTTCCTTTCTATCTATCTATGTCATTTCACATATTTAGATGTATTGGTCAGCTCAGTTAATTGGTTACATCACAGACCAACCTGATGCAGTTGTATTTTGATAGGAGTCACACAACTAAGGGTTACCTTATTGTACCACCTGCATGATTTCTGTGTATGGTGTGTATTACATTGATGCATGGGCATTTTCAGTTCAAAACACTCAAACTAATAAATAATTATACTTTACTTCAATTAGGATGGACAGAAATTCTGATTAAATATGCATTAAGGGGTACAAAAAACAAAAATTTCAAATTATGAGATGGGTTCACAAACTTTCAGGCATATATCCATTCATCTATCTTAGAAACCATGCTACAGGTAAAACTAAAATGTGTTATTTAGTCATTGAAATACTAACTGAAGGGGTCCATTTGGGGGCTAAGTGACATCATCATGAGGAATGTTTATTAACTCAGGAACAGAAGTGGTTCACTCTGTACTAGTATTCCAATGAATCATCATTCTGAACCAAGAATTCCGATGACTTAACTAGGGGGACATTGAAACAAACATCAATTAACATGTTGGATTTGTGGACACAACAAGCTGGACCTGCTCTGTTCGAACGTCAATGCCTTCAAGTGAAAACAACTCAGCAGATCAATCTGATCATCTTACTACCACCTACGAGCTTGTGATCGTGGATTTTTATGTGTGGGTGTTTTTTTCAATAAAATATTTATATTTTTCTTGAACTTCAGTAACTAAGTATTCGTTCATTCAATTAAAAAATCATTACATTCTTTATGTATTCAATACAGTAGTAATGATATTGTTTATTTATTCATCACCATCCCTTACTGCGCAGAATGAAGCGGTAGGTCTCATGATATGCTAACATGCCACACTCATCTCTCCGGCTGCCAGGCATCTTATGTGCACCTCAGTCACAGCAGCTCACTTCTCCTGCTCACTTCTTCACGTTTATAAAAGTAACTTATGTTAAAAGGTATGAAAGACATCTTGGTTGCCAAAAGTCCTTCCATTTAATTAAAACTGACCTCATGTCTACATTATCCATCCCGCTATATCCTAACTACAGGGTCACGGGGGTCTGCTGGATCCAATCCCAGCCAACACAGGGCGCAAGGCAGGAAACAAACCCCAGGAAGAGCGTCAGCCCACCAGGGCGCACACACTCACACCCACACACCAAGCACACACTAGGGACAATTTAGGATCACCAATGCACCTAACCTGCATGTCTTTGGACTGTGGGAGGAAACCAGAGTACCCAGAGGAAACCCACGCAGACATGGGGAGAACATGCAAACTCCATGCAGGGAGGACCCGGGAAGCGATGATTATATATAATGCAACATGGGATAAAAGTCCTGAAAATTATAAAACAACAGGGATACACAATACACACCAGAAATGATTAAAAATCTTGGTGAGAAAGGGAAACTTCATGTTCTCTTTTCTTTTCACATTTTTCCACTTCTTCGTGGGATTGATGTGCTTCATGAACCTTCTCCAAACAACTTGGCCCTGTACCTCTTCACTACTCAAGCCCTTTTCCTTCAGATCTTCTTTTACTTTATCCACTCACCTCTGCTTTGGCCTCCCTCACTTTCTCTTCCCCTATACTGTATATCCATTCCCATCTTTTCATCCCCATATATCATTCCCACCTCATCACATGTCCAAACCACTTCCACCTACTTTCCGGGACTTTCTTAGGTGTATCTCTGACTTTTGTAGTACCTCTGATTCTCTCATTTCTTATTCTTTTCTTTTTGGTAACTCCACATATCCATTTCAACATTCTCATTTCTGTCACATCAAACTTCTTCACTTCTGCTCCCTTTACATTTCAGCTCCAAACATCATCGCTGGTCTTACCACTGTCTTTAAAACCTTACTGCAGTGGTTCTCAAGCTGTGGGGCGGGCCCCCCTAGGGGGGCGCGAAGTAACAAAAAGGGGGGGCGCAAAGATGTGAAAAAAAGAAAACAAGAATCAAAAATATGAAAAAAACATCTGTTGAAACCAAAACAACTTAACTTAAACTACATTCTGATACTAGAACAATAAATATAGAGTTAGACAAATGTCGACAAAAGTTAAGTAGGTATAATAAAATATGCGTCTACATTTCCAAAAAATGTTAGGGGGGGCACAATTAAAACTGTTATGAAAACTCGGGTCACAAATACTTAAAGGATGAGAAACGCTGCCTTACTGCTAACCTTCGCCTTAATTCTTTAATCACACAATGCTCCTGATACCTTCATTCAACTGACCCATATACTGTACTCTGTGAATTATCTCTGCATTTAGTTTTCCATCCTGGCCTCCCATTGATCTCAGATATTTAAATGCATTCACTCTTTTCATTGCTCTTCCTACAGTCAAACTTCTGAATCCTGATCATCATTAAACCTCATATATTCTGTCTTCTTCTTCCTATTTATCCTCATCTGTCTATCTTCAAAAGCCTTTCTCCATTTTTCCAACTTCCTCTCCACTTTGTCTAAGTGCTACACAGTACAAGAACTAAAAAGATTGTACAAGAAAATGTATCAAGAAGGAGGATGACTTAATGGAAGTGGTGTTAATACCTACTTCTTCTTCTTTCACCTGCTCCCATTAGGGGTTGCCACAGCGGATCATCTTTTTCCATATCTTCCTGTCCTCACTCCTCATCATCTTGCTCTGTCATCACCTGCATGTCCTCTCTCCCCACATCCATAAACCTTCGCTTAGGCCTTCCTCTTTTTCTCTTGCCTGGCAGCTCTATCCTTAGCATCTTTCTCCCAATATCCCCAGCATGTCTCCTCTGCACATGTCCAAACCAACACAATCTCGCCTCTCTGACTTTGTCTCCCAACCGTCCAACCTGAGCTGACCCTCTAATGTCCTCATTTCTAATCCTGTCCATCCTCATCACACCCAATGCAAATCTTAGCATCTTTAACTCTGCCACCTCCAGCTCTGTCTCCTGCTTTCTGGCCAGTGCCACCGTTACCAACCCACATAACATAGCTGGTCTCACTACCATCCTGTAGACCTTCCCTTTGACTCTTGCAGATACCCATCTGTCACAAATTACTCCTGACACTCTTCTCCACCCATTCCACCCTGCCTGCACTCCCTTCTTCACCTCTCTTCCACAATCCCCATTACTCTGTACTGTTGATCCCAAGTATTTAAACTCATCCACCTTCGCCAGCTCTACTCCCTGCATCCTCACCATTCCACTGACCTTCCTCTCATTCACACACATGTGTTCTGTCGTGGTGGTCCTACTGACCTTCATTCCTCTCCTCTCTACAGCATATCTCCACTTCTGGAAACAGTGTTAATACTAATACCAAAAAAAGACAAATGCAACAAATTGTGAAGATCGAATCAATTCAGGATTCTTTATTTGTCACATACACAGCTACACAAGTACAACATGTAGTGAAAAGTTGTAGAATAATAATCTTATTATTTTAGAACAATAATCTTATTATCATATGCTAATTAAATCCACTGTTACTCAATGTTGTGTAACAATAAAATGTGAAAATATCCAAGGTGGTGCAGACCTCCGGTAGACGTTGTTTTTAGCTGACTATTCTTAGTCTTCTGTTAGCCACTTTTTAACACACACGGCTTACCTATTGGCTCTTCTGCAGCTGCTAATGGTGGATCTGACCCCTTGCCTGTTGTTCTTTTCAAAACATTGTAAAACTGTGTCTTTTTGAAAATGGGTCACCTTTGTTCTTTCTGCGCTAATTTAACTGAGCACACTTTACAGAACAGCAGGGAACAAAGCTACTCCAATTTCCTTCCAATGTGCCTTCCCTGCAATGTCGCCACTCTTTGAAGTTCCACTTGTAGATTCCAGTTGGCATGTTAAGCATCGCATTACTTCACTTGTTCTACTTCAGCTGTGTCAAATGTAAAAATCCTAAATCCTGGAAGCTTAGGTAGCACAAGCAATTTATCCTTTCATTTTATGAACATATTTAATTATGGCCAGTAGCTTTTGATAGGAAGCAACTTTAAATGGGAAGCCAGTCCATTACAGTGCCAATCAATTTAATCTAAACCTCTTTAGGAAGAAAACTGGAATATTCGGAGAAAAACCCATGGAAACACTGGAAGAACGTGATAAATGTATTGTACAGAGAGAATGAAAAGGCTGGAATTTGACCTCAGCACTCTGGAGCTGTGAGCCAGTAATCGAACCACCGCTCCACAGTGCCACCCATTTATTTCAATTTTTTATAACATTCACATTAGTGTACCTTTACATATTCATCTGATGCTTTATCTAAAGCCAAGCTCACCACAGTCCTAACATTTCACATTGTGAGGCTAGGGATCTGCGCTGGCAATCGGAAGGTTGCCAGTTCGAATCCCATAAATGCCAGAACGGACTCTTGCAGGCCCTTAACCTGCAATTGCTGAGCACTTTGAGTAGTGAGAAAAGCGCTATATAAATGCAAAGAATTATTATTATTATTATTATTATTATTATTATTATTATTATTATTATTATTATTATTACACTTAAGTTTAGGTCAAGAATGACTGACAGTCTTGAATAAATCTTGAATAAATATGTTCATCTCAAAGTCTTGTTACTTTATAGAGAACCATTCATAGCTAGTTCTGTCATGGAGGATATTTTGTGTAGAATACATCAGCTTTTTTTTTTCCTGGTTAATCCAATATACTGCCTTTCAGGGAACAGAGTGGTGGCTCTGAGGTTGGGAAACTGTGCCAGCAATCAGAAGTTTGCCGGTTTGAATCCCATAAACGCCGGAAGTGACTCTACTCTGTTGGGCCCTTGAACAAGACCCTTAACCGGCATTTGCTTCATCCTTGGTATGAAGTTAATCTGCATCCAACCCTGCAAGCAGGACCTCCAGCTTACAGGGAAGACTTGGGGGTTTTGCCCAGCGGGGACTGGGCGGTCTCTTGGTCTGGAATCCCTACAGAATTTTTTTTTTTTTCTCCAGCCTCTGGAGTTATTTTTTTTGTTTTTTCTGTCCACCCTGGCCATCGGACCTTACTTATTCTATGTTAATTAATGTTGACTTATGTTTATTTTTTATTGTGTCTTCTATTTTTCTGTTTTTCATTTTGTAAAGCACTTTGAGCTACATTTTTTGTATGAAAATGTGCTATATAAATAAATGTTGTTGTTGTTGTTGTTGTTGGTGGCAGGATTGGCACTCTAGTCCCTGTAAAGAAAACCTTACTCTGTTCCAGTGTGGTGCTGAGGTGTCACCTGAGATTTAAAGCCATGACCTTTAGAACTATTCATTTTCAAAGACCACTTCTCTATAAAGTGGTAATGGGGAGCCTGTCTGGATTTAGTTAAGGTGCAAGGCATTAACCAGCTCGGTTGACAAAGCGTCTCCATTGGTTCTATGAAATGGAATCACAAAACACCAATAAGAAAGCAGAGCAAGCCTCCTAAAATGTAGGCCCAGGCTTTGTTCCAAAAGGGCATCCCTGTAAGTAGGCTTTGGGAAGCTTGATGTATTAGTTGATTTTGGAGACATCACTTGTTATCAACCTACTCCTAATCCTACTCCTGTTCCTGTTGTTACTATTGCTCTTGCAACTTGTTCATCATTAAAAAAAGCATCAAATAACGAAAATGAAGAGTTTTTCCATGCGTCTTTAATCAGGTAAAGGCCTTTATCAAGTTCGGGCAGACATTGATGCAGTAAACCAAGATAACTTAACATATATTGCAATATCTCCAAAAATATATGGGCATGCCTTTCAATATAATTTAACATATATGTAGTTCAAATATATATTTTTAAGATTAGATCTGAAATATAGGAAACATACTTTATTTACATTTGCTTACTTGGCTGATGCCTTTATCCAAGGCAACTTACAACATTTATGATACAATTGGTTCCATTTCTTTTAGTTTTCCAATTGGAGCTCAGGCAGGTCAAGTGACTTGCTCAGGGTCATACAGTGGTGTCAGTAGTGGGATCCGAACCAAAAGCCTTAACCACTATACCTTTAAATTATATCTCTCTATTATAATAAAAAAAATCTTGGGAACAGAGACGAGACATGACTTTATCAGAGAGACACTTTCACATCCCGCAAGACGAGACTTTGTGCCAAGAGATTTAACCACACCTGGTGCCGGAAATAAAAGACAAAGAGTAGATGACAAAGTAGAACATCGTAAAGAATTCAAAAACGTTGGCGCAATACACATGCAGAGCACGTTAGAGATAATGGAAGTATGAAAATTCGAAAGTCTCAAAAAAATGATAGTAAAGATCTCATTAGCACAAACAAATGGAAATTATTACTTGGTGAAATAATGGAACAGCGAAAAGAGATCGAATATATTGTTCAGATTTAAATTTTAAGTCGGAGACTTGTAGATCGTCTAATTCGTGTTGCCATCAGGGAAAAGTAGTGTTTCTTCCCAATGAAGAGGCGTATCCACGAGAATTAAAAGTTTTGTTGTTTGGATGAAAGCGAAATCCACATACGCGAGCGGCAGAGATGCGAAATTGCTGGCGCGTAGTGCAGGCAGGGGGGTTGGCGAGTGAAGTGAGCAGGGGGCAAAGCATCCTAGTATGGTAACAAAAAAATCTCCAAATATAGGGGTGGCCCAGATCTAATTATGTAATTTTCATTACAATATAACTTATTAAGTTTATTACATAGAAAATCACCCGAAAAATCCCGGACCGTCAAGAAGTGTGTGAACTGACGACATAAAGAATCATCTTCACGCCGACCTGGACTCGTCCCCGCATAAATCTGCATGGATCTGCATAATTAGATCTGGACCACCCTGTATATTGTGTAGCAGACATGAAATACACTGTATGTGTAAACCCATGGCAGACTGTTCATGCCTTATGTTTTCTTTTCCTATTTATTTTGTAACTCACTAAAAGTATTTAAAGTCAGTCACTCCACCAGCATATGTAGGCTTTAATTTACAACCTTACAACAGGCTATACTTGTACTTTGTTAATAATAGATTTATCATTTGTGCAAGTTGGGTCGCTACTCCGACGAAGGCGCTACATAGATCCTTCCCTTCTCTGACGACTGCACTTGATTCACCAATAAACAACAAACGACATGGTAGGTCATGAAGCCACTTACATGGAAAAAAGTGGTGAAAAACCCAGGAGGATTAGAAGCCCTGCACTAGAGGGTTTATTTTCTCCAGAATGCATGCCATCTGAGATTTTGTTTTGCTCTTCTCCTCATTCTATACATTTTGATTTTTCCATTAATAAGTTTCAGCAACCCAAAACTTCCAACATTAAATCATAATTTAATTTATCCTCTCATCTAGTTATGTATTTTTCTAGTTTTACTTTTTTTTTGTAATTGTCATTTTTCTTTTACTGCTTATTAAAGCACATTGATATATGCTCTTTGAACTAAAATCTGCTTCACAGACCTAAATGTTGTTTTGTTGCTGTTGCATTCATCCAAATGATGATGCTAGTCAGTTGTGCTAGTGAGAGAAGAGGAGTGCAGTGACTGGTGTGGAGTCTCTACAAAGCCTTACCTAGCGACGTTCATGATTTAATTCCACAGTCTAACGGACTCGGCCCCTCACTGCCGGCATTTTTAAGTGCAGTTATTGGGAACTGGTCGAGTCTGAATTATTCATAAGGTCTGATTTACTATGCTGCACTTGTCCACTCATATGAGGGAGCTGTCTATCAGTTGGAAAATGTGCTGGCCAAATGGGAGGCTAAAAATGGGAGGAATACGTGAGGGAGGGATCCTTTATGAGAATGGAGCTATAAAGTGTTTCTCCAAGCATGAGAAGAGCACGCCCATGGCTCACATGGTGGAAGCACACAGGGCAGGATTACAGATTGCATTAATCCACATGCCAGTGAAGCACCGGCACATCAACAGCACAAAAAAAAAGTAGCACTTTGTTTAGTTTTTTTGGTGGTATGATGGTGCAGTTTCACTTTCAGTTTTCAGTTTTTATGTAATTTTGTGCAGCACTCTTCACTGAACACTATGGCAAGTTCTCAGATACAATGCAATTATATATTTTACAAATTACTAAAGGCAGAATTAGCATGCATAAAGGCACAGATTTGTTCAAACAAAATTGTCTGAAACTGATTAACATAAATGGAAACCAACAATATCTGCAGACTGATGTGATGGTCCCCATATTTAAAAAAGATGGCAACTTTAGACGGATCACACTCCTTAGCCTCCCAGGTAAGATCTGTGACTGGGTGCCAGAAGGGAGGCTCCATCTGATCTTTAAGCCTAAGATACAGGAAGAAAAATGTGGATTCCATCCTGGCCATGGAGCAGCAGACCAATTCTTCTTCCTGGCACAGTTGCTGGAGGGTGAATGGGAGTACGATAACTCAGCCAACATGTGTTTTGTAGATCTGAAAAAAGCAAATGAGTGTGTCCCACAGCATGCATTGTGGGAAGTGCTGTAGGAATAAGGTGTAACAGGGCCGCTCATGTCTGCTATTCGCTCCCCTATATGAATTTATTTGTGTCAGAATACTTGTCTTTAAGTCAAACTCGCTCACTGTTGGTGTTGGACTCCATCAAAGGTGTGTTTTTTCAGCTCTCTTAGTTGTCATTTTCACGGACAGGATATCAAGGCACAACCGAAGATGTGAGGTTCTCCAGTTGGGGCAAAGGTCGCTCTTCACCTCATCTGACTATGACTTTCAGCGCACACTTGAGCAATTTGCTGCTGGGGTGTGAATCAGCAATTCCAAGTTTGAGGTCACAATCGCCCTTCCAAGTCAGGGAGGGGAACAACTGCCCTTAGTGGAGGTGTTCAGGTATCTCTGGATTTTGTTCATGAGTTTGGAAAAAGGAAACATGGGATCAAGAAGAAAATTAGAGTAGTGACAGCTGTTCTGTAGGTGCTGTACTGGTCTGGTAGCATTTACACTCAACTCTCAGTTTACTAGTCAGTCTACATCACTGTCCTCACTTATGCTGTGGGTAATGACCGAAAGAAGGACATTGCGAGTACAAGCAGTAGAAATGATGATTCTGTGTAGGGTGTTTGGGTGGACACTTCATAGTAGGGTGAGAAGCTCAATGATTTGGAAGAGTCCCAAAGTTCCTCTGGATCTAGAGGAGCCAGTTGAGGTGGTTTGGGTATGTTATAAGAATGCACCCTGGATGGCTCACCCTAGAGCTTCTCTGGGCGGATACCCTATGGGATAATCAGGACACACTGGAGGGATTATATCTCTCGTCCAGCTTAGGAATGTCTTGGAATTCCCCAGGAAAAGTTGGAATCTGTAGTAGGGGACAGGGAAATCGGGGCTAACCCACTTGGCCTGCTGCCACCTTAACCTTCACCAGGAAAAGTGGTGAAGAAAATGGGATGAGATGAGATCAATATCTGTCCATTAACTAATTACTAAACTATGGCCAGTTGACAATGGAAGAGAGGAAAACAAAAACTCCAGTCAGTAGCATCCCTGGAGAAAATAAACCTCTGGGAGGTCCACAGTTTAGTTATAGCAGAAAAAGTCACTGTCACAGTCCTGGACACCTCAACTCAGACAACTGGTCGCCCCAAGACCCCTCCTGGGCATTCTACAGTAGTGCTGGGCTGTGCAGTCGGATTAGAGAATCTTTCCATTCATTTATTCCAATGCTCCCAGTATATCAGATCATTTTTCCATTGACAGGAGAACAGCTTGTCAGCAGAGTAGTGACACCAAGTGCCACAACAAGAAACTAAACAGATCAGAGTAGAGCGCTGGTTTAGCAGTGTGTTGAGGGATCAATTACAGACACCACTGGTGGGCCTAATTTGCAGTATCTAGAGAGACTCCTAGGGGCAGCAGGTTAATTATTTTCCTACCATGATCACGTGTGTCTTCATTACATTTTTCATGCATTCATTTTCTAGTAGCATTGTGATGGTAATGTGTTCTCACCTGCATTTTGATGTTTTCACAGCTATCCATGTTATTTGCGATGGTCAGGTACGGTTCCTGGTCACATGTTGGGCATCAGTTGTATTTGACCTACCGTTTCACTTTATTTGTGCATGCTGCTCTCCTTCCACTGTATAACCCTCGAGTATTTATTTTTAAAGACAAGCCCTCAGTTTGAGCGTTCAGCCTTCTTTGTCTGACTCTAGGTTCAGGGCGCTCTGTATTCCATACTTCTTATAGTATGCCATTAACCTTCAGTTGTGATAACGTCAGTCATACAGGTAGTTGCACTGAGCAGAGCTCAAATGGAGGGTCACAGATCGACTAATTTGATGGATCAGGCCTGAGGGATGAGTCTGTCCCGCACGCTGATCAGATCTGAAGAGACAGGGCGCCGCTGTTAGGGTGTTGTTAACAAAGGATGGCTGGATGAAAGCAGATCAAAGGTCCGTGCTTTCGTCTTACCAGAGCGGCACATTATTCAGATGTATGCGGTTCATTGAGCCCTAGGTCCGCACCTCACATACGGTGTCCCTTCAAAAACTGCCACCCCCCCCCCCCATTACACCCGCCTCCATCGCTTACAAATAATTAAGCACCTAAACAAAAGGAACTGACAGTAGTAAGGAGACGACTTTGAATAATTCACAAAAAAAGCAGTCAGGCTTGGCAGTTGTGTTTTATTTTATTTTTTGTTTTATTCTTTTTTAAATAAAACTCAACAAAGCGTGCACACAAGGCAGTGAATCGGGTGTCTTCCAATTAAATTTAACAAGAGCATCCCCTGAATGTTTCATGAACTCTCTGAAATGTGAGAGTGTTTAAAACCTGGGAGCTGCTTTGTCTATCAGCCCTGCTCGTTTGTAAGGCCATGAATAATTTGTCAGCGTCCTGGATCAGGATACAAGGCTCCATAAGAGGCTCCTCTTTCGGTGGTCAAGTGCTACTGTGTGGTGGCCATGACTCACTGATAGCCTTAGCCAGTTTGAGCCAGTTCCCTCCCTCAAAGGCGCCTTTAACATTCTTGCTCAGCTGTCACTTAAATATGCGGCCGAATGAGAACAGGTAACTGAAGCCCAGCGAGGCTTCCCAAGCTCCCCAAGAACACACAGCAATTAGGAAGAAGAAGATGACTTAAACCCTCCGTCGCAAACACAAATGCTTTCACGCAAAAAAACGACATGTTTCTTCTGTCTTCAGTGCATCACGGTGGCCATTGTTATAGTCTAATTAATGAATCCCCAACTACAGCCTTGAAAAGCTCTCTCGTGCTGCTGATTTTAATTTGGGGACCGATCTGAACGCTCACTGAGACTCGGCTCATTTGCTTATCGTGCCAGGTGATTTATCATTAAGCGGAACAAATCACGTAAGGGTGGCATGTTGATACAATAATCAGAATTTGAGTTCGATTCCTGTCTGCATGAGCATCATACATTCTACTTATGTTCTCCTTGGTTTAGTTTGAGTATTCCAGTTACCTTCAGGAATTGTCTATGTTACTCAACTTGGTGACTTGACATTGGCCTGGTACCCGTGACTGCCCTTGTAATGAACTGTTGTCCTGCCTTCCTATTGATGCCCCACCTCACTGTAATCTTTTAATGAAAGTACTCAGAAAACAAACCAATACAAATGGTTTTCATCTGAAGGAACAATTCAATGCTGTGATACACGGCATGGACTTTAGTGGTCAGTTAGCTGTTGAACATTCCAAGTGGCGGTGGAACTAGGGATACTCACAGAAGTTAAGACTTGGATTCCTGTCCTGCAAAAGGCTTAAGGGCAGCAAGGTGGAACCTTAAAGAGACACTTTAAGGGTATCAGGAGTGGATTAATAGAAATTTGAATATATCTTTGAAGAATGACCCCATAAAATCCATTTGTGCAAAAGAACACTGAGTGAGATAGATGGTGTAAAAATTAAAAGTTAAAAAAGACAAAAGGGTCCAGAGTTTTAGGGGCATATGACAAGAGAAAAATTTAAAAAGTCATTGGCCCAGATTGGTAATAGTCACTAAACTGGCAATGCAGAAACATGCAGGATGAACAGAAGTTGTAATATCCTGTCAGAACACAAAAGACGTAAAGATAAACGGCTGGAGGTCTGAGGCGGTATTACTGTTTATTGAGGGTTATAATTGTAATCGACAGTAATCCGCCTTTCTCCACGTCGTGTAAATGATCTTCAAATCAGAGGCACGTAAGGTCAACACAGAAGCTTTTATTTTCTTCTCCAAGAAACTTTCCAAAACAAAAGAATAAAAAGGGACAGGGCGTCACATTAGCGGCTTCTCCCCTATGCCCCCACAGCGTCCACCGTGCTTCTCTTTTTATTTACACAAACACATTGTATATAAAACTATTTACAAAAAAAACACTCAAATTTTCCAGCGAGAACTATTTACAATACACATAGCTTTATTAAAAAAAATCCTAATTTTATAATTATATGTTCTTGACAAAAAAATAAAATATATAGCATGCCTTTCCAAAACAAAAAGAAAAAAAGGGACAGGGCGTCACATTAGTGGCTTCTCCCCTATGCCTATTAAATAATAAATTAAATCAATTACAAGTTATTAATACAAAATAAATTAAATAAAAATCAGGAAAAACTTAGGGAGAACTGAAACCACAACCTACCCCCCACAGCATCCACCGCTCTTCTGGCATTAGAGCCAAAAAATGCAGGCTGTGAGGTGTAACGCTAATTAACGCCCGGACTACAACAGATTATATTGTCTGTATGCTATCAACTATTTACAGGGATCAACTAATTTTGGGGAAGTTCATAACTAAAAGTGACCCCCAAAGGTCATGCAAAAAGACAATTAACAAAGTATATCAAATCAAAAAAATCTTAACATTATTGTTGAAATCAGAATAGTTAGAACCACCAGACTCAGTCTGGGCGAGTCACTTCTGACGAATGAGCTCCATGTCCTTCAGTTGCGGGTTCGTCAATAAATATTGACTTCCGGAGTGTCCTTTTTTTTTTTTTTACAGCTGATGAGGCAGAAGAGGCGGGACTTCTCATGCTGGAGGAAGTGATGTCAGAGGTGTTAGCGGGCCTTGTCCACTGCTCGAAGGTTAAAGAGGGAAAGACTATTAATGATTGTGTAACACATTTCTCTGTTTCCTAGTTCCTACCCTGAAGACACATCTTGGCATGTGTGCGTGACGATACATAATTTATATAAATGAAATTGCTATACCCTGTCTCCCTGTCTGTCATTTGAAATATTTGGCTTCATTTGGTGTTATTCGTATACTTACGTCCTCATTTCAATTCTCAGATCAAATCTTGTATATTTGTGTGTATATTTGTTTGCCAGTCCCGCAAAAATGGCTAAACTGATTCCCACAAAATTTTGTATATAGGTTGCAGTTGGTCCAAATTAAGAAATAAGACCATATGGTATTTAAAAAATTTCACTGGGGAAGAGAGTTGTAATGGTGGGCACTTCAAAAATGACACTTTATCCTGGTTAGTCAATCTTAATGAAATTTTGCATGTATAATAAAGTTGACCCAACATAAAATGTAAGCTAAATGGCATTTCAAAAAAATTCATAAAGAAGGGTGTTTGTAAAAAATGGAAAAAAGCAGCTGAGTCAAATTTCTTTAAATTTTGCATGTATATTACTATTCTTAAATCTAGAGTTTAAGACCTTTCAAAAGTTCCATTGAAAAATGGGGGGACAAATCCAAAACAGTTCAGCCGATGGTAATGAATTTGGCATTTTGTTTAGGTTTTGTACAACTTAGAGTGACGGTGTGTTCCATTTCAGTGATTTCATGGAAATGGTTGAAAAAATACTAAAATCATACATCGTTCAAACATTGTTGTGTCCGCTTTCTTAAAATGTAGTATTTACATTATTGTTCATACAATTTAAAATACAGGCTTCATGCAGTTTCGAGAATTGCACTCAGGACCACCAGCAAAAACCACACATCACCCTAAGCAGCTGAATGGATGCTCATGATGTTTTATGTGCATATTACAATTAGCCCATCTTATCATAGAGAGTTCATGGAGTTTAGGAACTTTCATCATGAAGTAAACAACATAGAAAGCAGTAGTTTTGCACAGCTTACATGTCATGTCAACAGTTCAGTTATTCAACAAGCCATCCAGTTTATCAATGTGTGATTAAACATCTATACATGAAACCACTGAATAAAATACAAAGAAGCCACATTCGTGGTTCCAACCAAGCAAGGACTTGCCACAATAATGGAATACAATCAGACACTTAAAGAACAAAGTCTTGACTCATGAAAATGGAGAAACTGATAGAGAGGTAAAGCAGATGACAAAAGTGACAATAGCGTTTCAGCCAGAAATGACAAGAAGGTCTGTATTTAAAAAACACATAAATTGTTGCTTTCTTACTTTAACTCATTATACAGATGTACAGTGCCTGGATAACACTGGGCGTGTCAGCTAATAATTGATAAATGAATATGAAAGGCACAATTTAGAATACAAATAGACAAAGACATTTTATGAGGGAGAGATAAAGGCACTATGCTAGCAGTGTCCGCTTGAGGCAAGGAATCTTTTTAATTTATCCAAAATATATATAGTAATATACACTCACTGGCCACTTTTTTAGGTACACCTGTTCAACTGCTTGTTCTAATCAATGTGACGCCCAGGGTGTGTACAGGCACCCAAACCTGAAACAGACAGGCACAGAGACGGGTTTTGCACACACACACGGTTTATTTACAGTTCACAACACAAGATAAAGCAGAGCACAGTCCTTCTTTGCCACCAGTCCTTCTGCTGCCACTCCTCCTCAGGCTTTGCCCTCTTTCTCCCTATTCTGGCCATCGAGTGGTGGTAACGGGTCCCTTTTTATAGGGCACCTGGAAGGACTCCAGGTCCCCAACAAGCTTCTTCCAGCTGAACTTCCGGGTGTGGCGGAAGTGTGGCCAAATAGGGCCCTGCCAATGTCCAGAGCCCCAGCAGGGTTGAGTTTCCATGGTTCCGCTGCAAGCCAAGGGGGCTGCCCTCTGCCAGTCCGGAGGAGAAATGGTATGGAAAACACTCTCTCCCCTAGTCCTTCCATACTCAGGGCATTCTGGTGGGGTAAGGGCTCCAGCCATTTTCCACATTATCAAATCACATGGCAGCAACTCAATACATTTAGGCATGTAGGCATTGTCAAGACCACCTGCTGAAGTTCAAACCAAACATCAGAATGGGGAAGAAAGGGGATTTAAGTGTCTTTGGTTGTTGGTACCAAACCTGCTGGTCTGAGCATTTCAGAAACTGGTGATCTACTGGGATTTTCATGCACAACAGAGAATGGTCCAAAAAAAGGAAAATATCCAGTGAGTGGCATTTCTCTGGACGAAAATCCTTCCTTCCTCTACAGACCCACAGAAGGAAATCCCGCCTGATGACCTCACTTCCTGTCCCGGCTCTCCTGGCCTGACTTCCTGTCCCAGCTCTACATACCCACCAACTTGTTCCGTTGTAATTCAATTCTTTATTGAGCTCAGTCTGAAAAAACACCCTTCTTTCATTTTTGATTGCTGATTTTCAAGTATACAGGGGTGGCTACCCCAAACCTTTATCTTTGTGTTTGCGATTCTTTCACAATACACAGCACAATATGAGAACATTCAGAAAATTGAACAACAATATCAGATACAGACATGTCAATCCAAAATGTACATGCGCCATTTTGGTAGTTATAAGTTTGCAGAGACTTTTAAAATTAGGCACTTGAAATATAGTAGATGTAACTCTTATTATTCATATAGTGCATCCGGAAAGTATTCACAGCGCATCACTTTTTCCACATTTTGTTATGTTACAGCCTTATTCCAAAATGGATTAAATTCATTTTTTTCCTCAGAATTCTACACACAACACCCCATAATGACAACGTGAAAAAAGTTTACTTGAGATTTTTGCAAATTTATTAAAAATAAAATAATTGAGAAAGCACATGTACATAAGTATTCACAGCCTTTGCCATGAAGCTCAAAATTGAGCTCAGTTGCATCCTGTTTCCCTTGATCATCCTTGAGATGTTTCTGCAGCTTAATTGGAGTCCACCTGTGGTACATTCAGTTGATTGGACATGATTTGGAAAGGCACACACCTGTCTATATAAGGTCCCACAGTTGACAGTTCATGTCAGAGCACAAACCAAGCATGAAGTCAAAGGAATTGTCTGTAGACCTCCGAGACAGGATTGTCTCGAGGCACACATCTGGGGAAGGTTACAGAAAAATTTCTGCTGCTTTGAAGGTCCCAATGAGCAGAGTGGCCTCCATCATCCGTAAGTGGAAGAAGTTCGAAACCACCAGGACTCTTCCTAGAGCTGGCCGGCCATCTAAACTGAGCGATCGGGGGAGAAGGGCCTTAGTCAGGGAGGTGACCAAGACACCTGATGGTCTCTCTGTCAGAGCTCCAGAGGTCCTCTGTGCAGAGAGGAGAACCTTCCAGAAGGACAACCATCTCTGCAGCAATCCACCAATCAGGCCTGTATGGTAGAGTGGCCAGACGGAAGCCACTCCTTAGTAAAAGGCACATGGCAGCCCGCCTGGAGTTTGCCAAAAGGCACCTGAAGGACTCTCAGACCATGAGAAACAAAATTCTCTGGTCTGATGAGACAAAGATTGAACTCTTTGGTGTGAATGCCAGGCGTCACATTTGGAGGAAACCAGGCACCACTCATCACCAGGCCAATACCATCCATACAGTGAAGCATGGTGGTGGCAGCATCATGCTGTGGAGATGTTTTTCAGCGGCAGGAACTGGGAGACTAGTCAGGATAAAGGGAAAGACGACTGCAGCAATGTACAGAGACATCCTGGATGAAAACCTGCTCCAGAGCGCTCTTGACCTCAGACTGGGGCGACAGTTCATCTTTCAGCAGGACAACGACCCTAAGCACACAGCCAAGATATCAAAGGAGTGGCTTCAGGACAACTCTGTGAATGTCCTTGAGTGGCCCAGCCAGAGCCCAGACTTGAATCCGATTGAACATCTCTGGAGAGATCTTAAAATGGCTGTGCACCGACGCTTCCCATTCAACCTGATGGAGCTTGAGAGGTGCTGCAAAGAGGAATGGGCGAAATTGGCCAGGGATAGGTGTGCCAAGCTTGTGGCATCATAGTCAAAAAGACTTGAGGCTATAATTGCTGCCAAAGGTGCATCGACAAAGTATTGAGCAAAGGCTGTGAATACTTATGTACATGTGATTTCTCAGTTTTTCTATTTTTAATAAATTTGCAAAAACCTCAAGTAAACTTTTTTCACATTGTCATTATGGGGTGTTGTGTGTAGAATTCTGAGGAAAAAAAATGAATTGAATCCATTTTGGAATAAGGCTGTAACATAACAAAATGTGGAAAAAGTGATGCGCTGTCAATACTTTCCAGATGCACTGTATATAACTAATGTTAGTATTATTATTTCATATAAAAAATGCTGCCTTTACTAACGTGTCATTGAATCATCTCTAGCACTGGCACTCTAGGCAAAAATGATACTCACACACACCTGCCCATCCACACACACCCATGATCAGTCATATCAGGCCAATTAAAAGACTTCAAGCATATATTTGGGAAATGGCTGAAAACCGGAAGGTGTGACAAAAACCCACCTAGACCCTCAGGAAACAGAGACAGTAACCTGAGCAGGAATTGAACCTAAGGTCCAGCAGCTGTGAGGACAGTGTTAACTGTGCTGTCCTCAGATAAACTCAGTGAGCCGACACACACAGTCAGCTTGAGGTACACAGATAGTGCACATCCATCCATTTTTTTAATAGAAAAGGGATGTGTTGAGTGGAAGGCCCACTATAAACGGCCCAGTGGGAGTGAGTGTGCATGTGTTAGTCATGTTACCTTCTAATGATTTTTCCATTCAGGAGGAAACCTGGCCTAGCGTGTGTTGTTGCCAAAAAATGTTCAGCTAATTGATGGCTAGATGGATGGAATTGAATTTCCAAAGATTATGAAGGTAGCTGATATAATTTCTTGGCACCAAGTCATGACAGGCCTGCTCTTCTGCTCACATTACCTAGGGGTTTGTTCAATTGCGCTCTATATAAGGTATCTTCCAGTGACTTTGTCCATCTATCCGTTCTCTCAGTTCAGGGCCCTGCAGTCACGTCAAGACAGAAACCAACCCAGTCCATCACAGGGGTCAGTCTTATGTGGTGAATGCAGAGTCATCAATTAACCAAACCTGAATATATTTGAGAGGTGACAGGAAACGTCAAAACTTGCAAAAAAAAAAAATGACACAAAGACAGAGACAGTTTTGAAACTCCATATTAACAGAGTCCAGTTTGGGATTTGCAGCTGGAACTCCTAAGTCAGTTCTAAACAGTGTGCCATTCACCCAGATGACACCATCACAGTGAAAATGTTCCGCATCAGAATTGTCTGTGACTGTTGCCATCACTGGGCGGCATGGTGGTGCAGTGGTAGCGCTGCTGCCTCGCAGTAAGGAGACTTGGGTTCTCTTCCCGGGTCCTCCCTGCGTGGAGTTTGCATTTTCTCCCCGTGTCTGCGTCGGTTTCCTCCCACAGTCCAAAGACATGCAGGTTAGGTGGATTGGCGATTCTAAATTGGCCCTAGTGTGTGCTTGGTGTGTGGGTGTGTTTGTGTGTGTCCTGCAGTGGGTTGGCACCCTGCCCGGGATTGGTTCCTGCCTTGTACCCTGTGTTGGCTGGGATTGGCTCCAGCAGACCCCCGTGACCCTGTGTTCGGATTCAGCGGGTTGGAAAATGGATGGATGGATGTTGCTATCACTGAGGAGAACAAAGGTCCAAGAGTGCATGTGTTTTCTCAGGGGGTGTCCTTTTCCAGGGCACTGACAACATACCATAATCAGAGGTTGGGAGCTGATAGCATGTTGCTGCACCCACCTGGATTAGAACCCAAGTGCAATGGGCAACACCTCAGCACCACACTAGAACAGTGTGAGTTTTTTTTTACAGGAACTGGAGTGCCAATCCTGCCACCAGCCCCCAAGTTTTCCCTGTAAGTTGGAGGACATGCTTGCAGGGCTGAATGCAGATTAACGTCATACCCAGGATGAAGCAAATGTAGGTTAAGGATCTTGATCAAGGGCCCAACGGCATGGCATTTATAGGATTCAAACCAGCAACCTTCCGATTGCTGGCACAGATCCCTAGCCTCAGAGCCCCCACTCTGCAATACCACATTCACAAAGCACAATAATCCCCGGTGCCCTTAAGGCAGAATAAAAAGGTAAACTGAGGAGTTTTGAATCAAGTGAGATGAGCCGAGTGCCAACAGTTTCAAGCTGCTCTTAGGTCTTATAAGGATTCAATAACAGGTGAGGATCTACAGTGGACACAGCAGCAACCTCCAGGGGCGTTAGGGTTCACAGAATGACATGTGTAGAGTACCAGTCAACACCAGCAGGGCTTGTACTGCTCCTGTGCACGCCATCTGTCATCAGGAAAGGCCTTTGATATGAAGACAGCCAACAGACTGACATGCCTCTTGGAAGCACTTAGCCAGACGCCCTTAGGGCAAAGAGACATCTTTGATAAGTTTCCAGTAACAGTACAAGACTGCTAATGGTACATCCAGTACCGACAGAAGATCTGCTCTAAATGAGGCACACTTACTGCTGCCATGCTCCACCCAGTATTTTGTCTTATTCTTTATACCTTTCCACCAGTCTGAAGTTAAAAGAGGACTATGTGTGCCCCTCGTGGGTCCTCAGACCCCAACAGTTCTAGCTTCTTTTTCTGTTCCTCCTCCTGGCCTGGTCACTTGCTGTGAGTTTTCACATTTCCCTTTGTACGTGTAGATTTTCTCCATTATCTCAGGATTGCTAAAGACCCACACGTGATGTTCCTACTACTCTACTGGCCCTGGCATGGCTGGCATTAGGAATAATTTCTGTTTAAAACTCCAGATTCATTGTAAGGATGAAAGCTATTAAAGTTACAATGCCACCCACTTCTCAAAATTTGAACAACCGGAAAGAAACAAGCAGTAGAATCTTGGGGGGCATTTTTATAAGCTCCTATTTTCATGGACAATAGCTAGTGATGAGTGAAATAGCAGAGTTTAGTTTGGCATAAGGCTTCATAAAATTGTCCCTAAAATACATTTGGCATGCAATTACAGTAAATGCACCTTGTCCACAGATTTGCTTATCCTCCCTTATACAAGTGTAACCCATTTCGTAACACCTGTGATCTAGTCACACCTATTCACGGTCAGGTGTAGTAGAAAACAAATTCTAAGAGGCCTGTTGCACAGCAGCAAGATGTGAGACTGAGCATAACAGGCCTGTGATATCCTTAGATGTCCAGTACTGCACTCACGTTACACTTAATCCTTTATTTGCCACATACAATTTCTTCTATAAGGAATTTGTCATTTCTCGCATACCCTAACTTACTCTCCAGAGACACACAGAGATTTGGGGTCAGCATGCAGGGTCAACTATTAATACAATGACTCAGGAGCAATTGTAGGTTAAGGGGCGGAGTGGTGGCTCTAAGGCTAAGGATCTGCGCTGGTATCCCGAAGGTTGCTGGTTTGAATCCCCGTCACTGCCAAAAGAGATTCTACTCTGCTGGGCCCTTGAGCAAGGCCCTTAACCTGTAATTGCTCCAGGGGTGCTGTACAATGGCTGACCCTGCACTCTGACCCCAAGAGGTATGCGAAAACTAACAAATTTCTAATACAAGAAATTGTATAAAGTGAAATAAAAAACAAAAAAATAGGGCCTTGCTCAAGCATTCCTTCTGTCTCTGCCGGGGTTCAAACTGGCAACCTTTAAGTTACCAGTCCATATCCTTTAGCCAGCATTCCACTCTCTACCACACCCTAACACTAATTGGATCAACATTTGGTGTTGGTGTGATTAAGCCCTTCATGATGGAGTCCCTGGTTTGCAATTGCTCGTCACGAATGAGGAACTGCCAGTAAATGCAGGTCATAGGCTTTTTAAATCCGTGCCCTATGTACTCACTGCTCGTCACTACTACCAATTGGACGGTTTAGTACAGTCCTCGGATCAGCCCTACTGCTATCACTCCCAGAGAGGCTAGAAGATGCTTGACTTTCACTATACAGCAAGTAAAAGTCGTAACAGGGTTTCCTTAGGTTACCTACAGAAGGATCATTACAGGGCTTCATGGGACTAGAGTGGAGAAGCGGCCTATCCATCCTACTGCGTCTCCACTGCTGATTCCAACCACCAAGCAAGCATCCCACTGGAGCCTAACCTCAATTTTCCCTATAGCAGTAATATTTCAGTATCCCCCGTTTCCATTTACATAGAGTTTTTCAAGAATGTCAGACCCATACATAACAAGAATTGATGGTACACATTTGTGAAACCCATTAAAATAAGATTTTGAGAATGTTTAAGGATTTTCCGGGGTTCTAAATCAAGGAATGGTGCTATCTAAGGTTTATTCTGCAGCCACAACTGCTGTCTCTTTCTTTGGTTGCCCTCCAATGCATCCCTGATCTTGTACTGCTCCTTCCAAATAGCTCCACATGTTATCATCTGCCTCATGCACTGCCTGCATGCATATCCACACCACTGGGGCCTCTCATTTGGGGTCAGCGTTAAGGCCACCTATGCTCACTTTCAATCCAAGCCAAGATCCTTCTGGAGGCTCACTGGCAACAACACACCCAGGCCAGTGGATTTTCAAAGCAGACAAGTTCTTCCAGGTATATGATCTATACCCATGACTGCCTTTTTTGCCATGCTTGGAGAAAAACGTTGCAGGTGAGATGAAAATTTATACACTATAGATAGTCTCCAGGTTATGGACATCCGACCTACGACTTACAAATGGGGCCGCAGATGCGACGCATGCGCCTCAGTAACTGCTGCTCCATCATCTTTGGCCTGGGGACGCTGCAAGCGGTGGTTGGACGGAGGCTGGAGGGAGGGCGATTTCGCTGCCCGCACAGTGTAGTGTCCCTCAGGCTGCTCCTGGTGGCAAATGGTGGCCACACACGGCTGCCCCGTTTGTTCTCGGTGGGCGGCTGGTAATGCTGCAAGTGGTGACCCAGTTGTGGCTGAATGGAGGCCATTGAGGGTGAACGGGGCGGCGGGGGGTAGCATTGTAGTGTGCATTGGATGGCTGCCTATTGAATGGGGGCGATTCACTACCCGCCTTTGGCTTCTCAGTGTTCATTCTCGGTGGGCGGACGCTGCAGGCAGCATACTGTAGTGGAGGTGACTGTGAGGTGGGCTGGTGAGGAACCGCCCGTCGATGCCCCCAGTCATTCTCAATAGCAAGCCTGATTGTACTGTTACACACATAGCAGGAAGTTGTCTATTGTCAGTACATCACTTGACGACGGGTGCCTTCCTGCTGTGATAGCGTGTACAGTGCTGCGCAGAAGAACTCATCTTAATCTTTTGTCCTCACCCTTCAAGAATGTCTCTGAAAAACAAATCTGATGCAAGTGCTGGTGATAAAGTAAAGAAGAGAAAAACCATCACCATTGAAAATAAAGTAGAAATAATAAAAAGGTCAGAGAGAGGTGAAACTCCATCATTCATTGGCAGAGCACTTGGTTACAGTCGGTCAACAACAGCATTTATTAAAATAATGTACCTGTTCCAACTTACATAGAGATTCAACTTAAGAACAAACCTATAGTCCCTATCTCGTACGTAACCTGGGGACTGCCTGTAATGGTGTGCATTTCGTGTGTGGTGAAATATGTTTTGTTGAGAAATGAAAGTGTATGTTTTGCTGTAAGTTTACTGTCATGCGAATCGTTTCACATATCACTAGCCTCGACATTTCAGCGTTTTTCTACAGTGTCTTTCTATAGATAAATAATCCCATTCTGGGATCATTTCAAGCCAAGCCCATGGACTCAGTTCTAGGATTGGAGATGGCCATCCTTTTGCACCGGGGACACCAAACCAGAACACCCTTTAGAGGTTCCGAGTGCCTTGGTACCTGTGAGCATTCAGATTCTGTTAATGTGCCAGGCAAGCAAAAAAAAAAAAAAAAAAAAAAACGAATGTCCCCTCCATTTGCTGGCAGCGTTTATTTGAAGGCATTGCCTCAGGTCAGCATTCTACGTGAGCTCCAATCCTGTGTCATTTTCTCCAACCCCAAATAAAAATAATGCGACAAATTAACTCACCCTCATATATGAACACAGTTCTGTCCCTGTTGTTGGAATCTTTTAGACTCTTGCTGCCAGCCTGATTGGCTAATATGGAGATGACGAGACTTCTGACAGGTTTCATCAGTGGCTTCTTGGCTTTTCTTTGGTGACTCAGTCCTGGGAGTTGCCGGGCCACCCATCTGATTCCATGCTGTCAACCCAAATTTTACATGCAGCTGTCTGTGTCATAAAGATTACCTCCTACCAGCTCCCTCACTCAGGATGCTCTTACTTTGATGGGCAGTCCTAGATAAACAGATTCTAAAATTAAATTTAATGAAGTAATCTGATCCCAAAAGTAAGCTCCCCTGAGGGTTTACTTGAACCACATCAAAGTTGGATTCCCCTCTTTAAGCGCAGGAGCGCTAAGCAGTGAGCAGTTGTGTGTCCTGGAGAGGGGATTAATGCTGTTAGAAACTGAAAATGCATTTTTGGGGCATGAAGGAATTTCACTTGCCTGTCCTTTCTTGCATTTCTTCCAATTTGCATTACTGCTGCCCTTTATGAGTATTTGATTGTTGAAATGAAAGGTCCTGACCCAGTGACACCATGATAACATGATAGCTGAGTTTGGTAATGCATTGTTTTTCACAATATTTGGATGAAAACGTTTACTCCGTTACACCTCTAATTTATGCTTTCATTTCTATGCAGTTTTTCTGTTGATTTCACAGTAGGTTTTTGTGGCTTTACACCACAAATTAAAAAAAACTAGTATCGACTTATATTATAGTGGAGTTCTGGTGTTTTAGAGTAATCCAAAATATTGAAAGTGTATGTGTGTGTGTGTGACAGACCACTTGATGGAAATATGAGACAAACAGAAGTGGACCTGAATGGCACTAAGTGACTCTTACAGTCAGAGACCCATCTATTATGCCCTCTGTAGATGTCAGGGGGCGCTCCAAAAATACAAGACAAACAGGCACGGACACAGGGTAATAGACAAAAGAGACTTTTATTGTGGAAAACTCTTAAAATAAAGCGTTTCCCACCACCACAGTCACAAGTTTATGCAATAAGAACAATAAAGCAACTCTTTGTCTTCCTTTCTCTTTCTCGGTCGCTCTTCCACTGCCTCCTCCACTCCTCCTCCTCACAATCTTCACCCACCTTTCACCCAACTCTGAGGTGGGCAACTTCTTTTATCTTACACCCAGGAGTCCTTTCTGTCTTCCTTGCACATGGTCTAAAATCACTTCCAGGAGAGACAGAAACCCCATGAAATAGGGCTCCCCAGTCCCTACAGCACTCCATGACGGCACCTGCAGAACCCAATAGGGCTGAGCTGAAGAACTTCATGTCCCATGCTGCCCTGTGGGAATCTGAGGCATTTCTGCAACCCAGGGGGACTGCCATCTAGTGCTCCAGGGGAGATAATGCACACTCTCCGGGGGTCCTTCCATCTCATGGATACCCCGGCTGGGTAAAGCTGCTGGCCGTCCTTCACACCACCTATTTAGTAACAGGAAGGGTCTCCTTTTGCCTCCAGAACAGTGCAAATTCTTCAAGACATGAATTCAGTAAGGTGATGGAAACTTCCCTTTGGAATTTTGTTCCAAGGAGTCTCTACTGCGTTCCGCAGATCCTGTAGATATTTTATCCACACAATTGTACTACAGTCTTCTTGTTCTACCTCCCAAAGTTTCTCTACTGGACTGAAACCCATGCAGAACACTGGAGCACTGGTGTTTCTGCATTAAACCCAACAAGATGCTGTGTGAAAAAGTAAAAGCTTCCATCAGTAATTTAACTTATTAAAATGATTCAAATGTAGCCAACAAATATTGACTTATACTATAGTGGAGTCCTGGTGTTTCATGGCAATCTAAAATGTTGAAAGTGTGTGTGTGTGTGAGAGAGAGAGAGAGAAAAAAACCTGTTTTTCTGAACTCTCGATTCTTGTTTCGCTCTTGTTCTGACAAATGGTCCGGTTGTTTCCTGATTTTTGATCCTTGTGCATCTTTGGTTTACGAATTCCTCTCAGTCTGACAAAAAAAAACAATTCCTTAACTGTCCTTCAAAAAGAACACACTGACAATGAATTTGCCTGTTCCTTAAGAGTGTTTTCCATCACCAAATATTCCCTATGTTCAAAAAATATTTCTGAACACACAAACACAAATCTGTATATGACTTGTTAGAAAGAGTGAAGGCTTTTTTAAAAGGTATGAATTAGCTAATGTGGAAAATAAAAATATATTCAGAAGGCACAAAAAATGCAGCTGAATGATCAAGTGAGACCAGGATCAGGGATATTTAAGAAAGCGGACAGCATGTTGTTTTTAACAAGCCCCCACACTAGCATTATAAAAAGGAGCTAAATAAAACAAATCCATGGCAGTCAAGTTGTATGGCCTCACATAATTTGAGATACCTTAAATGGTCAGAGCAAGAGTCAGCCTAAACTGATTAGCTCCTAAAGAGCAATCAAAACAAGTCCCACAAAGCTGAAATAAAAGAAAAGGCTAAACAAATAAAGAAATAAAAATTACATTCTCATAAAACAGAAACTCATTCACACAGTATCAAGCGTTTGAATAGGACACCAGCCTGTCTCCCTCAATCTGTGGTCAAGAATCCTGCCTTCAATACAAAAGCCTGTTTCTGTCTGACTACATTTCTTCTACATGCACTGCTCTGAAATTCTCAAATGTTTAATCAACTTCATTTCAACAAAAATACACACATTTTAACTGCTGTGGGAAAAACTGGATTGTCTGATGTGTTAATTATATGTATGACAAGAGTAAAATTTCATGGAAATTTTTTACATTGTTTGCTGTGGTCCAATATTGGTCTCTATAGGCACCTATTCTTTAAAAAGATTGATATCTATTGTCACACATGGGCGATTAGGAGGCAGTCAAAGAGCCTAAAGGTGAGTAAAACATCGCAAGATAAGGGTTTGTCACGTGGTACTTACCTGAACTCTTTTCTCTCATCAACAGAAAACAAGAAGAAAAATAATACCGCAACTTCCAGGTTCCAAAATGGCCGTGATGACGTCACTTCCGGCCCCCACAAAACACCTCACTTCCGGCTCAGCTGAAAAACGTTGTTTCCAGATCCTGTTGCCACATCACCACATTGCCAACCGTTTCCTGTCACATGTGTTTTGCGTCCTATATAACCGCCATTTTGAAAACAGTTCATTGTTCATTGTACTTTTTCAAGGCTTTGAATCATTTCATTTTCTTATTGTCTGACGACAATATACGGGGACGGTCCCCAAATCTTTATTTTTGTGCTTTGTGACGTTTATTCGACCACGCTATCTACATTATCCATGAAAACTTTTTTTTTTCTTGGCTGTCATTACAAACCACATGAGGTATGCAACATAAAATTATATCATTTTTGGGGGAGTATTCCTTTAAAGTCTGGTGTTGAGTGGGGAGAAGTTGGAGGCAAAGTGGTTGGACGTTTTCCTTCGCTTTAAGAAGAGAAAATGGAGAATGGATCAGTGAAGGTGTAACATTCATTCCGTTTACCGTCCAAGTGTTAGGTAATCCCCATGTGCCTGACTGTTGCCCGTTGCTAGTAGCAGTGGGATGATCTTGGTCTTCTTATGTAGGACAACAGACAAAGTTTGCTTCAACGTGACATGCAAGAACACCATGGGGAGCTCATAAAGTGTTCATGGGTGCAGTGTCAAGTCATGGTGTACCCATCTTTGTAAGAAAGAAGCAAGTCTACTAGTGTTAGGTTTTTTGATGTGAGTGAGTGTTGACCAGCCAGGTATTGGCATTCCCATCAGGGTTGTTTCCTGTCCTATGCTGCTTGATGCCAGGCTAGTTTTCAGCCACTGTGCTGTATTAAGTAATGTCAATAAGAATGGATAATTGCATAACTCGTATAGCAAAGACGTGCCTCCACCATTATCTTCATCTACAGGTTTGCAGTGGTCACTGGGTGCTTTCTTCTTTAAATGTTAAATGACACAATTGTCACCCCGTTCATGAAAATTAAATAAAAAACAAATCTCAGGAACAGTAAAGGATTAAAGAGGCTCTTTTGACTTTTTTTGTTAAACCACACATTTCTAAATGAAACCTTGGAAAATAATTTCAGATGGACTGTACCTCAACGTCATCAAACCGCAGCTGATGTGGCCTTTGTCATTCAAATCAGTGTGAACAAATCAGAGTATCTGCTTCAGGGATGTGGGGCTATCTTATGTGATTACAGGCGGCCGGGAGAGCCTTTTCAAAGGCAGCGAATGGAGCCTGATGAAAGTAAGCACTTGCGCCGCAATCCCCCCGACTCCCACGCCTTTAATATCCTGCGAGGCTCCCAAGTGCAGTGGTGTTTTAAACTGTGAGGCGGCGAAACATAAACAGAGAACCCGCCGGACGTGCCCCCAGGTGACCTCTGTAGTCAGGCAGAAATAATATCAGATGAAAGTGTGGTGTGTGGAGTAGGGCTCCCTGGGCACGAGGCTCATTTAGCATTGGCTCGAAATGACCATAGCTCCTCAGAGGGGTCTCCTTTCTTTACTGTTTTCATAAATGAAATGAAAGAGAACCAAAAGGGGAGGGCTCCATATCTTGGAATGTACAGTATATTATGTTGAAGAACAATCTCATAGTTTACTATTGGTAGACACAATTGGAGTAAACCTGCTTAATTATTTAAGTAGCTTCTTCATATACTTACAAAGAAGATGGCAGGGTTGCTCTGTGATTAGAGATGTGTTTTCACCACTCCAGGGATCTGAGGCAGTGAAACCACGGGTCATTTCAGTTACCTTTCAATATATAGCTTGATCAGGTTATGGATGTGTTGAGTCAAGGAGTAAAAGACCAATGCCCCTGGTGCATGATTTTTTGCTGACATTGTGTTGTTCTTGGTATTAGTATTAACACCGCTTCCATGAAGTCATCTCACCATTCCCCTTTATACATTTTCTTGCACAATCTTTTTAGTTCTTGTATTGTGTAGCACCAGAAAGAGGAATGGAGAAGGACTTTGGTGCACAGAAGACTGATGATAAATAGGAAGGTGACAGAATATCTGACATTTAATCAGAAGTTAGCCTGAGAGGATGAATTTAAATTTCAAGGGTCAGCGATGGAAAACCTAGCTGGAGAGATAACTAATAGAGTGCAGTGTGGACGGAACATTTTGATGAAGATATCAGGAGTATTGTGTGATCCAAGAATTAAGGAGAAGGTTAACGGTAAGATTTTTAAGACAGTGGAAAGACCAACCATGATGTATGAAGCTGAGACGTGGGCAGTAAAGGGAGTGCGGGAGAAGAAGTTGGATTCAGCAGAAATGAGAATGTTGAGATGGATGTGTGGAGTTACAAAAAAGAACAGATATGAGACAATAAGAGGTTCAACAAAAGTTCGAGAGATATCTAAGGAAGTACAGGAAAGTAGATTGAAGTGGTACGGACATATGATGAGGAGAGACAATGAATATGTTGGTAAAAGAGTGATGGGAATGGAGGCATGGGGAACGTGAAAATGAGGGCGGCCAAAGTGGAGGTGAATGGATGAAGTAAAAGAAGATCTGAAGGAAAAGGGTGTGACTGGGGAGGAGGTGCAGGACCGAGGTGTATGGAGAAAGCTGATCAGGCACATCAGCCCCACATAGAGGTGGGAAAAGATGAAGAAGAAGAAAAATATATATACTGTAGATAATAAATAAACTTGTGTTATGATGTGGCATGCATTGGGCAACACTGCACAATTTAATACATAAAATAAAGTTAAAGAAAACTTGAAGGAGAAGGGCTTGACTGGAGAGGAGATGCAGGACCGAGCTGTTTGGACAAGGATGATCAAGCACATCGACGCAACACAGAAGAGGGAAAAGATGAAGAGGAAGAAGAATGTAGTCTGAATGTTCTCACAGTGGCCATGAGGACAGTTTTGGGCTGGACATTTCCTCACCCATATTTTTGTTCAGCCCCTCACCTTCAAACCAAGCAATTTGTATGTGATATACAACGGATTCCCAAAAATGACTCAGAATCTCCCAGAAATTACCAAATGTTTGTGTCAGTGCCACCTCTGTCTCAAAAATTAGTTGTGAATTATTGAGTTATATATCTGTGACTTTTTCAAAGGGGAAAGAAAAGAGAGGAATGACACCTTCAATACCAAAATGATATTTTTTAAAGCTAGCACATCTGTATATGGTGATACCTTGTCTTTCTGGGAATTTTGTACATTGTAGTCTCATTTATTTGCAGTCCCATGAGAGAAAAACACACAGATATGGCTAGAATGTTCCAACTTTAAGCAGCCAGTGAAAGGGCCAGAGATTAAAGCCAGCTCCCAGAATCTATGAGGTAACATCACTAAATATATTGACTGTAATACATTGTTTTTTATCATCAATTCAGTCAGTGGTAATGTGCTACATGTTGCTTGTACAGTATATTCAAGTAAAATTTTCACTTAACCCGCTACACATGACAATAGTACTTCTACTACTATTGCTTCTACTACTACTTCACTGCTAAAAAATAAAAAAAAAAAATCCCTGTTAGTACGAGAATATTCCATCAGGCTATAGAAGTGGTGTAGCAGGTGAACCTTCATGGCTTAAGTCATCTTATTGCCTTTCCAGTTAAAGAAGCCTAAGGGTGGGGATGCACAAGGGTTTTTCCAAGTGTCATGATCTGATTTTGTTTTTAATCTTCATGTCATATTATGGCTAGGCGTCTTTGAGCTGAACACCCAAGGCCTAGGGTTTCCTCATACATCCCAAAGATGTATGAAAGGATATTTGCAATAATAAATACATCAACTTATTTTTAAAGCCACTTACTACAAATCATGGAAGACCTGAGTCTATGCACAACAACACTGAATGGAATACCAGTCCATTGCAGAGCTCACTCATGTCTATTGTCACACACGTGTGTTTATGAGACAACTAAAGGGTTCGAATACATGTGATTCCACGCCGGACCAGGGGGTGGCGAGGTGCACTAATTTTCCCTCTCAATCTTTTGCAGACCATTCTAGGGAAATCCCGTCCAGCTCTGAGGCAGCCAATGACGTCACTTCCGGTTCCTGTCCTGATGACATCACTTCCTCCACCTTTAAAGCTGCCATCTTGTGTCTAGAGAGGCAGTTCTGTTTTGGACTCGATCTTATGCACTTGAATATGTTTTTGCAACTGTTTTGCAGCCGAGAACAATTATATGGGTGGCTCCCCCAAACCTTTGCAATGTCTAATGGTCATTCTTGTTACACTATAAAATGAAAAATGTAATAGATGCAGGGATTTCACAAGAAACAAGTCAAGTCAAGTCAGGTTGGCGAGCATGCACTGGTACAGTGTGTTGCCACAACCACTACACGACGAAATAACTCAGCATCCCAATTGGCAACTTCCCAGGCAGACCCACCCTCCAGAAATGACCCTCTATCTGCCGCAGCCAGGTGTTAAGTGGGTGACCCCTTGGCCTGGTCCAGCCACTAGGGTCCCCAACAATGAGGATCTTACGAGCTGGATCACCCTCGGAGGAAATGCGCCACATGGCCGTAGTGCCATAACTGACGCTCGCTCACAATGCAGGTAATGTGCCTCATTCAGGACTCCATGAGCAACCGCTTATTTGACACAAAGTCAAACCAATGGTACCCAAGGATTTTCCAGAGAGACACAGTACCAAAGGAGTCCAGTCTTCATCTCAGGTCACTGGATAGCGTCCATGTCTCACAACCATATAGCAAGATGGGAAGCACCAGGGGCCTCATGTATAAACAGTGCGTACGCACAAAAATGTTGCTTAAGATCGTTTCCACGTTCAAATTGCGATGTATAAAACCTAAACTTGGCATAAAGCCACACACATTTCCACGGTAGCTCATACCCTGTTGTATGCAAGTTCTCTGCTCGGTTTTGCAGACTGGCAGAACCCAGCGTCAAAGCAGTGCTACTGTTCCCTGTGTGGTTATCCTTTCTTTTTTAGATCTGCATCCCTGATGCAGCTTTATTAATACATTGAAATTAACTGCCTACTGTTTATTAGTTTAATGTATCTGATTGTAATTAACCTGTAACAATATAATGGTCCACGGAATGGTCAAACTATTCCAAATACCATAACCTGCTTTAGTGTTGTTACTCTTACTGCACCTCAGATCGTACATCGGATCATCTTTTTCCATATTACTCTCACTGCACCACTCGGAGTATTTATATCACTGTATCTGAGTGTGAATCACAGCTCTACAGCAGCTGATTGGAAAGAGAATTATTGGTATACAGCATCAAGCACACGCGGCCTTAGCCATGCTATCTATTGAACTTCTCTCATATGACAAACGTTTCAGAGCCTTTCCTGTATGGATCTCGCATTTCAGAAACAGTTTCATCACAAGAACTCTAATCGCACTCAATCAGTCCATCAAGTGCTCCTTGTAGAGCTGTTTGGACTTATAAGTACAGTCACCTCACTGTAAACTTGCACTACAGTTATAATATTGCACAACCTGAGCCACTTTATAAAGCATGTATTTACATATGATGACGATATCATTTTTAAGATGAAATGCAGCAAAATATGTTCATTATATTATACAGATAAAACTTTAACTTTAACTACACAGTGCCACAGCGCTAGCGAGCCACTGGCTCTCCATTCACGGATTGTTCCTGCCTCACGCTGTATTCTTGCTGGTGCTGAAGAGACACTGGAAGGATAGATGGATGGAATAATTAAACACGTACTACGAAGATATTTCGATGTCCCTTAAAAGTTTTGAAGAATTGGCGTTCTAAGCTTACAAATGGCTTAACGTCTATTACAGAGCTGATTGTGTGGCGATTGGGTATTTGGAGAAAGAAAAGTAAGGACAGGAATTGGGGGTTAGTACATTTGAAAGAGACAGCACTGCTGCAATAAAGTATTTCATCGAAGGTAGCCCACGGCGCAGCAAGCATCTTGCGTGAGGCATGAACAATCACTGCGCCACCGTGTTCTCATGTTTAATAACATGCTTTAACTCCTATCATCATGAAAATGATATAACATATACATCTCAGTATTTTAATTATTCAGAGAGCTGTAATATCACAAATGTAATGGTTTCTGTGTCCTGGTGGAGGAAGAGAAAGCCGGTTTAAGAAGCACGTAGTGATTCACACACATAGAGCACATAGAAGATCAAATACAAAACAAATCATTAAACTTACTTTAGTTACGATGGGATTGAGAAACTAGTAAATTAAACGATTTTAAGATTAAGTTTATGATGTTCTACTTTAATGACAAAATAAACTATGTGATTAAAGTGGAAATTTAGAGATTAAAGTTGACATTTCGTGCTTTTTTTCCCACTGTGTGCCTTTTTTTTTCTCTGTACCCTACTAAGCTTTCATATGACACTCAGACGGTGGGCTACAACTCGCCTTTGAGACGACTTTGACATCTGACAACTTCTTTTTTATTTCGGGCACTGTTCGACTTTGTGAATGTGAGCTTTCGAGTTTCTCCGACACGCTACGTCACTTGATCAACTTCCTTTTGTTGTTTATACCACTGTTTAAACCAACAAATAGTACGTTTTTCTTTGCCTCCACTTGGTATTCGCTGAAATTCTTCCATTTCCCCAGTGCTTTTGCCATTGCCTTTTCACAGAAGGCTGAGCTTAAGGGCTATTTATATTGATTTGCATATTCAAAGAGGCGTAATTCTGGGAGGAGTTGGGGCGGGACAGCAGGCACGTGCATGTGCGTTACTTTTCACGCTGACCGGGATTTATGTAGCGTAAGAACGTGGAAGTTGGCGTACTCACAGATTTATGCATCTGGATTTTTTTGTGTGTAAGCACATTTCCGCTTTTGTCCTTACGCCATGTTATAGTGTGAGTTCTACGCAAAGCGTTATACATGAGGCCCCAGGACTCTAAAGACTTGGACCTTCGTCTTTTTGCATAGATACAGTATCTCTCTCTCTCTCACAAGAAACCGTAATAATAAAATCCTTACCTGGCCAAAAGTGGACTACCTTTAGTGGTTTATAAGCATATCAAACAAGGGATGGATGAACTTTAATGGTACTCCCCACAGGATTACAGGGCTACAGCTTGGATCTGTTAGAAATGATGTCCAGGAGCTGAATATACAGTGGGTACGGAAAGTATTCAGACCCCCTTCAATTTTTCACTCTTTGTTATATTGCAGCCATTTGCTAAAATCATTTAAATTAATTTTTTTCCCTCATTAATGTACACACAGCACCCCATACTGACAGACAAAAAGAATTTTTGAAATTGTTGCAGATTTATTAAAAAAGAAAAACTGAAATATCACATGGTCCTAAGTATTCAGACCCTTTGCTCAGTATTTAGTAGAAGCACCCTTTTGAGCTAATACAGCCATGAGTCTTCTTGGGAAAGATGCAACAAGTTTTTCACACCAGGATTTGGGGATCCTCTGCCATTCCTCCTTGCAGATCCTCTCCAGTTCTGTCAGGTTGGATGGTAAACGTTGGTGGACAGCCATTTTTAGGTCTCTCCAGAGATGCTCAATTGGGTTTAAGTCAGGGCTCTGGCTGGGCCATTCAAGAACAGTCACAGAGTTGTTGTGAAGCCACTCCTTCATTATTTTAGCTGTGTGCTTAGGGTCATTGTCTTGTTGGAAGGTAAACCTTCAGCCCAGTCTGAGGTCCTTAGCACTCTGGAGAAGGTTTGTCTTTTTTCCAGCTGTGTAAAGCATGTAGTCCATAATATACCAGTAAAATCACATTTTTTATGCCCCTTGTTCCCATTGCCATGAAGTAGTTCATTAGGCTTTTAAATAATGTGACGTGGTGCTGATTTTCTTTTTTCTTTTTTTTTAAGCATTTTATTGAATTTATTAAAAGCAATTAACATTCCATAGAAGCAAGTCAAATTTTACAAAACTAAATTCATATCAAATCAAGCCCCACCCAAGAGAAAGAGGCCAACTGAGTAAAACTTTTCAGTACAAAGGTACACTAAAAACACACCATTGTGCACATTATTGTGTTTCCTCCACAGGAAAAATCCCAACGCACAAAGTCGCCATAGACAGCCCCACCCCCTGCTGTTTCCTAGCAACTGCCTTATCCTAGTTGAGAATATGCACACCACTGGTGATTTTCTTTCCTTTTTATAAACTATAAACCTTTCTTTAAATGCTAATTAACAGGGAGATGCACGCAGAAATTAATGCATGAAAACACTTCCTGGCAGGAACTAAACGCCTTTCTTCTTGTGCTAACGGCACAATTTTCACTGGAAGTGAAATACGATTTATCCTGCATTTTGCAAAATGAAAGGAACAGTTTCACTGCAAATTTAATTGATGTGAATCGTTTTACTCAGTACTTGTTCGGGCTGTTCCTACATCTTTTGTTCTTGAGATCTTTTGTTTTGTTTTTGGGCTGAGATTTTGGCAAAGTAATAGAAACTTGACAGACCTTTAAACGGAGAACATCCTGGTAACATTTGGTGCAGAGGCAGTATAGGGGAAAATCTATAGAAAGATGTGTGAAATTCTGAGGAGGTTGTGATTTTTTAATAATAATAATCACTATTCATGTTTATAAAGTTTTTTCTTGCTGCACAACTTCACTTTATAAAGACAGATTGGAGCCATTTCAGCCACTATCAATGTACAGCACCCACTTTGATGATGCAATGGTAGCCATTACTGCACCAGTACACTCACCACACAGGAGCTGTTAGATGGTGAAGAGATGAGAGAGATAGTTAGCCGGTTAGAGACAGGGGATGATTAAGGGGCCATAATGGACGAGGTCATGATGAGCAATTTAGCCAGGGTATTGGGATAAGCCCTACTTTTTTTGAAAGATGCCCACAGAGAGTTAGGACCTCGGTTTTACATCTCATCCAAAATACAGCACCATTGTTACAGCACAGTGTCCCTGTCACTGCTCTGGGGCATTGGGATCCACACACAAACCCCAGGGTAAGCACCCCCTCTGGCATCGCCAACAGCTCTTCCAGCAGCAACCCAAGCTTTTCCAAGAAGGTCTCCCATCCAAGTAAAGGCAAGGCCCGAACAGGCTTAAGCTTCAGGTGGATGACCTGTTCTGAAGTGCAGGGGGTATGGCTGCTGACTTGGTTTCAATTGAAACACAGCTGTTACATCTATGCAAGTGAAACTTTACATTCACAATCCCGTAAACAGTGAAGTAACAACAAATACACCCTACTAAAATTTGATATTATAAAATCAGTCAGATTCTTAATGGGTATTGCATTTTCCTGATAATCTTTGCTCAAACAGAATGTAATATGATTGTACGATCAACTTCCTCCAACATTCACACTCCTTAACAGACTCATAGACAATATTTCTAAACATTTAAGAAAATATATTTACAATATTGTTTCTTGTTAATTCAAGATAAATGCATCATACTGTACATTAGTTATTCACAACTACTATAATTATGACCCTCAATTCATTCCCTAAAAAATTCAGACTCAAAATAGCATTAAAATTGGCAGTAATACACTTCACCTTTAACTCATACAGCAGCTTAAAAGTCCATTCCAAAACTACAAAAGCTAGTGTTTTAATTCTTGCTTGTAGGATTTATAGAAAGGAGTCAGTGGACAGAGGAGTGTGAATTAGTGGCTAAAGTAGTTAACTGAACACTGACAAGGTCCATTTTTAGGTAACAAGCCAATATAGGAAAAGCATTACAAAACCAAAACTGAGGGAGCGCAATCGTGGCGTGAGGTCTGAAAGGGCACAAGGGTGGAATCAAGTCTGGATGAGGTACGTCTGTCGCAGGGTACATCCACATACTTTCCCTGAGCCTATATAAAGATGCCATGTCTCTTAGACGTCAGATAAAAAGCAAAAGACCTCGAGGAAAAAGACACACAAATAGGTGGAGAACAAGCAGACTCCCCACAGACAGCGATTGGGAGCAGGATCAGTGAGGTACTGGCACATGTGCCACGCTAAACTATCAATGTATGGGAACAAACAATAATTAATACTTACATATATCTTTCAAAGAAACACTCAAGGTATAGTCGGAAAGCTGAAATCAGATGATTTGGTAAACTCCACCACACACCTTTGTTTCACTGGGATTTCTTTCAAGCAATCATAGAACACGGAGGCACAGAAAACACATCCTGATGCTACATAATGAGGGGATTTTAATTGTTTGCTGTTACATATTCATAGGGAGCAGCTGACAGGCTCTTTCTGTGAATGGGAGATTGGATCTCTTGGGTGTTTATTTACTATATAAATGTGTAGCATTAAATAAACAAGGGAGTTAACACCAGCACGTTTTTTTTGCCAAGTAAGCAAAATATAGTATTCATAATTTTATTTTTATACTTCAGAAGAGCTTATCATTTTAAGCTTAGCGTTTGCTTAATTTTTGCAAAGATTTATTGTGTGGCAAAGATCACATTCAAGGATGGTCCCACTCTGAACTCAGTAAAAAGAGAGCGAGAAGAGTGTGAGGGGCCAGTGGTCTAAACGACAAATGCTCCTGTAAAGCGAGTGTCCGTCATCGTGGCTCGGAGCGAACCTCACTTGGCCTGTTCTGTGATCTGTTGGGCTGTGTTTTGGAGATAAGCTGGAAAATAATCTCAGCGGCTTTTAAAGTGCCACCTGCCTTGATGGATGAAGCTTCATATTAGCTAAGGGAAGGCCTTTCAGAAGTCTAGTTATCTTATGCGTGAACATAATGCTGCTTACACTGCAGCCTATTTATTTTATTTATTTAGTTATGATTTTTTTCTAGCTGAAAAATAATGCAATGATCACATATTGAGAGTCTTTTAACACAAGTCAGTTCAATTAGCTTTGAACGAATAGCACCAGTGTGCAAGTTGGGTCAAAATACAGAAAAACAAACTGAAACACAAAAAAAATTAAAACAAACTGAAAATACGTTGCTCGTGTGCTGCCCTCTATGCATTTGCTGTTTCTGATTTGGTTTTGAGGTGTTTGGTTTGTTTTTGCACATTTCAATTAGTGTTTGTGTTTTTCTATTTGTTTTAAAATTGCTAATGCTTTGTGTTTTGATCATTTTTTTCATTTTCAGTTTGCTTTTGTATTTCTTAATTTGTTTTTACATTTATGACTTATGTTTAAATTTATTTAGGTGTGTTTCATTTTTTGGCATTTTAGATTTTTCTTCTTCATTTGTTTTTGCTTTTTGAAGTGTATCAATCTTTTAATTGCTTTTTGTGTTTCTCTATTTGTTTTCAATTGATTATTCACTTGTGGATTGTGTTTTAAATAATCTTATTTTTCACTTTTAGTTTGCTTTTGTATTTCATAATTTGTTTTTTGCATTTATGATTTATTTATGTGTGTCTCATTTTTTGCCATTTTGGATTTTTCATTTTTATTTGTTTTTGCTTTCTTAATTTGTGTATCTGTTTTTCAGTTTGTTTTTGTGTTAATTTTAGGATTTCCTGCTTAGTTTTAGCATTTTTTTTTCATTTTTGACTTTTTTCTGTTTTTTTATTTAGTTTTATGTAATTAATTATTTTTTTGATTATGTTTCCATTTACAGTCTTTCCAATTAGTTTTTCCATTTTTAATTTGTTCATTTGTTCTGGTACTTTTGATTTGCTTTGGCATATTTCAGTCTGTTTCTGTGTTTCTATGTTTTTCCATTTACAGAATGCTTTTATGTTTTTGACTTATGTTTTTATTTGTGATTAACTGGTATGTGCTGTCTTTGTTCTTTCTTTTTTTATTCATTTACTTTTTTCATTCTGACATTGTGCTTTTGATTTTTTTTTTTTTTTTGCATTTTTCTGCTTCCAAATTTATTTCTGTATTTTTCCATTTGATTTTGTATTTTCCTTTTTGTATGCACCCAATTTGTTTTTCCTTTTCAATTTATTTTTGTCTTTTTCATTTGGCTTTTCTTTTTACTGCATTAGATATGCACAAGTAGGTGGCACCTACAAGACTCCAATAATAAGGGCAATACCACTTCCGATGTGGGAGAGGGTGCTATCAGTAATATCCTATCTTCTTTTGCCTCCAGGACAGACCAGCCTTCTGACTACTGACGTCACGTCCTTTGCCATTGGACCAGAAATTTTATTCTTTTCTGCTTTAAATGGGATATGAAGAAGTTTGACCCTGGATGTTGGCGTTTATTTGTGAAACTTGACTTGCACCCTCAGACACAAAACACCAGCATTGCCTCCTTATAGAAAGACTTTGATTTTTAATGACCTGAATGGTTATCATTTTTGTTCTGCATTTTGCTAACTTGCTTTTTTTCATTTTATTACTTTCTCAAATACAAAGTATAGGGAAAGTATTGTAATCCTCCAAAAATTCAACCTCGAGATTTTAATGAAATCTCGACATTTTAGACCTCCCTGAGTCTGAAAATACCATTTTTGGAATTATGTCTGTGTGTGTGTGTGTAAACATGATAACCTGAGTACGCTTTCACTTAGGTCTACCAAATTTTGGATAGACGAATTAGATACAAAATGTACATTTCTATCAACTTTTGAGCTATTTCCACTAACCGTAAGTGGTACCTTTCATTCATGCATCTGCAGAGTCCGATTTATTTAACTTTACTTTTAGAATAATTGTGCAATATATTATGTTTGATTTTATTTGTTGTTGATGGTTCTTTAATGTACATAATATCAAAATGTAATTACTGTCTTGCAGTTTACTCCTCAAATATCCATCCCCATATCTGAGTATACGAGAAAGTCTAGCGGAGACCACTCAGTCTGTTCTCTTACGCTTGTCTTTTTGCTACACCTGATTTGTTTTTCTACATTTTCCCATTCAGGGTCACAGTAATTCTGTCACTGGTAACTTCTTCAAGTATCCACACACTTCTATTCAGGCAGCATCTCTGCATGCTTCTGGACTGTCTAGACATGAGAACCTGCCTAGAGAGAACTCATCAAGCTCAAGCTCAAGTGGCACTACAGGCTGTTTTTATTCATAGCATGGAAGTGTTGAAAAGTATCATCTTAAGATTGTTAAACATTTCTCCATTATTTCTGTATGAAATGATTACCTGTTAGATTATGCAGGCATTGACTTTTGAGACGACAGATGAGGAACTGCACAACACTTGTAAAGAGTAATGCATAGTACTTCATAATGCTGGGAAGGATGATTCATCAAGAACAGAATTGAATTTGTTTGTTTTTGCTTGAAATTGGCTGCGTGTACATGACCTTTGACGGGAATACATTATCAATGATATGGACTGGGTGGAGAAACCTATAAATAAAGACTCTCATGGTGTGGGTTAAAAGACAGACACCTAGGCATTACATCGGTGTCTCAGTTCCACTTGTAGAATTATGTCTATTATTGCTGGGATGTGACACCCCGTTGTTTGGTTCCCAAACGTTACACGTTGTGATGTCACCAGCAGGACATTTTAAAAATCAGCATCACATATATCTAACCATCTAAGATTGGATTCACAAAAGAGAAAAACTTAGATAGATCTGTCCCCGGGAGGAAATTTGGCACTGTATTAGCACTGTATAATTCTCTTATTGATTTTGAACAAAATCACTGCAGAATTTGCTCTGAATAGATATTGATTTTGTATTTTTTGAGTGCATGTCATTCAAAATTCCTTGAAATTTTAGATGGTCCAAATAAGCCATTTAAAAGTGTAACAACTTTTGTCAAAACTGCTTCTCCAAATTTTTGATTTTAATAACTACATTCAGAATCTTGCAGCTAAAATTCTATCTTTCTGTATGGAAGGTCATATGTCTGAAAATCCAGCAGTAACAACAAATTAACAAAATAAAAGAAAACTCTGTATGTCCTTTAGGAAGGGAGGGATAGTGGAGCTCAAAGGCTATTGCCCCATTAATATATCATGAGAAGAGAAGATTTCCGCCTGCGGTTTGGAAGTGTCACCGGCCGTGTCGGGATGCTCAAACCTGTAGTATTTTTATATCAGCCCACATCTGCACTTGATCCTCTCCAAGTCTTTGTGCCACATCGCCCGGAGCACAAAGTAGTAGCAAACAAGAAAAAGCTTGACCTTTAAACAGGGCTTTTCTTCAAGAGTTGCACCGGGTGGCCTGTGCTGCTTTTTATCCATGGGGTTTTCAGAGTGTAGCAACCCAATAAATGTTTAATGTGGAAGCGGTGCTTTTTGGAAAGCCTGTTTATTCATTTATTTTCTTCTCGTCCCTCTGCAGCCATGTCACTGTATTTCACAGCTCTTGTCCAGAGTGATTTTAGCCTGAGCTAATACACCTGTCTGTTGGGAGAAGTGACTGTACCCTGTTGAAATATTAATTTGAAAAGCTGGAAGTTCTTGCAGACCAAATGAAAAAATAAAAATATGATGACCCCAGGGTGTCTAACTTGAGGAATCTCATAGTCATCTGGTGTAGGAAGGAAAGTATCTTGTCGTCTTTGACCTCCCTGTGTTTGCTTTGTTTTGAAAGTGAATCTAATGCTACATCTACATAAACTTCTCACAGTTCAGAGAGGGCCAGGGCCTGTATCAGAAACACACTCGATGCAAGGCAAGGATCAGCCCTGAACTGGGTAGCAGCCAATCATAAGGCACACTACTACAATCTGCTACAATTTTGTTAAAGAGATCACCAAAATCATGAAATCCCTTCCCTGAAAGCAGCATTACAATTAAATTACAATTCAATCAATAAAAATATGTATTCATTGGGACTCACTCTTCCTCCCTAGTCTCACGGGGCCAGATGTGATTCTCAAATGAGGACACACATCTGGAGACACTCGAAACTGCTGAAAGGGCTCCACCCACAGGGCTTCTTCCTAAGAAACTGCCCCTAATTCCTCCAGTCTGTGCACTTTAAACAGCTGGGGTTTTAGGGAGAGAGCAAAGGGAACTAAACAAAGCACTTGACGCCGAGAGAAAATAAAAAGCCAAAATCGCTGTCATCAGTTCATGAGCTCAGCAGCGCAAGGTAACTGAAGTTTAATGATTCATTTTTACATTTTAATGAGTGTGGCTACAAGTGAGAAAGACACACACACACACACACATGTAGACCACTGCAGGTACTTGGCTCTGAGAAATAATTCTGTCTGCTGTGATATTTTTCTGTCACTTTGATTATTGCATCACTATATGACATAACAACAGCAAAAAGAGTTTAGATTGGCATCATGCTCTGTGGATAGTCTGGCATGGCATGTTTGCATTTCCAATTAGACAGTAATGTTAGCTTACTTTAATTATTTGCTTAGACATGCAGTCAGAAGGTGAAGTTGTGCAGCTTCATCTGTGGTTCTGCTGGTGTTGTTATTCAAATTTTTTTGATTCAGGTATTTTGAGCACTAAAATCTGCATTTCCTGCTGCTCTTCTTTATCATCTCTCTTAGCGGTATAGAATTTTAATCAAATAGTTTTAGTCAGTCCATGATAAAGGCCTTTAATGACCTCTTGGGCACAGCCATCAGCAGCGTGTCTGTCTGCGGAGAGAGTGTCGACCTTGTCGAGAGGTTTACTTACCTCGGCAGTGACATTCATGTCTCTGGTGACTCTTCCTATGAAGTAAGTAGACGGATTGGGAGAGCATGGGGGGTCATGAGGTCACTAAAAAGGGGTGTGTGGCGCTCCTGATATCTATGTAAAAGGATGAAGGTCCAAGTCTTTAGAGTCCTGGTGCTTCCTGTTTTGTTATATGGCTGTGAGAAAATGGACACTATCCATTGACCTTAGATGAAGACTGGACTCCTTCGGTACAATACAATACAATACAATTTATTTTTAGATTGTCCAAAATCACACAAGAAGGGCTGCAATGGGATTTAGCAGGCCCTGCCTTTTGACAGCCCCCTGGCCTTGACTCTCTGAAAAGACAAGGAAAAACTCCCAAAAAAACACTTCTGGGGGAAAAAATGGAAGAAAACTTGGGAAAGGCAGTTCAAAAAGAGAGACCCCTTTCCAGGTAGGTTGGGTAGGCAGGCAGTGAGTGTTAAAAAAGGGTGTAAATACAATACAATACACAGAACAGAACACAAGTAATTCTCCATAGAATATAATAGAAATGCAATAGAAATATTATAAGTACAGAGCATAATCCAACAGTAGATGATCTATATATATAATTCACTAAGGCAAGACACCCATGGAAAGCACGCAGGAAGGGGCGTGGATTCACTAAGCCGCGAACAAGTGAGACATCTATGGCGCACGCAGGAAGGAGCCACGCCCACCAACTCCAAGACCATTGGATACGACGACAACTCACAGGAGCCACGCCCACCAACTCGGACGCGACGACACAGAAAAAACGGCGTCATTTATATTCATCTGTCGTAGAGGCCACATGCACCTCTGAGCCACGTTAACTGTTCATAGAGGCATGTTTCTCGTGGAGGTGAATCGCCATATGCAGCGTGTAAAGCGGTTTGCGAGGGGTATCCCATGGGATCCTTAAAACAATCCTTTACAACTGAGGTTAAAACACAATGAAGTCAGCAGTCTTTAAAAAACGAGTTTTCAGTTGCGACGCATGACCGCGTGCACCATAGCAAACTGTTTTACACGCTACATACAGCAAGAGGGAGCGGAATGGACGTCCTTCTCCTCTCCTCCCCTTTCAACCTCCGCGCCTGAGCGCCGTCCACCTCCATCCCTCCGTCTAGGAGGAAAAGGCGCGATGGCAGTCCGCCAGTTTTCAGTCACGGACGATTGTGTGTTGGTTCGTTCCGTGCATTGTTACAATGTTGCTTTTCTTGCTGATTTATTACATTATTGATTTTTCAAATGTTAATTTTCTCCCTGCGCTTAAAAATCATTAAAAAACCGGCCTGATTATGTGGCGTATGGTACGCCGCGGTTTGGCTAGTATCATATAATATGATTTGGATTTGTTCAGTGTGGCCACACTCTGAAAAAGCATGTGCAGAATATTCTGGGATGTCATCGATACGGTGCATTCCACACCCTTTGTGAACCTTTGCCTATCTGGATGATTGGACTGTTTTGTCATAAAAACCATTTGCCAACTGCCCCCCCCCCCCATATATTGTATGCCACAACTCACCAACAGTGCAGTGAACTCCACATCTACAGCTATCTTGAGTAAGTTCTTTGTTGTTTCACGGTAGTTTTAGAAGCCTTTTTCTTTACTTCTGTATGCCCCCTGCAACCCTGGGCTGGATTAAGGTGGACTGAAAAATTCTATATTATGTTTTTATGTACACAAAGTGGTTTACTGCTTTGGAGTTCAACACTTTTTTGATGACAGAGTTTTAAGGGTGTAGATGGGATATCGTGAAATTAGAGGGTGCACTCATGTATAACCAATTTTATAATAAATGTTGTAAGTCACCTTGGATAAAGGTGTCAGCCAAATAAGTAAATGTAATGAATACACCTACAACATGAGTTGCCAATCAGCCTAACTGTACTTGAAAAGGCCAACATATACGCAGGAAGAATGTGCAGACTTTACCCAGCATGACCAGTAGGGGGCATTGCATTACCCCGAACCCCAAACACAACCACACTACACCAGTCTTGGGTTCAAATAAAAAGGTTTTCTTAGCAAATGTACCTTACAATAAGGTTCTTTATCAATATTCTCTTCTCCTCTCTCTTTCTCTCTTGTTTCTCCACTCCTCCCAGGCGAGTTTTGCCTGTCTCCTCTCCTGGCTTCCAACTCTCCTGGATGTGACAGAGCAGCTCTTTTTATCTTAGACCCGGGAGTACTTCCGGTGCCAGGACATAGCCCGATGGAAGTATGCACATGTCAATCAGAAGTCTTACAAAGTAGGTATTACTGATCTCAGCAGCTCCCGCAGAACCCACATGACTACAACTCCCATTATGCTCTGCGGGTGCCCATGTGGGAATCTTGGTCTGGGTGTGCTGCCATCTAATGTATTGGGGGTGCCACTGCTCTGAATACAACATTTCCCCCTGTTCCTCAATTACATTGGCCTCCCTGCCGGGTAATGAATCATGCCCTGTCTGGGTCGGGATGCCGGCCCTTGCCTGCTGATCGTTACACCAGATTTTAGCCAGGTTGGGAATTAGATAAGATAGCAGTGCTATCCACTACACCACTGAGTGTTCATGTCTTTCACATCTTCATATACTGTACATATTATTTTTGCTCAGTTCCTATGGCTACTACAAGACAAATCCCTTTCCTCCACTTTTCTACATTCTATAATTTGGATGATTCTTGTTTTAAGACTCTTTTCTCCAGTTCATTAAGCAAGACAAGTTCAGCATAGTTTGTTTGGTCAGCGGAGATAATCAAGTACAAAATTGCTGCTTACAAAATGCAATTACTGCATGTCATGAACTTCCAAGTGCAATTGACAAAGATAGCTTTCTTTTTAATGTTCCTAAAGGCTGTTTTATTCAGGTAATGTAATATGCAGCTCTTTATTGTGCTTTCAGTTTTTTTATAAAGAAGCTCAGAGTTACAGACTCTCTGGGTCTAAGGGTATCCCCTGACAATTTTGGAACTCCTTTATTAAGCAAAATACCCGCGATTCGCAGCGGAGAAGTAGTGTGTTAAAGAAGTTATGGAAAATGAAACATTTTAAAAATAATATAACATGATTGTCAATGTAATTGTTTTATCACTGTTATGAGTGTTGCTGTCATCAAGGATTTGATTATCATCATTTCTTTCAATCAGGTTTGTGTTTGGGGCGGCATGGTAGAGCAGTGGGAAGCACTGCTGCCTCTCAGTTAGGAGATCCGGGTTCGCTTCCCGGGTCCTCCCTGCGTGGAGTTGGCATGTTCTCCCCATGTCTACGTGGGTGTCCTCCGGGTGCTCCAGTTTCCTCCCGCAGTCCAAAGACATGCAGGTTAGGTGCATTGGCGATTCTAAATTGTCCCTAGTGTGTGCTTGGTGTTTGTGTGTTTGTGTGTGTGTGCGCTCTGCGGTGGGCTGGCGCCCTGTGTTGGGTGGAATTGGCTCCAGCAGACCCCTGTGACCCTGTAGTTAGGATATAGCAGGTTGGATAATGGATGGGTGGATGGAGGTTTGTATTTGGAGGATGAGTTGTGTTCAAGTTACATTCCGCGTTTGTCAACTATTGTAAAGATACAACAGGTTTCATTGATAACTTTGTGTCTACATTGTCAGAGTTGAAACATTCATAAACATCAAAGCGTCCACTACCCAAATCGCTACCTGTGAATCTAAGATATTTAACAGGTATTCCCGGTTGTCCAAAGGTGTAAAATATTTCCCCATTTCTATACACTTGAAAGAGACAACAAAACAATTCTGTGGCAGCTATCAGTTCACATGCAGAACCATAGGTTGAGAGCTTAAGTATGTGGTACTGTGTAGTACAATTGTGTTTCATGTTGTGTTATTTGTTGCATAATATGATTTTGCTCTGTTTGGCTTTGAAATTAACATGCAAATACTTTTTAAACTTACACTATTACTGTAAAACTTGGACTTTCATCGTGACAACGCAACGTATAACTGCCCGTGACTGATAAATAAAATTACTTTTTCGAATGTTTGGTTCTGAGATTTGTTACCTGTCTTTGTAATAGCTATTCTAATGGGAAACTGTTAACATTTTAATACGAATGACATATCAAGATCTCCTTTGTTGTCTAATGTTATCCGTGGAAGATATACTAAATTACCTTTCTTGGATACATCCTTTTTTCTACAGTAATTCTAAAAGTGCGGTGGAAGACCGGACGATATTAACAGTTGTAGATATTCTTTGAGATATTGTAAGTTGATGTTTTCATCTTCCACATGATCACCACCAACTGTTTCAGCATAGTCTATTGATACGCATTTAACCAATTTGCCGTGTATCCGATCATCATTTTTGGTGTTAATTCATTTGACTTCATCGTTTCTTGGTGCCAGGATTGCCCGTGTACTCATTTTTTATGTTGATAACCCTTTGTGATGAAAGTCTTCAATAATATTTGGACATAATATGTCTTCTTTAATTGGGAACTTAAAGTGTGGAAAACGTTAAAATTTATAAGAGCTGAGAGAGCAGGAACTGTGTCTGTCAAAAGCATTTACACAAATGCGAGGTGAGAGTACCGTGTGCATGGATGAATACAGTTGAGAGTGACTTGAAAAAATCTCATGGCCAAAGTCTTGTCTTGCTGGGCTTGAAAATATCTCTTGAAAAAAGTCTTATCTCATCCCAGAATTTTTTATATAATAGACAGATATATATTGTAACGCACGCGAACCTTAATACGCTTGGGAAGACATTCGCCGGCAGGGAGTGGCGGGGTACTAACCTTTCTCCTTTTATTTCTTGCAGAAAAAAAGACGCTCCGCCGCCATAAGCCTCATTCTTCCCGCAGCACATTACTTCCGCCCTTCCTCCATCCATTGTTCCTGACGTCATCGATCCCATCTTCCCCCACGGTTCCTTCCCAGCATTTCTCCACTTCCGGCTCCTCCTCCGTAAAATGTCCGCCGACACCATCTATGGTGTCGCGCATATATGAAAGTTTTGTTTTCATGTATTTGACCTGTTGTTTATTTTGCTGTGGAGAATTTTACAGTATACGGGCCGGAAACCCCAAACCTTTATGCTGTGTCTTGATTCGTCTTTTACAATATATATATATATATATATATATATATATGCATACTGTACATATTGTGGCAGACAGCCTCCGCCAGCTGAATGGAAGGACCGGGGGGGAAAGCATCTGCAAGGCACTACTGTCCTGGGCAACTGTGGCACCACAGATTCCCGCAGACCATGCTGGGATTTGGAGTTTGATCCAGCCCTGTTGGGTTCCATGGGGCCACCAGGGAGAGCTGCAGAGCATTACTTTAAACTTCCATCACACTTGGGAGTGAGTCCAGGTAACGCTAATGACCCATCTGTAGCACTCCCAGGAGCAACATAAAAGGGGAGCCAGAGTCAGGAGGAAGAATGACAAAGCTTGCCAGAAGAGGAGTAGAGGAGGAAGAACAGAGGGAAAGAGAGAGATGAAGAGAAGAAATGGACTGTGAATCATGTATTATTGGTGTTTTGTAATGTGTTGTGCACTGGGGAGCAATGAATAAGCACTTCCCAGCTGTAAATAAAAGTGTATTATAAGCTGCACTTGTGTCTCTGCCTGTCTGTGTCAGGTTAGGGTGGCTGTACACGCCCTGGTGGTATAGATAGTGTACTCTTGTATAGTGTTCTTTATTGAGTAGATGCTCATACTATTTACACATATTTACAGATAGATAGATAGATAGATAGACAGATAGATAGATAGATGCATTTCCAAAATGGAAGGCTTTGCTTTGATAAAAAATGTGCTGTCACCAGATCATTTCAGAGTTATTGTCATGTGTACACATTACATGAAACTCCCACGTGCATGTCTGACCAGCACAGTGGCCCAGATCTCCCTCCATTGGTTATGTATTGTACACACTCAACCATCCATCATTTCTCTAAACCTGCTTATAATATAATATCGCTAAATACAGCCGAGTTTCCATTCACATATTGTTTACACAAAACTGATGCTAAACTTTGATTCACAGGTGATTTTACAACTGCAGACTCACTAAAGAGGGTGTTTGGAGTTTTAAAACTCTTTTTGGGCGTTGAAAGAAATGATCATTGCTCCCTAAGAGTATATATAAACACCATATATAAACTCCCTATAAACACCATACAATCATTTTTTCCCTCAATAAATCTCTCATAAAAAGGGACTAGGTAAAACAAAAATGGTTAAAAATGATCTTTTGGGGGAGACACGGTGGCACAGTGGGTAGCGCTGCTTCCTCACAGTTAGGAGACCCGGGTTCACTTCCTGGGTCCTCCCTGCGTGGAGTTTGCATGTTCTCCACGTGTCTATGTGAGTTTCCTCTCACAGTCCAAAGACATGCAGGTTAGGAGCATTGGCGATTCTAAATTGTCCCTAGTGTGTGCTTGGTGTGTGTGTGTATGCTCTACGGTAGGCTGGCGCCCTGCCCTGGGTTTGTTTCCTGCCTTGCGCCCTGTGTTGGTTGGGATTGGCTCCAGCAGACCCCCGTGACCCTGTAGTTCGGATATAGCGTGTTGGATAATGGATGGATGGATGGATGATCTTTTGGTAATTCGACATGGGTAAACACAGCAGACAATGAGACGAAATGACAAAAGCTGTAATCCAGCAAGGCAATAAACTTGTTATCCAAATTAGATGATAAGAAATGCTGGTCCTTATGTGTCATCTGATCAGCTCCAGTGCACTTCTGCAGCCTAATGGGAATTGTAGTCCACACGTCAACAATCACGTTCTGGTTTGCTCCCCTCTATTACAACCCCACTCCATAGAGCCTGCACTTTAAGTCCAACCAATGGCAACAGACATGCAACATTTTGTGAATATCGGTCCACCCATTTCTGTGTGATTCACAAACAAACAGATAAACAAACAGCTTACGATTTTCTTTCTACTCTGTTCTAACATATCGAGAGGACGCACAGCCATGCCATTCTTTTTAATTACACTCTCACCAGTGCATTTCACAACAAGCCAACAGGCTCTCAGGCAGGTCCCCCTCCTGCGCTGGGAGCAGCTGGGAGATAAATATATTCAGCACTGCGGAGTCGGACTGCTGTGCTGCTGTTTAATTAGGCGTGCAACACTTTGCTTTTTAAACATAGCAGGAGTCATTAAGATTAAGTGAAACTTTTTTTTTTAATTCTTCCCTACAATTATGATACGACACTGTTGTAGTACAAATGCCAGTCGGGGTGGTGTGAGGTGTTGTTGCTGTCGGTAAACATGAGACTGGAGGTTCACTGTTGTTTTCAACATTCTGTTTTCTATGTAACTGTGAGTGCTAATCATTTTTCTTAAGCATTTTCTATAAATACTTACCTAAGTACATTTTATGTAAAATACTTGTATAATATGATGTGTTGTGGCGCAGACTGCCTAAAGGCACATGTCTAATAAATTCACATTTACTTTTAAGAAATGTTGCAAGCCTTCAGAATTATGTACAGTTAAATAAAAAGCATTCTTTACTCTCCTTCATATGCAACGTTTCTTCCTCACTGCCTTCCTTAATTGTAAAATTAGACTATGGGGGACAATGCAGTGCGCTTTCCTGGTGATATGACTGGTGGCTCATCGTTGTTTCTACTATTCTGCCTTAAGGTAATGTGCCTTAATTTCTCACTCTGCTTGTCTTTCAGGCTTCTGCTTCAGATTGTCATCTTAAAGGCAACATTGAAATGCATGATGGGCGTTCAGGGCATCTCATAACTTTTCCCTTCTTGGTGAGAAATTTCTCCCCATTTCAGGGTTATAGCACTTAATGCTAGTATCAATCAGAGTTCCTCCTCCTCTTCCTCCTTCTTCTTAAATATTCAGAAGTGAATTTCCGGCTCTCTGTCCAGCACACCCTTTTACAGAGGGCCCTGACAACACATAACTGGAGGAGGCAGACTTCTGTCCTTAATCTGGAATTCAACATTCCCAGGTATTTCTGATTCCCTTACTGTTTTTTGAGACAACTATGGAACTCCCTTGAAAAGAAGCAGAAAACACTTTGAGGAATCTGCAATATCTGGAGTCTCTTACCTGTTTCCTCCACAGTTATCCCCAGGATTCTACCTGCTCTCACTTCACAAAAAGGAGGAGCAGGAGAAGCAAATCTTAGATTAGATTAGATAGAACTTTATTTGCACCAGAAGGAAAGGGTTTTTTTTAGAGAAGCTCATTAAATATATAAACACACACACCCATGCTGTTCTAAATCTATTGTAAGGACCACAAGTCTGAAACAGATCCGGACCTCTGTTGTGGGGACACTACTTCCCTGAGGTCTATGGCACAAAATAGCCATATAAATGAGCTCTTCACCTGAATACAATCCTACTGACCATCTTAAACTTTCAGTTTTGTGTTAAATAAGCAAACTGATATTCTACTCACCGTGAGGATAATTTCACATTTATGTATATTATGGGGATCAGACACTACCAACGTGAAGCTTTACTACATCATGGGGACCATTTTAGTCTCATTTCCAGTCGGAACACAAACTAGAACAACTAGACATAAAGAAAACTTCTGACGGTGACAGTGAGGCACTATACAGGTGTATTGCTGTTGTTATAAAGGAGCCCTCTGTGTTGTTGTGTCACAGAGAGAATGTGCAGCATTGTTCATAATGGCACTCAGTTTTGTTTTAATTCTCTCCTTTCTCTATGACCTCCAGGGGTCTCAGAATTCATCCCGTAAAAAGCATATTTGCAATATTCAGAGTCACTTAAAAATTTTGCTACAAAGACAGGCCAGAAGAGTGTTGATCCTTCCTAACTAAAAGATGAAATCTTCATCAAGACTCATTCTAAATTTGCAAAGGTCCATTTCACGTGCGCTTTGTTTCTGCTATTGAATCCTGCCTCACACTGACTTCACTAACAAACTACATTCACACTAAAGTGTGACATTGAAATACTGGCTGTCAAATTTTGGTGACATAACCTGCCAAGTGTTAGGTTACAGCCAGGGTTCCTCCCCTGGATGGTGTACAAATTTCTGTTTTATGTCTTTTTTGCTCATTTCTGATTGCTTTGTTTATTGTTAATATTACTATTATTATTGACTTTTGTTAATTTGCATTATTCTGCATTTTGCATTAGTTTTGTGCATTATTTAATGCCTGTGTCTCTGTGCTTGTTTTATTATGTTCCTTGTGATTTTTTGTGTGGTCCCCCAAGTGACGGAACCACCTGTCCACCTCCATCTCCATCAAGTCCATAAAGGCTGAGGAAACACAGAGCCCCTTGTGGTACATTGTATGCGCTGGACGTTGGTGAGTTCTTGTAATTATTACTTGTTTATTGTTGATTCTCTAGATTTTTAACCTCTGCTCTGTTTTTGACTTCACATTTTTGAATTTATATTTCTGAAATTTGGATTGCTTTTGTTGTTTAGGGCAACTCCTTCAAGGCCTTTTATGCTGCAGAGCATTTTTGTTTTTTTTTGTATTATAAAGATTCCTTGTCTGCCCTTTATGTTTTACAAGCTGAAATTTAATGGAGATTTCCACTTATGGGGTTTTTGCAACAGTTTTTGGGACATTCACTGCAAAATAGGCATTCACAAAAACAAGACAAAAAAACTTTAAAATGGCAGTTGTTTTGCTTTTATTAAGAAAAAATACCTGCCTAGTGGGTAAGTAGAATTTACTTGACATCATTTTTTAAAGTAAGCTAAATAATACTAAATTTTTGATAAGTCAAGTTTGATAAGTCTTACAATAAGGAAGACAAGATTTAATGACCTGATATAAATACTTTACCACTTGCTTAGATTTCATTTTTTTGCAGTGTTGTTCTAACACCAAGACAAAGAGGGCGATGAGTTGCATTATCCTGGTTAATGTTTATATTTATTTCTCTGCAAACGCACATTCAAAAACAGAAATAATTCACTGTTACCAGCACTCTGGCGATTATTCCAACCATACAACTATAATATGTGGTGACTTCAACCAGGGGACTTTGAAAGGAAGAATGACAAATTTCTATTAGTTTGTTTCTTGGTCCACTTGAGGAAATATCAAGATTGGTCTGCTCTGTTCAAATGTTAAAACTGATTTATTAAAATGATGCATTGTAATGTAAACCTGTCGTGCAGCTGTGCAGATTTGACCACAATCTGATCCGTCATACTGCCTATAAGCCTGTTATTAGACAGCAGCAGCTCTCTTATATTATCCAAGACAGCAGCTCTTGTGTATGTTTGCAGTGGGTTGTTGCTGGTCAAAAAAGTTCTGTTTTCCATGAGCTTGTGCAAAGTTTTAATATCTACTTGGGGACAAATGAAGTCTTATCTATTGTGGTTGTCTAAGGGAATGACAGGCTTGAAAGAAAATCAATTTTTGGACGCCAACCAGGCCATCCATTTTTACTTAAAGGACAAAACAAAAACAAAAGCTTGACGACATGAAAACAAAAAAAACAGTTGCCAACAAGCAATGTGGCTTGAAAAAATATAGGCATTGTTTGTCTATGTAATTGAGGAGCTCCTTCGCTCTGGTCGCTTGGTCAAGAAGTGATGCCTCCTTCCGGGTGGTTGAGCTTTTATGGATCAGGGACTGGAAAGAGTGGAGTCAGTTGCCCTCACTGGGCAGTTTCTCTGTACTGTGGAGAAAAAGGAAGACAAGATGGTTAATAACAGTGCCCCCTCTCTGTCTGAAGTGGAACTACATACTTGGGAGGAACTCAAAGGGTGACACTCTAATGCCACACTATGTGTGCCACTAATTATCTATCTATCTATCTATCTATTTGTCATATAGCACCTTTCATATCTATCTATCTATCATATAGTGTTTTTCCTATCTATCTATCTATCTATTGTGGAGGTTGGCCCGGACACAGACAGGCAGACACGTTCATTTTTCCCACCACACGTTTATTTACACTATGTACAATGTTCATAAGTGCCACACAAGCCCCACAAGTCCCCAAAGTCCTGGCCACAACAATGTCTTGCTTTCTCTTCAGGCCGCCTCCTTGCCTCCTCCAGCAAACTCAGTCCACTCTGCTCCCAACTCTCGCCTCGAATGAAGGGAGGCGGCCCCTTTTATTAACACCCGGATGTGCTCCAGGTGCTTCCCGGCAATCTCCCGCCGACACGCCCCAGTGTGGCGGAAGTGCCAGCTGTATCCCCGGAAGCACTCCGGGTGTCCCTGCTCCTGTTCCGCCCAGCACTTCCTGGTGTGGCGGAAGTGCTAAGGTCCAGGGCTCCAAAGGCATGGGGGCATCCCCTTAGCAACCAGGGTGGCTGCCCCCACGTGGTCTGAGATGGGCGCACGCCCTCTTCCGGTCCTCCAAGGTGACCCGGCCAGGTTGTCGCCCCAGGCATCCCTGACTCTATCTATCTATCTATCTATCTATCTATCTATCTATCTATCTATCTATCTATCTATCTATCTATCTATCTATCATATAGCACCTTTCATATCTATCTATCTATCACATAGCACCTTTCATATCTATCTATCTATCAGTTATACAGTGCCTTTCATATCTATCTATCTATCTATCTATCTATCAGTTATACAGTGCCTTTCATATCTATCTATCTATCTATCTATCTATCTATCATATAGCACCTTTCATATCTATCTATCTATCTATCTATCTATCTATCTATCTATCAGTTATACAGTGCCTTTCATATCTATCTATCTATCATATAGCACCTTTCATATCTATCTATCTATCAAATAGTGTTTTTCCTATCTATCTATCTATCTATCTATCGATCTACCTATCTATCTGTCATTTAGTGTCTTTTCTATCTATCCATCAGTAAATATGTGTAAATAGTATGAGCATCTACTCAATAAAGAACACTATATAAGAGTACACTGAAACAGAAAAACCACTATGTTTTCATTAGGTTACCACAGTAGTATTTGATTCATATAGTGCTTTTCCTATCTATCTATCTGTCTATTTGTCATATAGCACCTTTCATATCTATCTATCATATAGCACCTTTCATATCTATCTATATATCTATCTATTTATCTATCATATAGTGTTTTTCCTATCTATCTATCTATCTATCTATCATATAGCACCCTTCATATCTATCTATCTATCATATAGCACCTTTCATATCTATCTATCTATCTATCTATCATATAGTGTTTTTCCTATCTATCTATCTATCTATCTATCTATCTATCTATCTATCTATCTATCTATCTATCTATCTATCTATCTATCTATCTATCTATCATATAGCACCCTTCATATCTATCTATCTATCTATCTATCTATCTATCTATCTATCATATAGCACCTTTCATATCTATCTATATATCTATCTATCTATCTATCTATCTATCATATAGCACCCTTCATATCTATCTATCTATCTATCATATAGCACCTTTCATATCTATCTATCTATCATATAGCACCTTTCATATCTATCTATATATCATATAGCACCCTTCATATCTATCTATCTATCTATCATATAGCACCTTTCATATCTATCTATCTATCATATAGCACCCTTCATATCTATCTATATATCTATCGATCTATTTATCATATAGTGTTTTTCCTATCTATCTATCTATCTTTCAGTAAATATGTGTAAATAGTATGAGCATCTACTCAATAAAGAACACTATACAAGAGTACACTGAAACAGAAAAACCAGTATGTTTTCATTAGGTTACCACAGTAGTATTTGATTTAAAAAGTAACCAATCCTAGGCAGGATGCTATTTCCAATCTGGGTACCTTAACATCATACCAGGACTGTGGGAGGAAACAGTGTTGGAGTTTCTTGTTCTCATCCGTCCACACCTGGTGGTTTAATATTAACTTGTGCCAGCTACTCAAGTACTTTACAAAGATGTGCTTTTCAATTCCAATAATCCACACTATATTCAGTGATTGATTGATTGATTAATGAAATATAAACCTGACCTGTGCTGAACATTTTCTAACTGCCAACAGGGACTGTCAAGGACACTCATATGTTAGTCACTTTGTGGGAGACGATTTAGTGAACCGAACGAGTTCCCTGAGATGCCCTTGCTAAATGTCGATTGCCTGCTCGTAAATCGTTTAAACCTTGTGAATGAGCCATTGGCTCTTAGTGTATTAAGCAGGCCCTGACAACATCAAAGAAATAAATTTTACTGTCGGATTTCCTCTGTGCACAGCCATGCATTTCTCACGGCCTGACAGCCAGGTTTGGTTTTCTCGCAGGACACCTGAGTGAACAGCAGGACCTGCACTACTCAAGACGATCAAACAGGCCAAATAAATAATTGACTCGAAGGACAGAAGACAAATGGAACAGAGGATTTCGTGTGTGTGTGTGTGTTTTAAACATAATTTTTGTGTTTCCTACTGCAGGGACAGTTTCTTGCTAGTAGCCTCAGCTCATCTTAAAAAGCAGTAATAAGGAGCCACCACAAATCAAACAGCTGGGACAGTGGCTGATGCTCTGAACATGGCAAAGTTTAATTTTCTTGTACTGATAATAAATTATTAAAGCAGTAACAAACAGAAATGAGTTCCCGTCAAGAGGGGTCCAGTGTAAGGTAACATCCTTTGTTGCATCCTAATTGGAAAGTGGTAAAGAGAGAAAACATGACACAGAGATTCATTCAGCCACCGGCAACAACTTCTTCAATTTCTAGAATTAAAATTCACAGCAGCTACCTCTGTGCTCCGTGTTTGAGTCCTGCTTCCAGTGTGGAGTTTGTACATTCACCTTATGTCTAAGTGGGTTTGGCTGCTCTGTGCATATTTCCTCATTCAAGAAGTCATGTGTCTGTTAGGTGTGTTAGGCTAATTGGCAGTTCTCTTTTAGTTGAATGTAGGACCTGTGATGGACTGGGACTCTTGTGACTGTATTCAGCTTTATTTTGTCACGTCTAACCATGATTTTTTTGCATCCAACTAGAGCTTTGAATGGTGGAGACTTCATTTTTGTCATTGGTTGTGGTAACTGACAGTTAATAAAATGACTTTTTACCATCTTTAACTACTTCTTCTTCCTTCTCACTTCTGTGTGGGCTCATGCGCTTGACTAATCTTCTCCGAACTGCTTGGTCCTGCACCTCCTCTCCAGTCAAGCCCTTTTCTTTCAGATCTTCCTTTACTTTATCCATCCACTTCTGCCCCTTGCTTTCTCTTCCCCTGGACTTCCATTCCCATCATTCTCACTCTTTTGCCCTCATATTTATTGCCTCTTCTCATCACATCGTCCATACCACATCAACCTACTTTACTGTACTTTCTTAGATAACTGCATGCATTAGACTAAAGCTGGCTAGCACTAGAAGAGATGGGAAACAAGCAGACGGAAAGGAAAATAAACCTCTGGTCCCCACAGTTTTTAGGAAAAAAAATGTCAAAAGTGGTGTTGTCCGGAGGCCGAATGGTCTAAAATAAACTTAGTCCAACTTGGTAAGGAACAACAAAGTGTAACATAGAGATTTTAGAGTAGACAAGAAAGTTAATCAATTAACCACAATCAAATATAGTATGATACATGCTAGATTTTGACTCTTTGTTCTAAAAGATACTTTATTTTATTCATTACAAGATTTTAGGCACTGAAAGAATCATTAATCAAATGGTATGGAAACAAGGATCAAGTAAGCTGAGCTTGTGTTTCCTATTAAATAAAATGGAGTCATGTACGCGTTAATATAGGGCATTCCAGTGATGCCAGAGACTTCAGACTCTTACTTCATGCACTGTGACGACCTTTGAGAGGCTGCTCCTAAAACAGCTATGACCCCAGAACATCTCGATCCTTGGTAATTTGAGGTGGGGGAGCCTCAGGTGAGGAGGCTGCACTGACCTTTATGTTCCACACATCTTACTCCCACTTGGACAAAGCCAGCACCACAGTCAGGATCATGTTCTTTGACTTTTCCAGTGCCTTTAACAACATTTTGCTCAAAGCTTTTGATGGCCCCACAATCTCCTGGCTCATGGACTACCTGAACAATAGACAGCGGTTTGTGTGGCTGGGGGACTGTGTGGCAGAAATGGTGGTGTATAATACTGGAGCACCACTTTGGTCCTGACTCCCTTCCTGTTTACCCCTCTACACAACGGACTTCCAGTACAATATCAGCACTGGCCATCTACTGAAATTTTGAGATGACTCCTTCATCATAGGCTGAATTAATAATGGAGATGAGTAAGAGTACAGGAAGGTTGTGGAGGACTTTGTCTTGTGGTGCAGGGACAACATGCCAAGAAGCCTCAGAGACCAGTCACCATTTGGTTGCGTGGAAGTGGTGCAGAGTACAAGCACCTGGAGGTACTTTCTTCATCATGTAAAACACTTTGAGCTACATTATTTGTACGAAAATGTGCTTTATAAATAAATGTTGTTGTTGTTGTTGTTCACATAAAGAGCAAACTGGACTGGGTCAAATAATACAGTGGCACTGGACAAGAAGGCCCAGAGCAGACTGGACTTATTAAGGAAACTCAGATCTTTTGATGCATGAACCAAACTGGTGGAACTGTTCCTCCAGTCCATAGTAGCCAGTATGGTATTCTATGCTGCAGTCTCCTGGGGAAGCAACTTGAGTTCGAAAGAAGCACAATGCCTGAACAAACTTATCAGGAAAGCCTGTGCCATCATGAGGTAAACCGTAGACACACTGAAATCTGTTGCGGAAAAGAAGATGGTGGCAAAATTGCATGCCATCATTAAAAATCCCCCCCAGGAAGCATTCTCTTGGAGCACTTTTAGCTACAGGCTCATTCTATCACAGTGTTCAAAGAAGCACATCTAGGGGTCTTTTCTGCCCACTGCTATCAGGCAAATGCAATGCTGAACTCGATGTACTCATTATGTTTATTTATGTGTCTATTTATTTGTTTGTTTGTTTGCTCATTTGTTTGTTGATTGGTTGATTGATACATTTCTATCCTGTGAGTCTGTATTATTGTTTTTTATGGTTCTGCTGCTGTATGCAATTGAATTTCCCTATGGGATTAATAAAGTTTATCTAATCTAATGAAACAGATAGATAGATAGATAGTGTAAAAGAGAACACAATAAGAAGAAAAGAGTTTGGGGACCCACCCCATATATTGTTAGTAGTTTTGCTCCATAGAGTAATCTCAAAAGACTGAGTCCTCTATGGAACTGACTGGGGAATAGAAGAGACTGCTTTTATAGGAGGTAGAAAGGAAGAGGAGGGTCTAACAAGTGAAGTGAGGTCAGCAGGAGGGCGTGGTCAGGAAAAGGAAGTGGAAATTGGTTAGACTGTATTCAGTCTTCTCTTCTGTGGTTCTGCAGAGGAGGGAGAGGAGACGTTAGTGCACTTCATCAACCCCTTACCTGGCATTTTACCCTTAGTGAAGCCCATAACTTCCCATGTGCATGTGTTTAACAATAGATAGATAGATAGATAGATAGATAGATAGATAGATAGATAGATAGATAGATAGTGTGACAGCTGGGGGGCGCTGTCGTCCCCTTGAACTCTCAGGCCAGACACCAGACACCAGATAAAAGTCCAATAATTTGACTTTTTATTATAATACAGTGCACAAAGCACCCTAGACTCCACAATACTCATAAATCAAATCAATACACAATAATCAATAATCAATCCTCCACTCCCAGACGCGTTGTCCCTCTGCCGCCTAACTCAGCTCAACCCTGGGATCTCCTACAGTCCTTTTTAAACTCCTTGACCCAGAAGTGTTTCTCTCTCTGTCCATGTGACTGGTAACACTTCCGGGTCAGATAAAAAACTCCTTTTCTTCTTTTCTTCTGTCCATGTGACTAGGACGTACTTCCGGGTTGTAGGGAGAACAATCGTTGTTCCTCCCTGCAGCGCCTTCTAGCGGCCCCTGTGGTATCCAACAGAGCTGTGGATAAAACCTCAATTGTCCATGATTCCCTGCTGGCACCTCCATGCTGCAGGGAGGGCTCCATCTGGTGGCCTGGGGGTATTGGCCGGGATGACTGGCCGGCCATATATCACAATAGATAGATAGATGGTTGTACTTTATTGATGCCCAGAGTGAAACTCACTATAACCAAACTAAAACCTAATGTTAACAGTAATGAACAAGTTATAAACCAATATGCAAGTGCAATGTCAAGAACTGTCCACAGAATACATAGCCAGTTTGATGTAGCCTATTAAATGTATAGTTTCCATATATTCTGTAAATATTGCCCTCATGTCAATGTGCCTATTCTAACTAGTTTAGTTGAAGGCATGATGCATGGAGCCACTGGCTGTCAGCAAAAAAGAATCCCAGCAGAGGCTCTTAGAAGACAAGGGTGGATTTGGCTGGAGGTTAAAGGTGCGTCATGGAGAGGATGGTCACAGTGGCCAAGATTCTGCTGTCAACCATTTTTTTGTCACTGTTTATATAACAATAACAACTATAATATTACATCTCCCCTGAAGAAGTCGCCTGAGTTGCCTCGAAAGCTTGCATGTTGTAATCTTTTTAGTTAGCCAATAAAAGGTGTCATTTTGCTTGACTTCTCACTACATTCATAATGGCTAACACGGTACAACACTCTAGACTATTATAATATTAATAATTATTATTATTATTATTTTATACTTCTGCTACAGCCTTTTCCTGTATTTCTTCTGAAAAGAGAAACCCAAATATCCTTGTCTTATTTGACCAGAACCCCCAACTTTTAATCTTACTGTACCTTTCCCCAGCATTGTGGCTGCTAAGAAATTTGTCTACATTTAAATAGTCGAGCTTTTTAAATTAGATTAGCAGGAAATCAAACATCTTCCCCACTTGTAATTTTTCATGGAGATGTGCTAAATGCTGCACAAGCAATAACACCGTAATTCAGTTAAAAAAGTAAATAGCAGAAATAAGCTGCTGTACATGCATGTGGTATAAGGCTGAGATCCACCGAGCATGAAGATTTATCTCGCTCATCAGCAGAGACCTTTAGAAGTCTCCTGTGGTGTTCTCCCTCTGGAGTTTGGAAGACTTGCCTGACAAATTTGATAAATTTTCACCTTCTCTACAAAGCCACTGTGCATCCTCTCTTCACACCGCCAGCGTGCAGACACAGGGAGACACGGCTCCGTTCTTACTTTAGGTGGGGTGCTGATCAAATGCAGGACAAGACATCTACAATACAAGCGACTTGCATAGCGAGATCCAATAAATCACATTCTGTTGTAGCTGCCTGTGCGTGAGGTGGTGGATTTTACTGCTGCTGTTTTTTGTAACGTTGCATGGGTGAGTGGCAGTGGGCAATGACAGAAGAAAATGACAGATGTAGAAAAATTATTAGTGCTTCTAGTTATGTGTTAAAAAGTCACAGTTCAAACCTACTAGAAATTTCAGACGTAGCTCAGGATAAACATTAAATAGTATTTCTTCATTCTTTGGCTGCCCTTTTCTTGCCAGTTTCCTTTTTCTTTAAAATTGGGAAATGCGGTGCAACTTCAAATAAATTAGGGAAGTGCTTATTTTAGGAGGTTTCTGTCTTTTGCTTTCATGTTGAAGATTTGAGCTGTTGCAGTACTCTTTGTAGCATTTGCACTAATTTTCAGTCATTTTCTTTTTCATTGTAGAGACTGTGGCTATATAGGCTAAATTAAAAGTTATGCCTGTCTTTGATCATTGTCATCATTATCTCTAAATAGTCATTTGCACTCATTGTGAAGCTGCTCTGTTCTGTTGTTAGAGGATCTGTTTGGACCCTGTGATGCTCAGGGGTGTACCAGCCACCCTACCAGACACAGACAGGCAGATGCAAATACTGTTCAGCACACACGTTTTATTCCAAGTGGGGCAGCATGTTCCCTTCGCTCCCCACTACAGAGCACAGTACAATAAAGCACAAGAAATTCAAACTCCGTCCTTTCTTCCCTCTTTTTCTCTCTTCTTCTACCGCCTCCACTCCTCTCCCAGCAATCTTTGCCCACCTCGTCCTGACTCTGGCTCCTTGAGTTGTGGCAGCTGGCCCCTTTTATAGAGCAACCAGAAGTGCTCCAGGCATTCCATGATCTCCTTCAGGCTGCACTTCCAGGAGTGACGGCAGCCCTGCAGAGGAGGGCCCAATCTGTTCTCAATACGCCCCCTGGTGGTGGCCATGGACCCCAGCAGGGTTGAGCTTCCCTGCTCTGTGGCACTGTAGCAAGCCAGGGGGGCTGTCCTCTGTTGTCCCGGGGGAGGTATTGCTCCATCCAAGCTCCTTCCCCCATGGAGGTATCCCAGCAGGGCAAGAACCTCCGGCTGTCCGTTACAAACCCTTTCTCTGTTCAGGTCATCTTAGACCCTTTAGATCTTGTAAAAATTTTGCCAGAGACAGTGTCACCAGCATGTTCTCATAGGAAAAAGAACAGTCAAGCACAAGACCTCAAGAGTGATGAACGTTAAAAGCACAATTGCAGCAGAAGTGGTCCTGCTCATGCCATCATGGGAATACAGAGGCTGCTGGAAAGCTGTACACTCTGGAAAAGCAGCAGGCTGAAGCACACCAAGAAAAGCAAGAGGGAACTGCTGCCATGGTGGAATCACTGATTCATTTGAAAACTTAACTATGCTGACCTTAAACACTGGGGTCTTTCTTATCTGAGATGACTATTTATTGCCAGAGTCTTACAAAAAGTAATTTGGTGTGGATGTAACATCTGCGGATGGGATCTTACTTAGCATCAGATGCGGAAATCTGCCCCAAATGCTGCCATGATAGTGTCTGTGTCAGTAATGTAGTATCCAGGACACAAGCTGTTGTCACATCAGTGGTCTCGTCGACTGTTCCACTTGATTAAAGCTCAGACCCCAGGCTAGGAAATACCTCCATTACACCAAGTGGTGTCTTTCACAAACAGTTAACAGCCTCCAGATTGATTGCCTGCTATCCAGTAAAACTCTGAGTGCTACGTTTAAATGGCAAATTGATTTTCTACACTGTAGACTATGGTGCACAGTGCACTGTAAATTGTAGGACTGCACAACTCTTTTTCCCTTTTTTGCTTTTTTGTTGCAGTACAACATAACACAATTTTTTATAACCTGCTTAACTCAATTTAGGGTCAGGGTGGCACTGAGATTATTCTAGCAATACAGGGCACAAGTCAGAAAGCTGCCCAGCAGCTCTGTCACGTCTGCGCATACACAAGGGTCCGATCTGGACATCCCATTAGTCGAACCTACACATCTATTGGTATGTGGCTGGAAAACTAAGTTATTCTAAAAGAAATCCACGCAGAAACTGGGAGAAGGTGCACACTCCAAACAAGTGACAACCAGTCAAAAGTATCTATCTATCTATCTATCTATCTATCTAACTGATCATTTGGCTCTAAAATGGCAGAAGACTGAGAATAATGTTATACCAAGCTCTTTGTGGTGGTGCCACCCTTTACATGGCAGGCATGCCCTTAACACTCAAGCAAATTCAAATAAACTAACATAGTGACATGCCTGTTTATTAAAATGGGCTTCATAGTACAATAGTAGGTGCGTCTGTTTCGATCACATCATGCATTTACGAACCTCTGTTCTCCGGATATGGCTTACATCCCTCTTCCTTTGTGCTTTTTGTCACCAATGTTCTTCATCGGGCATTAGTTATAAAAGCATGTGCTAGAAAAACATAAAGCAGTTTAGTGTTAATTGATCTTTATCTAGCAATTACTCTATGATAAAAGTTGCTGAGCTGCATGGCTTGCCACATGACTGGCTAATATTGGTAAAGAGAGGTGTTTGAGGTCAGTGGCTGAAGGTATAAAAGCGTGAGGTATACAACTGCTGTCACAAATTAAACATTGACGTATGGCATATTTACCCTAAATACAACCTGGATGGATAGCAGCGCTTCTCATTCAGGGCTAGACATTCACAAAAATGTGCCTAGGGATTGGTGAAAGGGCCAGTGGCCACCTTGGAAAAGGTGCTGTCATGTTTCATCCAGCATTTTCTCCGTGGCTGGGTTTCACAGTTATTTTTTTTTTAAATATCTAATTTCATGTCATTTATTTGTATTTATGTTTCTTCTATTTATTATGTACATTTTTCTTTCTGTTTGTTTGTTTGTAAGTGAACATGGCCTTGTTTATGTCCCTTGTGTTTTGTGGGTGGTTCCCCCCCAAGGGGAGGGGCCACCTGCCAATCACCTATTTAAGGGAGGGACTCCCACAGCTGCTGGTGGTTCATTCGAGTTTTGTGAGAATCTTTTGTCTTTGTTCTTGCCTTATGATTTTCTGGATTTTTGAACCTGTTCTCTGTTTTTGACCACACCTGTGGATTTCGTTTTGGGACTGTGTTTATTGATTTTTGAAAAACTCTGTTCTGTTTTCGACTACAATTTTTGGATTCTGATTTGGGACTTGATTGCTGTATTGTCTCTTCAGGCCTCTCTTGTACTCTTTGCAGCTTCATGCTTGCACAGCCCTTTTTTTTATAAAGATTTGTCTCGGTCCTTTGGATTTCTAGTCAGGGTTTTTGACGGTGTTTCCCCCCCTCTAGCGGGCAACCTGTAAACATGTTTTGGTACCTGTACTTTTAAGAGGCCTGAGTTCGCCACAGTTGTTGGTCCATTCTCAATGATGTCCTATTGGCATTCTGCAGGGAGGTGTAAAAAAAATGCAAATTCCAGGGCAAATCAACAGTCTGGGTTCAGTCAGTTCAGACCCCCCAGCTCACTGCCTAATGCAGCTAAGTAAGTAGGCACATTTTAAAAGTGTCCAGGCTCGGGTAAGAAGGCATTGCTATCCATCCAGGTTGGATGTAGGGTAAATGTTACACCCATATGTAAACTGTTTTGCTTCAGCGTCAGGTACAGTTTAGGAATTAAGGACATTGTGATGAGCCAATAATTGTACCAGGTCCCCTGCTTGAACGCTGTACATTCTGTTTGCTGTCTCTGAGTAGGCCAATGATACGTGTAATCAATTCTGGTTTGGTCTCTGTGATCGGTGTCAGTGAAAGATATCATAGCCTGACACCTGACTAGTAGATAAATGAGTAATAATACCGTATTTACGAGTGTACCACGCGCACATTTTTTCCCGAAAATTAGCATTAGAAAATCAGGTGCGCGTCATACATGAGGAAATGTAATTCTGTAATGTTTACTTCTTCTGCTTGGGCTCGCTCGCTCACTCTCTCTCTCTCTCTCGCTCGCTCGCTCACGCTCTCTCTTACTCGCACACTCGCGCTGTCTCTCTTTCTCTCTCTCTCTCTCTCGCTTGCTCGCACACTCGCGCGCTCTCTCTCTCTCACTCGCTTGCTCGTGTACTCGTGCTCTCTCTCTCTCTCTCTCTCTCACTTGCTTGCGCTGTCGCGCTCTCTCTCGATCGCTCGCGCTGTTGCACTCTCTCTCGATTGCTCACGCTGTTGCACTCTCTCTCGATCGCTTGCTCTCTCTCTCTAAACGCTTCCTGTACAATCACAACGTGCATCGTACACAGTGCAAAACGATTGTCGCGATTTTCTTTGAAAAAATTAGGGTGCGCGTTGTAGCTGCATTTTCACAAAATTACCAAAGTTCAGTAGCTTCAACTCAAAAAATGGGATGCAACAAAAGCCTGACGTACAGAAATGATTCCACAGACAAAATATCTTTGTTTTTAAAAGTTTAGTTAAGTTTCAAAGTAAAACAGTTCACACAAAAAAAAAGAAAATTAAAATAGCAAAAAAGGAAAAATTAATGTTAAGAAAAGTTAAATTCTAAGCTTAATCTTGTTACTTCTCAAATCGTTACTATTTATTTAACATTTCTGAACCACTTCAAAACGTTTCTGGACCATTTCTAAACGCTCAGAAAACTGTATGCTTATCCCATTTCTAACTTGAAAATGGGTCTTTCAAGTTCCTCTTTACTGGGACTTGTTCTTACCACAACTAAACTTATTATCACACTGTTTCTCAGTTACAGTAAGAAGGTTCTATCTCTTGCTAACTTATAGGGAGAAAAGACTATACCATAAGTTATGACTATGAAAGAAATGTACGTTCTATTCAAATTAAGCAAACATTAATATGAGTTTAACTCAAAACTTCAACTTTCTAAGATTGGCTCTTACACGCATCTTACACGACGGCGCGTGGTACACGAGTAAATACGGTAATAATTCTTTACATTTATATAGCTTTTTCCCACTACTCAAAGTACTTTTTCATACTGAGTGGGGAGCCATTTCAACCATCACTAATGTACAGTAGTGTCCGTCTGAATGATGTGATGGCTGCCATTATTGTGCCAGTTCACTCACCACACATTAGCTGTTAGGTGGTGAAGTGGTGAGAGAGAAAGAGACAATTAGAGACAGGGGATGATTGTGGGGCAGAATGATGAGACCATGAAAGGCAATTTAGCCTGGACATTTAGATACACCCTACTGTTTATGAAGGGATCTTTAATGACCACAGAGAGTCAGGACCTTGGTTTAACGTCTCATCCGAAGGACGTCTCCATTTCTATAGCACGCTGTCCCTGTCACTGCACTGGGGCATTGGAATCTGCACACAGACCACAGGGTAAGCGCCCCCTGCTGGCCTCACCAACAAATCTTCATGCAGCAACCCAAGCTTTTCCTACTGACCAGGTCCGAACATGCCTAGCTTCAGGTGGATGACCTGTTCTGAAGTGCATGAGGTATGGCAGCTGAGTAGATGTTAAATTGGGCATATTCGATTGGGGTCCGACTGTGACACCCTCAAAACAAAACAGATGGCATACTGGTGCAGTGGTTAGTACTGCTGAAAAAACGGACACTACATTTGAATCACAGATCCGGTGAGTGACTCTCCCTGTGTCTCTTTGTGCTTTTCTTTCACATCATGAAGGCATTCATGTAATGTCAATGGTGGAATGTGTCTAATATAAGTGTAGGTGCCCAGCAATGGACTGGGGCCCAACTCCCTGCAACCCTCCAATTTGGTGAAGAGAGTTTAGAGTATGAATGGATGTTGTTTTCTTTTCCTGATACACTCTGACATTCTATCCCCCATATACAATAGTAACTAATTCTTTGAGAAAATGAAAGGATGAATGGAAATGAATGCAAACCTGTAAAATAAGACAAACAGCCTAACAATACCCCACATGAGTCTCCCTGTCACAGCCTGTTAACACTCGCTGCTATATGATATTTAACTAGTAAGTTGCAGCATATGCTAAGACACCTTGGACCACTTCACCTTCATTGTCTTGACCTGTGAATTTTTTATATTTTATATATGAGCTAATGAATATTTTAGGAAAACAAAACTGAGCAGCTAAGGTGGCACATCATTCATTTATTAGTGGCTCACATTGCAGGATTACAATGTCACCTATCATATGGCAAAAACATGTCATTTAATAAAGGCAAACAAGTGGGACTGTGATCACCTGCACCTCTGACACTGTTTACTGCTAAGTGTCATGTAGCGTTTAGCTCACCTGGTGTACGTCTCACCCGCAGCCCCTGGGAATGGCCTGTGTCAGGTTGTGCCCCTCAGCTAATGATCAGCTTTCATTTATAATTATGTGTTGAGGTAAAACAAACGTTACTCTGTGTGTGTGGTGACAAAGCAGCCCTGGACAGCAGGTGCCCACCCAAAGTAAGGCATAAAAATCTGACAGTATTTTATAAGACGTTTTCAGGGAATTGGGTTAAACAAAAGTAAAAGATCAAGCTGCATTTTCTTTGGCATTTGTAGCTGTCCTTTATTGTGAGGTAGCAATTCTGTTCACCATGACACAAAAAAGACCTAATTGCTTAAAATATTGCAGAGAAGAGCAATCAAGTGCATCCTGGTCAGCATCTCTTTTCTCTAAAAGCCAAAGTTCTCCCTAGTCGTTGAAGAAATAAGGCCATTTGGGGAATCTGATGTTTAAAATTATAAACGAGGTGGAATAGCAGATAAAGAAGAATCAGCTAAATTGTTACACAGAGACTTGGACAGAAGAGACTTGCGCAGATTTGTGGTGGTGTGCTGCCCCGTGTACTGATACTCTACAAGCTTCTTTAGAACCCGGGCATTACACATAGGAAGTAGAAATATTAGATTTGAATATACAGTGGGAGATCTGAAACTTTGAAAGTACCTCTTCCGAGAAGGATTTGGAAGCCATTGTGGACTCATCACTTTCTACAGTACACCAAAAGAGCGTTCGGATGCAATAAAGGAGGGTAATGGGATGTTAGGTTATCACGATGTGTGGAGTACGAGTCAAAAATCCTATTTTCTAACTTTAGCTTGACTCCCCCTCGTAGTTACTGAAATGTAATAGAATAGTTCGGGTAACTTGGTTCCGAGGGCGCAAAGCCTACTGATGCTCATGTCTGAATTTTTGTAACATGGAAAGCAAAACTGCACACAGAACTCCAGTTGAGGTCTCACCAATGTGTTATATAACTTAAATACAGGGCTATTCAAAATGAAAGAGCAGATTTCAAACATTTATTTCATATAAACTGTATAAGACAAAAACACATTCCACACATCACTGGATAGAGGAAAGTTCAAAGTTTGGTCCTATGGTCCTTTAGGTTGCATGGACTCAACATGAGCACCACTTGTAGTGCGACAAATTTCAAAACGGTAGACCATTTCTTGCCACACACAAGTCAACTGGTCCCTAGTTACTGAATTCACAGCTTCCTCAATTTGATGTCGCAAATCGTGAAGATTAGCAGGCACAGATGGAACAAACACTCTTTCTTTAATGTACCCCCATAGATAAAAATTCACAGGGAGGAAGGTCTGGAGACCTGGGAGGCCATAGATGATGAGCAAGATCTTGTTGTTCACCTCTTCCAATCCATCGTCCTGGAATGGTGTCATTCAGGACCTCTAAGTGGAAATGAGGTGGGGCACCGCCTTGCATGAAAATTAAGCCATGCGAATCTTCTTGATGTTGGGGAAACAACCAGTTTTGTAGCATGTCCAGGTATGAAAATCCAGTCAAAGTTTGCTCCGCAAAAAAGAAAAAAGAAAGGTCCATAATCTTTGGTTGCAGAAAAGGCACAAAACACATTTACCTTCAGTGAGTCTCTTTCATGTTCAACGACTATGCAAGGATATTCATACCCTCAAATTCTAACATTGTGGTGATTGACCTTACTGGAGAGATGAAAAGTTGATTCATCCAAAAAAAAAAATTAGTTGTTTCAGGAAAATTGTTCTCTTCCATATCCTCCAGAATTGCAGTGCAAAATTCAAACCTTTTTTCATGGCCTTCAGGATGCAATCTCTACACTAATTGCAACTTGTAAGGGTTCATATGCAGACGCTGTCTAAGAACACGCCATACCGTTGTTTGAGGCATTCCAGTGCTTGCCCGAGATGTGGATTTCCTAGGGTTCCTTTCGAACACACCTCGGATACGCTCGACACTTTCATCTGACATGCGTGGATGACCAGTGCTTTTACATTTGCATATGCAACCTTCTTCTACACATTTGTTATGCCACTCGTAAATTTGCTGATGACGAAGAGGCTATTTGTTAAACCGTCGGTGAAATTCACGTTGCACTTGAACAATGGATTCACACTTCGCAAATTGCAGCACGCAAAATGATTTCTCTTGTGGTGTTGTTGCCATTTTACTATAAACGAGAAACAGCGCTTGGTGGCATTCACTGGTACTTTTAGGTGGGCTTTTAAACGTTGAACTTTCCTCTATCCAGTGATGTATGGAATGTGTTTCTGTCTTATACAGTTGGTATGAGATAAATTTTTGAAATCTGCTCTTTCATTTTGAATAGCCCTGTATTTAAGTTATATAACACATTGGTGAGACCTCCGCTGGAGTTTTGTGTGCAGTTTTGCTTTCCATGTTACAAAAATTCAGACATGAGCATCAGTAGGCTTTGTGCCCTCGGAACCAAGTTACCTGAACTATTCTATAACATTTCAGTAACTACGAGGGGGAGTCAAGCTAAAGTTAGAAAACAGAATTTATTAGAAAATGGAACGAACCTTAACAAAACTGCTCATGTCATTTCTCAATGGAGTCTCCACCCGCCTCAATGCACTTGTGACACCTGCCTGGAAGTGCCTGGATTCCAGAAGAATAAAAGGTTTTGTCTTGTCCTCTTGACTCTACGGCTTAAGAGATTGTGCTGCTTAAATGTGGGAAGTGAACTCCATCACATCTTCTGTAACTCTGTGATGGCCACACAGTGGTGTGCTGGGCTGGTGACATCAATTCAAGTGTGGCCCACCAACTAACTAAAAGGACATGCTCAGTTATGGGACGTACTCTCGATGCCCTGGAGGACGTAGCAAAGGAGAGGATTTAAGCAAAACTGAATGCCATTATGAACAATGCTGCACATCCTCATTGTGAGACTCCAACACTGAGGACTTTCAGCCAACAAATTATTCATGAGACGTGTGTCAAGGAACACTACTGGGGGTCCTTTATACCAACAGCAACACATCTGTATAATACCTCACTGGGACTGGGACTGCCAAGTCAGAAGGTTTTCATTTTCTTTCTTTTTAGTCATTCTGTTGTATATTTGAGAGGGGTTTGTTATTTGACATAATATAATATTATTTTCTATGTATTTCTTAAACTTTTGTAACAAGTCAAATTTCTCACTGGCAAAAAATAAAGTTCGCTTTATCTATATAGAGCGGAGTGGTGGCTCTGAGGCCAGGGATCTGCATTGGCAATCGGAAGGTTGCCAGTTCAAATCCCGTAAACGCCAAAAGTGACTCTACTTCAACTTCGTTGGGCCCTTGAGCAAGGCCCTTAACCTGAAATTGCTCCGTCCTGGATATGAAGTTAATCTGCATCCAGCCCTGCATGTAGGCCCTCCAACCTGCAAGGAAAAAACTTGAGGGTTGGTGGCAGAATTGGCACTCCAGCCACCATAAAAAAACCTCCCACTATTCCATTCCATCCGATCTAGTGTGGTGCTGAGGTGTCACCCATTGCATCCTAATCTGGGATCCTGAGTTGCTTTGTCATGTGGTTGGTGCGGCAATGTGCTGTATCAGCGCCTGCTCCTAACTTCTATCTAAATAATAACACAAGAAGAAAACCACAAACCACATAAAAAGGGTCATCCGACACTTAACCTTTTAAACTCAGCCTCACTGTTTTGGACCCCTCAGCAAAATTTTAAAAACTCTCCATAAAATGATTCATTTCCTCACTGCTATAATTAATGTACAGTATTTTCCCATTAAACTTCCATATTTAGTACCCAATACCACATTGCAAAGTTTTTTTCTTCCTTCCCTCAAAAATGGCCAAACTGCTGTATCACAGCAACACCTGCCCCCAAGCCCACCCAAAAAGCTTTCTAGAATTGTGTGGATTCAGGTGCATACGATTAGACGGATAAACTGTTATCTTCTAGATGAGAGGGGTGTTTCAATTTCCCAATGACGTTAACGAATCTTGCAACTGTTGGTGTTGTAATTTGGATGCACAGTATAATTTCTTTATCAACAATATATTTTCTGACAGAGTAGATTCTGTGCTTCAAAATCATAAATAGGCCAGGGGTCCTCAATAATGGATATGTGCACTTTGGATATTTATTTGAAAACAGTAAAAGCAGAGAAAAAGAATGTTGTTTTTAGTAAAAGTAGAAATATTACTTGTAGAAATTTCATAACATTATTTTTCTGGCTGTTCCTGACATTCATTGATGCTAATATTTTGAAGCTTATTTCAACACCAATGGAAATAAGAATGACATTTAAAGAGCATTTTTTGGTAAAAAAAACATTGGATTTTATTCTCCAGCAGCGTATGTGTACAACATAAATAATTATACAGGTGCATAAATTCTGAAAGACAAAAGTCTGGCCTTTATTTTGAGGGGTAGAACGTGAATATTGAGTGAAAAATGATGAAGTTATAGCCAGTTAAATCAAAGTAACAGAGAATATACATAATAAATAATAATAATAAATAAATAATAATAATTATATATACATGCATCTGAGTTTAAAGGGTTTAACAATCTAGAAACTTGTTTAGTTGGTGTGGACATCCATACAGTTAAAAATAAAACAACAGGGTAACACATTTGGATAATCTAACAATTATCCAGCCAGGCAAGCATAACTAATTTGTAAAATTCCTTTTCACCCCCTGCGTCTCTCTTTATTCCTCCCATGGGTCATATAATTGTAGAGGTCAGAGGTCAGCCAAATAGCCTGAGGCTACCATAAAGTTCATGTCTGTCAAGCAACTCTTTCCTTTACATTTATGTGTAACGTCAAACGTCATGACAGGGTTGGTTGAGTTGCTTGATCTTGATATGTTGGGTTTTTACCCCAGGCTTGAAATTGTTTGTTGTGTTTGCTAATTTGGAATGGTTATTTTTCATATTTTGATGTTATTTCAGTGGTTTTTGTATAGTAACTGTTATTTATGCACCGTTCTTTTATGCCACCACTCTCTGAACTCTATGGGTGGAGCCTCAGGAGGCGGGGCCACCCTGACATCATCGCTGCTGGGCCCTCCTTCTGGCTTTATCTTCTCAGCAGCAGTCGTGACTTGGGTCTGGTTGGAGTCTGCTTTTTAAGTATTGAGTTTCATTTGGATTTACTGTTTTTCTATCTAATTTTTGCTACTGTGGAATTCAGACTTATTTGTCTTAGGATTGCCTTTGAGGCAAATCCTGTTCCTTCTGTTATATTTTTTTTCTGTTTAATAACAAATTGTTATGTTTTAGCCAGGGTTCCTTCTCTGGCTTATGTTTATATTCCTTTTCCTTGTCTTTTTTGTTCATTTTTCAAAAAAGTTTATTTTTAACAATAGTATTGGTTAATATAGTTCTGTCCATTTATTAATTGGTAGATATATTTAATGTATTATTGTTTATATTATTTTTAAGAATATTCATGTACCATCTTTTAAAATGTTTCTATGTTCTCTGTATAGTTAAGGTGCAACACAAAGAGGTGGGACTCCCCCCTGATTACTGCTAGGGACCGCCCCGAGCTCATAAAAGAAGGCTGGGAAATGAGTCCCATGTGGTTCATTGTTCAGTGTAGTTTAGAGTTGATTTCTGTAAGTGTTGCTTTTTGCTTTGATATTCTGGTTTTGTTATTTTGCTCTGTCTTGGTTTGTGGATTAGGACTTGTTTGCTAAGGATTGCCTTTCAGCCAACTTCTTTTTTGCTCCTTTGATCTTTTGTGCTGTTTTTGTCCTGTTTTTTTGCCTTTGGTTAAATAAAACCCTCTTTTATAAAGAATCTTGTCTTGGAATCATATTACAGCCAGCTTTTTTTTTAACTTTCTCTCCCAGGTAAGATTTTTTTTAATTATTTTTGGAACATTTGTAATTATTTTGCAAGTTCTGCTTGTTTGGGGCTTTATAGGCCAAAGCCTCCCAGTTTGTTAGGGTCAGGCTCACCTAGGGTGAGACCTATTTTAAGGCAGGCAAGTTTTCTGTAGGTATTTGTGAAAATAAAATGTTTTCATTTATTCAGATTGTTCATTTGGATTTGTCTCTACTAGCAAGTTTGACCTTTCTCTTGTTTGTAAGTCATTTTTGGTATTTATTGGAACTCTTGCAGTTTTGAACTTTAAAAGCCAGTTTCCCAGTACTGGGCATGCTTAGGCCGAAACCTGTAGGTAGAAGTTGGGAGACAATCTGGACTGGGGTGAGACTCTCCTAGGCTGGTCAGTGAAGGTCTTGGTTTGCTTTTGCAGCTTATTTTGGAGGCCTCACACCACATTTTGCCACATGTATCACAAAAAGAGTTCAAGCTCCTTGTCTACCCTGTAGGAAAAACTGAGAAAACAGATGAAGTGAATGCTTCATGCAAGTTTTAGGACATTTCCCTTGATAATTCAAAGTGCAATGAATGTGTTGTAGGCATGTTGGTCCCATTACCATAAGGGCATATCATCCTAAAGGCCACAGAAATTAAGATGCAAAATCAGAGGGGGTTCCAGGATGTTTTTTAGTTTCCTGAAACTAAAATTTTAAATCATGTTATGGTGCCAATTAATGGGTTTCCAAGAAAATAGATCAAATCCTATCTCTCATGGACTGTTAAAGATGACTCTTTTTCCATCCTGGTCATATCCTGGAGGTTCAAGTAATCATATTCCATGGGGTACCTTGGGAAAAGAATCCAAGTCTAGAAATGGTCAGCACTGTACTTGATCCACAGCATCACAGACAAGTGGGCAAATCCCAACACCGAATGAGGGCAAAGACTCTGAGAAATCACAGACCTGGTGGGGTTGTAGTGCAGCAGCTGCAAGGCACTCAAATTCACACGTTTATAAAACAGTGTTTTGTTTTGTTCATTTTATTTAGGGGAATCCAGCAGTGCATCCAGCCTTAACTCGGCTCACACACACTCAAACATGTAACATCCATCCATCCATTATCCAACCCACCAAATCCTAACTACAGGGTCACGGGGGTGTGCTGGAGCCAATCCCAGCCAACACAGGGCACAAGGCAGGAAACAAACCCTGGGCAGGGCGCCAGCCCACCGCAGGGCACACACACCCACACACACACACCCACACACCAAGCACACACTAGGGACAATTTAGAAACATGTAACACAGTTATTAAATAAATAAATGAGTAGGAGTCTACTAACTAAATGAAAAAAAGATGAAACAAATAACACACATGTAGAAACTCCCCTAAAAACACTGGCTGCAATAACTGTAATTAATTAGATATGAATACAAAATAAAAAACAACAAAACATTAGGCAGCCACACACAGAATTCACTCTAGGCCCATATGCGCAAAGTATTCGATTATTCAATTTAAAATCTTTTACTGAGCACATGTCTTACTTAAAATTGTCTAAAATGTTTCCAGGGCAAGATCCAACCTACAAACGTTGCAATCAAGCTCCAGCCTCACTGGGCCACATGTTTTGGGCCCACACAAAATTAACATCATTCTGGACCAAAATCGTTAAATGCCTTTCAGACAGCCTTGGTGTCACAATCCTTCCTAACCCACTAACAGCTGTGTTTGGTGGACCTCCAGATGGACTTAAAGTGGAGAAGGACAAACAAACTGTAATTGCCTTTACTTCAGTAATGGTATGTAGACTTATCTTGCTCAACTGGAAGAATCCTAACCCACCTCTTTCAAGTCTGTGGGTAACTGATGTTACAGTATATATTATCTAAAAATGGAAAAAATCTAATTCTCACTTAGAGGATCTCTTCAAAATGTTTTTAAAACCTGGCAGGACCTAATCAATAATATTTTAGTATTTAAATTGAGGGAAAAGACTCCTTCCCGTCTTTACTACTCTCAATAGTTTTACTCAGGCTGTTGGCATTCCTCTCTTTCTCATGGATGGGAGGTTGATTTGACTTTAGTTATGTTAAGTTTGACTTGATAGTATGGAATGTTATATGCTTTTAATAAATTCAATAAAAGATCCAAAAAAACACTAAGCACCAAACGATAAACAGTAAACACTCATGACACAGTCCAAAACAGAGTCCAGTTTCACAGATGCAGATGAGAGTGATGAATTAAATGAGATCCCCAGTGAACAGCCTCCTGAATGTAATGTAACGTTGTGTCCTACCACGATGTGTTTGCTCGGTGATGAGCTACAGAATTTGGGAGCACTCCAAAGACAATATCCACTTTAGATGAGACCACTCATGCAGGCACAGGACAAGAACTCCAATCCAATGAAAACTGACCTCAGTGTGAGTATAATTGTAATCCAGATGGTTTAGCTGCAGCAGTGTAAGTGATGACTACACAAAAGACAATAACGATCCTGATGGTTTCTCACCACTCCCTTTTAAATCCAGCGCCTCATCTTCTGTCTCCCAGTAACCCCTGGGGCAACAGTTGAAGCTGCCCAATGGTATAGTGCTCCCGGGGCTACTGGGAATTGCAGTCCATTTTAAGTCGTGCTACGTCAGTAAGATTTGTTTTGCGTTTTTTTTTTTTTATATTTTATTTCTTTGACTCACCTTGCTCATCCACACTTCCAATAAATAAACTAGTCTTTGTGAATTTTGTATCACTGTCTTATCTTAAACGAGAGAGAGAAATATCTTTAACTAGATAGAATCAGGAAAATAAGATGTGTTCGGAAATGAATGCCAAAGTCATAAAAATGGTTCTGTCATCAAACTCTCAATGCTAACTAAAAATCAAAGTTCTTGATAATAAAGTTGCGTCTCGATAACCAGACAATACCAGATGCTTTTTGTATCCAAATCTCAGATGATTCGGGATTGCACATGATGATTTAAATACCTTTGCGCTGATAACTTTAGGGACCATGTACTCCCAGTTAATGATGGGATATATCACCATAGCAACAGGTATGCATGCAGAAGAACTAAAACAACGGCACCCAAAGTGGTGTTGTAAAAAAATGGGTAAAAATTTCAAACTGTTTAACAGAAGCTCACAGAAATAAATTAACATCTGAAATAAATTTACTAACGTAGAAAGGATGCAAACGTTGCCCCAGAACAGCACAAGAAAACAAAATGAAAATTTTTAGTAAATGCCGGTCCTAACAATCTCTTTGTTTCAGCTTTATTTCTACACTCGAGTGATCTGTAAAGACACTCTGTCTCATAATTTATATTCTTATGTTTCAGGTGTGGTACTTTTTCAAGTGTTTCTGAATGTTTATTGCAAAGCTCTACCTGGATGCCACAATGTTCAAAAACTCTTCTACAATGTATTATTATTATTATTTTTGTTTATATTAATAATTCACTCAGCCACCCATTTTCTAACCTATTTATCCAGATCAGAATCACAAGAAGTAGATGGTTGTGTTGGCAGCAAAACGGGAGCCCATCCTATTACATGGAGCATTCACAAAAAATGAAAATTGAATCACCAGTTAACTTAGATTGCACTTTTCTAGTACGTGTAAGAAAAAAAGGAGCACCCATAAGAAACACAAAAACACATCCAGACGTGAGGAGAATGTTTAAGTAACCCCAGATTTAGACAGGATGGTGTAGTGGTTAAGACCCTGGGGCCTCGTGTATAAAACCATGGGAAAATTCTACTTATGCTTAAAAGGATTGAATTTCATATGTAGAAAAAAAAATTCAGATTTATTTTATGTATGCCATGTGCCCTTCCACATTCCTTCATAAATATTAAATCAGCTTTTATTTATGCCCACATGCACGTGGTTTTAGACCCTCCCCATCAGTCGGTAAGCATTATCACGCGTGTGTGTGCATGGGGAACACCTTAAGGGCGCTGGTGATTGTAATTACTCACCGCTCCAGGCATTGGTGCTGTGTTCTAATCCATGTTTTCTTTCTCCCTCTGTGGACCGGATGACTGACAGCTGTAACATCTCTGATGTCACTTCCGATGTCCGTCAACCTGGACCCGCCTTTTCCTGCCAGAAGGACATATAGCTGGAGTTTCAGCCATTTTGAGATCAGTTCACTGTGAGACTCCCCTCTGAAAGACATTCTTTGCAATTATTGTTTGTTTTTCTGCTTTTCAATTACACTGGGATCACTGAGTGGTGCCCCAAGTCTTTATGATGTAAAAAAATACCGTTTTTTTTTTAATGTTCATGATCTAATCACCATATATATTTCCCCATGTTCCTGTGCAACTGCCTTACTACAAATCATGGAACAACAGAAGAAAGAAAGCAGAAAATAAAGCTTAAGTCAGTGTCAATGTGAGGAATAACTGGCTGAAATGGAAAAATCACAAAAAATATTTTTTTGATGGTCTTTCTATTGAAGTCACAAATAAAATAAAATAAACAAGAGTAGGAGCAGCTGAGTACAGACAGTAATAGCAAATAAGCCATCAGGTGGTGCCCAGACTGCTGCCAGTGCATAGCGTGAATTGGCAGGCTTTATGTGCAAGATTGAGAAATATTATGAATTTTCTTATTGAACCTATTAAAAATAAAATCATTTTGCCAAGCAAATTTCAATGTTACAATACACACAAGTCTCTTTAGGGTCGAAGTACAACATCTACAGTAAATGTTATCCAAGCTGTTATATCCTGAGGCCATCCATGTTTCCGAGTTCTGCTGTGCCGTACTGCACAAGCCATCACAATGCGGAAAACCTTTGGAGGAGTCCAAACATGGCCATCTACGGTTTAATGAACCAATGGTTTGTTTTATCAGCCTCATATCTGCTCTCTAGTGGTGCATTAAATATCACCTGAAAGAAGGATTATACAAGTTGTCTGTAATGTACTAAACTTAATTACAATCCAATTAATTGGGCTTGCTTACCAAGAAGTCAACAACAACAACATTTATTTCTATAGCACGTTTTCATACAAAGTGCTTTACAAGATGAAGAACGAAAAAAAGAAAATTATAAAAAGTAAGAATAAAGTAAGGTCCGATGGCCAAGGAGGACAGAAAACACAAAAAAAGTCCAGGGGCTGGAGAAAAAAAACTCTGCAGGGGTTCCGAGGCGATGAGACCACCCGGCCCCCACTGGGCATTCGACCTAACTTAAATGATCTCAATCAGTCCTCATGGTTTTCAAGCTTCACATGGAAGAATTAGTTGATGATGGTCATGTGGACCTCTGACCTTCAATCTGTCAATATAGGGACCGTACGGTGCTTTGAGCAGGTGGTGGTGGCACAGATCACACCGGAAAGAGCACAGCAGAAAAAGTAGGGGTTAGTATGGATTGCGGAGCCTTGATTAAAATGATAATTCAATGCATATACAGAATTTCAGGGGTACCCTAAAATAAAGCCACGTTAAAATAATGGGTTTTTAGCAGTTTTTTAAAGTGCTCCACTGTATTAACCTGGCAAATTTCTATCGGTCAGCTATTCCAGATTTTAGGTGCATAACAGCAGAAGGCCGCCTCACCACTTCTTTTAAGTTTAGCCCTTGGAATTCTAAGCAGACAATCATTTGAGGATCTGAGGTTACAATTTGGAGTGTAAGGTGAGAGGCATTCTGAAATATAGGACTGAACGAGATTATTTAAGGCTTTGTAAAGCATAAGCAATATTTTAAAGTCAAATCTAAATGACACAGGTAACCAGTGTAGTGACATCAGAACTGGGGTGATGTGCTCAGATTTTCTTTTTTTAGTTAAGAGTCTGACAGCTGCATTCTGCACTCGTTGCAATCAACTGATGTCTTTTTTGGGTGGTCCTGAGAGGAGTGCGTTACAGTAATCTAGTCAACTAAAAACAAAAGCGTGAACTAATTTTTCAGCATCTTGCAATGTTATAAGAGGTCTAACTCTTGGTATATTTCTTAAGTGAAAAAATGCCATCCTAGTAATGTGATTAATATGTGATTTAAAATTTAGGTCAGACTCTATAATTACCCCTAATGGTTTTTACCTCTGTCTTGACTTTTAAGCCTAATGGATCAAGTTTATTTCTAATACCCTCATTATTAGTAAACCATCACTCAGAATGATCCTGAAGACTAATTCCCATACTACTGTTTGATAAAATAATCATCAATTGAGCCATGCAACAACATTAGTAAGACACATTTGAGCATCATATATTAGTTGCATATTAATTGAATGAAAGTGTTTTTTTTTGTTCTTTATTTTGCCTTATACAATTTCATATATTAGGAAGTTGTTAGTTTTCATATACCCCTTGGTGTCGGATACAGGTTCAGCCATTGTACAGCACCCCTGGAGCAATTGCAAGTTAAGGGTTTTGCTCAAGGGACCAGCAGAGTAGGATCCCCTTTGGCAGTAATGTGGACTCAAACCGGCCATCTTCCGGATATCAGCGCAGCTCCTTAGCCTCGTAAAAGCAAATGCTGTCTTGATTGAAGCATATGTGCAGTCTATTGTGCCAGTTATATTAGGAAATTCACCAATCACTGCAAATCGCTTTTTGACCTTAGCTTGCTTACCCTGATGGTAAGAATATTGCATGGGTAGCATTTTAAGTATACCTTCACATACAGATGGCATGACGCAGCAGAAGGGTGACGAAATGTCAGGCAGTTCATTACCCTACTGTTGTTAAAACCTGTAAGAGAACAGGAATCGTATAATTTCTTGTAATCAAGGCTCCAATTCAGCAGCCAACTGCAAGAGGATGGCTCTAGGAAGTCTAAATCTATATATATTAAGGTCAAATACCACTGACTCACTCATCACAAAATCTCCCGAACCATGAGGACTTGAGACTTGAAATTTGGAATGTAGGTTACCCTTGGCCCATAGGTGCTCGCTAAGAAACAGTTTTAAAAATTTCAAGGTCCAAGCACAAAATTTCTTATAGTTTTTTAGACCCATTTGTATGTCTGTCCGCTTTTCATGAGAGAACTACTTAACGGATTTAGATCGGGTTTTATTCTATAATTTGCTTGAATATTCTGTTGATTTTGTGACTTCTCTCATCATGCTAAGAATCATAGTTCGCTTGCAGTAGTGATAAATTCACGCTAATTTGAGACAGAGGCTGTGGGCAGAGGGGAAGGGGAAGCGTGACGTCAGGAGTGGGGAGCTGGGTGGAGCCCTCCTCACTGTCCTGTTTCACTAATACGCGGGCGAAGCCGCAGGGGATGGCTAGTCAACTTATAATCCAGTCATAGTCATGAACCAAAAAATCATCATGATCCATGGAAACTTGCTGTCATTGTCAATATCTTCCAGAAGAACAAACACTGCCATTGACAGTACAACAAACAAGCCACCCTTGTTATAGACACACTAATAGTAATAAAAATGAATTGTATACATTAGGCATTATTACCAACACTGAAGACAACTGTATTAAGATTACCTGCAATATAATTACCATATATACTTGCGTATAAGTCGGGACTTAAACCCGAAAAATCGATCATAAAATCAGACCCCGACTTAAACGCTGTTCAAAAATATGACACTTCTTGCATCCTCCAATCCAGCAGTGCAGTTACCAATTTCTTTCACCACTTCAACAACTTTTAATTTAAAAACAGCTTCATATTTTCTTCTGATCGAACGCTCCATCATTGATTAGGGATGCTCTTACGATAAAGGTGTATGAGGGTGTGAGACACACAACACACTAAACAGTGCAAACGTCGCTTCAGAATATTTCGGGTATTACAATACATAGAAAAAAAAAGGCAGTGTGCTCCATGGTTAGTACCTCAGGTGGGCGTTGGCATATCATAATCTCCTGCACCAATAGCGTGAGTTTTCCGCATTCGACTTAAACGACAAACATTATAAAATATCGGAAATTATACGGTAAAATCAAGCCCCGGGAGAACTTAAACGCAAGAATATATGGTAGTTGAAGAACATTAGAATGTGACTGATGCATTATTGAAATGTGAATTTTTTGTTCATTTCATTATTCTGCTGCCTGAATTTGCTAAAATGCCAACACCAAAAACTGCGCAAAATACTAAAGGCTGAGACTTACTATAACAGGTTAAATAAGAATGTTCTTAATATTTCTCAATTTCCTCACCATGTCCATGTTTTATAATTCCTGACTTTTGCACAAGAAATAGCTTATGCACCTTTCTGAGCCTAAGCAAGCTTTATATATGAAGCCCCTGGACTTTAAACCCAATGGCTGTTGGTTCAATTCCTTCCTCTGCATTTCTGTGAGACACTGATTAATTCATTTAACATGCTTGTGCTCTAAATATGCAAAAAAGTTAAACAATAGTGTGTTCTGTTTGTCAGCCACTTTGAATAAAAGCATTAACAAAGTAAAATCCCATTCTGAAACCTGCGTCATTTAATCAAGAGGGTGAGGACCTGTGCCAGCGGCATGGGTCCAAGGCAGGAATTTGCCCTGAACAGTTGCACAGACTCATACAGGGCCAGTTAACCAGTCCTACAGTTTTTAATATTATGGGGGGAGCATAATCACAGATACGGGGTCAACCACATATATAATAACAATACAGCGACCCGAGCACCGGACTTTGTAGTAGTGAGGCTGGCAGTGCCAGCTACCATAAAGTGATTGTTTTTCATCATTATTTCTATGGTCAACATCCTTGTAATCTTTTCACTTGAACCATATTGTAACCTTACTTGTTTTGTGTTTCTGTTAGCTGGAAGAGTGCTTTATAAAATAAAGATTAACAGACCCATCAGCATGTAAGAATGTCTGAGTAACACTAGTCTGACCTCACTGCATTTTGTCAAGTTTAAAATGGGGGTAGCACGTCAATATCCTTCACCCGAGTGCCTTTTGCGTGAAAGGAAGAGGAAGTCTGTGCTATGATGGAGGGGCACTGGCTTCTCAGCTCTTCCTGAACCTTCAGTTCCTTAAATGTGTAACATCCCCTTTCTCTTTCCTTTGAGAGAAGAAGCAAGGGTGCCCGTCTTGCATAAATGGAAGGTCTCAACAAAGCTCTAAGTGTTTCCCTAGAGAGTCTCTATAAATACCAGGCTCCTTCCTCATTTTACTACGTATATTGTCTTTCACTTAATTCTCTGGTGAATCATTGACTTTAGGAAGAGGGAGAATCATCATTTTGGTGATATTCTTCCTGTGAGCAGCTCCAAATCCCTCAGGAGCATGCCAACTCTGAAGGGAATTGATAAATCCTCAGCCATCTGCACACGGCTCCCTCCAAAACGTCGCCTTTCTTTTCAGTGAATGGCCTCAAACTGCCAGCCTGTTCATCAGAAAAGAGGAAAAAAAAAGAAATCATACAGCAGAAACTTCACTCTTCCCCATTCTGACAATGTGCATCTCTGCCTCCCAATTGGATGGCCAAACTGCAATTAGACAAAATGTCAATAGCAGCTTACATTTAGTGCACTGGCAGATTCCACACCCCAATTATGAAGTATTTTATCACTGAGCCTGGGGAGAATGATCACTAGTAATTACTAGTAGATAATATTTATAAGGACTCCATCTAGGGCTGGGCCAGTGTTTGCAGGATAGGCACCTGCTCTGCACAATCCTAAACGGGATAAGCAGGATAGAAAATGGGATGCATTATATCTGAATTAACATAAAAAAGCAAGAGAATGACTTTTCTTATACATTTTAAATTATCACAATACTCCAACCAAGATCAAAGGATGTTATATTAATATGGGAACAGCCAGATAACCAGCAGCACAATATTTTCACATCAGTCTGTCCGCACTTTATAGAGTGCCTATATACAGTAGAGATAGCCATCATTGGAGGCCTAGGACAGTTCATCACACTATATACAGTATATAGTCATGCGCATGGCAGATAGCTCAAGTGCTCTGGTGGTAGTAATTACCTGCCGAACCAGCGGTTGGCGCTGTGATCTAATGCCTTTTCTTTTCCTCCCTCTGCACAATGGAAGATTTACAGCTGTTCCACTACTGACATCACTTCTGTTCTCGTCCCCCCTGGATCCACCTTTTCCTTCCTGGAACCCATATGACCAGAAGTTCAGCCATTTTCAGTTCAGTTCAGTTCTGAGCTCCCACCTGAAAAGACACTATCCATAACTTGTATATTTTTCTGTGCTTTCTTATTTCAATTATACAGGGTCATCAGGGTGGTGTCCCTACACTTTGACATTGTTTTGTCTCTTTAAACTATATATATATATATATATATATATATATATATATATATATATATTGTAGTGTCCCTGCTGGGGTGAAGACTGGAGGGAAAGTGACTGTTGGGTTAAACAGCAATGGCGGAGAATGGGGTGGACGTTGGGGATATTATTGACAGTAAATGGAAAAAAAGGGGCTGCACCCTGAATTGAGGGGTGGCAAATGGAGGCAGGGATTTCTGTATGGTTCAAGGAACAGCTAAGAAGGTGTAGAAGAAAAGAGAAGGGGGAGTTGAGCAGGGTACATGAGGTAAGTTACAGAGGCGGAACCGGAGGGTTTTTTTGGTCCGTTGATGGTGTCTCTCAGGGCCAAAACAATGAAACATTCATAGATAATTGTAAATAGTTCACATGCGAAGTTGCTTGTTTTGCTTTTTATTTATTTTTGACTGTTTGAGTAATATGATCTGCAAACCATTCTTTATCCTGCTCCTTTATGAACCTGTCACAATGATGTTTCTACTATACACACTGTGTATATATATATATATATATATATATATATATATATATATATATATATAATGGTTGAAAATAGTTTTACTGTCAAATAATGCAAAGAGTACGTGACACATGTTTCGCCCTAATTCTGGGCTCATCAGGTGTACACACTCACTGCACTCCCTCTCGGGAATCGAACCTCGGACGTCAGCGTTAGAGACGAAGCCCCTAACGCTGCGCCACGGCGTGTGGTTCATTTACTTGACAGTTTGTAGATCGGGGTAATTACATTCAAGGCATTCATAGTCTGAATCACAATCTGATTGTATGGGTGGTTACCTATCAGGTAACGCTTGTGGTTGGTCAGCAAGTCGGCTAACATCTTTGCATTATTTGACAGTAAAACTATTTTCAACCATTCTATATGATCTGCTTCTCGCAACTGAGATGGCGCCGTGGCAGATGTTAGCCGACTTGCTGACCAACCATAAGCGTTACCTGATAGGTAACCACCCATACAATCAGATTGTGATTCAGACTATGAATGCCTTGAATATATATATATATATATATATAATGGAGTATGGCCAGCAGTTTATCCCGGCCAGTACCCGCAAACAGCCAGATGGAGCCCTCCCTGCAACGTGGAGATGCCTTGAATTCCAGCAGGGCATCATGGACCTTGGAGTTTTCCTTCACAGCCCTGCTGGATACCGTGGGCGCTTCAGGGAGGAACAGAGACTTGTATCTTGTCTTGACTTGTATAGCCCGGAAGTACTTCCCAGTCACGAGGATGGAAGCAATAAAGTACTTCCGGGCTGAAGAAAAAAGAGGAGTTTTCACTTGACCCGGAAGTGCTGGGGAATCACATGGACTGGGGGATCAGAAGCACTTCCAGGTTGATGAATAAAAGATAAAGAAAATTAATTCCCATTGAAGAGTTTACTTAAAATCTTGTGTATAAGAAAATAATTTTTGCTTAAATATCTTATTTAATTTGATAAGGAGTTATGTAAGCATATAAGTATATACTGTATATAACAAGCATTTAAGCCTACAAGTTATGTGCTGTAACTACAAGGAGGCCAGAGAGCCCCAAAACGACAGACACAGCAATACAGCACACATTGACGTGGTAAAATAAAGAATATTTATTCACACCAAACACCTTTTTCAAATAACTCTCTCCAATAATCAGCCACAATACACAATAAATGAACAATAAAGTACAATTCCTTCTCTTTCTCTCCTCTACTGAGTGTTGCCCACTGTCTCCCAACTCTGACTTCTTTTAAACCCAACCCGAAATTACTTCCAGTCTCTTGTGCCAGTCCTCCAGAGCACTTCCGGGTTGTACGGAAACCAGAGCAGTCCTCCCAGCTGATGCTTCTGATAAAGCTGCCTCTGGAAAACACAGCGGTGGTGTCTCCACATGAAGCTAAAGACCCTAGAAAGTTGAACTCTATGAAAAGTGTTCTGGACCTGTAGGATCTCATGAAATATTAAACCTTTAAAAGCTGCTCAGTCACATCTTGGCTGTACTTACATTGACAAGGTCACATCACAGGCCTCTGTCTTTCAGGACATCACAAGCAGTGCTAGAAATCAGCTGCAGAGAATTGAAGTCTACATCTGATGACGAGGATGTCATTGAGTTGTCCCTGAGTCCTGGCTGTCTGAGGGGGAATGTTCTCAGTTGTAAAGTGCTGTTGTCAAGTTTGCTGTGTTGGCATGAATTAAACTTTCTCCACCATTTTTTCCAAACCGATTTTGAATCTGAAATCTCATATTATAGGTATTTTATATTTTTTAGGTACTATAGAATCCATTTGGACATACTGTAATGTATACACTCACACATACAGTACATCTACTCCGATCATTGACAACATTAAAACCACCTGCCTAATATTGTGTAGGTCCCCTCGTGCTGCCAAAACAGCTCTGACTGTTCAAGGTATGGGCTCCACACAACCTCTGAAGGTGTTCTGTGGTATTTGCACCAAGATGTTAGCAGCAGATCCTCTGAATCCTGTAAGTTGTGAGCTTGGGCATCCATGGATTGGACTTGTTTTTCCAGCACATCCCACAGATGCTTGACTGGATTGAGATTTGGGGAATTTGGAGGCCAAGGCAACAGCTTTAACTCGTTGTCATGTTCCTCAAACCATTCCTGAACAATGTTTGAAGTACGGGAGGGCACATTATCCTACTGAAAAATGCCACTACTATCAGGGAATACTGTTGTTTGTCTGCAACAAGCTTTAGGTAGGTGGTACACGTTATCCACATGAATTGCAGGACCCAAGGTTTCCCAGCAGAATGTTGTCCAGACATCACACTGCCTCCACTGGCTTGTCTTCTTCCCATAGTGCATCCTGCTGCTATCTCTTTCCCAGGTAAATGAGACACACACACACACACACACACACACACACACACAGCCATCCACATGAAATCATAATTCATCTGATTAGGCCACCTTCTTCCATTGCTCCATGGTCCAGTTCTAATGCTTATGTGCCCATTGTAGGAGCAGTCTGACCAGACTGTGGCCTCGACCTAGGCCACCAGCATAACATCTGCCTATGGACACAGGACTTTTTAACACACCGACCACAGTCAGTCTGGATGGACCTCCACCGCTCCCCTACTTTGTCACTCAGCACAGGAGCACCACAGGACTGTGTGTTGAGCCCTTTCCTTTACTCTCTGTATGCATATGACTGTATACCAGCACACAACACCAATGCCATTATTCAATTTGCAGACAATACAACAATAGTGGGGCTGATCATTGATGGAGATGAGCCTGCCTACAGAAAAGAGGTACAAAGACTGAGAGACTGGTGCACAGAGAACAACTTGATACTTAACAGCAAAAAAACTAAAGAATGATTGTCGATTTCAGGAAGAAGAAGGATGACCACCATATAAACAGTGACAGAGTGGACAGAGTCTCCAGTTTTAGGTTCTTCAGTACCTACATCTCAGAAGCTCTCATATGGACAATAAACACAAAGTGACTGGTTAAAAAAGCACAACAGCAACTTTACTTCCTGACAAGGTTTAAGGTGTCTTTATTTAGTCATGTTTACACAAGAAAACATGAAATTTGCCTTCTCAGTTGCATCTAATAACTGACAGAAGGAAATAAAACAAACAAATAGAACAAGACAGGCTAAGGTAAGGCAGTTACTGTAGATAATGCATATTTACACCAAAAAAAAAACAAATCTCAAAAGCTTCTGGTGTCTTTCTACATTTGCTCCATTGAGGGTTTCCTGACTCATGGGGTACAACAACAGTTCAGTAGCTGACAGAAAAGCTCTGCAGAGAATCGTAAAAACAGCAGAGAAAATGACCAACACACCTGTGCCTACCCTGGAAGTCACCTAAACCTCCCAATGTCTGCAAAAGACATCCAGCATCATAAAGGAGTTTTATCACCCAGCAGACAAACTGTTTGAGCTTCTCCCCTCAGGGAAGAGATACACTGTAGGTCCATCAGAGCGTGGACCACATAAATGGTGAACAGATTTTAACCCAAAGTGATTGCTACACTTAATTCTGTACTGAAATCTATACACCTTATAGACATAATTGTGCAATATCATATTCAATTTTATTATTTATTGTGTTAACTTGTGCCATACACTTTTTACATGTTTTTTTATTTTTGCTTATGTTGACAATTGCGTAATGCGTGAGTTGAACATGTGAGAATATTAGATGTGTGATTTTTAAAGGTACATTCTGAGCACCATTTCAGGTAGTGTACCTGAATATCATTCTATGTGTTATGCACGTCCCAGTCGGGGAAGGATGCTGACGTCCCTCACACAGTGAAGAATTTATACATTTTTATTGTTTCTAATACCTGTTTTGACTGTTATTGTTTTAATGCTAATCTTTTTCATTTTATTCACAAAATTTCCAAAACTAATATGTTCTATTATCTATTTATTATTTGCCCATTGTTCCAAGGATGCACTATATAGTGGGATTATGGATGGTGAAGACTTTATTGCAATATGTATTTTATGTGGATTAAGTGTATCCTATCAAACCTAGTAAGGTGATATAAAGAGGAACATGTCAAAATTATGCCTTGCCTCAGCTGGTATTATTTAAAACACCGGCCCTGATGACAGCCCCGAGAGCATAAGACACGAACCAGCTCTGAATGGGGTGCCATTCCATCACAAGGTGCACTGACACACACTCCAAACTTCCACTCTCAATCACAACCCGTTTTGAAACTAAAATGTATGTCTTTAGGGTGCAGGAGCTGGAACGGTATACTCTGTGAAAAACTCACGCAGCCATGTGGTGAACACAGACAGTTCTCGAGCTAGGAACGGGAGCCCAGAAGCTGGATCTGTGAAGCAACAACTCTAAGCACTGAGCCGCCCATCAGCAATTCATATTTCATTAACAATTCATATTTTAAAGGCCACCCCCTCTGCCCAAATCAGCATATTTTCAGCATAAAAATTTCCATTACTGGATGATATGATGGCTTAATTCTTTCTTTGAACTGCTTGATGTTGCCATTAACTTGAAAGGCACTTCCTACAGAATAACCAGCTGATTTAATGGTTCACTTTTATAATTTTTGGCATCTTTATGCCATAGTTAGAAACACTCGCAGAGCTTAACTTAAAAGATACATGGTTATAAATTCCTAAATCTAATATATTTCTATGCCATCGTTAAACTCAGTAATAATACTGAAATGAGCAGCCTGCAATGTCACCGTTGTTAATTATGAGGTTACAATGTTAACCTCTGATTGTCATACCTAATTAATTATTCTGCTCCCCTCTTATCATAATATTTTCTAATCTGCTTAATGCAGTTGAGGGTCATGGTGGGGCTGCAGCTTCTCCTAGCAGCACTGGCCTCAAGGTAGGAACCAGCTGTGGTTGGTAGGCCAGTCCAGTGCAGGGCCCCCTCATACATACATCCATTTAGGATCATCAGTCAGCCTAATGGGGACATGTTTGAGATGTGTGGGGGTAATCTGAGCAGTCACTAAAAAAAGAAAACAACACGGACATGGGGAGAACATGCAAACGCCAGACAAGCAACAATCCTGCATGGGTTTAAAACCCTAGATGCTGCACCCATCGACAGCTGTGCACCCAACGGCGCAGCTCCATCAGCATGTTCATGTTAATTACCTTCCTCATTATTTAATGACATGAGGTATACACCTGAAGGAAGTAGTAACCAGGGCCGCCGAGAGAAAATCCGGGCGCCGGTGCGCCCTTATACAAAATTCTACACTCATGTATGTGTGTATATTATTATTTATTTCTAACAATCGTAGATTACATTGATACATTTAGATAAGTAAGTATAGGCCTTCCATTGCTTCACGCTCACTCAATGCTTCACAATCTTGTACGCAAAAGTTATCACACCGTTCTTTGTCTTAGTTTGTAAGGACATCTCCTTCTCGAGATAATGACATGTTTCAGGTTTTGCGATGTTTCTTTGTATTATGCTCCTTCTGCACTTGTTTAGTTTCTCGACTGTTCACAACGGTTCACTTAGTCCGCTTTCCCGAATTCGCGGTGTCTACTGTTGCTCTGTGCAAGAGAGGACAGAGCCGACTATACTTCCTTAGAAGGCTGGCATCCTTCAACATCTGCAATAAGATGCTGCAGATGTTCTATCAGATGGTTGTGGCGAGTGCCCTCTTCTACGCGTTGGTGTGCTGGGGAGGCAGCATAAAGAAGAGGGACACCTCACACCTGGACAAACTGGTAAGGAAGGCAGGCTCTATTGTAGGCACGGAGCTGGACAGTTTGACATCCTTGGCAGAACAACGGGCGCTGAGCAGGCTCCTGTCAATCATAGAGAATCCACTGCATCCACTGAACAGGATCATCTCCAGACAGAAGAGCAGCTTCAGACAGACTGCTGTCACCGTCCTGCTCCACTGACAGACTGAGGAGATCGTTCCTCCCCCACACTATGTGACTCTTCAGCTTCACCCGGGGGGGTAACCATTAACACTATACATGACTGCTATACACTCTCTACCTTGCATTTTTTATTTTGCACTGCATTTTTATCACTTTTTAATATTGTTTTTTGTCAGTATGCTGCTGCTGGAGTATGTGATTTTATCTATCTATCTATCTATCTATCTATCTATCTATCTATCTAGCTATCTATCAGAACGCGACGACTACGTGACATAATTGTTTGCCGGCTAATGACTTTTTTCTCACTGTACCCGGAACCCCCTCCTCCTCGTCACCGCCCACCGAGTGAAGAACACCCTTGTAGATCACGTGACTTCTGAATCACGTGATTTTGAAACTAAACAGACTTGCCAAATTTTAAAAAATACAATAAAAATTAAATGAATTAAATAAATGTGCAAATTATAATACAAATTATGGGACACGTTGGGCTTCATGGGGCCCCTTGAGCCTCATAGGCCCCAGAGCGATGTATCGGCTGCAGCCCCCTCTCTTTGGGCCTGGTAGTAACTAAAGCTGATTGGTTATTAAAATAAAGTGTCAAGAGTTGTAAGAAACAGTGTCCTGTTTCTAGTCCTCAATTTTTTGCTAAAGTATGGCCAATACCACTGGAAATGGACCATAATCTGAGATTTAAATTCTTATTTTCAGATCCCACTGTTAAAAGTGGCAGATGCACAAATGCAGCAAAAGCATTATCTTCATGACAATCTTTATGGGACTCCCAAGTAGTACAGTTCATCTCACTCAAACCAATCAATGGATGTGAACATTAAAGAAGAGGAAACATTTGTGAACATAAATTACAATGCATTAAACATACAAGCACTCCCCGTGTCCCCCTGTGTTGTGACAAGCAGGAGGAAGGCGTCAGTCTCCCCTGTTTTGCTCTTTGAGTGCATTTTCTTGGGCTGCGAATCTGTGAAGAGTGAGGCCAGAGACAGGCTTCAATGCTGTCAAGTCACTGTTTCACAAGTCTTCACTGAAGAATGATAAATGGTCTCACATCAGCACACGGGCACTACACAAGCCGTCGCACATGCTAACAAAGATGTCTCTCCTGTCTCAAGTTTATTTCCTTTTGTAAAATGCCATGCCAATTATAAAACATTTGCATGCACCCATCTGAGGCACCTGCATTATTTAAAGTCACTGAAAAATACATCAGCTGGCGGGGAAGACGGCGGTTATGTTTTGACATGGCTTTTGATGGCTTTGATTTGTTTATCCTGTACTTGTGTAAGAAATAATAATCAAAAAATAAAAAAAAATATATGAAAATATCTCTAGTGCAGCTCATGATCGGACCCTTGACAGCTTTACACTGCATTGGCATAGCAGGAATTGATTAATATATCTTAAAGAAACCGAGTGGGGAGATAGCACACTTACTGTTAGTCTGAATAATAAACAGAGTATGAGATGAGATCCAACAGTCCATTTGTCTTTATTTTACATGTATAGTGTCTTTCAAAATAAGCACCATCCCATACGATTACTTTGGCATTTCTGGTAAACACTACAGATGCATGTTGGAATAGTCTTTAGCACGGCTGCATCACAATTTCATAGTCATACTATTGGGTTGTGGGGTAGCTGCCAGACAAGGGTTCAATTCTCTGTCAGTATGGAGTCTGCACATTCTTCCCTTGCCAATGTGGATTTCTCTCTAGGTTCTCAGTCTGTCCTCTTATTATTCTTCAGAATAATATGCTGACACAGGGTAGGCCTCCTTTTACTCTCATAACAGCATCAATTCTTCGAGGCATGGATTCACCAAGATGTTGGAAACATTCTTTTGAGATTTAGGTCCATGCTGACATGGTAAAGGTAAGATTAGGTAAGACAAGATAAGACAAGACAAGAGAAAAGAAGATAAGAAAAGACAAGGGAAGATAATGAAAAGTAAGACAATATAAGGTAAGACAAGACAATGGCAATGATAAAGATAAGTCACTGTAACATAAGATAAGACAAGGAAAGATAAGATAAGGTAAAATAAGATAAGACAATGAAAAGCAAGGCAAGATAACATAAGATAAAGTAAGGCAATGAAAAGTAAGGTAAGATAAGATAAGACAAGATAAGGAAAACAGGCAAGGTCAGATAAAGATAAGATAAGGCAAGATAACGAAAAGTAAGGCATTATAAGGTAAGGTAAGAAAAGTCAAGAGAAGATAAGACAAGACAAGATAATGAAAGATAAGGCAAGATAAGATAAGACAAGGCAAAGGCAACAATAAGATAAGTCAGTGTAACATAAGATAAGTCAAGGCGAAATAAGATAAAATAAGCTGAGATGAGACGAGATAAGGCAAGATAAAGGAAAGATAAGGCAATATAAGACAAAACAAGCTAAGACACGATAAGACAAGAAAGGACAAGATAACAAAAGCAAGGCCAGATAAGATAATGTAAGATAATGAAAAGAAAGGCAAGATAAGATACAATAAATTAAGCTAAGCTAATATTCCTTTGTTGCAATTGCACAGCTTTGTCTCCACCAAGACACTAGATGGCAGCAAGCCCAGGCTTGGATCCCCACATGGGCACACACGAGGCATGCCAGCTATTGTAGTCAAAGGGCACAGCCTTGTTGAGTCCCATGGGGGCCACCAGGGGGAGCTGTGGGATTTGGGAGTTCCTACTCTGCAGGTCTCCTACCTCACCCAGAAGATCTTTGGAGCTGCAGCGTCATTTCACTGGAAGAACTCCCCGGGATTAGATAGAAGAAGCTGCCTGCTTCACATCAATGAGCCAGAGTCGGGAGGAAGGTGGACAGCGCTTGCGAGGAGAAGTGGTGAAGGCTGAGAAGGACAGAAAGAAGGAAGAAAAGAGCTGCTGTGTGCTGTGCTGTGTGCTGTACTGTGCTTAATTTTACTTGTGGCTGTGGTGGGAAACACTTGGGGAAGAGTTTTCAACAATAAAAGGCACTTTGCATTTTATACTTGTGTCTGAGCCTGCTTGTGTTGGGTTTTTAGGGAATTGGGGAGCCCCCTTGTGTCCACAACTGCTTCTCTTTAACTCCTACAATTGTAAAACTGAACATAAAACAAACCTTGGCTGTTTTGTTCATCCTGCATGTTTCTTTTGTGCAAACAGAGGACAAAACAAGCATAAAGAGTTGGAGCACCAACACCAAGTTGATCTGACAGGAAAAAGACAAATATAATTTCATCACATAGTTAAAGAGAGAGATGACTTGCTCAGATGTGGGTCTAATTCAGACAGACGTCTTCTAGAGAGTTGGGTTCCTATGCATGTCCTAAACAGAAGAGGCGGAACTTCCAGTTTAAGGAGGGAGTGATGTCAAAGGTCATCCAGTCATCGATCCTTGGATCTGAAGTCAAGAGCGGAGAGGAAGTAAGCGCCAGAGTCAATCTGCATACCAGGATGGTATTACATCACCTGCATAACCATGAAGATGCCTTTTACTTCCACGTGTCTGACACTCTAAACACCTCAGATACAGGGTGCAAACTTAAGAGACTTTTAACAGACATTATCTATGTGACTGATACCTTATTAACATTCCAGAAATTAACTAAATTTTACACATTTGACGTAGTCAGTACATATGCAATACAATAAATGGCAAAATCATACACTGATATTATGTAGCTTTGAAATGTGCACACCATGCAAGCTCATAGTCCAGTACAGCTGTGCATACTGCATCAAGAAAAATTTGAAACATTTATAATGAAAATACTTATCACAATCTTTAAAGGCAGTACATACTGTAAATATGGAATTAAATGAGTAGGTCATTTTCAAGTGTAAAGAAGGTGCAACGTTCAAAAATGAAGTGTTGGGGCACCATGCAGGTGCAACGCTGTTTACTAATGAAAATTCTTACTATTTTAACAAAAAAAAAGGAATTAAAGACACCATGGCCACAGCCACTCTCACATGCAGTTACATTCTGATGATCTGTTGCCTTATAACAGGATATCCAACTCCTTTTTTTAGCCAGGCTGGCTCCCCTGGCTGGGGTTCAAAATGGTGCTTTTTGTTTGTTTTGTGTTATTTTATGCCCTTAATTTGTATTAATGTTTATTTTATTTATGATATACATTTTTCCAAATGTGTGTTGGAAAAGGGGAAGGGCCTTGGTTAGGTCCCTTGTGTTTTGTACGTGGCTCCACAAGGGGTGGTGCCACCTGCCGATCACCGCCAACAACAGCCCTCCACCCTATTTAAGGGAGACCCTCCCAAAGCTGAGGGTGGTTCATTTTGAAAGTGCTAGGGGGTGGGGAGTATTGTGAGTATTTGTGCCTTTGCTATTGCCTTTCTGTTTTCTGGATTTTCGACCCTGTGGTCTGTTTTTGACTACGCCTTTGGTTTTCGTTTTTGTGACTGTGTTATTGCTTCTTTGAACCTCTGTTCTTCAAATTTTGGATTCTGATTTGGGACTCGTCTGCTGTGTTTTCCTTGACTCTTCAGGCATCTCCTTGTGCTCTTTGGAGCTTTGTGCTTGCACAGCCTTTTGTGAAAATGAACCTTTTATTTTTATAAAGAACTGTCTCTGCCCTTTGGTTTCTAGTCAGGGTTTTGACAGTGTTTTCCCCCTTCCAGTGAGCAACTTTTAAAAGTGCATTTGTATCTGTGATTTTGTTACTCCAGTCGCAGGCCATTACAATACGATACAATACAGTTTATTTTTGTATAGCCCAAAATCACACAGGAAGTGCCACAATTGGCTTTAACAGGCCCTGCCTTTTGACAGCCCCCCAGCCTTGACTCTCTGAGAAGACAAGGAAAAACTCCCAAAAAAAACCTTTGTAGGGAAAAATGGAAGAAACCTTGGGAAAGGCAGTTCAAAGAGAGACCCCTTTCCAGGTAGGTTGGGCGTGCAGTGGGTGTCAAAAGAAGGGGGTCAATACAATACAAACATTCAATGATCGCCACCTCCTGTTGCAAGCCTGTTTATCTACTGTGTACTCCTGGAGGGGGTGGGACATCCCAGGATGTTTGGGGAAGTGACATCAGGTGTCTTACGGCTTTTCTCCAAGACTTCAGAGCAAAGTGGATAAATGGTTTACAACTGCGCCCTCTCATGGCATGGGGTGGTATCGCTTACCTTGGTGGAGCCCTAAAGGTGTCTCCTAAGCACTCATGTTTGACACAAGGTTCATGCTTAATTTTCCTTTTTTTGGATTCTTTTTTCATAATGTTAAAAAAATTACATATCTATACTAATAAAAGGCAAAGCCCTGACTGACTGACTGACTCACTCATCACTAATTCTCCAACTTCCCGTGTAGGTAGAAGACTGAAATTTGGCAGGCTCATTCCTTACAGCTTACTTACAAAAATTAAGCAGGTTTCATTTTGAAATTCTATGTGTAACGGTCATAACTGGAACCTACATACGTACATATATACGGCCATAGCCTGCAGCTCAGTCACCGTGTGAGGCGGAGTTGCGTCACCCATCACCACACCTCCCACGTAGTTGGCTGCCTCATGAGATACAAGTTTAATGAGAAGATGCAGGGTATAAACGAGACTTTTGATCACTTTGTAATGGAGTTAAAATTGCTGGTGAAGGACTGTGCTTATGCAAACGAAGATGAGATGGTCAGGGATAGAATAGTGTTTGGCACAAACTCAGCAAAAGTGCGAGAGAAACTTTTAAGTGCCAGGTCTGAGCTAACATTAAATAAAGCTGTGGACATCGCAAGATCGCACAAGCACAGTTGAGAACCTTCGATGTATGTACTCCGAGCGGCTCACGTGAACTGACTTTGCAGGACTGGGAAAGGTAAACCCGTGCATGCAGTGTGTGATGTCTCAGATAAAGAGGAAGACGAGCTGTTTATTGATGCAGTAGGAAAGGAACAACCCTCTGACGCTGAACAAGCCTTTGTACACATATCAATAGGAAAGCAAGGTGTAAAGCTTAAGTTTAAATTACGTTCATAGACACGCTGCCGCTAAATATTCGCAGGCAAATCCACAACTTAATACCGGGAATGCCTGTTAAACATCTTAGATTCACGAGTAGCGATTTGGGTAGTGAACACTTCGATGAATGAAACTGTTATCTTTACAACGGTTGACAAACACGGAATATAACTTGAACACAACACATCCTCCAAATACGAACCTGATTGAAAGAAATAATGATAATCAAATCCTTGATGACAGCAACACTCATAACAGTGACAAAACAATTACATTGACAATCATGTTACGTTATTTTTAAAATATTTCCTTTTCTTTTTCATAACTTCTTTAACACACTACTTCTCCGCTGCGAAGCGCGGGTATTTTGCTATCTTTTATATAAATGTCTACGCGTGGAAGTGTGTGTGTCTGTCTGTTTGGCCCGGAAGTGCAAGGCTACAGCATGAAGCTCAAAAAGCCAGCAGGGTGGCCCCAAGTTAACGAGTCGGAAACAAACTGGCTTAGCTGCTGATAGACAAGGTGGGCAAGCACATCCGCAAAACGAAACCGCAGACTCTGCATTTCAATTTTTTTTCTGCCAATTTCAATAGTCTCTAGGAGCCCAGGCTTTTTACTGCATGGGCTTACACAGCTAGTTGTTGAATAAAAATGTTGCTCTCACAAAAGTGCCGCTTTGTGAATTTCCTCTTGGGATTAATAAAGTATCTATCTATCTATCTTGAGGTGAATGCCTTGTCACCTCACCCCACCCCACATGACAGCCCTGGCTCTCATGATAAGCTCTGGTCTGCCAAAGCCACAAGCCTTTTGATGCCCACCTTGACAATATCTTCTCATCTGGATAGTCAGTTTTCAAGGACAATGTCACAACTTAGCCAATGTGAAAATTTAAAATTGTAACCTGGAGGCGGCAGGCAGAATGGACAAAGAGGGTGAAACTACCTGGTCTTAAAACTACCTAACAGACATTTGAGACATCACTGAGAAAAAATAGCCAAAAATTCAGATTCTGTACTTGAGCCTCCATGGGATAATTTCATTCTCCTAACTCTTGAGCAGAGTGAATGCCTGCCTAAAATTAACTGGCTTTTAAAGAGCAAACAAAAAAAAAAAAAACACACATGAGAACTTAGAAGTGAAAGGCAAAGCAAATTTGAACAAACTTAAACAAATTAGGTAGCATGTGCAAGGCGTAGCATTCACGTGTATTTAGAAAGTTGGAGAATTTATAAATTTTCTTTTAAGTGTGAATCCCATTTTTGTTTATTAAATATTTTTGCAAAAGAGAGTGGTATTTAAAAATAACAGTGATAATAGAGTTCAATTATATTTGTTAGTAGAGTGCATTAAATACTATTTAAATACTGTTTGTCCTGCTTAGTGTCATTTTTTTCAACGAGAATTATGTTATTATGTATAACAGAATCATGGAAATACTAAAACACCAACATAAAAGGAAATTATATTGTGTATCCACTGTTGTACTGATGCGAATTTAGGACATGTCCTGCATATGACATGTTTTGAAACGGTCACCAACACACAGGATGATGTCACCATCAGGACAGTAGAAGCGTGTTTCTCTGCGTACTTTTCTTGTAATATTTTTGCTGTTGCTTGCACATAAATTTGTACAATTGACGCGACCCTTGTGTTTTACTGTAGGCTATCACAGTGCAAGGCTTAGTGACTTGCACATTTCCCTTAAAATGAACAAAGACAGTTGCTGCAATGTCTCTCTAGTCCTTCCACTTGATCACAATTATTTTGCTTTTTTTCCCACAAAGCTAGCTCGACCATGGTGGAGCTTCAGGGGACCGAATTCACTGGTTCACTGGTTTGGGCAAACAGTTCTGTATACATCAGTTTCACTATCCACGTCAGGTTTGGTGACCAATTCACATTGTCACCAGCATTTCTTGATTCAACTAACAGTTCACTTTCAGTTTGTTCTAAAACTGGCTTTGCAGCGTGTCGTTTACACATCATTGTGTTTTGCTTGAAGGCTCCACCCCACTCATGAATATTGATTAGAATATTGACAAATAGAAATATTCACTACTTTTTTTGCATCATCGTGTCATTTCATCCACTAAATAACAAAAGAATATTATCTCAAGAGTTATTCAGGCTTCACAGTTTAAAACTGATCTTTAAATGTCACCCAGACTCTGACTTGGGGTTAACCATAATAACATAGAATCCCAATCCTGAGTCATGCTCAGGGTTAATGCCAAGGAGGTTTTATTAAAAGCCCTTTTTAATATCATGAACTTAAAAACTAAACCAAATAGACTTGTGGTGACTGAAACAGCTCTCAATGACATCACGCGCCAGCTTGATTAATGTACTGTTGTTAGGGCCTATTGTTAATTGGATTTCAAATTTTGTAATATCTGCAATGGGCTGGCACACCGTCCAGAGTTTGTTCCTGCCTTGTGCATGCCTAAGCTAACTGGGACAGACACCAGCGCCCCCAAACCCCCATAGCCCTGTTCTGAATTAATCAGGTAGACAATGAACTGACATGTCATGACAAAATTCTTAAATTTAACATTTTTGAAAGACATAGATGAAGTAGAGGTAAAATCTATGTTCACGTCTTACTACATTGGGTTATGTTGGTTAATAATAATAATAATAATAATAATAATAATAATAATAATAATAATAATTAATTGTACTTATATAGCACCTGACAGGTGATTTGCTGGAGTCAGTGAAATATTGAATAATTAGGGTCTGCAGATATTGCAGCCATGAGGTTATTTTAGGGTAACATAAATTGATATTCACTATATGCAACATTTCAACGAGTCATATCATTTCTAGATGAGTTAAGCTGCTTGCATTTATTTGCTATTAAGGTTATAAAGATCATGTATTTTACCTGACACAATTTCAAGCAGCAGAAGAAGTGAGCTGATATGACAGCGGTCCCCCTCTTCTGCCCCTTCTGCAGGCAGATTCATCCATAAGCCATTTGCTGCATGTGGGCAGCTCTGTAGACGTTTCCTTTGTGTCATTGAATGAAAGAGGAAAAAATATAAAATGTATAAGATGAAGTAATTCAAAGTAAATATGATACAGTAAACTAAATGTAACCAATTGTATCATAAAATGTTGTAAGTCGCCTTGGATAAAGGTGTCAGCCAAATAATTAACGGAAATGTAGTCAGTTGTTGAAGTTAAATGGAATTCTGCTGTGTTTTAAAATAGTCTCTAATGCTTTTCATTGGTCTGGCTTTTCGTAATTATTTATTCTTTGAGGCCTGTGCCCACTTTTATAGCTTCATTGTAGACATATTCATTGGATTAACATAAAAGACCCTTAAGATTAAGATGTTAAGACAACGCATAGAAAGTTTCTTCATAAGTGCTGCTGCAGAATCTGCTAAAAAATTCATCCATTTGCCTAAAGGAAGGAAAGTGAACAGTAGGTAGGTGGGTGGCATTATGATGGGTTGGATTAAGTGGTGTCACATATGTGCACCAGAAGATCACTTTCTAGGCTCACTTAAGGTATATAGTAACACCCCAGGATGAGAGAGGGCACTGTCGCTAACAGTCTTGTCTCCTTTTCCCTCACAGCCTCAAGAAATTGGCCTTTGAGGGTACAGAGCCAAAGAAGCTGCACCTCTTCAGGTCGATTTGGTGAAAAAGGGAGATGCTCTAAGAAGGTGGCATCCCATTTTGGGACCGTGCCGGACAAAGTGTCTCTGAGAATGCCACAAGAGCGATTTATAAGCAACTAGGCTCTCACTGTAGAACCTTCGAGTGCCTGATTTGTTCTGAAGTTTTTCTTTTTCTTCAAATTGAAAGGGGTTTTGTTGGTTGGCACCACAACAATTCCACTCCATGCATCACCACTTGACCTGCTATAGTGGCTTAATGCCTTTATGTTTCACTATGTGAAAAGCAGAATGTTCCCTTAATGATTTTATTAGTAGTGTACATCTTGTGGCAGTCCATACTTCTTTAACTGTTTCAAAAAGAAAACCTTCCAGGTGACTTTACTGAACATAATTGATGCGTCAGCCTCACATGCTAGAGTCCTTGAAATGACTGTATCCAGGAGCACGACATTCTCCACTAACCCAACAAAACGGCCATTGATGTGTAAAGGTGATAATGATCTTTCTCCCAATTAAAGTCCATCACCAATTTTTCTGTTTTCTTTATATTTAACGTCACATTATTCAGACTACACAGTTTAACCACTTCTCATACATCATTTCTATGTGCAGATTCATCATAATTTCTGATGAGACCCAGAAGAGCAAACTTGACCAGTCTTACATAATCCATACATGAAATGCAGCAATTCATTTATAAAATTACAACATTTAAACATATTTTTGCTGTTCAATCCACCTAATTTCTCCAAAATAACATCAAGATGTGTTTGGAATGTCTCTAAAGTCCTGGGGCCTCATGTATAACGCCGTGCGTAGAATTCGCACTATAACATGACGTAAGCACAAAAGCCGAAATGTGCTTACGCACAGAAAATTCCAGATGCAGGAATCTGTTCGTATTCCAACTTCCGCGTTCTTCCGCTCCATAAATCCCGATCAGCGTGAAAACTAACGCACATGCACGCGCCTTCTGTCCCGCCCCAACTCCTCCCAGAATTACGCCTCTATGAATATGCAAATCAATATAAATAGACCTTAAGCTCAGCGTTCTGTGAAAAGGCAATGGCAAAAGGCCAAGAGGGAAAATATAAGAATAAAATAAAAATATAAGAATTTCAGCGAATACCAAGTGGAGGCAAAGAAAAATGTACTATTTGTTGGTTTATACAGTAGTATAATTAACAAAAGGAAGTTGATTGAGTGACATAGCGTGTTGGAGAAACAAGCTCAAGCTTACAAAGTCGCACAGTGCCCGACATAAAAAAGAAGTTGTCACATATCAAAGTCGCCATGAAAAGGCGAGACGTAGCCCACCGTCTGAGTGTCATATGGAAGCTTATTAGGGTACAGTGAGAAAAAAAAGGCACAGAGTAGGAAAAAAGCACGAAATGTTAACTTCAGTCTCGAAATATCCACTTTAATCACGTAGTTTATTTTGTCGTTAAAGTAGAACATAAACTTAATCTTAAAATCATTTAATTTACTAGATTCTCAAATCCCATCGTAACTAAAGTAGCACGTTAAATGCTTTGTTTTGTATTTGATCTTCTATGTGCTGTATGTGTGTGAATCACTACGTGCTTCCGTTCTTTCTCTTTCTCCGACAGGACACAGAATTCATTACATTTGTGATATTACAGCTCTATGAATAATTAAAATACTGAGATGTTTACGTGATATTTTCACGATGATTGGAATGAAAGCATGTTATTAAGAACACAATGGCGCAGTGATTGTTCATGTCTCATACAAGATGCTGCTGCGCCATGCGAGACCTTCGATGAAATAATTTATTGTAGCAGTACTGTCTCTTTCAAACGTACTAACCTTCAATTCTTGTCCTTACTTTTCTTTCCTCAAATACCCAATCACCACATAATCAGCTCTGTAATAGACGTTAAGCCATCTGTAAGCTTACAATGACGATTCTTCAGAACTTTTAAGGAACATTGAAATATCTTCATAGTACATGTTTAAATATTCTATCCATCTATCCTTCCAGTGTCATGCCAATCTCAGCAAATATACAGCACGAGGCAGGAACAATACGTGAACATGCAAGAGCTATGGCACCGTGTCCTCACATGTTTAATTATTAACAATACAGATTATTTAAATGAAGTTAAAGTTTTATCTGTATAATAAGCAACATATTTTGCAGCATTGCATCTTACAAATTATACCGTCATCATAAGTAAATACGCGCTTTATAAAGTGGCGCAGGTTGTGCGATATTATAACTGTAGTGCAAGTTTACAGTGGAGTAATTGTACTTATAAGTACAAACAGTTCTACAAGGAGCAATTGATTGAGTGCGTTTATAGTTCTTTGGTTGAAACTGTTTCTGAACCGCGAAGTCCGTACAGGAAAGGCTTTGAAACGTTTTGCCGTGGCTGAGGCAGCGTGGGCTTGATGCTGTATACCGATAATTCTCTTTCCGATCAGCTGCTGCTGTGATTCACCACTCAGATACAGTGATATAAATACTCCGAGTGGTGCAGGGAGAGTAATATGGAAAAAGATGATCCGCTGTGGCAACCCTTAAAGGGAGCAGCTGAAAGAAGAAAAAGAAGGTGCAGTGAGAGTAACAACGCTAAAGCAGTTATGGTATTTGGAATACTATGGCTATTCCCTGGACCTTTATATTGTTACAGGTTAATTACAATCAGATGCATTACACTAATAAACAATATGCAGTTAGTTTCAGTGTATTTATAAAGCTATATCAGGAAAATAAAGAGTAACCACACAGGAACAGTAGCATTGCTTTGACGCTGGGTGCCGCCAGTCTGCAAAACCGAGCGGAGAACTTGCATACGGCAGGGTATGAGGTACCGTGGAAAAGTGCGTGGCTTTGCACCGAGTGTAGGTTTTATACATCGCGATTTGAACGTAGAAAAGTTCTTACACAATATTTCTGTGCTTCCGCACCGTTCATACATGAGGCCCCTGTTCTCCACCATATACCATGGTAATTCATTGTGCTTCCGGTTCTCTGTGTGAAGAAAACTTTGTAAAATTTACCTGTAACAAGTTTCCAGCTGTCTCCCTATGTTCTTGATAAACTCATTTTAAACTAACCGTCTCAATCCACTGGACTAATTTCTTTCATAGTTTTACACACTTCAATCGTGTCACCTATTAATCTTAGTTTACTCATCTCCTTTAATCTCTGCTCATACCTCTCAGTCCTGGAATGAGCCTAGTTGCTCTTTTCTGCACTTTTCTTAGTGTTGCTATGTCTTTTTTGAAGCCTGTACACCAAAACTGCACAGAGTACTCCAGGTGAGGCCTCACCAGTGTGTTAAAAATCTTAAGAAAAAATTCCCTTGACTTGCACTCCGCTACATAACCCGTTAGCCTTCGTAACATCTTCTGCATACTGCGTGGATTGAGATAGTGATTCATCCACTCTGACTTCCAGATCCTTCTCATAAGGCGTATGTTCAACTTTCAAGTTTCAGACTTCCTATTGTGTATTCAAATCTAGCATACAACGAATTTCATCTGCCAAAAATCTGCCAAAGTTTCCATGTGGTTTAGTCCCTCTGTAATGATTCGGCTGATTCCAGATTAATTGTCATTCCACCTAGTTTGATATAATCTGCAAACTTAATCATCTATCTATCTATCTATCTTGTTATTTATATCCCTTATATATATATATTAAAAATACCAGCAGCCCTAGCACTGACCCTTCAGGGCATCGTAACTCTGTATTGTCTGTGTTTTGCACCCATCTACACACTATACCCTGAATTGCCAACTTCTTTCCGTTTTATTCCTAGCCTCTCATGTGGGATTTTATCAAGAACTTTCTGTGAAACTCAAGATAAATCACGTCACCTCTCTGATCGTATGCTTTTGTTGTTTCCTCATAGAGTTCTAGCACGTTACTAAACCACAACCTCCGCTTTCTAAAAACATGTTGACTATTCAGTAACGTTCTTTTTCTTGCCAGGTGCTGTTGCCTCCCTTTCTCCTTAATAATTGCTTCCATTATTTTACCCATGATGCAAGTTAAGATTGCTGGCTTTACTAAATTGTATCTGCTTGATTGCTCTTTTTAAATAATATTTGTCATTTTCTAGTCCTAAGGAATTTCCCCAGTGCGCAGTCTTCTTTTTCTTTCGGCTGCTCCCGTTAGTGGTCGCCACAGCGGATCATCTTCTTCCATATCTTTCTGTCCTCTGTATCTTGTTCTGTTACACTCATCACCTGCATGTCCTTTCTCACCACATCCATAAACCTTTTCTTAGGCCTTCCTCTTTTTCTCTTGCCTGGCAGCTCTATCCTTAGCATCCTTCTCCCAATATACTCAGCATCTCTCCTCTGCACATGTCCAAACCAATGCAATCTCGCCTCTCTGACTTTGTCTCCCAACCGTCCAACTTGAGCTAACCCTCTAATGTACTCATTTCTAATCCTGTCCATCCTCATCACACCCACTTAGCATCTTTAACTCTGCCACCTCCAGTTCTGTCTCCTGCTTTCTGGTCAGTGCCACCACCTCCAACCCATATAACATAGCTGGTCTCACTACCGTCCTGTAGACCTTCCCTCTCACTCTTGCTGATACCTGTCTGTCACAAATCACTCCTGACACTCTTCTCCACCCATTCCACCCTGCATGCACTCTCTTTTTTATGTCTCGTCCACAATCCCCATTACTCTGTACTGTTGATCCCAAGTATTTAAACTCATTCACCTTCGTCAGCTCTATTCCCTGCATCCTCACCATTCCACTGTGACTTTCTAAAAATATGTGTCAAAGGTTAATATATGCATTTATAATGAATAAATGAGCATGAGACATAATGCCCTGGGGCACTTTTACCAAAGGTGGGGGCTTAAATAATCAAAAATTATTTTAATACTTTTGTCAGTTATCTGGGAGTTGTGAGTCTCTATCAGCTTTTCAGAAAATGAAAAAGTGCCATAAAGGCTGAGGCAGAGAGCTGATGACTGAAGCTGTTTTCCTATGGCCTGCAATATATTTTTCTACACACGTCCGGGACATGGACTTGGCATCAGTACAGAAACAAAAAAATGGGAAAAGCTCGGGAAGAGAGCAAGCAACCCTCCTTCCTTCACTCCTGGCCTCCCCACTGATCATTTTCATAAAGCATAGAGGCCAAGAGCAAGGTTAAAAGGCAGATAATAGCAAATTTAAACAGTGAACATGACGCTGAGTGGAACTGGGTGGTAATTCTTCTCTCCCGTAATGAAAAGCTTTAAACAGTTCATTATCGATGCCTATTCAGCCGGCCGGGCGCCCCCAGCTTCAACTGATACAAGCCTCACTTGCCAGAGGAGATAATATCTACAACTCCTCAAAGACGGATCATGACAGACGAAAATTAATTGCCTTTCTCTTTCAATCCAGATGAGATTTTTCAGCGGCTCACAGAGGAGTGAATCACAGGGGGACCACGGTGAGGTATTGTGCGTGTCGGAGAGGGCTGGTGGGGGGCAGTGATGATTAGGATCCGCCCCCCTGTTTAGAGACTGGGCTCCATGCTTGTCAGTAGCAGTTCAGAGGGAGTTCATTATATGTTTGCTTGTTCGAAGCAGATCTAAGAGCAAGCAGGGAGAAGGCGAGAAAATAATAAAAAAAGCTCAATCTGGTATGGAGACACTGGGAGCAAAAAGAGTGATGGCAAAATCACCAGCCGTAAATACAGCATGAGGTGCCGGCCACATCTAGGAAATGAATGAAAGCTTCAGGTCTATACACCTCTAATTAAGGAAGGCATTTCAAAATATTTGCGAAGAAATTTGAATATCAGGTTCATACAAGCTCTTACTTGCATGTGCTAATCAACATCTCTGGCACCATGACTAGTGGGTGTGCATATTATATTTTGAAACTTCTGTCCCCTCTACCCAAAACATCTCAGAAAATATTTGTAAGGTATAATTTTAAGTTGCAAATTCTATATTTTTTCTCCATTATTGTAAAACTGGTTTTTATTTCTGAGCTAGATATTGTCACACACGTGCGTTTAGGAGGCAGTCAACAAGCCCAAAGGTGATTGAAACATCTTGAGACAAGGGGTTGATTTGCGGTACTAACGCCTCACTCTCTCTCTCGTCAGACAAAAAGAAGAAAAATAAAACGTACCTTACTTCCGGGTTCCAAGATGGCCGCCCAGACGTCACTTCTTGCACCTTCCGATGACGATACTTCCGGCTCCATCCGATGACTTCACTTCCTCCATTACATCACTTCTGGTCCCAATTTGATGACATCGTTTCCGTTCAACAGTTTTGACGTCATCTCCTGCCAACTCATTTGCGTCCTCCATTTTGTCCATGTATAAAAACGGCAACTTTTCTGTTACCAATTGTCAGTTGCTGTAAATGCTTTCTGATCATGATTCAAGTCTAATGTTTTTGTTCTTTTCTCCAATGGACATTATACGGGGATGGTCCCCAATTCTTTTCCTTTTGTAGAAGTGCTTATTTGTAAACGTATTACAATATATTTCTGCTTTTTACTTTACCTCAGTCCCCAGTGTACCATCTATCAAGCACCAACACGTGTGCTTGTCAAAAGTCAAGTCTTAATTAGCATGTATCAGCACCTCTGAATAACCCTAATCTGGTAGCACAGCACACAAGGAAACTTGGTGTTTGGTCCTAATCTTTGTGACCTGTAGTCTGTAGTGACCCTAGACACAAGTGCACAAACACCAGCCCAAGGTTCAAGAGATCTTTTATTCAAAGCAACATCTTTACAGGTTTTCTTATAGTACACAATATGGCTTTGTCCACCTCCTCCCTACTCCAACCCCCAACGTGAGGTGAGGTGGCTTCTTTTCTGCTGGAGCTGAGAGTATTTGTCAGTAGCAAAATGCTGGAACATTCCACTCAGAAAGCCCTCCTGGATCAGGAAGAACTGCCATACAAGAAAGGGCTCCTGCCCCAGGCAGCACCCCCTGGTGGGATGCGGGGAGTTCAAAGTTACTTCCCATCAGAACTACCCTTCCTATGCGGCCCTGCAGATGTCCAAACGTTAGAAGAGCACGTCCTCTTATCACACTGAGGGAACTGTTCTTGACAGGCAGTCTCCCTCTGTCCATATATTTTATCTTCATCCAGTCTGGGAAAGTAAATAGGAGCCATCCCAACTAAGATCCATATCCGTCTTCACCATCCTTCCATAATGTCCTCCAGGCTTGGTAAGGGACCATTCCCCATCTCAGTCAGGATGCGCATCAATCTTCACCATTCTTCCATAACATCCTCCAGGCTTGGTAAAGGACCATTCCCCTTCCCAGCCAGGATGCAAATCTATCCATTATGTCTATCGCAGCCTTCTCTAAGTTACATAAGAGCAACTGACCAATTAGGATTTTATATAAAAATAGGTGTTTGCATTTAAGGCCACATAACAGAGAGCATTCATGTGATAGTTATAACTGAGTTAATCTCTATATAAAATTCTAAGGTCATTCTATCTGTCATATGATTACTCATGAACTAATGGGACCAGAACCTTGATCTTGGTCTTGACTGAAAGCTTTATGATCTGATATGTACTAGAAATTCAAGAAAATCTAGCCAGCTGAAACCTGGTGGTTGTGATCTTTGGTTGTGTGTTTATGGTAAAGTGATTGAGAAACCAATTGATGACCATGATAATGGCAGAAAGAAAAAGAAGAGCAGCAACAACTGCTGAGTGTCAAGCACATCACAGAAGGTAATTAAGTGATGAAGAATGAGAAAGAATAAGAAGACAAAGTGGTGAAGCACACAGAGTAGCCAGAAATAATCCTGAATTTGAAATTTCAGTACTGGCAACCTGGTGACTATAAAGGATGGCAAAGTGACTTAGACTCATGTGCTTATAGCAAAGTGATTGAGAAACCAAGGGATGACTATCATAATGGTAGAAAGTAAAAGAAGAGCTGTAACATCTACGTTGAAGAAGTGCTTAACTGAAGAAGAACAAGAAAGAATAAGAAAACAGGGTGGTGAAGCATACAGAGAAGCAATGAGTTATCCTGAAAAAAAACTAATATGTTCTAGAAATTCAAAAAATAATAAGTCACAGCAAACTTGTGGCCACTTTAATGGTGGCTAGAAAAGTTTATTGCAATAAAAGCATGGTCCCTGCAAAGCCATCTACTAGTACTCCCCAAGGACACAGTACATTCATGTTCAGAATTCATTATCAAGTTAAGTAGTATTTGTATTGGCCTAACATCAAACTTTGTTAAATGTTATGAAAAGACAGCAAAGTGACAAAACCAACTGATAATCATCATAATGGTAGAAAGAAAAGGAAGAACAGCGACATCTGCTCAGCGTCAGGCAAATCAGAGAAGATCATTTACTGACAAAGAATGTGAAAGAATAAGAACACAAAATGCCGAACCACATTGACAAGCAAGAATTAATCCTGAATACTGAGCATCTGAGCAGCAGACATCAAACACGGCATACAAGACAAAGTCCAGGATCAAGAATGCAGGAAAGTCCCAGAGTCCGAAACACACAGAGACAATCAAGACGACCGTCAAATAGTTGAAACTTCTGACCTCATGAAAGCATTGCATTACATACTTACCTCGATGTTTGTTTGAAGACGACTATTGAGCAAAATTATATCGGCGATATCATCGATGCTAAGATGTATTTTTTATTGCTGAAAACAAAAGTATGTGTTGCCGAAATGCCAAAGTTCTGCTTGCTCTAGAAGAGCCACCAGAAGTAATTGAATACATTCTGCATTTTAGAGGAACTAAAAGAAGTGATCATTTAGAAAATTTAGATTTATTTTTGAATTATTTAGATTATTTTAGAAAACATCAAAAGTACCGTAGGTCCACGTGTTTCACAAGTACTGTAGTACTAAATAACAGTGACTTCCAGCAGGCCATTTAAATGTAATTCATCCCATAGAACTCCGTGTACTGAATAAGGGACTAGCTTAGCAACAGGATACTTTACAATGAAAGTAGTTAATAAGGTTAGATGTATTTGCTGATTATTATTCTAAATATAAGTAACTGAATTGTAGGCTTCATTCATCTGATTTATAATCTTAATGTTCATTTTTAAGAGTGCTTTTGAAACCAAATACCCTTACAGACAGTTCATATCTGGCTATTCAAAATAAGATAAAGAATCCTACAGTCGGCTTCCCTAGCTGAATTTCTTTTCTTTGCGCACATTTTTTTTGAAAGCATATGATGAAATACAGCAAGCTCTTGTTCCTGGTAAATAAATTAAAAGACCACTTAAATTAAAGCAGTGATTAGTTGAATGAATGGAATCCAGCAGACATCACAGGGCATACAGATTGGAACTGGCCCCTCTAACAGCACGCTGTACAGCGGCGTCTGCTCTAATCGCAGGCCACACAATAGTAACTGTGACCGGACTAAATAATTCTCATTGTTACAGCAACTAATGTCACATCAGGTCACAGAATAGTGAAAGGCTCAACGGCAGAACAGAGTCCCTGACGCGTGTTCTGGAGTCTATTTGGTTCACTCAAATGACCCCTTTTCTGGTAAGATGTCAGTGGATGTTATCGAGGTTCCTCTTGTCATGCTGCTGCAATGACTTGCAGAATAAAACACTGGAGAGAAAAGAGTAACATTAAGCAAACCCCTGACAGTGCTGAATTAAAGGCTATCTGCCATTCAGACGTGGATGTTGTTTTTTAATGTTGTGTATCAGAGTTGTGATTGGATAAGTGGTGGGTGGGAAGTTTTTCGAAGCACATCAACACCTCAGTGACTCAGGAGACCTACCAGCTAATTGGATATTCCAGTGACAGGTGGCAGCTAGGACAGGTTTAAAAATGCATTTTCTCCGGAGAGACAGCTTTGTTTACAAACTATGTCGCTGATAAACCTCAGTGAACCAAATGCCGGCTTTCACACACACAAAGGGTACACATGGGCTACGATTTCAACAGAGGCATGTGGGCTTGGGGCCAAAACACCATGCATGAAAAGAAGTGCATTCACCTACAGTCAAAAATTTGTGTTTGTTCTGTGCAGCAAATATGGCGTCTCAAATGAAATGGTTTAGGAACGAGAGCGTTGTTAATTCATGTGGAAAATGGTACCAGGGGTTCTTAATCTGGGCCCCTTGGAGACATTTAGGCCACACTAAATGCATCAAATTATTTAATAACAAAAAAGACATGTTTTTTGTGAATAATGTATGAGACAAAGCATAATAAGAGTTGTTGACTTCGTCGTTGATCCTCTGTACAACACACCTATCAGCCATGTGGAAACATTGATTAGTCTAATATTAAACTGGTTTAATCCAGCTCAGTGCTTTAACACCCATAAGCCTATCCCAATGTAACACTAAAACCAACCAGTCCATGACAGGGCACACTCGTGCACACTGGAAAGCTTGGCATGAGCCAACAGTGACGATTTGGGCAGCAGAGTAGAGTGTAATCAACATTGCATTACAGCATCAGCCTAATAAGTACATGTTGTAACAGTAGTCTTGTGTGTTTGGTGTCATTGTCTGGTTGTATCTTTTCATCATTACAATAAAGAAACTGAATAGGTATTAGAAACCATATGAATTACCTGGAAAAAAGCACCTGACTCAGACGGCCAATAAAAGCTTAAAGGGGAGGAGCTGACCATTCCTAAAAAGGTGACGGTGGAGGTGCAGTAGCAACAGAGAGGGAAGAAGAGAGGCAAGGAGCAGCGGCAGAGAAAATGCTATGGATATTACATGGAAAACTACGCTGCATACAGAAGGAGTCAGGTGAACCCGGGTTCATTCATGGAAGGCAAGAGCTCTTGACAGCATCAAGGATCATTTTACCTTTTTATGGAGAACATAGGGGAGGACATGACATGCCAGTCTCCGGAGATAGTGTCAGATACCCTATTGATTCAGAATGCCAGTCACTCTGTACAAGTCACCAACTCTGCCTCCAGCAAAACAATCACAGACCATCACACTTCCTCCTCCATGTTTGACAGTTGGTGTCACACACTGAGAAACCATCCTTTCACCAACTCAACACCATGTGTGATGAACTGATGAATTCAAAATTGGATTCATCTGTCCAAAACTCTTTCTTCCAGTCAGTCAGCAGTAGTCCACAGTTGGTATTTCAGGGCCCTATTTTGTCCTTTAAGAAATGCCTATGTTACTGCCACTCACCCTGACAAACCTGCAGCACAAAGTCTCTTATTCACAGTAGAAACTGACACTTGCTTTTTTCGACCACTGCTAAGTTGTGCTTGAAGTTGTTGTGCTGTGAGGTGCCTGCCATCATGCAAACTGGTGACCCTCAAACACGTGTCTTCTGATTGGGTTGTGACTTTGGGTCCTCCAGAGCTCTTCCTTTCAGAGTTTCTTCCAGTTTCCAATTGACTTTGGATTGTGTAGGACACCACTGGATTCACTGACACTATGATTTTTTTTTTTTTTTGCAGTTTCTCTAAATGAAAGGCCTGCACTTCTGAGGTTAATGCTGTCCTGTCTCATTTCATTTGTTAATTGCCATTTTTCTTGCCATTATCACTGGAATTTACAACTTTCTACAGTGTAATATTGTTCAAGTAGGACTTCACAGGGTGTAGTGACACAGTTTGTTCCAACTCTGCTTTAAGACACACAGAGGGGTTTTGAGTAATCAGCACAAGTCGAGATACCTGTGCAAATTGTTTGCTTCAACTTGCAAGGCTTAATTTACTTCAATTGCTGCAAAACATCTGTAGGTTGTAAGCTATTAGCTATTCTCTGAAGAGATTTTGATAACCTAAACTTTAAATTTAAGGCACTGGAGTACTGCTTCCTTTTTCACCATTTTAGGTCCTTCATTGCATTTCAACTGATTAAATTTAAAGAAACATCTGAAAAACTGAGGTGTCCTAAAACTTTTGACCATTAGTATATACGAGGGGGGACCCAAAAATAACCGGAATTTTGTTGTTGTTAGGTTGGTACTTGTAGTACGTGGTAGGGTCGCTAGGGCGATCTAGTTACACTCCTCACAAGTCAGTCTGCCAAGTGCCATCAGTCTGGAAGGTTGTGCTTGTGTTCAGTGAATTTTGTAAAAGTAGTTTTGTGGAAGCGTCATTTTTTTACGATGGCCAATTATCGTGAGCAACGCGCGGCAGTAAAATTTTGTTTTCTTCTTGAAAAAAGTGTTGCAGAAACTATTGTTATTGAAACGGTATGACAACCCTGAACCACCCACCGTACTCACCGGATTTAGCTCCGTGTGATTTCTTTTTGTTCCCTCGGATGAAAAAAGACTTGAAAGGAAGGCGTTTTGCTGACATCGAAGAGGTAAAGCAAGAAACGACCAGAGCATTAATGGGCATTACTTCAGACAAATTTAAAAAATGTTTCGAACAATGGAACAAACGGTTAGATAAGTGTATTTCCGCCAATGGAGAGTACTTTGAAGGAGACTAATTGTAGTTTGCACAGAAAATTAAATTAAACACGTTTTAAAAATATTTCCGGTTATTTTTGGGTCCCCCCCTCTTATATATATATATATATATATATTGTGGAGAATGGCCAGCCGTTTATCCCGGCCAATACCCCCAAGCCGCCAGGTGGAGCCCTCCTTGCAGCATGGAGGTCCCCAGAAGACCAGCAGGGCATCATGGACAATGGAGTTTTTATGCACAGCCCTGCTGGATGCCATGGGGGCCACTAGGGGATGCTGTAGGGAGGAGTAATGGATTTTTTCCCTACGCCCCGTTAGCACACGTCGACAAGAGGAATGCCGTGCTTCCGGGGTGAAGAAAAGAACTTGTACCTGACCCAGAAGTGATTGAGAGTCAATTGGACTGGGGATTAGGAACACTTCCGGGTCAGGAGATATAAAAAGATTGTGGGAGCTCCCAGACGGCGAGCTGAGTTGGGAGGCAGGGTGGCTAAGCGTCTGGGAGAGGAGGATTGTTATTTGTGATTGTTTATTGTTATTGAGAATTGTGGAGAGGAGCGTGCTTTGTGCACTTTATTATTATAATAAATCTTATTATTGGACTTTTACCTGGTGTCTGACGTGTGGTCTGAGGGTACAAGGGTGCGATAGTCACACACTTGTGCATGGGAGGCAGCTAAAGTGCCTGAATGAGGGTAATTCCACGACAGACCAGTAGGTGGTGTAGTATGCTGATCCTTTCTCTCTTTCCACTGCAGACCGATTACGGGAAATTCCATCTGGGTCCAATGACCTCACTTCCTCTGTTCTCCCTTGAAACAGCCATCTTTTCCTCCTTAAATCCGTCCTGTTTTGGACTCGAATCTGTATACAATGTAATCCAAATTTATTTATTTTGCAGCCAGGAAAATTATACGAGTGCCCCAATCCTTTTTTCGACTCTTTTGTCTCATCTTTGACAATATATATATGCTTAATAGTTAGTATTCGGCACCCTTTTTTCTCCAAATATAGTCCTGCACATTTTGGCCAAAAAGTTCTATTTTGACTTCATCAGGCCACAGGACCTTTTTATAATAATGCATCAGGATTGTTTAGATGTTCAATTGCAAATTTCAGGGGTTGAATTTTGTGGCTAGGATGCAGGAAAGGTCATATTTGTTCAGGTTAGTTCAGGTGTCGCTACACAGTTTAATAGCGCACTACCACTTCAGAGTCGGCTAAATCTTCCTGAAGGTCTTTTGCAGTCAAACAGCAGGTTTCACTTGCCTTTCTAGCAACCCAACGATCAGTTCTTTCAGAATGTTTTCTTGGTCTTCCAGGCCTCAACTTGACCGCCACCATTCCTGTTAACTACCATTTCTTAATAACGCTACAAACTGAGGAAACAGCTATCTGGAAATGCTTTGCTATCTTCTTGTAGCCTTGTCCTGCTTTGTGAGCATCAATTATTTTATTTTTTCAGAGTGAGAGGCAGCTGCTTAGAGGAGCCCATGGCTGCTGATAGCTAGGACAAAGTCTGAGGAGTCAGAGAATTTATACAGCTTTGCAATCTGCATCACATGGGATTTCCTAACAATGACTGTGAACAAGCCATAGCCATAATGAGCTAACAAAGGTCTGAGACCACCTTGGGAAAAGTTATCTGAGACCTCAAATATCTTGCGGTGCCCAAATGTTGCATATGCTCCTTTCCTTTTTTCACTGTGCAATTGTAAAAAAACAAAAAAATGACACTAATCTTACATAAAATGCTGAAAATAAATGTGTCCTCTTTAACTTTATGCCTTTGGGTGATCAGTTCACCTTCTGGTCACATAACTATTCACAGTAATAGACATTTTAAGCAAGGGTGCCTAAACTTTTGCATGCTACTGTATGTGTGTATATATATATATATATGTGTGTGTTTGTGTGATTGTGTGTGTATAGCTTTAGCCAGGTTATTTCATCAGTCAGTGTTCATTAAGTCAGCATTCCTGCCTCAGAACACCAGAGGCTCGGGTTTGATTGCCATCCAGGATAAGGTCTCTATGGAGTTTTATGTTTTACCTATTCCTGTATGAATTAGTATGACTGAGTGTGTGAAAATAATCAGTTTTAGGATTGAATACTGTAAATGTACCATGGATCATTCTTACTTAACAAAATGTATTCATTCTTATCTGTGCTGAAGAATAAATTGAGCTCGTCCAATTTGACCAGGTTTACAGTTTCTGATGCCTTTAAAATGTTTTGTTTCAATGTAATTTTGCTAGGAAACAATGCATTCATATTTGACATGTTAAGCTAATATCTAATGATATTATCAAAACTGAACAAAAACATATTTACCAAATGATAGCCCCCATTTTTAAATTAAATACCTTATTACTAATTTTCTTGTACAGGAAGTTGTAACACATTGAAATTGTAAGTGTTTAAGTAAAACCATATCCTAGTAAAAGGTTTGTGAAGAATCAGATAAGAGCAGCAACCAGAGCACATACCCATATAGCTAACATCAGCTAACCATTTTGGACCAACAGTATACTTTTACGAAATCACAATGGTCTTCCTCTTGGGTTTTGTTTTGTAATTTTTTATATTTTGTTTCCTTTTTCCCAAACTGCTTTCTTTTTGCTGTTTATTTGTTTTTTTAGTTGTGTCAATCATACAGTATTTTATCAGTCTTGTTTATTTTCAACAATTCCTCTTTGTGCTTTGTTAAACTCCTTAGCGTTAAATTTTTTCTAAAAAAAAAAAACACATGAAAAGCATTGCATTTTTTGGCTTGAAAAAATGACATTTTTATTAAATCTCATCATTTTACTGTAAAACATGCAAAACACTAAAAGTATAAAGTCAGAAGTGTAGAAAGTTTAATGATGATACATATAATAATAATAATGATGATGAATAATAATCATAAATAATAATGTGAACAGCACACTGCACATGTGCGAGTGACACGAGGGTCACTTTTGGATTCATCAGAATCACTTTCAGTTTCACTCTCCTTTTTAATTTCGCTGCCTGTAAAGAGATTCACCTCATCATCACTGCTGATGAGGCATTTGTTACGAGATGTCATTAGGAATCTAGGAGAAGACGTGTCTACACCATTGCCCAAGTAAAGCTCAGCACTAACGCTCTTGACACTTTTACAGCCCAAGTAAACCTCGGGTCTTAGGCAAGATACGTCTATATCATTGCCCAAGTGATACTCAGGACTAACACCCTTAGTAGAGGGGTGAGACCTCTGGTTGGATAACAGCTCTATATAAATTTCATTCAGCCACTACTTCATTGCAGTGACATTTTTTTCATTGCTATATTCCCTGGATTCTTTGTGCTTCACTCATTTGTAAGGTTAAGGGGCTTTCTTAAAATGCATTGGCTTAATTATTGTGGAAATACTTAATAGGTTGTGGTGTTTTGCCCTTGTTATAATTATTTTATTATTTAGATTTTTTATATTATGATAATTCTGTTATTATACTTACATTTAGTCTTTTAAATGTATTTTTTCAGTTTTGTTGTATGTGGTGTAGCATGGCGAATGAAGAGGCAGGGCTAAAGCCAAATGCTTGAGGTGCCAACCAGGTAAACCCAAAAAAGAAAACTTTCAAACAAAACACATGCTTGTTGAGACAATTCCCCTGGTAATGGTGTTTGTTTAAAGGACACACGCTCGCTGTCTCATTCTTTCTCTCTTGCTCGTTTGGGCGATCAGGTCCAAAATGAGATGCTGTCTTCCAGGAATGTCTCCCTTTTATACTGAGCAGACTGGAAGGGGCGGAGCTTCCTTGGCTTTGTTGTCCTCAAGGGGCGGAGCTTCATTGCCCTCAAGGGGCGGTTTCTCGAGGCTATGAGGGAAAAAATGAGACAAAACTGTAAGCGTCAGCGCCGCCTCTCATCCTGGGGTGGTACCACATACCTTAGGTGAGCCTAGAAGGCAACCCCCTGGCCCACATGCGTGACAATGGTTAACTTTAATATTACAGGAAATCATTTTTCTTTAAATACATTAATTATTTTTTTAAATAATTTACTTTAATAATCACATTGCATCATGGCCAGGGTGTTTGATGGTTTTCCATCTCTTCTCTTACCAAAATTCATAATCCAAACTCTGTCCTGTTATGCCAAAAACACCACCATGGTTGGAAAATTCATTTGTTGTGCAAAATTTTATACATTCAAAAGCCCATCTTTCTTACTTTTGGCTTTTTATTATTTTTTAACTATTCAGTATCATTTATTTGCAGTTAGAAAGGCCTGATTGTTATATCAGAAAGTTTAAGCGGAGCTCCGTGTAAAGAGCCTTTAGCTCTTGATCAGCATAAACGTCACCTCCGAGTACATAAAGCAGTTTTCAATGTCATCTCTATTGGCTGAGACATGCAAAGACAACTTCAACAACTTTCAATAAGCATTATAGCAACAGCCAGCATGTTTTTGATCAGACTGGTGAATAAAGGCTCTTGGAGATGGATTGTTAGCCAGGGGGATTAAACAGTTTGTGAAGACAAGTCGTTTGCCACATTGACAGATGCAGTACGTGATCTCTTCTTTTAAAACCAAGTGTTTTGGCTTGTTTAGAAGTAAAAATGCAAACCCATAACATATTGCCTAAGAATTTGACTTGAGGCAGAGCAGGTGATATCAAGCAGCTAGGAATCAAAATGTTGAAGCATTGCTTGTGCTAAAAGATTCAAGCTCCTTCCTTGATGTTCAATGACTCTTTTGCGAAAAACAATCACTTTTTATAACTCTGTGTCTGAGGAAAAATCCAAAAGAAGGACTGTGACCGGAGCAGGAATAGCCTCTTTAAAATCACAAATCAGGTTGCATCATTAACACCGTTAAGGAAATTTCACTTCACCTATAAGCACCCTAATCAACCGTAATACCACCCTAATAAACCACCATCTCTGTTTCATGAGTAATAATAATATATTACATTTATATAGCATTTGTCTTGCAACTTAAACAGAGGGGAACCATTTCAACCATCTCCAATGTGTAGCACCCACCTGGATGGCAGCCATTATTGCACCAGTACACTCACCACACATTAGCTACTAGGTGGTGAAGGGGTGAGAGAGATACAATACAATACAATTTATTTTTGTATAGCTCAAAATTACACAAGAAGTGCCGCAATGGGCTTTAACAGGCCCTGCCTCTTGACAGCCCCCTAGCCTTGACTCTCTAAGAAGACAAGAAAAAACTCCCCAAAAAACCCTTGTAGGGAAAAAATGGAAAGGCAGTTCAAAGAGAGACCCCTTTTCAGGTAGGCTGGGTGTGCAGTGGGTGTCAAAGAGAAGGCGGTCAATACAATACAATACACAGAACAGAACAAATCCTCAATACAGTATAAAAATAAAAATATTACAAGTACGTAGCAGAATTTAACAGTACAGTAGATGATATCACATAATATGATTTGGATTTGTTCAGAGTCCTGGAGACCTCAGCCATCAAGCTGCCTCCCCCAATTGGCCATTCCACATCTGAGTCAAAACTGGGCCATCCAATCCGATGAAAGGACCCCTCTACCCAATGATTCATGCGATCCTCCATCAGAGATTACTTTACCTTAGACAGGCAAAACCACTTGGCAGGTGGGCAGTGGCACCAAGTGCCACATTTGAGTACCGAGAAATAGAATAGGTGAGGGTTAGCAACAAGTTATAACTATCATGCTACTTATTTTTTAGTGCTAATGACCAAAAACAGAGATGCAGTCTGTACAGTTAATTAGCAGCTCTAGTCAGGGTGTGCTAAACTGAAGTAGTGAGTCTGAGTTTGAAAGCTGAGACCGAAGGGGCATCTCTTATAGTAGCAGGCAGACCATTCCACAGTTTAGGGGCCCTGTAACTAAGAGCTCAACCTCCTACTGTTATTTTATTATCCTTGGACTCATAAGCAGACTGGCATCTTGAGATCTTAATGTGCGCTCTGGTTTGTAAGTCATGATAAGTACAGACAAGTAAGCTGGACCTTGGCCATTTAAGGCTTTATATTTTAAAAGGAAGATTTTGAAATCTGCCCTTAACTTAACTGGGAGCCAGTGTAAGGATTTAAGAACTGGAGTTATATGTTAATATTTGCTTGTTTTTGTAATAATTCTTGAAGCAGCATTTTGGATTAATTGGAGATAGACAATTAGACACAGGGGATGATTAGGGTGGGCAGAATAGACAGGGTCTTGATGGGAAATTTAACCAGGACATCAGCATATACCCTACTCTTTATGAAGGATGCGAAGGGATCTTTAATACCCACAGAGATTCAGCACCTTGGTTTTATGTCTCACCTGAAGGACATCACCATTTTTACAGCACAGTGTTCCCGTCGCTGCACTGGGGCATTGGGATCCACTTTCAGACCACAGGGAAAGTGCCCCCTGCTGGCCTCACTAACACCTCTTTCAGCAGCAACTCAACTTTTTCCAAGATGGTCTCCCATCCAAGTGCTGGCAGGCCCCAGACATGCTTAGTTTCAGGTGGATGGCCTGTTCTGAAACGCAGGTGTATGGCTGCTAACAATAAGCCTGACACTAAGCAGACAATATAAATAGTCCAAAAATTTTATGCTAAAGATCTTTTAGCCTTGAGCTGTGCATTGTGTTCAGGCAGAGGTTTTATGCCTGAAAACTTTTGATAGCCAACAGACTGTAAACTGAGTAATTATTTTGTTCACTGACCCCTACATACATTTAGACCCCTTCAGTTTCTGCACGTTTTGTTATGTTGCAGCTTTATGTTAAAATTAATTAAATTATTTTCCCCTCATCAAGCAACACTCAAAACCCCAGACAAAAATACATACTAGCTGTGTAAGCCCATGTTGCAAAAAGTCCGGGGTCCTAGAAACTATTGAAATCGTCAGAAAAAAATTGAAATGTAGAGATGTCAGGTAATTGAAAGGAACTACTCTGGGCATCTCTCTCCTAGGATGATTCGGTTTGCTGACGTGCTATCATCGCTTGTGCATTAGCGGCTAAGCGACTTTGTGAATTTCCCCTTGGGGATTAATAAAGTATCTATCTATCTGTCTTTCTTCTGAGGTTTCGTTTTGTCGATGTGCTCTCCTCACTTGTGTATTAGCTTCTTTGAAAGCAATGTTTCGTCTCTCTTGCTGGCACTATGGGAATTGACTTGTGTTCTTCCAGCTGTCCACACCACATGACAAGATGTGACTCAGTTCTTACTTGGCTGCACTGCTCTTGTTTGGTGTTACGATGGTACTTCATATTTTATTTTTTACCTTTCCTTTGTATTTTTTAAATTTTCCTCATCAGGTAAGGTATTTTCAGTAGGGTAGTAGTTTCTTGTTTCGATACTTCTTTGACTTTATTAAATATGTCATTTTGTCTGTATATTTGTTGCCTTAGGGTCACTACCATTTCCCTGACAATAACCACACGCAGTGTGTGACATCATCCAAGCCACAGGTTAACGTGTCATTGTCAAAGCCCTGTCTTTAAATGAGATTGCGTTTAACTCCAAACACTTCAGCACTACAAATGAATACTCACCTGGTTCTTTTGGCTAACAGCTTTCAACTACATCTTTTTTGATTTTGATTTTTGGTTCACGTTTAGGGTTTGTCAAGAAGATTTCTGAATTACTGGTTTTGATTTTGGCTTATCTAAAAGAAACATTTCCTCTGCTAACCCTTTTCATTACTCAGTGCTACCTTTGGGTGGCCTTTGTACCCTGGGCTTCCTATGACTCTTTGGGGCACGGCTTTCAATGGTTTCCAACTGTCACCTGGGAAAAAATAGCATTTTCTGAGGCATCAAGAGTTTCTCATATCTTTCCACAGTTGAACCATCATGTCATATGAATGATGCCATCAGAAACAAAATCCTAGAAGAGAGGACGTCCAGGCTGTGTGGAGAAGCCTTATGCTTAAACAGTCCTACTTAGCTGCAAACCTAAACACCTCCAGAAGTTAAGAGATGCACAGTATTTATGAAGCACCGGTACATGTGCACTTGAGATGAACAGACTTCCCATGGCCACCTCATAAAAGTGTAGATTCTTACACTACTGTTTGTTGCTTACACATTCATAATTTCCTCAGCTTCTTGCTTGAAGTTAAACGGCTGTGCAATTGTACCACCTCATCTCCACCTAGTCTCTCCCAAACAACACATACGGTAACCGTTCTTTACTTTTTCAATAAAAGATGGGTAGATCTGACCAGGGGACAGAAGAATACCAGTTTCATCTAATTCTTTATATTTGTTTTGCTTAGCAAGAGAAAGAAAAGGAAAAGCATGACCACATATTAGAGCAGGGATCTCAAACTGCACTCCTGGAGGGCCGCAGTGGCTGCAGGTTTTCATTCTAATCATTTTCTTAATGAGTGACCTGTTTTTGCTGCTAAGTAACCTCTTTTGAATTAAATTTAATTGACTTCTTTTTTAAGATTTGTTCCCTGGAATTTCTTCAATGTTCCTCTGAATTGCTTCATTGGGTTAGGGTTAGGGATCTTTAAACAGAAAGAATTGAATGAGAGCCAACAGAAGACCAACTAAGTCAGGCCCTCAAACTCCAACCAATTTCACTCCAACCAGTTGCTTAATTAGGCGCCATGTCTTGTTGTTAATTAAACTCGTTCTTTAATTTAATGGCTTGTTGCTGCTCTCATTGTGCAATAGCAGACATTTCAGAAATTGTTGATTTTCACTTTTCTAAGAGCACTGTTAAAATGTTTTGTAGACCTGAACAGATCAGCATTCCTGAGACCTTCACCCTTTTTATTTTCAGATATTGCATGATGGCCACAGTTTGCTGGTCAAGTTTTGGTTCATTTTGTATCTCATTATTGTTTGGCTGCTAATTAAGGAAAAAGAAATAATTAAGGGGTCTGAGTCTTCAAGAGCAAGTCCATTCAAATTAATTCAAAAGTCAGGTTACTAGTTAAGAAAAGGCTTAGAATGAAAACCTGCATCCACTGCGGCCCTCCAGGACTGGACTTTATCAAAGACCCCTGTATTAGAGGGACTGTGGTATTAGAGGGACAGGGACCCCATTTCCAGAAAATGAATGAATTATCCACACAGTAAGAAAGAACAGTATGCAATCTTTTACTTCAAAATCGTTATGTAGTGTGATAGGGTGTATGGCTTTCGGAAGCGTAATTGGCTGGAGGAAAATATTGCTGATGTTCATGTGGCACCTTAAAATCTAAGCCACCTCCACATATTTCTATATAATTAATATATGTCTGTCAGTAAGTAAAGCATTGTAGGGTGTATAGAAATAAAGAAAAGACGAAGATTCAAGTCAGTGACACGGTAATGAGCCAAACATCAGAGGAACAGGGGTAAGAATCAGGAGCATATCAAGCAATTCTGTGGAAAATACCCAACTGCAAGTGAAATAGCACAATATCAAAACACTGTGGAAATAATTGGACCTTTGCAGGTTGTGCAGAGAGCACATGTGGATAAAATGCACCTCGGTGCTTACAAAAGCCTAGTGGTGTCAACTGCACAAAGGCTGCCAGGCTTTATTCTCTCCACTCTAAGCCAACATCTTCATTGCTTGCATAAATGACCTGGCGCAGTTTATCTTTCTGACATCCCCCCAGGTTTGCTATCATGAAATCCATAAGCCATACTGTCTGAGCTTGTCAAGTGCCATCTAAAGCTCCTCTGTACGCCTCCAATGCTCCTCGTCTCACGGCCTCAAAGGGATGAGTTACCCGGGACCGAGGAGAAACTGTGAACTCACAGCTGCATCAACCTCCGCACAGACTATTATGTCTGTCCCTTAAAGAGACTGACGTGAAACAATTAGCTAACAAAATTATTTGCAGGGTTTTGTTGTATATTCCTGCTTATTCATTGATTTAGTTGACACCCTGATTGCATAAGCAGAACAGCTTCCCACGTGAGGAAGGAATAGCAGTGGCAAGGGTGCAAAACAAACATACTGTACATAAAAAGTCTGACGCATACTTGTATGTGTTTTCTGTGTACGCTGTTCCAAGCTGTCAAAATGGAAAGCTTGCAAAAACCAAACAAAGTGGTTTCTGAAAGGTCCTTCTTGTACTCTCTCAGCATGTGCAAGAGGGAAGTGGGCCTTGCAAGCACTCACTCTGTGCTCATAGAGGTAAAATAACAACACACAACTGACAAAACATCACACAACACGGCATTTTCAATCCCGCACAATTTAATTGAGGGTCGTGGTGGCTGGATTCTGTCCCGGCAGCTTTGAGTGCAAGGCAGGGAGCAGTCCATATTGTGAGGATCAAGTCCAGATCAATGGACTGATGTCCATTGAGCAAAGACTTGCTTGGTATTACTTCTTACTTACTTAATGTGATGAATAGTGGTAACCATAAAAAATAAGCAACACACAGTAAATTGTACTAAACTGCAAAAAACAAAAAAACAAAGAGAAAGAGAGAAAAAGACAATTCAGGGAGCAAGGTTTAAACTTTACTTTAGTTCATTGCCAAAGTAAATAATCCAGTACTGCCAAAACAATGGATTCAAAAATTCTTCAGAGTAAAGAACAGTTTAATTACTAAACTGTGTTAGGCTAGTTCTGTGTTCACAGTCGGTTCTTGTGTTGTGTTTTATTGCTGCTGGTGAGACTCCATATCTATCTATCTATCTATCTATCTATCTATCTATCTATCTATCTATCTATCTATCTATTGCCTGGATGAATTTGAGAAACTGTTATCTGCAAAAATTAACTGGGATAAAAGTAATGTATTTTTAATTGGTGACTGGAGGGATGGGGACCCACTGGGCCCGCCTGGTGGTCTTAAGTGGAACAGGAGAGTTTTCAGATCCCTGGGGGTGTTTTTAGGACAGGGAGGAGTAGCTGAAGAAAACTAGGCACACTGGGTGGTAAAAGTTCAAGCCAGACTGAAGAAATGGAAATACCTTCAAAAAGAGATCTCCTGTCGAGTCAGGGTCCTCATTATTAATAACTTGATAGCCTCCATGTTCTGGCATAAGTTACAATATGTTGACCCCCCAATATCTGTCATCAAAATCATCCAGGGCATTGTTTTGGATTTCTTTTGGGATGGCCTACATTGGGTGCAGCGAAGTGTCCTGTATCTGCCTGTCTAGAAGAAGGCAGTCAGGAACTCATTGACATGTTGAGCAGGATGGAGGCCTTTACGTTGCAGGCGTTACATCGGCTCTTATACGGCCCCGAGTACCTGCCGTGGAGACAACTGACCTTTGCCTTATTTCGTGGAGTAAGAGGCTTAAATTTCGCTGAACATTATTTTTTATTACACTCTGCCAACTTTGTTAGGTCTGATCTGCCGGAGTTTTATCAATCCGCACTTTAAGTCTGGCACAGAAAATTCAGGAGGACCAGGCTAAATCTAGAGAACATTTTTTGGTTCATGGAAGAACCTTTAGTATGGAATCCTCTTTTAGACTGTCCGCTATTGTTTTCTGAATCATTTGTATCAATTCTTTTAAACAAAAGAATTTTGAAAATAAGTAACCTGATTAATACAAACATGAGGTGCTGGCACACCCCTGCCCACCTAGCGACAGTCCTGGGATCAGATCAATACGCCTGTATGACCTTTTTCTCACTCAGGTAAAAACAGGACTGAGGAGGTTAGGTTCTCTGTGTGCCGAGTACTTCACAGGTGAGGGGACAGCAGAGGCAGAGATGACATCGCCTGCGATTATCGTAAAGCCAAATGTCACTGACCACACTGACAGACCTGGACACCTTCTCAAGTTTGGTACTCTAGTTGAGAAAGACTTTGAACTGTTTAACAAAAAAGAACTGTATAAACTGTGTATCAAAGTGATATTTTATAATCAGTTAAAAGAGTTGCCAGATACACTGTGGAGGAAAGAACTGCAGGTCTCCAAGAACGTCACACCATCATGGAGGGTTTTCTATAAACTCCCATTGCATAAAAGACTTGGGGATCTGTAGTGGAGGATAACACACTGTGCCGTAGCCACAAACTCATTTCTGAATACAATTAAAGCTTCAGAGACTGACCAGTGCCCATTCTGTTATACGAAGGAGACCATCTTTCATCTTTTCATTCACTGTGAATGGCTGAGGTCTTTGTTCATGTTCTTAGCAGGTCTTCTTAGTGGTTTTGGGTTTAAGTTCTCAAAAATTAACTTTGTCTTTGGTATTAATTATAATCAAAAAAATAGGAATAAATGTGTTATTGGGAATTTCCTCTTAGGACATGCCAAGTTGGCAATCTTAAAAACGAGGAGAAATAAAGAGAAAAACCTCATGGGGACCGACGCTCTGCTGCTCTTCAGAGTTTTAATCAAAAGTAGACTGAAACTCGAATTCATGTATCACAAACTAACGAACAATTTAGAAATGTTCAGCAACATGTGGGGGACACGACAGGTACTGTGTGCTGTGGAGGGGGACAAACTGGTGCTCAACTGGGAATGACAAGAAAGTAGTGGTAGGAATCCACAACATGTTTTTATTATTGTGCAGAGTAGGAGGAGTGTAAAGGGGGTGTAGTGGTGGTCTTTGTGTTATAATGAATTGTCAATTTTTTTGATTTTCTTATTAATGTGTGTATTAGGAGGAGTCTAAAGGGGGAGTAGTGGTGGTAGTCTGATAGATGCCTTTTTGTTTTATCCTATCTATCTATCTATCTATCTATCTATCTATCTATCTATCTATCTATCTATC
>JANRMT010062817.1:24665362-24692776 GCA_026402145.1 Polypterus bichir lapradei
AAAATTCCTTCTATTTAAAATTTAAATAGAACTTGAACAAATACGATGGTTCATAATATCCACGCAGACTTGCACGTAAGAGCGGGAGTTATCCATTTTAACAAGCAGCGTCTTGCACTGATACAAAATAGCTGTGTGTGTATATATGTAGATATGTATGTATATGTATATATATGTTTATATATGTGTGTGTGTATGTGTATATATATGTATTTGTGTGTATATGTGTGTGTGTGTATGTATATGTATGTGTATATATGTAGATATATATATATGTATGTATATATGTGTGTGTGTATATATATATGTGTATATGTATAGATATGTATATATATATGTTTATGTGTGTGTGTGTAAATATATATATATATATTTATATATGACAGCAACACTCATCACTCACAACAGTGACAAAACAATTACATTGACAATCATGTTACGTTATTTTCAAAATGTTTCCTTTTCTTTTTCATTGCTTCTTTAACACACTACTTCTCCGCTGCGAAGCGCGGGTATTTTGCTAGTCCAAACAATAAAATATATAAATAATTATGTCCGTAGCAGGTGGGAAAGACCTCTGTAGTGCTCCATAGATTACATGAGTAGAATTAGCCTTCTGCTAACTTCTGCTGAAAATACCCCACAAGCAGACCACTGTGTCATGCAAAGGATATAAGAAATTGTTCATGATAGCCAGCAGCTTAGTCCAAATTCTCCTCTCTGCTCTTGCTACCAGAGAGTCCAGGCTGCTGCCCAGAAAAGAGTTTGTCTCCCTAATTGACGTATTACTTCTGTTAGCACCTCCTGTTCTCACATTACTGTTCTAGCATACCACTAGTTAAAGGAGCACACTTGCAACTACAGGCTAGCAGATGATATCAAGAAATGCTCGGCCCACCCAGTCTCCCCTGAGGAATTCACTCCAGTTGATACCACATATCTCAGGCGCTTTTCCTCCTTGAGATGAGAGTATCGGTTCTCAAACTTTTCCCACTTGCTACCACAAAACATATCACACTGGCAACCACACACTAGACGAACATATAAATAAACAGGAATTAATTATTTTTAGACTTTCCACAACCACATGCAGTTTTCACACTTGCAATCACAGAGTGGAAGAACAACATAAAGAAATGCTCAACTCATCCTTTTTCTGCTGAGGAATTCACTCTGATTCACGCAAAACCTCTCAGGTGTGTGTGTTCTCTTTGAGACAATAATAGAAGCACTCAAACTTTTTACACTTGTAACCACAGAACGCTTCACACTTATAACCACAGACTGGGACATCATATAAAGAAAAGCTTGACCAACCCTTTCTCTGATCAGGAATCCACTCTGGTTAATGTCACACCTTTCAGCTACTCATCCTCCCTGAGATGACAGTAGTAGGACTCAAACTCAAGACTTTTGTATTGCAGAGCAGCCATCTCTGCCTGTGTATCGAATGATTTTTCCTTTAGATGGCTGTTTTGTAATTCCCAACACCCCAAGTTTGACTAAAGTTAGGCTGTCTTTGAGAGGATGAACATCTAATAGGGGACATTGCCCTGATTAACTTCCTCAGCAGAGGCAAATGATGCCATGTTCTGGATTCTCTCAGGGGATGGGTGAAACCAAGGGGAAGAGACAGATTTCGCTTTTGCCAATGAGGCAAACTTTAATAATGAAGGGTAAAGGAACTTTTCCTTAGCACAGCTAGAAAAAAAATCTGCTCTGAAATTTCAGGGCCTGAGTTTGACTTTGCTACAGCTTCAGGGAGGATGAGCACTGGTCAATGAAGTCATCCACAAACCTGTTCTGTTTCCCCATTCCTGCCCACCACTTATTCACCCAGGAGTGTAAGTAGGGGGGAATGAGAAAGTACATGGTTCATAATTCTGTCTATTATTAATCAGTTGGAACTGTCATAAAATACATTGGGGGGGTTAAAACTGTAATCCTCACCGGCTCTTCCTATGTATACGGCTATTTATTTTCAATTATGGTCATCTGAAAATGTTCATATGTGATCTGTCTTAGAATTGAGTTTGAAGTGCAGCTCATATAGGAAGTGAATAGGAAGGAGAACCAAGAGTATTTTTTGGGGAGCGCCAGTGTTTCTGACTATGTGCCGTGACACATAACTATTATATCACAAACTGTGATCCCACTTGTCAATGGGTCAGTAATTTAAGACACCAACAAAGCTGAACAATGAATCTGCAGTATCGAAAGTGGTTTCTAAGCACAGCCTACTGTACATCTAATCTGAGAATGTACACTATATGTCATAATCAAACTGGAAAGTCTGCCTCATTGCAATTAACCTTGGTGTTGTGCGATGAGTCGGGAAAGGAAGCTGATATTTTCCAAATAGAATGTAGCTTCATTGTACGTGAGAGAACTGGTAGAAATTAAAAAGAAGTTCATTTATCCCAGGAGGGACTGCCTCAATCAACGGGTTATGGGAATTTACAGGCTCTTTTAGAAACTTCTTGCACAGCACACCCCAAAAATAAGTATAAAAGTCTTCCTCCTTCTCCATCCAACTCCTCTTCCTCCAAGCAAGTGTCTTCCTCTGCCTCCTGACTCCGACTCCCTGAGGTGAGGCGGAACGACTCCTTTTATTTAGTACTCTCCAGAAGCACATCTGCTGTTAGGGCATGGTCCATTGGAAGAACTTCCAGGTCATGTGGACGTCCCACAAAGTAAGGTCCACAGATCTCTGTAGAACCCCTTCGTAGCACCCACCGGACTGGTGGACTACAGATCCCAACATGCCCTATGGGTGTTTGTATGAGTGCCATACACCAAGGATGTTGCCATCTTGTGTCTCAGGGGAGCAAATAATTCATATATTTTATATCACCGTTTCCTTCTGGCATAATGGCCTCCAGGCAAGGCAAGGGTCCTCGACTGAGCCATTCAGGTATGTCAGCTTTTTGCCTGTGTCAATGGCACCTTCTTCCCATCTCCTGGTTGAGGAAGGGAGCATCCTACCTTTGTTTCTCTCCCAGTATTGATTTAGCTTTCCAACCACATAAGGAACGTTGAACCATCCTAGCTGGGTTGATAGCTCAAACCTGCCATTCTTTACACCACATTTCCATGTTCTATTAGAAGAACTGACTTTAAAGTGACAGCTGTGATCCACTTTTCTAATTCCTTTCGAAATTATAAAATTTCAATTACATCTTAATCTCCCTTTGCTTAAACTGAGAAGGTTCTACTCCTTCAGTCTCTCTTCATTAGTCAGACCCCTCAGTCCCAGAATCCACCTAGTGTGCTGCTATGTCTGTTTTGGAAAATGGAGACCAAACCTGTACATAGTACTCCAGGTTTGACTTCACTAATCTGTTATATAACTTTAGCATATTTTACTGTGAGGGCCAATTTTAGAAAGTTAATGTTAACATTCACATAAGTGTTTGCCTATTCTGAATAGGAAGTAAGTTTGATATAGTTACTTAGATAATGGTACTAATTACTACTGGTAATCTTTTAACCACATAGCTTATCATGTAATAGAATCCTTTCACTTACACTTGTAATAAGACTAATTAGTCAGTTAGGAACATAGTCTCTCTGGCAGAAGAATGAACTATTAGATTTTCTTGCAAATAGAACAATGGCGTGGAGTTTACTGACTAAAAGTCTAGCTGTGTTTGTCCAGGGTTTCCGAAATTCTTTAGCCTCGGCTTACTTCAGAGGCTGGAGGGTACTCTATGAGCCCATAGAAATTGGCTGCAGAGGATTTGCAGGACGCTCACTCTGCAGAGTCCTCACACGACTGGGCATAACAGGAGTGGCCAAAAAGAGGGCACTTAAATCCGCAAGTGAAGCCACAGAGAAAGCCTCAAGGTGGCTTTGGATAAAGAGGGCTGATCTGTGGATCGCTACTAGGATGCAAGTTGGGGTTTGATCAACCCCGGCTGGGTCACCTGAGCGAGGGTCTATAATGTTGCGAGACCCGAAACACCTGATGACCTCAGGATACATCACTAATAATGTGTCCTAGTGCATCCAGGTGATGTTTCTTATATAGTTATACAAATTATCAGACAATGAGTGTGAGGTGCATGTCCTGAAATTTTTGACTGTATGTCCTGTATTAATAGAATAGAAGATTAAAAAAATGTAACAAGATGTGTAAGCCATAAACAGAAACATTATAAACAATAATATTTTTGTATTATTACATTTTCTCTTAATTTTTCTGAGAACTGTTTTTGCTTTGAATTTTACTAAAACTTCTAAAACTAAGTTACTTAGACCATTCAATTATTTTCCTAAGCATCACGCTTATTGCCTGAAACTTTCTATGAAGCAAGCTGAAGCTGCAGAATTGTTTAAACCCTGGACAAATCATGCTATATAACCTAACATCCTATTAGTCTTCCTGATCACTTCTGTACATTATTGATGTACAATAGATATTCATGAGTTGACTGCAAAAAAAAAAAAATCAACAGTTTTAGAAAGGACTGGTGTGCACTAACAAGTTAAGTGACATGTCATTTACAGCACAACCTGGCTTCTAATTAAGAAATAGGTTAGGGTGAAAACAGCTTTGCAGAGCCTGGCATATATAATATACGTCTGGGGACAACTATGAGTGACTTTTGTTTAAAAGTGTGTGGGAACAATGAGACGACTCACTGAGTGCCACATTTCTAAACAAATCCAACACCTCATGAAGGCAGCTCTCTAAGTAGGGGTGGAGAATTTAAACTGTAAAGCGCGATGCTCTGCTTGTTAACCTGATCTGACACAGAGCAAGCTTCTGATTATGATAAACTGTTGTCAGGGATGCCAGGGGCGACGACCCGGCCGGGACGCCTTGGAGGACCGGAAGAGGGCGTACGCCTGCCTTGGACCACGTGGGGGCTGCCACCCTGGTTGCTTTGGGGGCCACAGGTAGAGGGCTTGGTAGGCCAACCCTGGTCACCGCCAGGGGGCGCCCCAATGCCTTGGGAACCCTGGACCTCAGTTCTTCCGCCACACCAGGAAGTGCTGGGGGGAAGAGAAGCAGGGACACCCGGAGTGCTTACGGGGATACAGCCGGCACTTCCGCCACACAGGGGCGTGTCGGTGGAAGATTGCCTGGAAGCACCTGGAGCACATCCGGGTGTGAAAAAAAGGGTCCGCCTCCCTTCATTCGGGGCTGGAGTCGGGTGGAAGTAGGACAAAGCAGGAGAAGCAAGACTGGAGGTGGCCCGAAGAAAGGCATAGAGTGTGGCCAGGACTTTGGGGGTTTGTGTGTGCACTTTTGACTCTGTAAATAGACTTGTAAATAAACGTGTGGTGGTGGAAAACAACATGTCTGCCTGTCTGTGCCTGGGTTCCGTTCACACTGTCTATAGCCGAAAAGTCTCCTAAGAAGACACCTATTAAACATATAAATGTCTGTTGTGTGGATGAATAGCACACTGCATGTGTTAAAAATAAGAAGAACCTGTTGCAAGGGAAAAGCTATCTGTAAAATCAGATTATAAATTAACGGTACTTGAAGATGAATGGATAAATGGTAAAAGTGAATGATATACTGCCGCTGCTCTTCACAGCTATAGCGATAGGTTAGAGGTGAGGTTGAAAGAATTGGCAGCTACATTCATGACATTCATGAAAATATGAATTACAAAGAATGAATTCAAAGTAAATATTGTATCATACCTTGTCAAAGGAAGGTGAAAAGGACTGCTGTTAAAAGAGATGATAATGAAGTGACACAGGAGATTTTGATACTCACAAACAGCAGAATCAGTAAATTTGCCTAATGACATGGACAACACTCCAGCATGATCACAGATGAGGCTGCAGAGCATCCACCTTTTGATGGCACATGTAAACAAGTAACTAAAATAACTTAAATGGCAAACATGCCATACCTGATTATTGCCACATATAGTTTATACATAGGCCGTAATTGCTTATCTAAACTCGTATTTGCTGTTGCTATTTGGTGTTAGTGGTGTAACAGTCAAAATGACAAAAAGATGTCGTAGCTGATAGAAGATCTTTTCAAACATCTTGGGCCAAGTACCTGCAGTGGTCTACGTATGTGTGTGTGTGTGTATCACCACATTCTTTACAATGTACAAATTAATCATTACACTTCAATTATCTTGTGCTACTGAGCTCCTGAACTGAAAACAGCAATTTTGATTTTCTAATTTCCATTCAGTGTCGAGTTGCTTGTTTAGTTTCTTTTTCTCAGTCCCTGTCTTTCCATATTTCTTTTGCATATTTGTTTAATATACTAGTACAAATAGAACACTGCAAACCCTGAACATTTGAAGTATACGGACTGGAGGAAGTTGGGGGCAGGTTTTTAGGATATAACCTTTCTAGCAGCAGATTTCACTACTACTCACTACAAAACTTTTAACGAGTGGTATTCTTGTTCAAGAATCACATTTGGACCCTCTGAGGTGAAGCAAATTAGGGTCCGTGGTGGTGCGTAATTTTTTTAAAGGAATGGTGCGGCTCAGTCTTGTTGGGTGTGGGTGCAGGCCGCTGGAAAGTCATGCAACTGCAGAGTGTGATGTGGGAAAATTGACTGATTGCTTGCTTGGATTGGATCAGCCAACTTCCTCAGTGACTCTCTGTGGGTCGTTCAGCAAAACACCTAAATGTACAAAGGTATAAAGAGTCTGAGCAGGTTACATAGAAGATAGGAAGTGATCGAGAGAAAAGAAAGGAAGAGAGAAGAAAGTGAAAGGGAGACAAACCAAGAGAGAACATTCAGGAAGAAACAAAGAGAGGAGATTTTGAGCGTGAGCCTGTGTGGTGGGCAGGAGATAAGTCGGTCTGGAGGCCCCACAATGAAAAGAGAAATGGCAGCACCAGGGCGGGTCACTCCTGTTAAGCATTGAAGGGGAATGAGTGGCTAATTGGCTTCTTGAATTGTTCTACGGATAGGATGATCGTGGGACAGCGGAGCCAAGCTTTGGGAATATCAGCAGATTACCAGTTGAGGCACCTGAGACCAAAGTCAATTGATACAGGGCCGCACTTGCCAGCATCTCAGCCCCGCTGTGTAGACCTGATGGTTGAGTGGGGAAGACAACAAAGACAAATGTCTTGATTTTATTGTGAAACATATTTATTTGATCTATTAATTGGTCGATTTTTAACTCCCATGATCAGCACTTGTTTTTTGGATTATATTAACCGAAGAGGATCTGCACTGCATTTCATTTATTAGACACGGTTTGATTAGAATAAAACGCTCATTGCAGTTTTGCACCTTCTTGTTATTTATGTGTCCTCACTGCACTAGTCTATCCTCAGTATATGACTATCGATGATCTGGCATCAGGGGGATGCCAAAGCTGCAGGCCCTCAGGCTATCACACCCTCCAGGATTTCAGTTTGACTACCCTGGCCTAGAACTTCACAGTGATAGAGTGATGCCTTGATAACACTGCAACTCTGCTTTGAACAAAATTATTGAATATACAGTAGCTGTGTAAGCCCGTGCTGTAAAAAGCCCGGGGTACTAGAAACTATAGAAATCGTCAGAAATAAAATTGAAATGTAAAGATGTCAGGTAATTGAAAAGAACTACTCTGGGCATCTCTAGGAGGATTTGTTTTGCCAACGTACTTGCATTGCTTGTGTTGTAATAAAGGTGCTATATAGCGCCCGACCCAGCACAGACTGACGCAAAGGCACGTGTAAAATCAACAAGACTCTTTATTTTTCTCTTCAGCCGTGGGGCACGCCTTCCCTGTGTCCCACAGGCCCAACACAGTCCCAAAGCACTTCAGCACAACCAAATCAATCCTTCCTCTTGCACCATCACTCCTCCCAGGCAACCTCGTCCTCTTCCTCCCAATTCCGGCTCATGAGTGGTGGCTGGCCCTTTTTATAGCCCACCCGGAAGTGCTCCAGGTGCTTGATCACCTTTGGCTAATTGCACTTCCGGGGCGGGGCTGTAGAGATGTCCATAAAGGCTCCGGGATCCATGCAGCACCCCCTGGTGGCCACCCCAGATCCCCACAGGGTTGTGGAGAACTCCATCTCCCATGGAGCCCTGCAGGAAACTGAGGCACTAACGTCATCCAGGGAGGCTGCCACCAAGCGTCCCGGGGAAGGTGCTGAGGAGTCCATGGCTGCTCCCCTGAAACATTTGCAACGGGGACCCGGCCGCCCATTACAGTGTATTAGTGGTTAAGCGACTTTGTCTTTCTTCGGAGGTTTTGTTTTGCCGATGTGCTCACATCGCTTGTGTATTAGCCGCTAAGTGACTTTGTCTTTCTTCTGTGGTTTGGTTTTGCCGATGTGCTCACCTTGTTTCTGTATTAGCGGCTAAGCGAGTGACTTTCTTTGGAGGTTTCGTTTTGTCAATGTGCTTGCCTCGCTCGTGTATTAGCGGCTAAGCGACTTTATCTTCGGAGGTTTTGTTTTGCCGACGTGCTGGCCTCGTTTGCATATCCTTGGAGGTGGAGCCCTTACCCCGACTCCACCTCTCACTTCCGGGCCGGACAGGCACACACACTCTTCCACACGTAGACGTTTATATACAAGATGGGTAAAAGTGTCAAAAAAACTTTAATTATCTACTTTTGAGAAATATGAGCAGGTCACAGAGGGTTCATTCTTTTAGGTACAGCTATCCAAGAAGCTTTTCACCAGTTCTCCTTTCCCTGTATATGCAATTTAATTTTTTTTTCTGCTTGGTCATTTTATCTTTGTTGCTCTTCTTAGATGGAGTTTGTGCTTGTGGATAATCCTGCCAGACAGATCTATTTCTTTTATTTTCTGTGGACAGTAGCAGCATCCATCAGCCTTTTGTCTTTCCAAATTTAAGATACATTGAGGTCTCCAAGAAGCCAGCCCTGTCAATCAAAGCCTAAATGTTTTTGAGCACAGTTTAGGCCTAAATTAATTGTTTCAAGACTCTGAAAAACCATGATGCCACTTCAGAGGTTGCCTAAAATAGTCCAGGGAACTTACTTGTCAATGAGGCCTAATTAAAGTGTTTCCAGGAGACAGAGTTAAATGCAAAGTACTCTGTGCTGTCGTTTGGACCGGCATCATGTGAGGAGCGTAAGGAAAAAGATTTTTAAGTGGATTTCTTTTAGCACGTCTAACATTTTGGCAAGGGGCTGTCTAAGAAAAAAGGAGAATGCATAAGGTAATTAAATATATTCATTAAAAATGTAGGTACATATAGATAAGCAAGTGCAATGCATTGGAAAGTGTAAACAGTGAGCAATTATCGGCCTTTGCTACAAGACGTCAGGCTGCATTTTTGAAACATATGTCTTCTGCAACTTGGAAAACTCCTACCTTTTATGAATTAGTTGTCAAGTTTTATTTCCCCAAAAAATTGAAACAGTATGGGTTGTGTATACTGTACAAATAGAAGGCAATAGAAAAATGATGGAGTAGTAATTTTAAAATATAAATATTTAATTACACTTCACATATGCAAACACAATGGACCACTAGCCAATGCGATAGCTTGATTGTTTTAACAAATAATAATGATAACACAGAATGGATCTGCCAAATTGGTCGCATGTCGATGCATGAAAAAGTAGCCCTGTACACCATGAAGAACCCCAAATTCATTGCAACAAAAGCAAATATAGTCTGGTGAAGTTGTCAGAAACTCCCCGTGCATGTTTTGCTCCATTTTGTTAGTTCTGTTATTAGTTTCCCAAGTAGAGAGAAGAAATGCTATATTCATTGGAACAGCTTATTTCATTTGTGGAGCTGTATGTTCCTACAGGCTCCTTCATGGGATTTCTCAAATAAGATGTGAGAGAATAATTTGGAGGTAACAATAGTTAGGTATTATGGTCTGCTGTGCATATTGAAATATACAGTATAAGCATTTGTTTTAGAAAAGTCGTGCAGAGAACTACTGAAATGGTTAAATGAATAAAGACAAGAATGTACTGGGAGAATTGTTGATGTAAAACATATAATGTACCATGAGATGATTAGGAGATCAGCAGATGTCCTGTAAAAAGCAAGTCTGGACAGTTGTCACATACACAGAGACTTTAAAGATAATAGCTGAACCTAAAAGATATAAGAAGAACAAGAGTATAATAGAATTGACTTTTATTTAGATAAGTTATTTGGGGCTGTAATGGAAACCCTGGTGTCAGCGTGCCCAAACCCTGACACGAACACACAAGCACAGTCCCGGGTTCAAAATAAAGGTTGATTTATTCACCTTTGATCTTCTAATAGTAACAAAAGCACAAAATAATACTGGTGTTCCTCTCCACAATTCTCACCACCACACTGCCCTCCTTCTCCTCCTCCAGCCAAGCGTTGCCTCTCTACCTCCCAGTTCCAACTCGCCTGGATAAGGAAGTGTGGTACCTTTTATTACAGACTCGGGAGTACTTCCAGTGCCAGGGCATTGCCCGATCAAAGTACATCCGGGTCACACTGAAGTCCATCACAGTAGGGCGCTTGTCTCCCTGCAACGTCCTCTTGCAGCACCCCGTGACCCCAGCAGGACTGCCCTGCCAGACTACATTTCCCTGCATGCCCTGCTGACATCCCACTGGGCACTGATAACCAGGACTGCTGCCATCTAGTGTGCTGGGGGAATAAAAAAAGCCCAGCAATACCTTTTCTTTATAATGGGCTGCCCGTCCACCCTTTCCAGTCCTTCCACCCAGGTCTACTCCCTCTCCTGGCCAGAATGCCCGTCCAGCCCATGTGGCATGTACAGGGCGTAATCAAACAAACCAATCAGAGTAAATGTATGCATTAATCAGCACTATTATGTAAATTCAGTTGTTTATAAAACAAACATCTGCCCTTATTATTTTGACCATTTTGCAACAGACTACTGTACTGTGATGAATGCTGAGTAGCATGAGTAAATGAAGACATAATTAAAAACGTAATGAACAGGTTTCCTCCTGCATGATTTCTGACTCTGATGTTTTATAAAACTTGTCCTAGTAGAGAATACGTTTTTTTTTCTTTAATACAATGATTTCTTTTACATAGACCACTGTAAATAGACCTCCAAAATGTGTTGTAAAAGTGGCATACTACTGGTTCTCTGAACAATGCACCAAAACTATAAAACCCTTTTGTCCATACCTCAGAGATTGTTGCCAGTATTACAGATCGTAAGGACTGTCATAACAGATAGGAGGGTCATAAAGGTCATGTCAGACTTTACTTCATAATTTGTGGGCTACTTTTTCATGCACCACCTTGTATATTCAATATTTATTTACAGTTCATTCTGATTCTCTGCACAGAACATTTCAGGAACATATGGGGTATTAATAAAGGGAAGTGAGAACTCCACAAACCTCAGAACCCATTTGGCTGTCATCACAGAAAAGACACAAACTGTGAGCACCAGGAAACCTGGGACCCTAGATAAGCCCCAGTGGGATGACTGGAAGTTAAAAGATTTATGGTAACATTGGGAGGCTCCAAAATGAATAGAGAAATCATCACTTCTGGTCACACACACACACCCTTCAGGTATCCACTTCTAATGGAGGACAGTGCTGAGCGTACTGACGCAAAAATGGCTGCCATTGCGTCATCCAGGAGGATGCTACACATTGATGGTGGCTGAATTGGTTCCTCAATGTGTTTGTAAAGTGCTTTGAGTAGGTTAGAAAAGTGCTTTAAAAATGCAATTAGTTCATTTTACACTTCAAGAAAGAAGAAACTCTGCCCAGGAGACTACTGTAGGCCTTCTTATTAGAAATTAAAATAACAACCAGGTGGACACTCTTTAGTTAGACAGTGAAATAGCTTATTCTAAAAGCTGGCAGTAGTGGAAATTAAAAATATTACCCAGGATTTCCATTTCAAAGTTTACCAGGCTGGCTCATTTGTCATGGCACAGGAGTAAGTTAATGTCGCAGACACTTATAGAGAAGAAATTCTGCATGTTACAGAGTCTGTATCTCAGTCCTATTTCTGTGAAGAAGAATTGACTGAAATTGCACTGCACAGGTCTATACAGAAAAGCTGGTTCATTGTTATTAATACCAAGAACCCCAGGACACATTTGGAATATTAGAAAAGTTTTCTTCACACAAAGAACCAAAGACACATGGACTAAAATACCAAGTAGTGCAGTGGAGAGTAGCACATTAAGAAACTTCACATATTGAATTCATGTTATTTTGGACAATCTAGATGAATACGATGGATGAGCTCATTGGGCTGAAAGGCTTGTTCTTGTCATGATTTTTCTAATGTTCTAAAAGATATGTCACTAGTTACTAAATCTAAGGGTTCACGTGTTTTTCCCAGCTTACCTTTGAATATTTAAACATGAACATAACATTATATTTCTCAAACCCTCACAGCATCTTCAAGTCATATTTGATCTATTTGTGTGTTTAAAGTGAGTAAAATTACCCCAAGTTTCATCTGCTCAGGATGAAACTTTGTGACTTTTCCTACATTTCCCTGAATTAACAAAAAGTTAAAAAACATTTCAGAAAGTTGAATGTCCCATAATTTGTATAGCTTCTAAAAAATGTTTTCCTTGCCATATCTTTCCAGGTCAACTTTGACCCACCACTGACGTAAACTTTTTGCTGCACTCGTATTCTGAAAGTCATCTTTTTAGCTCAGAAATGTGAAGGCTTTTAGAAAAATGGCCTTTGGTCTTACCATGTCTGGACTACCACAGCTCTCCACTGGCAGGAGTACCAGCATGTGCCACAAAGCCACTACAGATGATTCAACATGCAGTGGCACAGCTGGTGTTCAACCAGCCAAGGTGGACAGATGTCACTTCTCTCTTTAGACCAATACACTACACTGGGTTCATGTAGCAGCACGTATTAAGTTCAAATCCCTGATGCCTGCCTACGGAGTCAGTGGGTCTGCACCTAAACTCATGGAGACACTTGTGAGGTCCTATGCTCCTTTACAACCACTATGGCCTGCTGTTGAACAGTGATTGGTAATGCCACCTTGGTGTGATATCAAATCTCAGCCTAGACTCTTTTCATGTGTAGATCCTGGCTGATGGAATGAGCTACCCACCGCCATCTGAACTGCTGACTCCCTCACTGAGTTTCAGAAGCACTTGAAGACTCTTCTGTTTGGTGAATTTCTGTCTAACTGATACCAGTTGTTAGGTTTTGTAATCTAGGAATTGTAACTGTATTTTGTTTCTTGAACTTTTCACTTGTGATCAATTTTATACCCTTGTCCTGTAACACTTCTTTCCCAATCAGTCCCTCAGACTGATCTTTACTCAATTAGGTTGATCTCCTTTGTAAGTTACTATGGATAAAAGCGTTTGCTAAGCAAATAAATGTAAATGTAAAAAGGAGGACTGTTGGCTTTGTTGACAATGATTATACCATGTTGTGCATGTATTCAGCAGCAACACATGCTCCTAGGTGTTTTGTCTCTTGGTCCACTCATACATGTTGCCCAGCGCCACTTTACTTCGCTTATCTGGGGTCAAAGGCAACCTCTATACCAAATTTTCTCCCCCCAGCCCAAAATGAGCTGACCCAAGCCATGTGTCTGAGCTGATTGGCTCTAACAGCCTGGAGACACATCCAAAGGGCTCTATGTGTGCTGTGTCTGCGCCCCCCATTCCTGCTGCTCACAGGGCTGCTTTATAGCCTGCTTCTCCAGGTATTCCTTCCCCCTCTGACAGCCTGTGGCCACCTAAGGAGCATGACCCTCTCTGGTTTGGATCTTGGGGCCGCTACAATACAACCGAAATGTTCTTGTTGTATTACACAAGGCTTCTTCCTGTATTTATGAGAATTTTAGGCAAGATGAAAGAAACACAGGCCAGATGTTCTGACTTTTGTGGATGAAGATAATGGGGAGTATGAATATATCTGAAGTTGCATTTAAATATTATAACATTTTTGTGTCCAGTATTTAAATATCTCTAGCCTTTCATTTAAGACATCACAAATACTCCAGCACTGTCTCCTCTAACTTGAGTTAACAGGGTTGCAGACACCATAGCCACAGCACTGACTGCAAAGCACAAGCCATGTCTAGGGTCACCAGACGTCCAGTAAAAGAAGAACATGCCCTCCTTTTTGGTGTTGTGCTCTCCGTCCAGCAGGCATTGCCTAAAAAGGTGAACATGTCCGGCTTTCCTCAATCACTGACTTAATTGTGTAATTGGCTGAAATCGCACACTATCATCTCTGTGTTTTATCAAAAACAAAATACGGCTACACGTCTACGCCCTCTTCGCAATTTTGTGTTGTCTGTACTTGTTATACGAATATGCAGCAGTCTTTTATCTAAAAATGTCGTCCAGCAGTAACACCTAATAAGAGGAAATGCAAATTCTCGGAACACACATGAAAACGAAGTATCCGTGTTTTCCTGAAGGACGCACTGAAAATGAAGCAAAGTGTTTGGTTGGTGATTGTTAAGTGTCCGTTGCAAACAAGGGTACCACTGATTTATAACAACATTTTACCAGCGAAAAATCACAGAAACATGGTAAGGTACAATTTTAATAACATTTCTTGTCTGGAGTTCCACGCTGGCATTGCTGGGAATAATGAACTGCTGTGAAAAATCGCCTCCTCTGAAAAATATGAAACTGCATAGTTATACCATGACTTTTAATTTTGATGACTCGTTTTGTGACCTGACAAATTATCCATCCATCCATCCATCTATCCTTTATCCAACCTGCTATATCCTAACTACAGGGTCACGGGGGTCTGCTGGAGCCAATCCCAGCCAACACAGGGCCAAAGGCAGGAAACAAACCCTGGGCAGGACACCAGCCCACTGCCACCTGTCAAATTAGTTGTGTTTAAAGTTTTCATTGTACACACAGTTCACACTGTGTTTTGTGAATAGAACGGGACGCGTTCTTCTTTGTCCTCCATTCTCATGGCTTTGTTCTCCTTTATGACCTTCGGTGTCCTACTTTGGGTTCGCAGATATCTGGTAACCCTAGCCATGACCAGTGTTGTGTAAGTTCACACCTCACAAGAACAAGCTCAAAGTTCAGTTCACACAGATTAAAATGAATAAATTCACGTTCATAGTTCACCATTTCAATTTTAAACTAGTTCATGTTCAGTTCATTTTGTATTTTTTAAGGTGTGACAATAAATGACAGGAGTTTATTTTTTTCAGTTTTGCATGCCTTATATTAGGCTATTACAGTGTTCTTGAATAAAATACAATAATTATGAAGACTTTTTATTACACTTATATTGAGTTATACCCAGCAACAAACACGTATAACCATGTATGCTAATATCCATCCATCCATCCATCCATCCATTATCCAACCCGCTATATCCCAACTACAGGGTCATGGGAGAGCCAATCCCAGCCTCCCCGTCATAAAAGAAATTAAATAGATGCAAGTATACATATAAATTACCGCTCTATTTCCAACCGTGTGCCACAAACAGTGAAAGCGGGACCAGCGTGTAGGTGAACTAACTTATTATGCTTATTATTTATTTATAAGCAAAAAATATAAAAAAATATAGCTGCGTTTTTCCCAAAATTACAAAGTTCTGCAGCTTCAACTCAAAAAAAAGTAAATGGGATTCAACAAAAGCCTGACGCGAAGAAATGATTCCACAGACAAAATATCTTGGTTTTTGAAAGTTTAGTTAAATTTTGAAGTAAAACAGTTCACACAAAAAGGAAAGTTAAAATAACAAAAAATAGAAAAGGTTAATATTAAGAAAAGTTCAATTCTAAGCTTAATCTTGTTATATCTCAAATCGTTACTTCTAACTTAACATTTCTGAACCATTTCAAAACGGTCAGAAAACTGTATGCTTATCCCATTTCTAAGCTTAAATGGGTCTTTCAAGTCCTTCTTTACTGGGACTTGTTCTAAACAAACTGAGCTTATTATCACACTGTTATTCAATTATAGTAAGAAGGTTCTATCTATTGTTAACTATAGGGGGAAAGGACTATTCCATAAGCTATGACAATGAAAGACATTAATATTCTATTCAATTAAGCAAACATCAAATGAGTTTAACTCAAAAAACTTTAACTTTCTAAGATTGGCTCTTACATTTCCGGCCCCTAATTGGCTATGCAGGAGCTGAGACAATTACTTTACTTCAATATGAGCCAATTACTTTTATATTAACTATTCGTTTCAAATCATTAGCAATAACACTGCAAACAAATATTTTTTTTTAAATTTCATATTTCAAACATTAGCCGTTTCTTGAAGTAGGCACAATTTATTCACGGGTCTGTCCAGTGTGCTGGTTTTGGTCTGCACGCAAACTCTTCTGACTGCACCTTTGTCATCTGGCATTGTCTTGATGACTCGACCCATTACCCAGGAATTGCGAGGTGCAGCTTTATCTACAATTAGAACAACGTCCCCTGGTTCAAAATTTCTTCTTGGTGCAAGCCACTTTTGACGTTTTTGAAGTATTGGCAAATACTCTTTTGTCCATCTTTTCCAAAACAAATCGGCCATGTATTGAATTTGTTTCCAGCGTCTTCTTGGGTATGGTTCATTTTCTGAAATGAGTTTAGGTGGTATTTCAGGTTTTGTCTTCAATAATAACAAGTGATTAGGTGTGAGTGGTTCCAAATCATTTGGGTCATCTGATGTCTTCGTAAGGGGTCTGTTATTGAGTATTGATTCCACTCTACACATCATTGTAGGAAGGTTTTCATCATCGAGTGTTTGTTGGTTTAGTGTTGAATTTAAAATTTTTCTTATGCTTCTGATTTGTCTTTCCCACACTCCACCTTGGTGAGAGGCTGATGGTGGATTAAAAATCCATTTGATTTGTTCTTGCATCATGGTGTCACTGATTTTTTTGTGTTCCAGTTTTTTAATAGCTTCTCGTAGCTCTCTTTCTGCTCCAACGAAATTTGTTCCATTGTCTGAGCGCATGATTTTAACTTGTCCTCTTCTATCCGTAAATCGGAATATGGCTTGGATACAAGAATCAGTGTCTAAGCTATGTGCAATCTCTATGTGCGCAGCTCTGGTTGTTAGACATGTGAAGATTACTCCGTACCTCTTGACTAGACTTCTTCCTCTTTTGACTTGGAAGGGACCAAAATAATCAACTCCAACATTAGTGAACGGTGGTTGGTTTGATGCTAGGCGATCTTCTGGCAGATCTGCCATTTTTTGCTCACCTGCTTTCGCATTGTATCTTCTGCATGTTGTGCACTTTGAAATTATTTTTCTGATAGCTGAATTTGCTTGAGGTATCCAGTATTTCTGGCGTAATTGTGCGAGCACGTAGTTACGCCCACAATGTCCGACGCGTTTATGAATATGCTGCAATATGAGAGAAGCGACATGTGAATGCTTGTGTAGAATTGCAGGATGTTTAGCTTCTTCGGGCATTGCAGCTTTACAGAGTCTTCCTCCAACTCTTAATATTCCATCTTGTATGATCGGGTCGAGTTTATAGATCTTACTGTTCTTTTTAACACAAGTCTTTTTCTTTAGAGCTTTTAATTCTTCTGGAAATTCTTGCTGTTGACTTAGACGGATAAGCTCAGTTTCAGCTTTAATTAAGTCATCTAAAGAAATTGTACTTGGTTTTAAAGTCCGTTTATATTTTTTCATGTGTTTTGTGATTAGTGATTCTTGTTCTTTTGGATTACTTTTAATCTGACTGGCTTCTAGTTGAAATGTTTTTCTTTCATTTCGTAAGTGCAACAGTATGTCTTTAAACTTGAGAAACCAAGCTACCGCTTTCTTCAAGCGATGCCAATCTGAAAAGTAAGTGATTAGTTTGTTGATGGGGTCGGTCACCTCCTCTACTCTCGTCATGTTAACTACACAAATTTTAGTTTCTGGATCATCTTCAAACAATGACTCATTCAGTTGGTCTGGTCTTTTTGGCCACTCACGTTCTGACTTCAATAAGAAACTTGGACCATGTGACCATGTGGTGTTCTTGAGAAAGTTTTCTATGCTCAGCCCTCTAGAGGCTTGATCAGCCGGATTAAGGACAGATGTGACATACCTCCACTGTGAAGGTTGTGAATGATCTCTGATCACGGAGATTCTGTTTGCAACGAAGGTCTTGAATCTAGTGGTTTCATTTGAGATGTATTTTAGCACCGTGGTGCTGTCAGTCCAAAATGTAGATTCTCGTAAGGGCATTTGAAGCTCACCTTTAAGCATTTTGTCTATTTTAACTGCCACAACTGCTGCTGTCAGCTCCATTCTTGGAATTGTGACCTGTTTCAATGGTGCAACTCTTGACTTGCCCATCAGGAATGAACAATGCCTTTTGCCCTCTTCATTTGTTAGAACAAGGTAGGTGACAGTGCCATATCCTTCTTCACTAGCATCTGCAAAATGGTGCATTTGTGCTGTCTTTATGGTTCTAAACCCAGTAGGTTTGAAGCATCTGTTCACTTTATAGTCTGTAAGTAACTTCAAACCATCCATCCATTTTTTCCATTTCTGAATGTGTTTGACTTCTACTTCTTCATCCCACCAACATTTCTCTTTACATAAGTCTCTTAGAATAAGCTTTGCTGGCAGTAAAGCAGGTGCTAGAAAACCAAGTGGATCATAAACTGAGCTAACAACAGACAGGATACCACGCCTTGTAGCGGGCTTGTTTTGCAACTTAATCTGAAATTTGAAACTGTCAGTTTCTGTGCACCACTGGATTCCCAGGGCACGCTCTGTGGGAAGGAGACTGTGGCTCAAATCTAAGTCCTTTTGTTCATGAGCTCTGTCTTCTTCACTTGTCTCGTAAAGTGTATGGAAGCTTAGAAATTATTATACGAATATTTGGGTTGTTACTGAATGTATCTTGACTTCCTGCACTTGTCGTCGCGTCTTTACAACTATCAAGAAAGGATGCATATTCTCTCAGAGCTGCACTATCATTTTGCTTTATTTGAGGCCATTTCAATGCCTTTTCCATGTATGCATCAGCTATGAATATTTCGTCACCAAAATAAATTTCAAGTTGCTTTCTAGCCTTTTCATAACCTAGACTCGATGGCAAACGCGCACAACCTTTAACTAAATCCTGAGCAGGACCTCTTGTGAATTGGATTAAATAATCTAATTTATCTTGGGGATTTTGTAGCACATCCCCAATAGCATTATCAAAGGCTCTGATAAAATCTGCATAAGCTAATGGGTCTCCTGAAAATAAAGGGACCTGCCTATGAGGTACTTCACCACGCGGAGCTGGGGGTGCTGGAGCAGACGTTGTCTTTTGATCAGTTAACGATTTAGCCATTTCGGTGATTGCCTTACTACATTGCCTTTGACATTCGGCTTGATTCTGCGCTAAGAAATCCATAAGACCGTGTCCGTAAAATTGTGGCTGTGCCGAGGTAGTTAGCGACCGTATTTGCCTTTCAGACTCTAGTTCATCTAATCTTTGTAGGATTCTATTAAGTGTCGATTGTTCAATCTGCACTGATGTAGAAGGTGATGATGTGGCTGTGGCTTTCTGAGCTAAAGAGTCAAGTCCAAAATCAAGAGTATCTTTTAATTGAGGCGACGTCTTTCGTTTTTTTGGCTTTGAACGAACCCGTTCTTGAAATTGCATCTCTTCGAACTGATTAACTAGCTGTACATCAACTTTATGTGCTAACAGTCTATTTGCGTCTTCTAGCCAAGCCGTAGTAGCGACAGTGAATTCATTCCATTTCTTAAAGCGTTCAGCGAATGTCTTTTTCTGTTTCTGAATCGCTCCCTCTTTATTTAATATACAAAGTAGCTTTTCATGTAGTTCTTCTAGCTCTCTGTGCGTCGAACGAAAATCTTCAAATCTTTTAGCCACCATTAAGCGATTTTCCGGAATGTTTTTAAGACATTCGATCTCAGCTATGAACACGTGAAGCTTATCTTCCCTCTGACTTATGTGAACTTTAAGATCTCTAATTATATTTTCTGACTTCGAGTCTGAACTCAGATCACTGCCGATCTCACTTGAGCTCTGTTTAGACATCGCCATGACAACAGTTCAATAAAATGACAGGACGTTTCCTGACAGCAGTTTTCGTCACAATAGGGATGTTCCAACAAGTCAAATTACTTTCTTGAAACCAGGTTCCAATGACTCAAGCAAAGGCACATCCAATCTTCTAAAATGTCTTTTTCCAAGACGTCATTTAAAAATATCACAGTCTCTCAAATCTTCTCAAGGTGCGGCGACCTTGCTTTCATTAGTGATCATGCGAAGATAGTAGATAATATCACAGTACCTTCTGAATGATTCAGTTCTTTTCCTTCGTTGACGAGTTCTGTAGCAGAAGTATCTTCTGTTCTCGATTGGTAGATTCCAGTTCAGGCCTTAGATAGCAAGTTTTCTTGCTATCTAAAAAAATTATTAATATATGCTTATATTATTTTGATTCGGTTTCACCCCAGCATTACAGGGTATGGCAAAACCTTTTATCTGGACCTAAACCAGATCCAGAATGTCACATAAAACTGAACTAGCTCACGTTCAAGTTCTTCACTTATAGCAAATACGTTACGTTATGATCGCCGTTCTTAGTAAAATGAGCTTGTTCAATGAACACACTCTTTTGAACGAGATCATGCACAACACTGGCCATGACCCATGACAACTGGCAGCCACTAAAATTAAATACGCCTCGTTCGTTAAAGGTTCCAAAAAGAGTTGGTGGAAAACGTTCCTTTATTTAAAAAATATCAACTTCACGTTTTAACGTTGCGGTAACATTCCTGAGTAACGTTTTGATAACCAACACGTAACCTTCCGCTAATGGTAATCAGTTTGCCCGGTGGCGCTGATGGTTATAAGTCATATGCACCGATCCAGTGCACGTTCATGTATAATGCATAGTTAACAGCACATTATATACAGTACAAAGGCTCGTAAACCTCTCGTAACGTCAGCGGTCCAAAATGGCACGCGATCGCGAGTGTTTACATCGTGCGCGCCGCTGGAGTTCAACTGTTTGGTAGTTGCCGCCCAGAGCCGTCCGCCGTTGCGCTTCGCATGTTTGCCCGCATGCGCACTCTTTTTTCTCTCCTGATTTTAACACCATGAAAATATTTTTAGAGAAACTGAAAGCACAATCAGTTCTCTGCTTTAGCTTTTTCCGTCATTGTACCCAAGTCCAAGGTGCATCCCTGACAACAGTCTTCCACTCTTGGAATACCGTGTGCAAATAAATAAATAAAGTCTGTCTTCAGTTTAGTCGGTAAGTACACTAACCATTTATTGATTCATTCAGTTCATTAGTATTTAGTAAATAGCAATGTGCCAAATTAAGTCAAATTTTTAGGGACATCGAAAAGCCATTAATCTGTAATCGCAGCTTCATTGTGCGGCCTTTCGCCTGTCTTCCGAATCTAAAAAGGCATTTCCTCTTGGCAGCTCACTCATATTAGTATTTGTTATTTATAAAAAAATTTTAATTTACAAAGTATTTCAAGTAAGTAGTAAAGGGGCAGTCAGTAATTTTCTAACCCGCTTAGTCCTGAACAGGGTCCCGGGGTTAGTCTGCTGGAGCCTATCCCAGTTAGCATAGGGTGCAAGGCAGGAACAAACCCTGGACAGGGCGATAGTACATCTCAGGGCAAACGTACACACACACGTACCCCAGCCACACACTCGGGCCATTTTAAGATCGCCAAATTCAATAACCAGCATGTAAAGGGTATCTTTTCATCCATCCATTATCCAGCCCGCTATATCCTAAGTACAGGGTCACAGGGGGTCTGCTGGAGCCAATTACAGCCAACACAGGGCACAAGGCAGGAAACAAACCCCGGGCAGGGCGCCAGCCCACCGCAGAAGGGTATCTTTTATTATTGATTAAACAAACCTGGATGAAGGTTGGCTTTATTGCCACTACTAAAAAGTTGTTCTAATTTCTCTTTTTCATTCTTCTTAACTGGTATTTTTTATGAAGACTTGATTTTAAAAATATTAACTAAATATTGATATATTACTTGGTAAATATTTTAATAAATACTGATGTTATTACTAATTAAGTATTTTAATTAATACTGATGTTATTACTAGCTACGTATTTTAAGTGCAAGCTGCTTAGCTAGCTGATAACAACTGTCACCCTAAGTAAACAAAAAAAAAAAGAAAAGCTTGAAAGCCAATGATACACTTGATTGTAATATACAGTAAATATGCAGTATAACATTCAGGTGTAGCATTAAAAAAAGTGTATATATACATATACGTGCATGTATGTGTATGTATATACTTTATTTATATATGGTATATTGTATGTGTTTATGTATAGTGTTTATATAAATGTACTTCTATATGTAAATACATTCTGATTTTTCAAATTTTTAAAAATCCCAACCAGAATTGCAGGAAAATGTTATGCCGGTGATTAGATGTTACATCATAGAATCTCATTCGACTCTGCTTTCATGTGTTCATTTTAACTGGTTAGATACTGAACATACAGTATTCATTTTACTTGTATTTATTTCCATATTTTAACAATGTGCAATTGAGTGTGATTTTTTATGTACTGTATAGCTGCTGCAACACTGCAGTTTCTCCTTGGGACCTATAGTAGGTCCAGCTACCCCATGACCCAGCCCTGGATACACATATTACAAAAGTGAATGGATGGATAGATTAACGTTATATACACAGATGTGATTTATACACACAAGTAAACCTAGTAAGAACGATTTAATTTAATAACATGGAAAAGCTCATTGTAAAATATCTATCGAACAGTGAGCTGTCTTTTCTGCCAGGTTGTATGAGGCTCTATCTCTATTGAAAACGATTTACCACCGATGCTAATGCTCCTTTTCTTTTATGTTAATTCAGCCTTCCATAAAATGCCCCAACTCTCAAATAACAGATCTTTTTTGTTTCTGGAATCCCCGTCTCCATAGAGGGTTATATAGGTGGTCTCATTTTTGGCACATTGCTTACCCATTTTTTATAATGTTGAGTAAGTAAGATGCTTTGTAGGATAAAGACTGTCTCAAAGTACAAAAGCTGATATCCAGCTTTCATGTCCTTAATAATAGATCAAAAGGAGAACTCTGCGTCATCACATCGGTACCTTCCAGGATCATGTGTGCGGATAGCTTTATTTTGTATTGACTGATCACAGCATGTGAAACAGATTTTATTTTTTAATAAAAGCGGAATTTTAATATTTTTTTCTTACATTATCCAGTATTCATAACATCATGAAGTGATAAGCAAAATCAGGTGGAACAGTTTTAGCTATTGTGAGCCAAAGGGTCGCCAGGTAACCACACCTGCACCTCTGTGGCATTCAGAAGAAAGCCAGAGTACCACTCCAGAAATGGGGGAAATGTGTAGTCTCCACACAGATAGTGAACTAAAGTCGTGTAGCTTGTGGGTGAGCCGTGCTAATCTCTGCACCACCATAGTTTTATGATGTGTATCAAATTTTGTCCTGTTCTTCTTATCTACCAAACATAAAGCTGTGTGCAGCCAAAGTTAAGTTGCAAATGACTGATGGGACAAAATGTAAAGGTCTGTGAATCTTCACTGTAAAGAATAAAAGGGGTTGTTATTGGTGTCCTTGAGGTCCAGTCTTCAGTCAGGCTGTCTCTCTCCCCCCCCCCCCACCCCACCGCCTCTTCTCTGCAGTTGCTAAAAAGTGCTGTATCAGGAACCATACTGAATCTGTGGAGTTAATGATATCCATCAAAGCGTGAGTCGGTGAAGGGAGGACGGCTGCCCTAGCTTGGTCGTTTTCCATGCCTTGGCGTAATGCGCTAACTGTTTAGGTCTTAGTAGCCGTTGCCGAGTCGCCACTCCCAACCAGCGAACACGTCTTTTGCATAGACTGTTTTCAGCCAGCCCATAAGACTGCGGCATTGCTACAATGCACTATTTGTCAGTCACTGGCTGCTTTTGGAGGGCAGTTTGTTTAAAGTAATAAGCAGGAATGGTTTTCAGTGGTTTACATTGCTAGACACAAGCAAGATGAATAAACAGTGAATGAATTTAATATGGTGGTTATAGCAATTAAAAAGTGTCCATACTCAAATGCAAGCATCCTTTTTTAGGTTACTTTGGGGAGTGCTTCATGAGGATATTAACTTGACCTCCATAGGATGACCTGTTCGACTGAGATGGGTATTGCCCTCACGGCGCACACCATGTGCTTACGGTCCACTAATCGGACAGGGTGCAGCCCCCTACTGAGCAACTCATTTTTAATTATTTGCTCCAGTAACAGCCATAATAATAGACCAATTAGATTCCTGCAAAATTAAGCTGGGACCACTAGGAAGTAGAGAGAGTACCATGTCTCTTAGCAATAAACAGGCGTTCTGCACTTCACACAATTGGCACAATAAATTATTACCCCTCCCATCATTCACCTCACTTCTTTATTTTGCCAAAAGTTGAACTTCCACAACTCACTACAGTTTGCTGCAAAATCACACATTTGCCAGTTTAATTCTCATCGCTGAACCTGCCAGTACTCTGATTTTTAAGAAATAAAAGTAAGCAATAGTACAATTGTGCTCTACATAAAAGAACCCCAAAATAAAAAGATGCTATTGTTTTCACTATGTGGCTCTTGGTGCAGTGTTACCAAATGGATCTTTGTGTGTGAAGCTCACAAATTACCTCTTAGTTGGCCAAACCTGCGAAGTGACTGTCAATGTGTAGGGACAACAAATGCCTATCACAGCATAGGCCTCACTCATTGGCTTTTTTATGGCTCCTCTTGTGAGGTTCACCACTGGCTGTCAGCATGTTGGGCTCACCAAGTGCGTCTCTGTGCATATTTTTAACAAATGGATCTTTGTGCCTGATGCTAACCAAGTGACTCTTAATGTGTAAAGATCACTGGTTAGCTCTCAGTTGGAAAGACGTACCAAGTGGTTGATGGTGTGTAGGGCCCACCGTGTGGTTGCCAGCTGTAGGACTCACCAACTGACTCTCAGCACATAAGGCTCAGCAACTAGTTTGTGGAGTTTGGGACGTACTAAGTCCCTCTTGGTATGTGTTGAATTCCAAGTGGCTGTCAGCATACGTTTAGGGCACATCAAGTGGCTATCGGTGTGAAACTCTTATCAAGCGACTCTCTGTGTGAAAGGCTTTTTAACCTACTCTCGGTACATATGGCTCACCAACTGGCTCTCAACGTGTAAGGCTCACCAAGTGCCTTTCAGGGTGTAGAGCTCAGCAAGTGGCTCTCAGTGCGCAAGGCTTGCAAAGTGATTTTTCACACATATGACTCTCAGAGTGATCGTCTGTATAAAAGTCTTGTCAAGTGGTTCTCAGTGTTGTAGGGTTCACCAAATGCCTTTTGGTGTTCAGGACTCAACTTGTGGCTGTCGGTTAATAGTTCTTGCCACGTGCCTGTTGCCAAATAAGGCTCAACAAGTGGCTCTTGACGTGTTGGACTCATTAAGTGGCCTTGTTTTCTAATGAGACTTATTTGTGGGTCATCTATGCTGCTCTGAAGATGACATCTGAATGCCTTCCAAAAGTCATCCTGAAGCAGCTTTTGTTTGATTGTCTGTCTGATTGGTGTCCTTGAAGCATTTAAAAAAAGTGTTCTCCGTGAAGATGTGATATTCAAACCCTACAGCACAGTCCATTCCTTATTTTTTCACATGATTACCTTTTCTGTAAATAAAAGTAAATAATTAACAGCATAATATTAAAAAAAAGACTTCTGTGGGATAACTGAAGCTAGCCTGCAATGCAGCCACCATATGACAAGCTGGGAAAGATATGGACAAAGTGAGGGTAAAGCATTAAATAGGGAATTAAGGAACACACACGCACAAGCACAGCCATGGATAGATAGTTAAATAAAAACGAGATGCGTTATGTACATATAATTAATCTCCGGAGAGAGCTGGTATAATTGCTTTGAAGATGCATACCATGCGACTTCAGAGACTCAGCTGATTGCTTTTCATTGTTCCATTTCATGAACGCTCAAGGAGTTAATTGATTTGTTTGTGATGTAAAGATGAGACAAACTAGGCTGCCAACACTATGTTTATTGGTTGTCTCCAAAATATATAATATATATATACTTAAATAATATCCACCGGCCTTTCTGAGCCCACTCGGGACATTAGGCTAAGTGGTGTGCTGAAGAACAGACAATCAATAGCTCGCAGCCTGTCACCTTATGAAATATAGCCTATGACTGAGACCTGCCATCTTAAATTCTACTTGGACCTGCCTTGAACCCTGTTATCTGTAAACAGTCTGGACTGTTTCACTTCATAAAGCTTGAGTACAGATTTGTCTAAACTGCTGCAATTCACCAGTTTTATCACAACCAGCTCCACAATGGTTGTTTGGCTAGACCTGGGATGCCATCTATCTGCTCCTCTGTTCATTTTCTCTTTTGCTTGTGTCTACAGAAATAATAGCTTCTGAAATATGGGAAACAGTACCAAGCGTCTAGAATTTAGAGCATACTTTAACTTGAAAACTCGGGAGGCAGCAACAGGAAAGGAGGTCAAGGCCAGGCTTAGGTGCTTCCACACGGAATAACATGCTTTCTTATTTTATTTTTTCCAATAACTACCTAAATGCGCGCAGTGAACAAAAAGGAAGCCTCAATAGCAAGAACATTGTTATATACAGTAGTGCAATGACAGTTTTGTTTCATTTGTTGTTTTCTGTTTTCCACTTTAATGGAACTGCCTTCATTGTGACATTCAGAATTAACCATGACTGTACCAGTCACTAGCTGTGCAGACTTTGCATGCATGAATCTCTCTGTGGATTGATCTTATTGGTAACTCTAAAGTGACCTGGCATGAGTGAGTGTACCCAACGATGGAATGGCACTAGGCTTTGTAAATGGATGGGTAGATGCAGGGATGTCAATTGCTTGTTGTTATTAATTAATCGTTACAATTACGGATTCCCTTAACCAATATGTGATGCTGCATTTTTCTGCAATGGCCTAAAGAAAAATCAGCTGAATTTGTCATCACAAGAGGAAAATGCCCAGAATAATTAATGGCATCCATGCCTCAGCTTCTATTTATATGTAAAATGTACATTTTATATATAAAATATAATATAATATAATATAATATAATATAATATAATATTGCGGTGGGCTGGCGACCTGCCTGGGGTTTGTTTCCTGCCTTGTGCCCTGTGTTGGCTGGGATTGGCTCCAGCAGACCCCCGTGACCCTGTAGTTAGGATATAGCAGGTTGGATAATGGATGGATGGATAATATAATATAATATAATATAATATAATATAATATAATATAATATAATATATGGCCATATCTGCTTATATATACACCAATGTTAGTTCTAGCTACATTAATACATGAACATTAATAAATGAACATTTGTTTAGTTATTCTCTCCTTGTGTCTCGTACCTATTTAAAGATATGAGTAGAAATCTGTCATTACTATATGCTTATTTGTATAGCGCCTTTCATATCCTTATTTTATATAGGGTTTAATCTATCTATCTATCTATCTATCTATCTATCTATCTATCTATCTATC
>JANRMT010062817.1:24692786-24710160 GCA_026402145.1 Polypterus bichir lapradei
ATCTATCTATCTATCTATCTATCTATCTATCTATCTATCTATCTATCTGATCTTCAATATGCTTACATTTATAAGGTTTCTATTTTACATTAGAAAATAACTGCCTTTATTTTTCTTTGATTATCTGTACCTTTTATGTAGTGAACACCATCACAAGCACACTTTTATTTATTTTTTTTTTTTTTGGTGCACAGGCTGGTTACGTGGCTGCCTAAGGTCATAAAGAGAGTCACCAGCAGGGTTTTTTTGGCCATCATATGGTTTAAAGTCCACCAGGCCACACCTGCTAAAAGCCACCTTTTATTTTAAACAGCCCTGTCACTATTTTATCACTCTGGCATTACAATTACTAACGTGTGACAGAGCGCAAACCCCTATAGTATCCACTTTAGCTATTTAATCAGCCGTATTCAACCCAGTGTTGGGTTTGAAAGATCTGCTGACTCTCTTAAATAAATATAAACACATTTTTAGTCCTGAATAACTGTAAGCTGTCATTTAAAATGGGGCACTAAAGGAGACAACTGAGAAGTATGACTTTAACTTAAGTTTATGAATATATTGCATGTTTCTATGTAAAACCCCACAAATATTTCATTTCATTATTTCATAGATCTGAACCTTAAAGATTTTTTTTGTAATTTTAAACAGACACATTTTTGCTTGCATCTTTCTTTGTGCTGACTTTGGTGAGGTCCGTATAAAGAAAAATAGAATCGTACAATGAAAGGGTGGATGTACCAGTGAAAAGAAATCACATTTTGTTATTAAACCTAATATTCTCGGAATCACAGAACCCAATTCCTAATCATGGGAGCCAAAACTTATTCTCTCAGCATCACCAGAACCAGAACTTCATGATGAAACCCATTAGGATTACCAATGGACCCCTCTGTGTGTCTTCAAGATGTAAGAGGAAAAATCAGAGTAACCAGAGAAAAACCTCATGCAGACATACAAAAAAGTAACAATATAAATGCATTATTTAAAATATATAATTAGCAATGGTAATAATGATAATAAATTAAAATGGCTAGACAAAACAAATCTCACAGATCGTGACAGCCCCTATCCATGAGGTGCTCTTAAACTAAGCTATTTTAAAAATGCAATCCACGATGCAGGCTATAATTAGGAGTCCTTCGTGCTGCCGCTAACAGCCAGTGTGGGAAATTGTGTTTGCGCTGCACTTCTCCCTGCTTCCTCTGGCAAGATGGTTAAAACAAAAGGCGCACAAAGCATCTGCTATATTGGGGTTATGTATAGCATGTAAAGCATGGTGTTTGTGAAAAGGGCCCTTGGCACTGTGATAAACCCGTGAGGGCATATCACACACTATGTATTTCCCACAATTACATTTTGTTAAATTAAGGAACTGCAAAGGTCACTAGGTAGCTTACCATGATGATACTGACCTAACAGGAAGTGCCTTTTTTATCGGAAATATAGAGAAATGCAATGAAAACGAAGAAAATCTTTATAAAAGTACAGAAATGCACAAAAGGTATTTAAACAATTTATGTAGACTGAAGCCTTCTAATTTTTCTTTAATGCTACCATCTGAACAAAAATGTCATGGAGTGAAACTAACAATACAAAATTCACTTGTGTTAACATAAATAAGTCTAAGGTGCCTAAAGGCATCAAGACTTACAGTAAATGAAACATTTTCTAATAAATAAGCAGAAAATTGTTTCAAAGGAAACAAATACAATAAAAGGTGAAGTTGAGAATGGATCAAGTATTATGCAGGAAAATGTCATGGAAAACTTTAGCTGCTGACTTGCGAATGGGTGGACCAGTCAGACGTTTCTAGGGATGTCATAAAGTGGCAGTGCTCATCTTTTAATTTTCACAATACATTAAAGGATTAATATTATTCATGCCTACACAAATTTATACGTATAATATTCTATCAATACTTGCAGTATACAAGCAAACAACTATACTATATATGTATATGGACCTCTGTTCTCTGTGTCCTGTTCAAAGAGGATATCAGTTGAAGACAAACTGTGCTATACTTTTCTTTTGTTTTGTTTATAATGGTCTTCTTTTAAATACATGAACAGTGAATGACTCCCGTATTGCTCTCCTAAAGTTTATGCCCGGTCAGCCTATGCCAGTCAATAGACATGGCAAGGTAGGCAAGCTCCCTATTTACCCAGACTGCTATGCACACTTCTCCCTTTCGCTGCAATGCTGAGCTATGAGGCACGTTGCTCTCGAGTCCCACACAGCTCTGGGGCGTATCAATCATCTGAGAGGGTAATCTGATTCCAGAATTCTCCACCACCTTCGCTGTGGTCACATCAGGAGGCCTCTAAGGGCGTGCGGGTATCTTTGTTGCTCCTCACTGTCACAGGCTGCACAACTGTTTTCTAAATTCACGCATTTGGATGAAATCCTCTGCAGGAGCGCCTTGTTAAACAGCACTGTATTTTTGACCATTTACTTAAGAATTTTTTTGTCTAAATGTGCTTTTTTTCTGCCTTTTTACTCAATATTATTTTTTTTTTCTTGTTTCTCTGTTTTTTTGTGCAGACTTGTTTAACTTTTGTGCTTTTCTCTATATTAATATAATTATATATGTTCTGTATTTTTATATACAGTGTGTATGGACATACATATGTACCAATGTGTGAAAATAAAGCTGCGTGTGTTGATGAATAATTGAACCAATATGATTTATCAAAACTTTACAGATATGTCATGTCTAGATTTTTTTCCCTTTTCTCATTGACAGCCTGACTTTCTTCACAAAGCTCTTCAATATTTAAAGACAGTCAGTGTCTTCATTTAAGCCAAGTTACGTTGGCCGAGTGAGCCCAGGGATCGCATTTTCTTCATCAGAACTGCTCTTTCTGCTTGCTTTTATGGCAAAGTTCAATCACAATTTACTTCGTCCTTATTTGTGCACACAACTACTCAAACAAATTAAAACACATTTGCTGTTCTACAAAACTTACTTTTCTTGATTTCTGAGAAAATATGCCTGGATGAAACCTACTACCAAGGAGAATATCAGTTCAATACTACAATGCCTTTAAAAAAAGTAGCCATATAATTGGAGAAATACAATTAAATTAAACAAGGAAAAACAAAACAGGAGTTTTATGCATTAAATAAGTACATTTTGTCACATAATAACTTACAGAAATCATAGTAATAATTACGATAAATAATTAATCATAATAAATAATTAATTTAATAAATAATTCAAAAGAAAGCTAAACATTTTTTCTTTTTATGTATTAATTTACCGCTTTTGTGTGTTTGTGTTCCATTTAAGTGAAGTGTCAGCTCTCATTTAAACATTTATTAAAAGAGGCACGCTACATGCCGCAGACCTCGTGCCAACTGAACCTCAGTCGAGGTGGACTTTTTGATTTTTTCTGCATCAATGGCCACCTCACTGAACCACTGCAAAATATCTGATCTGAATTGGCAGCATGTTAGGAAACCAGGGTGGGGGCTTCAGTGAAACCTGAGGCCTCAGCAGCTCAAATAAATGAAGGGTCCCAAAGGTTAAAGGATACAGTTGAAATCTGGTCAATCGGATTTTCAAACCTTAACCTAAAACAGTCCAATTGTTATTAACAGTAGTACTTGGAGAGAATGTGGACCATATACACAGCAAGCATATTATGATGATGATGATGATGTCTGGTGCCTTAACCATGGATGCTTGTTGACTTCTGGCTGATTTTATTGAGAAAGCCTCTAGCTCTGTGTGATTTTAAAACTGAATTGGATTAATAAACTAATTATTATTATTATTGTTTTTATTATTTCTTGGTTTGTGCTGGTTGCTTTTTACCGGACACCCACTGGGTTTCAGAGATCTTAATTGTCCAATGCTTAGGACTTTATTATTATTATTATTATTATTATTATTAAACTCATATCACTTTCTAATCCCACTTTAATCCTACATTACAATTTCAAGTTTTTCAATTATTATTATTACTCTGGAAAAAAAAGTGCATAGAAAATTTACTGTTATGAGTAATAATAGTAATATGAAGGAGAACATTAATGGCAATAGCAATAATATTTTTTAATTATCCATTTTTGAAAATCTACATGATCACCACTTAAGATGGTCAAAACATTATTATTATTATTATTAATAATAATAATAATAATAAATAATAATAAATCAGCTAAGAGAGATTGGGCATAGAATACATATTATTAGTAGTATCATTGGTATTAGGGAAAAGAATAATTATAGTTCTGTGCTTTCATCACTTTCTAAACCTGCTTTAATTTGTATCACATTTTTACTGACTGGAAAAAGGCGACATTGGAAATGTACTGTTGTAAGTAATAATAGTACTAATAATGAAAAAGAACAATAGCAACTATTATTATTATTATCGATAATAATCATGTTCAAAATTTTCTAATCCCACTTAATCGACAGTTAAAGTCTTGGGTGCTGAAGCCTTTGTTATTATTATTATTATTATTATTATTAATAAAAATGTTGTTGTTATTATTATTACAATTGCACTGAACAGAAAAATGCATGTAGAGAATATTATTATTTTTGTTGATTTTATAACGACACTTAAACTCCAACCATATCAAGTGAACTAGAAAATGTGGATGCTTACTAGAAACGATGTCGGAGATCTAAAAACAGTGTGCTTGAAAAGCGAATAGGAAAAAGGGATCATAAAAGAAATACATTTGTGCAATAAAAATACATTTTACTAAATGACAATATTTCATATGTACATTTGTTCTAAATATGAAGGCATTTGTTTTAGGTTTATTTCATATTAGCCTTAGTTTCTTGATGACATTGCTTTTTTTTATTTTTTTTAATTATAGGACTTTTAAGAAAATAAAATAAAATGTAAACAAGGCCGAGAACACTAAACCCCCCTGAGCTATTTGGCTGACTGCCGCTGCGTCTTGCGGTCCGCGTGTACAGTACAGTACAGGACAGGACGGCAGAGTGCAGGACTTTAGTTCTGGTGAATCCCATCATGTCCAGTGACTTTAACTTCTGGCCGGATTCCCTTCATAATCTGTTTTTTTGAGACTATATATGCCCTTCTATGCTTTGTGCATTTTTCCTAATTCAAGACTACTGTGGCTATCAATTACTTTCAAATTCTGAGAAGGGATGTTCTAAAGAGTCATTTCTATTTGCTTTATAGAATCCATCGAAAGTGAAGGTCTTTCACTTTGAGTTACCCAATGAAAGACAGATGTTTCAATCATATCCAATTTTGTAATTATACTAGCCTAGCATCCCTCAAAATGTTTATGCAAATTTTACCAAGCGATTTGCAATGCATATATGGAAATATCCTTCTTTTTGTAGCTATACAAAAATAAAATTTCATGCCTATAAAATTAAATGCAAAAACAAACTTTTACTTTAGTACTCATCATTCTCATGAAATAGAAGACGGACATACAGCAGAATGAGAGGGATAAAAACCAAAACAGGTTGAGAAATTAAAAAAATGTATGTGTGACAAGCTGCAAACAATTTATATGGCTTATTTCAAAATGGACGTTTGTTGAGTAAGTTTCCTCTTTACCTCAGTTCATCAAATTCCTGGGATGACAATATGAATTTTGATTTCTCTTTGTTTTTGTAAGGTCCCCATTTCCTTCCTCCACCTCTGTGCCTCTGCTCTGCAGGTTTCCCTCGTGTTTTGTAATGTGCACTCAGTTTTAATGCTGCCTCTGGTCTTCCTTTATTTGTCTGCAATCAATCAGCTTGTGACCTTCAGACTCTGCCTATACGGTATATGCCACACCGGGAGAAGGTCTCCTGTTGTACGCCATATCCTAAGAAGTGACTCTATGTTGCTGTGCTGTTGTAAACTGTAATTTATCTGACCCCTGCATTATTTAGGACTTAACGCAGCACTTGTGTGAAAGCAAACAGGAGCACTAAAGGCACTAAAACGGACTTTTCCTGAAGACAAGCATGAGCACACGTGAGTTGAAGACATCAAAACACATGCCCAAATGTGTTTCTCCACACAGCTAAGACAATTAACAGATTTCTTCATAGTTCTTGAAATCACAGCCGTTTTTTTTTTTTTCTCCAACAAACAAACAAAGCCATTTGCCGACCAGTGTACTACTACCATTGGTCTCCAGGACTATCTTGACTCAATCCATGTTTGCTTTTCACACAGTTCTCTAGAGGTGTATAAAGTGTTATTTAGCTCGGAGACTTTTTACTTTTCACTATAAAAGGCTCCATTTAAAATGAAGACTGAAGGAGATGAAGTCACTCCATTTAGTAGCCAGCTAGTGATAAACCCTGCACCACAGATTATACAGTATGTACCTTATACAGAACACACAGAGCAAAATAATAAGAATGGCAGTCAAATTCCTAGTCCAAACTGCCTGTCTCACTGCCACTCTCCATCACACGCCTGGGGAGGTTGCCCACTCTTGGTAGAACATTTCACACCATGGGTTTGCAGGTGAAACTAAATAGTTCTCTTCCTTCAGAACTCAAAGACTGATAAATGCTAAATAACTTTCATCTTCATTGAACAAAAAACCAAGACCAGAATCAGAGCTCGTTCATACAGCTATAAAGCCAAAAAAATCCTTAATCTAATTTCATTGACCTTATGTGCACTCTGCGGATAAAACAGAAAATGGACTTTAGCTCTCTTTTCTATGTGTTCATCATTGTGTATGTATGTGGGGATTGTTCAGATAAAATGCTAGAAAACACATTCAGTCTTGTTTTTTTTTTTTTCTGTTTTTTTTTTTTTTCAAAATAAAAATTACATGAGTGAAATATCTTTAATTAATAACCCTAATTAATCACTTGGAACTTGTTTTATCATTTTCTGTAACTCATGATTATTTCTTCATTTTAACATATGTCCTTTATTTGAGTGTTTATTAATCTTGTATTTCTATATTTGTTTGTATATATGGAACACACCTAGAGATGATGTTGTTTTTACTGTGTGTGTTGTGTTTACTTTTATAATAATAGGCGTTCTTTTCTAACTCTTTAAAAAAAAATGAACACCTTTTTACAGTCCTGTTTTCAGTCTCCACAGCAGTCCAAGCCTTCTAACCTTATTTCCAGTCTGTGTTACGTATTACAGGACACTTTTTTTTTTTTTCGAAACTCTTGCCATCCTTCATCATTTGGTCCTCAGTTAATAATTTATTGGTGCTCTTAGTATAGTAAAGTGACTTTGGACTTCAGTCTCTGAGGTTGTGGTTGTGGGTTCATATCCTGCTACTGACACTGTGACCATGAGCAAGTCACTTCACCTGCCTGCATGTGCTTCGTATGGGAAACAAGAAATGTAACCAGTTCTATCTCAAATGTTGTAAATCAACTTGTATAATCGCATCAGTCAAAAAAATTAAATAATAGTAATGTGATGGTCAGTGCCTGGCTGTAATTGTACACATTCGAGCCTATTACGTTCTCGTTTTTTTTTTTTCTTTTCTTATTATCTGAGGCCAGTGGAAGTCGGAAGTCCGCAGTCGAAACAGTAAAGTTACATTTACATGTCTGGTACTGCAGAAGACTGGCACCGCACTTCACTAGTGGACCCCCATTAATGCTCGAACATTACATGAAGATGATGGCAAAGTAGCCAAGCAAAGTAGAAGTCATTATTAACATTTATGATAACCTTAAACTTGTGTCATCCTTCTCATTTCATTATAAAATAGCTTCCGCTTAAAAACACCTAGTTTATGTTTAATAGTTTACGGAATTAAACATTTTATTTGAATGAAATAAGCAAGAACTGATCTCTTAATCTCATTCACAGCTAATTTTTCTAGACGTTAATTTTGGTAAAATAACTAAATGAAATGGCGATACTGGGGAAATCAGCAGCGGAGCGATTAGCGCACCAAAAGTTCTCAGAGATCATCGCATCAGGGCGGTTTAAATCATGCTTTTTGGTAAACACTCGCGTTTTAGTATAACTGGATAAACAGCGTAGGAAATTCATTGCCTTAAAAATTGAATTTTAATTTTTCCGCATAAAGGAAATCTTCCGTGCAAAAATTAATGTAATATTAGTGTTTTTTGCGCATGTGATTACACAAATTAGGGTTAGAATTATTATGAAAGGGGTTGAGTGGATTCGAAAATATTAAGTTATATATATCATAGCCGCTACAGTGGTAAGAAGGTATATAAAAGGTTTACTGCGTATTTTTCGTGCGTTTTGCTCAACTTTTAAGCAATTGACATTATTTAATGTTCTCTTTTTAATCTACTATTTAGAAAAAAAATCGCCAATATATTTTAAATTTAATTCCTTTACATCTGTTTTCTGCATTAAGTAGAACAGAGAAAACTATAACGCTGAAATTGCACATTTCAATGAGTTACATGCGACGTATTGCCGAAGCGTTGTCACATCATTTAACAAAACTACTACTCTGTCTCTTAACGTTTACAGTTTTAAATTGTTATCGTTTCTGTGATTCATTTGTTCATTGGCTTATTAAGTCACCAACTTTCCAAATACTGTTTTTTTTTTCTGAATAAAAGTTTTTTATATATATATATATAAACATTACTCGCAGCTTAAAGTGCGATTAATGCTAATCAAACCATCCCTTAACTTCACTTTTAATACCTCCGTTTCTTTCCTTAATTTTCAACAATCTCCCGTGAGTTTTTAATATAAATTATTGACCATCTTCAGGAATGTGTCGAGTGTTCTGTGCACAAAACGCGACTTTAATTTGAGATGATTAATTAATTAGCGTGATATGTCATAATTACAATAAAGTGTGCCAATTTTCTTTTTACAGTATTATTGGTGTTTTTGTGCTATTGTTAAATAATGAAATGTGCGTGGAAAATTTCAGAGATTTCCGCGTTAACTGCTGAACCTTTTAAATTTATACAATTTTTAAATTACTGGCTGTATATTAAAATACTGTCAAATGTTGTCCAGCATTATGTTTTGGCCGTTTACTAATACAAGGATAATAAAAACATTAATAGTTGCGCTAAAAAAATGAAACCATCAATAAAGTAGCAGTGTTGCCTAATAAAACGCTTGATTACAACATGTGTATGTATAAAAGTATAAATAATAATTAGGCATCCCCTGTTTATTTTTTGTTCCGTTCCCCAGTTTTCCCCTGACCTTTTAATTACAGCCTTGACTCATTCTGACACTGACAGAGCTACTCAATGCTGTCCCAATTCGAGCTTGTGTCCTGAGAAGGGAACACTTTATTTTTTTAACGTTCGCCAAGCACAGAAGGATCGACACACAGGCACAGCTGCAGAACACTAAATTCTCACGCACCAACAGGCGCCCAGACACACGTGCCAGTCTCGCACTCCCTCCAGAAACTCACCGGCACCAGAAAACACTCCTGTACAGGTACTCACGGCCAGGGACAGGCGCGTGTGCACGTGTACAAGCAGACATATAGAGAAGGCACAAGTACGCACAGACACACGAGCAGATGCACAGGCAGGCACAAGCATGCACGCAGCCTACGGGTGCTTTGAACCCTTCTGGCCGACGGAGCGGTGGTATCCCCCCCCAACCATAGCAGTCTACACTCCCACAGCATCAGAAGAAGCCTCAATCTGTTCAAATCTTTTATTGACAGAAGTTCATGAAAGATCTGCCCAATGAGTTTTTCAGTTGTAGCAGAAAAGTTGCCTCGGTTGTGATAAACAAGCACGTGCGCACCTTTTCCAAATGCGCCCAACTTGTATCACTTGCCAGTGTTATGGTTTACAAGGTAACCGAATGAATGACTGTAGCTCTGAGCACCATCAACGCTCATTTCACGGCGTTACATAGAGAACTTTAAAAATACCTGCTTTACAATATATTGCAGAAGGAAAACCAGAGCGAGGATATGTCTGTTCTACCTCAGATATATGCGGCCAAATGACTACCAAAATCTAAAAAACAAAGGGCTCATGATGCATAGAGATTAGCAGCAAACGGATTGCAGTCCATATATTACTATATTTGTCATGTCAACTTTGATAAGTTAATATATCCACCTCTTCCACATTTTTGACAGCATAGCCAGTTAAATTTCATTAAAAAAACAGAAACAATGATCTTAGAATAGTGCATTAGGCTTTTAAACTCTACATCTTCGTTTAAATTATAATATGTTATTTGCATGCTGTTACATACAAATGTTTTATTATTATTAAGACTTTTTTTTTCTTTTTTACCTTAATGATCAAGCAAGGGAAAAGAAATTTTTCAAAAACATACTAACTTAAATAATTCTACATATTTACAAGTGGACATAAACATCTGGCTCAGTTTTAAAGAGGAAAGTAGGAGAGAGAAAATGAAAACTAGCCGTTTGCACTCCTCCGTCGCTGATTTTCAAGTCCACCACTCTCTCTTTCTTTCTCTCTGCTTGTTTTTAGAGTCAGTCCATCTCGGGTCTCTCTCCGCCACTACCAGACAACATAATCAAACTTAAAAAAAAAAATAAGAGCTGAAAAAAGTTCGATTATCGGGCCATGCGTCTGATCCTGGGGTGAGTAATATAAGTAGAAAAACGAGGACTTGAAATACCATACATGTCCTGCATGCAGGGTTGATAAAAAGGTCTTTAGAAGTTTTGCAGGGTCTACGACCGCATGAGTCTCTTTGTACGAGCTGCGTTGTCCACCAGCGATATTCCGCAAATAACCTGGAGAAGCGGTAAGTGAGAACTTCGTATTGCTTTGTAGTTGTTTTTTTTTTTTTTTTATTGTCACCGAGCCGTCCTGTTAAGTATTTAAGCACACTCCTCTTTTCTTAAGACTGTCCTTTTTTCTCAAAGTGAGTCCCATCACGGATTAAGACTGTTCCAAAGTTGGCTTTCCATTAAGACATTCGTGCACGTGAATTGTATTTGGTTGTCCGATTCTTCATTCATGCTGCAAGTCCCAGATACAATTTAAGACTTCGGGCTGACAAAGGGACGTTTCGCATGATTTGCCTCCTGCTTTTTTTGGCGGTTTGGGAGGGCATTTAATTCCACTTGAGTGCAAAACTTGGGGGCCAACTGAAGTATGCACGACTGGCGTCTTGAGCAAAGGAACAAGAAACGTGTATTTACAACTGTTTGAAAAGTTCTCGAGTTACTGAGCGTTATAGGGATACATAAACTTCAGAAGTTATTGCAAAAACGAAGACAAGAAAATCGAGAAACGGGGTTGGAGGAGCATAGGGAGAAGTGCCCTCACATAAAGAAGTCTTTGGGCGGGGGGCCCTGTGGCTGCTCCCGGCTGAAGCTGCGACTGGCCAGTTTCTCGTACTTCTCTTTGTAAAGGTCCCGTTCCTTGGCCAGCCGAGCCACGTCCTGTTTGAGCTGTTCCACCTGGCTCTGCAGGGTACATTTCTCGCTCTCTAGCATGTGTCTCTGTTGGACGCGTTTGAAGCGGCAGGACTGTGCATAGCCCCGGTTCTTCAGGGTGCGCCTCTTCTGTTTCAGGCGAATCACCTCCTCTTTGCTAAAACCCCGCAGCTGCCGGTTGAGCTCCCGTACGGTCATGCTGACCAGCTGATCGTCCGAGAAGCGCTCCTCAAGGCGCAGGTGATGGGCGTGATGATGGTGATGGTGGTGGACCTGGTGGTGGTGGCCGGCAGCTGTGGCGGAGAGTTCCTCACCCCCGAACTGCTGCCCCCTGAAGCCGTCGTAGCCCTGATGATGGTGGTGATGGTGGTGCGCGTTGCCGATGAGTGCCTCCACCGCGTCCTCTGGAGTCAGGTTCAGGGCCTCGGGGTTGATGTGGTGCTGGTAGTTGGGTATCCAATAGAGGTCCTCTAGCTGAGGCTTGTTGGCCGGGTTCTGGCTTACGTTGCTGTTGCTGCTGCTGCCACTGCTTGGGTTAGGGTTGGAGAGTGCCCCGGGGCTAGGCGCGCAAAAGCTGGGCGAGGAAGGCACGGAGGAGCACGGGGTGCTGATAGGGGTGGAAGACAAAGAGCCAGGGGGCAACCGGTGGCAGTAGCGTTCCGATTCAGGGGGTTCTTTCTTGACCTCGAACTTCATTAAGTCGAAATCATTGACGTACTCTATGGCAAGGGGACTGTTGGGCATTTCTCCGTTCATACTGAGGTCCGAGGCCATTTCAGTCCATGCAACAGGAGCAGCCCTCCCAGCCAGCGTCTGCGCCACAGCCACAGAGCCTAGTGCGCACACACGGCACCGGGGCGAGCCTCTAGGCAGTGACGGCTCGGTTTTTAAATGGGCACCTGCCGAGTATTTTTAGACCAATGGCCACCACTTCTCCTCCCCGGTCCAGCGCCAAAGCCGACAGTCCCTCGGATAGAAGAAGAAACTTGAAACCAGTCAGGGTCCTGCCGTAACCTTCGGCTGCCGGCTTAGCAGCTTATTATTGGAATACAGTTAGTCGTTTCGCTTTATCCGTTTGTTTTTCATATAAAGTCACAAATCGGACAGCTTCCGGCGCATTTGACAGTTATTGTGCGGATAGGAGATATAACTTAACTTTATTCAGATCTTCAGTGGAGCTGAACAGTTCAAAGATCGCAAAAGTCAACGGCGTCAATCCACAACTTTAGAAAAGTTTTAGTCCTCCATAAACAGAAGTATCAGGCAGTCGGCGTCTTCAATCTTGGCGGCATCTACAGCAGAAAAGCAAGCTTCTGTTTACTTTATCTGGTTTTAGTGAAAAAAATCCTTCAGGCTGAAAATGTTGGTTTTCTACTCGAGAGCAGATCATTAATGCAACCTTTATTGGTGTCTGTATTTTTACAGTTATTTTCAACTTATCTCTACACAGACATTCGAGGCGCTATAATCCTGACATATACTGTCACAGCCAAAGCCTTCGCCTGACCTGCCGAGCGGATTGCTAACACTTAACTGAACAGCTGAATGGAGCGCTCGGTCGCTTTATAGATATAATTGTACTGTCCCACCTACTGGGAATGTGATAGCACCCCTGCGCCAATCGCAGAAAGAGATAACGGGAAATTTGCATTTTTCTATAGCAACGTTGGGAGGAAATCCAGCTGCTGTCCGAACAGTGCCCTCTAGTGACAGGTATCAATAAATAAAGTTTACAATAAATACATTTTCTAATAATACAAGTGCCTACACGTAACGTATTGTATCGCTAAAAAATAAATCCGAAATACCTCCCATGTTAAGTCAAAACAAGAGATATAATGAGCATTTTAGAGCTGAACTGCGTCCAATAACTGTAGCCCAGGCCTGTACTCACAAAAAAAGACGTGTTCGTACACACAAACCAGTGAAAGTTCTTGGGGGGGAAATCATTTCAGCCGGTACAGAAATGCGCACTTATTTTTTCCTGTCCTTAAAATTACATTTTTTCAAACCGCTTTGATTGCATTCCTCCTTTCATGTACATCTGTCTAAAATGTTAATTGAATTAAAGTAGCCCGAGTAGTTCTTACTATGAGCCTGTGCACGTTCCATTAATGATTGAGAAATGAAGACCGAGGAAGCAGAAAATATGAGGTGACAGCAAGTTAACCGCATTATTGCTAATTATTAGGTGGGCTTTCCCTCGATACAGGAAATCGAATAGGTGCACGATAGGTTTGGATCCATCATTTAGTCACCTCTATTAAACGCAGTATTGATCTTAGGAAAAAAAAAATATGTAAGACGCAGAACGTTCAGATCTTACATTTATTACATGATATCAACGATTAATGACAAATATCCCTTGGTTACTGTTGCTATTAACACTCTCGTTTAATGGTGACTTCAGTTAATTAGAACCGGCGTTTCAGCAGGAGAAAATGCTACCGTTGTCCGTTCTGATCGTCTTCAACTGACGCTAAAAGAAGGCCGATATGACAAAATATTTGCCAAGTATCTCTGCGCAATGCTTTGTGTTTTGAGTATGTGACATTTATTTTGCGTATTTATATATATTTTCTGATTTGTATCTACAGAGGCTTTTAGAAATAACTCTATCCAAAAATCATCTGTCCATAAATTGCACTACAAACAGTTCGAAATGCTATTTAAATTTAAATGAAATATAATAAGAGTTATTCACAAATAAACCGTACAATCCACGTTTGCAGACTAGTAATAATAATCATAATAACACATATATCGGTAGTTTTAAAAGAAACACTGAAAACTGAAATGATTAGCATCGAACCTAAACTTAGATTGTGCTGGTGTAGGAAATGGATGGATGGACGTTTTATTAATGTTGTGTTTCTTTAAACTGAGGGTCTGTGATGTTTGCAGAGCTCAATAATGGAGGCAGTAAAAAACAGAACCAGATGCATAACTGCTTAATTAAAATGTACTGGACGTCTCCTTAAGATGACAGGATGATTTGAATAGCTTTCCCAACGATTATGTTTAACTAATAAGTGGAATCCTTTAGAATTTGCAGGCTGAACGTGAATTAGGTGCAAGCAACTTAAAGAATGTTACGTGCTGAGGGAAATGTGGTATATTAGCATAATCTAATGTTTAAGAATGTATTCTTTATTTCGTTTTATTGTGATTACTTTTGGCGGTGGTACTAGCAGTAAGTCCCAATCCCGGCTGAAAACAGTTCAGCAGCGGAGCAGCAACTGAACCTGCTCGAGTGATTTGATGGGGATGCAAAAGTGCGCAGGCTCGCTTGAGGCAATACTTTGGCTCCAGTGCACAGAACTTCAAACTTAACACGAGACGAGCAAAAAAAAGGGAGTTGCGCGCGTATAGTTCATCATATTTTTGCTTGAATCTTGAACATGCATTTTTGTCATGGTTCAAAGCCAAAACAATTCTCAAGAATTAAGAACAAGTTTATGTTCCCTCTTTAAAATGAAGGTGCCAGTGTGGTTCTTCATGCCGAGCAAAGCTTCAGCGGAACCTTTTTGGTTCCCAAAAGATCCATTTCACATAAAGGTTCTCGAAAGAACCTTTTTTAATTTGATCGGTAGCAGGCTTCATAAGTAATTATGAATAGAGTATACGCGATTTGTGAAATACCAAAGTGCGCCTAATTTTAAAAGCATACAATACTGCGTTAAAGTCAAGGTTTTTAATCTGTTAGCATCCTGCTAATTAGCCGACAACACGTTAAGTATTTTGGTTTTGTCCACATATTAGTAACCTTATTAAAGACCAAAGAGCCGATGTCATATGCAAAGAACCCTTTCTATAATGAAATGAATACTTTTAAGAATACAGTGTATCTTTATTTTCAAATTCGTTTAGTTTTTACACCCGTTTGTTCTGTTACAACGGTTGGCCGGAGCCTTTTCAAAGCAGGAACGATCAGTGGACGGAACGCCTCATCGTGACTTTCAAAGTGTGTAATTTAATTTAAAAAAATAAGGTCAAGTGAGCTAAATATTCATGTTACTGAACTCTAACAAACGGATAGTGTTGTTTTGTGTCGACCGGGTACAGGTGTGTGAAAAGGGATGGCAGAGTTAAGGTTTTGTCCACAGTATTCATAGAATATGCGACAATTTAAGCACAGGGTGAATTTATTCAATCCAAGAAGTTCGTTCGTTTGGTAATGTTAAGCAGGTTCGGTTTTCAGACTCTAAAAGTCATGGGATACTTAACTGTAATTTGGGAATCAAACCCTCTTAAGTAGTGATCAGGAGAGTGTGAGTCCAGATTTTTATTTCTTACATATGAATTTGTAGTGACGCGACCGATACGCACCTTAATTATAGCGTGTAATGATGGTACAAGGGCAGGGCAATTGGCACCGAATCGAAAAAAGAAGGAAGACTCAACTCTTAAAGAGCGTTAACGCGAAATATGAGTTTCTTTGCAGCTAACACGATTTTACTCTTGAAAGTTAACGCAAGAGCATGAGCGCGTAAAACAGATGATAGATAGCTAACTATGATGACAGGAGCCAGGCAGTACTGGGGGTCAATAGCAGCTATTTAATACTCATAATTCATTTACTCTCTGCTAGATATTTCACGATATGTGAATATGCTTTTATATCTACTCATTAAGCCTTCAGACGTTTTCTTAAAATCGTCTTATTTCAATATTAAACTTTGATTCCTTCCTCTGTTCATGTTCCTCAATTTCTCTATTAATATATTGCACAGGGGTCGCGTAAGACATTGAAACTGCAGCAGGATCAGCCTCACCGTCTGCGTTATTCGAGTTCGCCTTTACTAATGTCTGCCGTTATTTGTATGCCTCTCGTGAGTCAACCAACACTGAATGAATGATTGGGTATTTATGTGTCATTTTTTCCGGATTACAGAGAGATGGTCCAGTTCAGATAATACTAATTCTGTCGGTAGTTTAACTTTGTTCTTCTGAAGTAGTCATTATCCGAAGGCTTCTGAAGTAGTCATTATCCGAAGGCTTTGCAAGAATCATGTATGGCGCTGTAAGGTTAAATAGAGGTATTTAACATTGCAAAAATTGTGATTTAGAACATTTTAGAAAAGGAAAGTTATTTTGAGAGTTACCAAGCAGGAGACAGTGGGCACCTTCACCTTTCCCAGATTACCCGTCCTTCGCCTTTCACCCTTACCTGATCAGTTAATTTTACCTACAAAAATGCTGCGTTCTGCAGAGGAGCACAATAGCCTTAAAATACAGTCTCTCCTAAGTATCGTTTCAATTTAAAACTTATAAAGTAGAAGCAAACAATTTATCAAATAAGCAGCCTAAAAGCCAAGCTAAGCGATATGCATTGAATTTTGGCATTAAAGAATATATTCCCGAAATTCTAGCAGTTCGAAATGAAAACAGGCAAAACTCGTGAGCCAAACTCAGAAGTCAGGGTTTTCATTGTGCCGCGGATGCTTAAAGATGAGCTGCTGCTCTGAAACATTAATTCAGGTAAAGAGGCGATCAGCGCCAGCTCGACCTGCCTCAGCGAGGAGCCTCCTAAGCTTCTGATCTGGATTTCAGAGACTTAACCCTTTACCGCCCGCAGGGTGTCAAACAGGTTTGGTGGCGGTGATAGAAACAAACCAATCTGGACAGACCGCGCGGAAGGATTGGCGGCAAGGTGCCGCGGTGATTAGCGTGGCCGCTGCGAGGAGTCTGCATGAACACAACTTACCAAATGTGCCTGGGAGCTTGTACTTCATGGCGATTTTCCTGTCACTGTACAAACAGAGCGATATGTTGGTTGCGAATGGAAATATGAATTTATCACAATATTATTAATACTACTATTATATATTTGGCAGACGCCTTTATACAAGAGACTTACAAGATCAGGGTAGTGTGTGGAAAATATAATCGATAATTTCTAGGTCACTGTGAGTAATGTCTTAATCCGAAGTGCAAATATCTATATTTTCTGTACATTTAGAAATCATACATTCCCAAACAACTCAAAACTGAATTTAGAAAGATAGATAGATAGATAGATAGATAGATAGATAGATAGATAGATAGA
>JANRMT010062817.1:24712482-24725684 GCA_026402145.1 Polypterus bichir lapradei
ATAGATAGATAGATAGATAGATAGATAGATAGATAGATAGATAGATACTTTATTAATGCCCTAGTGGTTCAATGATGTCAAACCCCTGAATTCTATTCTGATTATTACAAAATATTAAATCTAGACAAGCTGCTTCTCTATTTGGTGCTTTAACACACCGTATTAAAAAACAGCCATTGATTATGTCAATGAATATTGTCCATCCATCCATTTTCCAACCCGCTGAATCCAAACACAGGGTCACGGGGGTCTGCTGGAGCCAATCCCAGCCAACACAGGGCACAAGGCAGGAACCAATCCTGGGCAGGGTGCCAACCCACCGCAGAACACACACAAACACACCAAGCACACACTAGGGCCAATTTAGAATCGCCAATCCACCTAACCTGCATGTCTTTGAACTGTGGGAGGAAACCCACGCAGACACGGGGAGAACATACAAACTCCACACAGGGAGGACCCGGGAAGCAAACCCGGGTCTCCTAACTGTGAGGCAGCAGCGCTACCCACTGGGCCACCGTGCCACCCATGAATATTGTTCTTGTACTAATTGTAAATTTAGTTTAGTTAATATTTGAGCAATTAAAATCTCTCTAAATGACAAAACCCTCTCTAAACGTGCTGATTTAAATTATCATTATTCAGTGAATACTAAAACTATTGTCTAAACAGGGGGAGTTTATAACACTCTTCCATTATCAGGTATAAGGGAAAATATACTTGAAATTGCTTGAATGTTAAACTAGGACATCCTGCCTTCATTTGTACCAGTATATTTAAATTACATGTAAGAAGTCTTATTCTACGAACCAAAAATTTACCCAAGACGTTCTAATGATTATCTATTTTGGGACCTTAGGGAGGTACTTAAAATGCAGAGCATTGCTATGAAATTATACCATTTACCTGTGTGCTGATTAGTGTCATTGAGGTTTCTCGATATTATATGTAAGTGAACCTAAATGATAAAAGAAGCTAGTGTGTTAGATTTTTTCAGTCTGCCATGTTACACTGAATAATAGGCAACAACAAGGAGGCTCCACTGATTGTTGTAGTAAAAGAATGTCAGTTTTGAGTCATTTTAACTTTATTATATACAAAGTATAGGGTTAGTATTGTAATCATTCCAAAAATTCAACCTTGAGATTTTAATGAATCTCGACTTTTTATACCTCCCTAAATCCGAAAATACCAATTTTGGAATTACCGTATATACTCACGGATAAGTTCTCCCACAGATAAGTTGGGACTTGATTTTACCATATAATTTCTGGTATTTTATAATATCGGTCGTATAAGTCGAATGCGGAAATCTCACGCTATTAGTCCAAGAGATTATGATATGCTAACGCCCACCTGAGAGAGTAACCATGGAGCACACGGCCTTCATTTTCTATGTGGGTGCAGCAAAGTGTATCAGCGTGTGCTCCTAACCTCTCTCTGTCTCTATTGTGCTTACGTGACCACTCAGTAATACCCGAACTGTTCCAAAGCGACGTTTGCACTGATTTGTGTTTTTTGTATCTCACACCCTCATACACCTTTATTGTAAGAGCATCCCTTATCTACGATGGAGCGTTCGATCAGAAGAAAATATGAAGCTGGTTTTAAATTAAACATCGTTGAAGTAGCGAAAGAAATTGGTAACTGCGCTGCTGCAACAAAATTTGATGCATCCGAGAAACTGATGTGTGATTGGCGGAGACAAGAAGATGTAAAAAAAAAAAATGTAATTGTCGCTTTTTTGAACAGGCATATAAGTCGGGGTCTGATTTTATGATCGATTTTTCGGGTTTCAAGACCCGACTTATGAGTATATATGGTATGTCTGTGTATCTCTCTCTGTCTGTGTGTGTGTGTGTGTGTGTAAACACAATAACTTGAGTACGCTTTCACTTAGGGCAAAATTTTGCATACAAGTATTAGGTACAAAACGTAGATTTCTATCAACTTTTGAGCTATTTCCGTTAACCGGAAGTGTTACTTTTTTATTCATGCAGCTGCAGGGTCCGGTTTATTCAACTTTACTTTTATAGTATTTGTTCAATATATTATTAATTTGATTTGATTTGTTGTTGATGGTTCTTTAATGTACATATTATAAAAATATAATTATTGTCTTGCAGTTTACTCCTCAAATATCCATCCCCATATCTTAGTATATGAGAAAGTCGAGGGGAGACCACTCCAGATTTTTTTATTTACAAAGTATTTTCTGCAATACATGCCTCTACCCTTTATGCTTTCTAGTTGAATCCAGATATCCATGGTTCACCACTTATTTGAACTAGAAGCACATTCAATGTCTTCCTGGTGTAATACAGCATCTACACTGCCATCTTTTCCGTTTTGCTTATCTTTCTTAAATAATGTGCAGCCATTCTTTGTAAAGAGGCCTTCAAATAGGTTTAACCTGGGGACAAATTCTAGCCAAACAAATAATCTTTGGACTGGGCTAGGTCTGACCAGGAGAACCTCTCAGGACCCTTGTCACACAAGAGCTGACACACTGTTATGGTTTTGTTTGATATTTCATTTCTTTACATTTTGCTCCATTATTGTATGAATTTTGCGTTAGAACACTCTAGACGAGAACAGGCCATTCAGCCCAACATGGCTCGCCAGTCCTATCCACTTATTTCCTCCAAGAAAACATCAAGTCGAGTTTTAAAAGTCCCTAACGTCTTACTGGTAGTTTATTCCAAGTGTCTATCATTTTTTGTGTAAAGAAAAACTTCCTAATGTTTGTGCGAAATTTACCCTTAACAAGTTTCCAACTGTGTCCTCATGTTCTTGATGAACTCATTTTAAAATAACAGTCTCGATCCACTGGACTAATTCTCTTCATAATTTTAAACACTTTAATCAGGTCACCTCTTAATCTTCTTTTGCTTAAACTGTAAAGGCTCAGCTCTTTTAATCTTTCCTCATAACTCATCCCCTGTAGCCCAGAATCAGCCTAGTCGCTCTTCTCTGGACCTTTTCTAGTGCTGCTATGTCCTTTTTGTAGCCTGGAGACCAAAACTACACACAGAACTCCAGATGAGGCCTCACTAGTGCATTATAAAGGTTGAGCAGAACCTCCTTGGTCTTGTACTCCACACATCGTGTTATATAACCCAACATTCTGTTAGCCTTCTTAATGGCTTCTGAACACTGTGTAGAAGTTGATAGTGTCAAGTCCACTATGACTCCTAAATCCTTCTCATAAGGTGTACTCTCGATTTTCTGACCGCCCATTGTGTATTCAAACCTCACATTTTTACTTCCTATGTGTAATACTTTACATTTACTTATATTAAATTTCATCTGCCACAAATCTGCCCAAGCCTGTATGCTTTCCAAGTCCTTCTGTGATGATATAACAGATTCCAAATTATCTGCTACTCCACCTATCTTGGTATCATCTGTAAACTTAACCAGCTTGTTACTCATATTCCTATCTAAATCATTTATATATATTAAAAATAGCAGTGGCCCTAGCACTGACCCCTGTGGAACACCACTCTTAACATCGGCCAGTTCTGATGAGGTTCCTCGCACCATCACCCTCTGCTTCCTGTGTCTGAGCCAATTCTGCACCCATCTAACAACATCACCCTGAACTCCCACTTCTTTTACTTTGATGCCCAACCTCTCATGTGGCACCTTATCATTCATTTTGCTCATGTTGAAGTTTTCTTTACTGTGAGAAATTCTAAAATAATTCTAATTTTTAATGTCCAACTTTGTTTCTAAGCGGTAAAAATAATTTGTGCCTTTTCTGAATGCTGATGGTTACCATTGCATTGCCGGGCATGGATGACTGGAGGTACACGGCAACTGACATTGCAGGCGTGACAGGATAAACGTCAGTATTGGCCGTTTCCAGACTGTCCAGCTTGACTGCATGTCAACTGACAAAGTCACTCTGTAATTTGCCACCTACTGTAACTGAGCTGTACCTACAGTATTATCACTTGCATTTCTGCAGATACTTATTCTATCCTTTCACAAAAACTTTATAAAAGTTAAAAGTTTACAATAGATCATTGTGAATGTTCACAGTGCAGAACTTTCAGTGTAACATTCACCTGAAATGACAATTCAGTTGTGTTTAATAGAATAGTGCTGTGGTACGGCCAGAGTTTTTGCCCCAGCTCAAGTTTATTTAAACTTTTCTCTATTATTTAATTCTTTTGTTTCTGATTTTGTTTTGGGTCTTATTCTGTCCTTGTTTTGCTTATGTACTCTTATCATTTTTATTGGGGTTGTGTTGCTTATTATTTTAATTTTTGTATTATTCTAACTTTATTAGTTTTTGTCACTTGCCCTGTCACCTATGTGTACATCCCCAGGAGATGATTAGGCGGCTCCCAGTAGAACAAATGAAGAAGCTGATGTTCTCACAGAAACCTCTGTATTTATTTAGATTGCTGGTTTTCTTCTTTTTTGCATCGTTTTGTTTTTTGAGTTTCCTAGACTTTTGACCCCTGTTTTTGTTAAAACGTATTGTCTTTGTGTAGTAATTATTTGGATTTGTTCACTTTTATGTGTTGCCTTTTTAGGCAAACTTATATTTACTTAGTATTTTGCCCCTGCCTTATTATTTGTAGTACTTTGAAATCTTCTTAGTAAGTCTGTAAATATTTAGAGAACGATGCTGTGATCTTCGCGGAGTCAATGGAGGTTCTGATCGGGGCACTCGAGAGACTGAGTGAGGAGTCTGAGTGTCTGGTCTTGTAAGTGTCCTGATAAAAACCAAAGATCCAGGCCTTTAATGACCTCTTGGGGACCACCATCAGCAGTGTGTCTGTCTGTGGAGAGAGTGTTGATCTTGTCGAGAGGCTTACTTACCTTGGTAGTGACATTCATGTCTCTGGTGACTCTTCCTATGAAGTCAGTAGATGGATTGGGAGAGCAAGAGGGGTCATGAGCTCGCTGGAAAAGGGGTGTGTGGCGTTCGCGATATCTATGCAAAAGGATGAAGGTCCAAGTCTTTAGAGTCCTGGTGCTTCCTGTCTTGCTGTATGGATGCGAGACATGGACGCTATCCAGTGACCTGAGATGAAGACTGGACTCCTTTGGTACTGTGTCTCTCCGGAAAATCCTTGGCTACCGTTGGTTTCACTTCGTGTCGAATGAGCGGTTGCTCACGGAGTCCCGAATGAGGCACATTACCTGCATTGTGAGGGAGCATCAGTTACGGCACTACGGCCATGTGGCGCGTTTCCCTGAGGGTGATCCGGCCTGTAAGATCCTAATTGTTGGGGACCCGAGTGGCTGGACCAGGCCAAGGGGTCGCCCACGTGACACCTGGCTGCAGCAGATAGAGGGTCATTTCCAGAGGGTGGGACTGGACCGCGTGTCTGCCTGGGGGGTTGCCAACCGGGATCCCGAGCTGTTTCGACGTGTAGTGGGTGAGGCACCGCACTGTACCAGTTAATGCTCCCCAACTTGACTTGACTTTGCTTAGTTTTGTGGGTCTCTGGGTTTTTCCCTCTTTCCTTTTGTTTGAATGTTCTTGAACTTTAAAAGCATATGCTCCAGTTTGGCCTTTTTTGTGGGTTCTCAGAAGCCTGCTCCCTTTTTGTACTTCTTTTGGGAAGGAGTCACAATACAAATATGTTATGAACTTTATTTCCCTGTTTATATTAGTCTTTACAGAGAAGCTGTAGTGTGTATGTGGAGAGCTGAAGCAAAGAAATAATCGTCCCTTAGACACAGTCATTTGTTTTAACAGCGTTCTTTGTAATACGTACTTTACTAGAAGTGCTAATCAGGCTCTCCCATGTAGAGAGAGCGAGTGGGACTTTTCATCGTGTTCTTCAAAAATACATCTGATGGCTCCCTAACACAACCTGTTTTGATTTTCGGGTCTGGATCTTGAATTGTCTATTATAAAAGTTGGAAATTGTTTCATTTATTGTTCCACTGCCTCCTGACTCCACATATGATATACCATTCGACTCATCTTGATGTCTAGTTAAGCAAGGCATCCAGCTTTTTTTGGGGTTTCCCTCCTAATTTTGGGTCTAGGCGGTGGTCCAAAATAAACATTTTGAGGCCATTTATGGACCATATTTTGTGCTGCAAAGTAGACTCTTCTGATAAATAGTAAACCAACAGATGTCAGTAAAAGTGACTTGAAGCTTTGCAGGATACCTCAGCTGACTCCAGGGGTTTCACCCCCAATGAGTTACGAAGGCTCAAAGTTACGCCTTTTCATTTTTTATTTTTGATTTTATTAAAATCAAATAACATTCCATACAAATAACTCGAGTTTTACAAAAAAAGGTTTGAAACAAATCAACCCCCACCCCAGAGAAAGAGAGCTAGGCTAGCAGAGTAAAACTTTAAGCTAGTAAAAATAAGTAACTAGATACAGTAATAAATGAATAAAGGTAAATGGAGTAAAAGAGGGGAGAGAATCTGCTTCCTCGGAGCTTTCAGAGCTTATTCTAAAATGTTACTGATTAGATCCTGCCAGGTTTTGAAAAGTTCTGTACAGATCCTCTAAGTGCGAATTAGATTTTTTCCAGTTTCAAATAGTATATGACATCAGTTACCCGCTGACTTAAAATAGGAGAGTTAGGATTCTTCCAGTTGAGCAAGATAAGTCTGCGTGCCAGTAGTGAAGTAAAGGCAATCACAGTTTGTTTGTCCTTCTCCACTTTAAGCCCGTCTGGAGGTCCACCAAACACAGCAGTTAGTGGGTTAGGAGGGATTGTGCCGCCAAGGCTGTCTGAAAGGCATTTAAAGATTTTGGTCCTGAATGATGTTAATTTGGCGCAGACCCAAAACATGTGACCCCAGTGAGGCTGGAGCTCGATTGCAGCGTTCGCAGGTTGAATCTTGCCCTGGAAACATTTTGGACAATTTTAAACGAGAGAGATGCGCTCGATAGATAATTTTGAGTTGAGTAATTGTATGCTTTGGGCATATGGAGCTCGAGTGAATTCTGTGCATTACTACCTTCCACTCCTTTTCCGAGATGTTGAGTGAGAGATCCTTTTTGACCCACTGCACTCTTGGATCTTTAAAAGGGAGGGACTGTAAAAACGCCTTTTCATTTAACTTCAAAAAAATGAATATCAGTAATATAGGCACGTGGTGTGTCATTTTATGTTTTGTTTTGGTTTTTTTTGTCATTTGGTGTGCCATATTAATCTCCAAAGGGAAATTGTCTTTTCACATGACCTTGAGGTTGGTGATCACAAATATGATAGTAATTTTGATATCTGACTCTTTACCTGTGGTCCACACCCTCTAAGGGCCATTCCCAGAACGTTAAAAACTACAAATTTCAAACATAATTATGCAGGGTATCGATGTTAGTGCATATGAATATGATGTGATTTTTGATCCTTTACTAGTGATTTAGCCCTCAATGGGCCTGTATTGGAGGGTGAAAAAATGACAAATTATTCTGAACATTATGAATTAGGGCTGCTTGTGCTAATTTTTTTGTTTCAGTCGGAACTTGAGTTCACTATTAAACTGCATGATTCAAACGCACAGAGAGCAGGACAGTCTGCTGTAGAACTTTCTGGAACCAAGAATTCTGGAATTTTATCTTTCCCTGAAAAGATGGCACACATGTTCCCCCCAGAAAATGTAGTACTGTACTTAGTATATTTCATTCCAAATTATCAGTAGATGCCTACCATTTACTCTAAGGTCAGTTTGAAATATCTTTATTGCAATTGCAGTGTCTCAGAATAATCCATTTTTCTAGCACAGGTGTCTTGTGGTGATTTGCATTTTAAGAAATGTGCTATTATAGATTGTGGTGAAGAATGAATCAGTGTTGAAAAACAGTTAAGAAGTTCATAGGTGGGCAATTCTGTAGATAAAGAAGAGCTCATTGGCCGCTAAACAGCTGCAGTCACTTCAGTGTTGCTTTGAGGAGGGGATGCCTGCTACTGTCTTTCGGTGATGCAAAGCCGAAGAGGTTGATGGAAATTATGGAGTAAACTGAAAAGTGAAGTAAAACTCTTGAGGTATCCTATGAGAATGTTCAGACAACTTTATGATAAATTACTAGGAATAAAAAAATAGCCTTGTAAAACTTACTGTGTATCCCTCATTGTGCAGGTTCTCAGTCACTGTTGATTCTTAAAATATGAAAATATAACAAGCTGTGCTGGTATGAGGCTTCTATTTGTTGTGGAGCACAGTATTAGCTTTTTGCTACAAGTAATGGGAGAGATGTAGCTTTAAAAGTTCTATTTGTCTCCCAAGCCATATTGATTACAGATTCTAGGCTTGTTGCCATTCAAGCCAAACGGAGATCAAATCGTGTCATCGTTCCGCACCTGGTGGCACGCAGCTTCTGGCCTCCAAGTTTTTGGATCTAGAGTGAAAAGAAAGAAAAATCCAACTTCATCAAGATGTAGTTAGGTGCACCTGAGACAAGTTAGTAAGAGGACTTTGGCAGCAAATTTTTGTTTTTTGATTCTGGGTTGGTTTCTCTCATTTTGACAATCACTGATGAATCTGACCCCTGCCCGCTCTTTTGGCGCTTTTCCACTGCATAGTACGGCACAGCACGGTTCAGTACAGCTCACCTTGGTTCGGCTCAGTTCGGCTCGGTTTGCGTTTCGACTGCAGTTTAGTACCGCTTTAGAGTGGGCGGGATTATTCACGTGTCGTTATAGTTGCGCCGCCTCTACTGCCGTGACATCATCGTAAACGCGCCACAAACAAACACACAGCAATGGAGCATATCGACGGAATGGTGTTCTTCATTCTCGGCCTGTGGATGTATTTTAACAGCAAGACGAAGGAGTTTGTTTCAAAAGAGGCTGATGGCAGCCAAAGAAAACACAGCTAAAAAAAACAAGAGAGTTTTGGAACTTTTACAACAACACGCAGATAATGACAACACTTTAGCTCGACGACGCGCAAGGGTAAGCATCTAAAAAAAGCACATCACTAGCTAACTTTTATCACTGTTGCAAAGCATAAAATGAACTTAACTGCCAGTGTAACATTAAAATGCTGTGCTAAAAATCTAGCGGGTCTGTTGTGTCTCGTGTCGCAAGTTCAGTGACGCAGTAATGACGATTTTCTCCGGCCAATCAGTGACCAGCAGAGTTTACACGTCACGTTTTGGTAACGGTTCGGCGCGCTTGGAACCTCGGCTGAGGTGGTACTAAAAAAAGGACCAGGTACTGTTCCCAGTGGAAAACCCCCCAAAAGTGAGCTGAACTGAACCGTGTCGTGCCGTACTATGCAGTGGAAAAGCGCCATAAGATTTAGATTTCTGCTTGCTGTTTGTGTTATTTTCAATTGATGATCATTTTTTTTTTTTGCTCACCTTTACTCTGGAGAGTCAAATAGACATTGCCTTCAACTGGAATTCAGTAGTGCTCCAGGGCGTAAGAAATGGTGGACTGATGTGGGCCGTCAATGCTGTTTTTTGGAGGGTCTTGAGAAAAACAAATCAGACTGGTGCATATTGTGCCTCTAAAATCTGTATTTTGACCACTTTACAGTGTATATTTAAGTGGCGTATGATGTGCATCTAAACTTTATATGGGACGTGACAAAGACCAAAAAAGACAAGACACGGCAAAAACGATGGCTGTGCTATAAAAATAAATACACAGAATATGGATATGAACCAAATAATAATACAAAATGAGTAACATTCTTACCAGTTTTGGCCTTTATTCCTCCTACCACTTGAACACTTGGCACCACCCTCACTCCCAACTTAAAGCTCCAGAGACCCCTTTTGAACCAAAAAATTTATGTGACAAAATGATTTCTGGGCCAGGGATGAGTCTGTCTCAGACTAGGAGCGCCACGTCGGAGCTCCACCTAGAGGCTTATGCTGGTCTTACAACTCCAGTGAAGTTTCTCCCTTAATATGCATTAGACCCCTCTGTTGACCCCAATGGGGCTGAACTTTATAGGGACACATTTTTGGGAGTAAATGAGTGGACCACAATGTGCCTCTAGAGCAGGGCTGCCCAATGCGTCAATCGCGATCGACTGGTAGATCACAAAGGTAGTGCAGGTAGATTGCGTTGCATTCAAAAATATTTTTTTTAAATGTTAGTCTATCATATATCCTCCCTATGGCATCTGCCACTTGATTGACATACAGGGCGGCCAGTCTGAGATCTCTTTTCTTCTAACACACTGGTCATTCTGCACGCACGATCAAACGCGCGAGCTACTGCAAAACTCTGGCTTATCTAAGTGATCTAGTTAGCCTTCCAATTTATATTGACTAAAGAAGGGATTAAAAAAATTGTTGGGGGAGGGTATGGGCTGGATGTGGAATTGGAAGAGGATTTTTTTCTCACAATGTCACAATCGAAGTGCGTTTGTCTGATCTGTCAATCAATCATTGCTATTCCAAAGAAGGAAATGTGGAAAAGCACTTTCGAACTGTTCATAAAAACTACGAAACTGACTTCCTTCCAAAAAGCGATCTGAGAAAGAGAAAGGAGAGGGAACTAAAATCGCAAAATTCAAAAGCTCCTTGACTGGATTATTCGGCTCTACTTATTTATGTGAGTCAGCCTATTCCCACATGAAGATTATTAAATCCAAATACTGTAGTGACCATAAATGTATTGAATTGTTATTGTGCCATAACGGTTATTCAGTTATGCAAGGTACGACAACATACATTTTATGTATAAAGTATACTCAATATACTGTATAATTATATATATACTGTACAGGCCAAAAGTTTGGACCCACCTCCTCATTCAATGTGTTTTCTTTATTTTCATGACCATTTACAGCACTCCATCACTCTCCTTCTTGGTCAAATAGCCCTTACACAGCCTGGAGGTGTGTTTGGGGTCATTGTCCTGTTGAAAAATAAATGATCGTCCAACTAACCTGACTTCTGCACAACACAACTGCTGGTCCCAACCCCATTGATAAAGCAAGAAATTCCACTAAATAACCCTGATAAGGCACACCTGTGAAGTGAAAACCATTTCAGGTGACTACCTGTTGAAGCTCATCGAGAGAATGCCAAGAGTGTGCAAAGCAGTAATCAGAGCAAAGGGTGGCTATTTTGAAGAAACTAGAATATAAAACATGTTTTCAGTTATTTCACCTTTTTTTGTTAAGTATATAACTCCACATGTGTTCATTCATAGTTTTGATGCCTTCAGTCATGAAAATAAAGAAAACACATTGAATGAGGAGGTGTGTCCAAACTTTTGGCCTGTACTGTATGTATAGCATTTTTAATGTAGGGAGATCATTTCGACCTGGTCATTTTAGAAGTAGCTTGCAAGCCGAAAAAGTGTGGGCACCCCTGCTCTAGAGTTTGTATGGTAAGAACAACAAAATGATGAAGTAATTTGGTATGGAGTGCATCTAGAAGCTACATGGGAACAAGATTGCAGTGTTGACTGAGTGAGACACATCCTGCCTTTAGAATCTACATTGTGAGAACTTTACAGTGAAGACTGATTTGGGCATAGTGTTTGGGCACAGTGAAGACTGATTTGGGCATAGTGTTTGGGCATAGTGAGGACTGATTTGGGCATAGTGTTTGGGCACAGTGAAGACTGATTTGGGCATAGTGTTTGGGCAGCGTGAGGACTGATTTGGGCATAGTGGCTTTACAATCCTGAATGACTGGGCTGCTATAATTTGTATGGCAAGAGCCACAGACAAGAACATTGCTGACCACAGCCTTACTCTCATCATATAAACATTCACATCCACTCTTGGAGGATACTTTTCCTGCACTTCTTCCCATCTCTTGGAAAAGTGAGTGTGTTCTTAATAGACCCTGAGAGTTTTTACTTCTCCTATGAGTGCCGTCCATTTATCATCCTTTATTAGTCAGTGACTTCTGCTCTGTGTATTTTCATTTGTTCTGTTGTACACTCTGTGGAGTCCAATCCACACCATCAAATTAATACCACAGAGCTGGAAGTTGAAATCTTTTACTTGGTAAGCTATCAGAATACCGTTCAAATAAATTATATTAATGGTTGGACTGGCATCTGGAAAGGGAAGGAGATTCATTGCCCATTCTTTTTCCTGGGGTTTCACAGTCACTTTTGTGAACAGAGATTGTTGGTTTAGGTTTTAGCCACAGCAGTATATACATTTCAGGTTCTTGACACACAGATGGTCAGGAATCCTGACAACTATGCCAATGCAGACAGTAGGGGCTGCCGCTCAGCAACAAACCCCCAGAGACCGTGGCACCAACACAGTGTCGAGTTCAAAGGAAAGATATTTATTTACACAGTACTTTATAACAGGCTCTTCTATCCAGCCATTACAATACAAATAAATAAACTTATCTTCCTTGCTGCTTCCATGTCTCCAATGTCCACCTCCTCCAAACTTTAAATCCCTAATTCAGGTGGGGCAGTTTTGTTTAGGTTGTACCTCTGACTTTTTCCAGTGTTAATCGCATTGCACAGGGAAGCATTTCTGGGTCAGGCAGAAGTTCCATTAAGCAGGACAATCTTCTCCCCACAGTGCCCTCTAGAGGAACCCAAGAAACCTGACAGGGCTCTCCTCCTGAACTGTGAATGCCACGTAACCCTGCAGGTGTCCAAACTGGGACCATGCCAGAGGAACACGGCCACCTATCATACCCGGGGAATGAACTGCTTCTGGTGGACAGCCGGGTTACACCTCCATCCATAGCGTCCTACCATTACAGCCTTCCGACTGTACAAGGATTTACTCTCCATCCCAGTCAGGTGGCCAGTCCATCCATTATGGCACTTGCATTGTATAGTGTAAGTTTAGTATCAGGTGTAAAGAGTACAGTGAATTTCATATCTGTCGTTTCCACATTTGTGATCTGAACTGTAAATTGCACAAGAACATGGACTTAACTTGGGGTCAGAAGCAGTCCATAGGGACATCAAGGTTGTCCCACAGTTGTTACGAGTCAGCCAGTGGTGGACCCTCCTTCTTACAGTTCATTTCATTTTGTCCCACAGTTCCTCATTTGTACTAAAATCTGGTGGCTGGTGTGACCACTGAATTAGCAAGAGTTCATAATTATGATCTCAGAACTTTCTAAGCATTTTGGCCTGAAGTATCACAGTGTGAAATTAGATAGATAGATAGATAGATAGATAGATAGATAGATAGATAGATAGATAGATAGATAGATATGAAAGACACAGATAGACAGATAGATAGATAAGAAAGGTGCTATATGATAGATAGATAGATAGATAGATAGATAGATAGATAGATAGATAGAT
>JANRMT010062817.1:24733578-24777763 GCA_026402145.1 Polypterus bichir lapradei
TTTGAGCTACTTTTTGTATGAAAATGTGCTATAGAAATAAATGTTGTTGTTGTTGTTGTACCCTTGGGCTCAGTGTAATGCTCCACCTCTACAAGGGCCCTGTGCCTCCATTCCCTGCCTACAGTACTTTGTCACAACACAAGTAAATCAGCCACCATTTTAGTCCCACGTGATTTACGTGCACACAACAGGGAAGTAGTTGACCGTTGTACAGAATACATTTTGAAGGTCTACCTGGGAGGCCAATATCTTGGCTTACAGTCATTCACGCAAAGAGCTCTGGCTGAGTGACAACTGCATCAACCCTTCTGACATTTCAAAGGAAACTGACCCTGGAGAGAAACCTGAACTCCAGTTATGACCAACTGCCTCTGTGATTGTGAGAGTAGCTGGACAGCTGAGTTCACTCCAAAGAGCCACACTAGTTGTTCATTTCTCCTTCCATGAAGGCCCCTACAATGACTGTCTGTGAATTCCCATAGCTCTGTCACTGGCATTCTTTTTATATCCTACCAGGTGAAGGTCTTGTGCTCAGGTGAGGGCACTTCTCCCAAGTCCATAATGTCAATGTGGTCTGCTACTTGCTGGCACTAAAGTAATAAAGCAGCTTCTCAGTTAAACAATTATCGTAATACACATCGACGCAGGAGTCAATACGCGGTACTTAAGTTTTAATAATTTCAACTTTTCATTGGCAGCACAGCGATGGATTATTTAGCGGCGTCCTGGATTTGATATTCCAGCCTGGCCACTTTCTTTGTGGAGTATGAATGAAACTTTGCCAAAGTGTGTTCTTGTATGTGCCAAGGTGAATGAGTGTCTTGTCCAGGGTTAGTCAAAAATATATTACAAATCTCATGACAGCATTTTTTAAAGAAAATAAGATTCAAATCTTGCCGTTGCGTATCTTTTGCATCTTATTGAACCGTTTGTTTTCATGCCACTGGTGGTGTGATGAAACCACAACTTTTACACGGGTGATATAAATGATATCTTGTCTTTCAGAAAGCATTTGATGAGGTGCCATGTGAGAGGTTGGGCATCAAATTAAAAGAAGCGGGAGTCCAGGGTGATGTGTGTAGATGGGTGCAGAATTGGCTCAGACAAAGGAAGCAGAGGGTGATGGTGCGAGGAACCTCATTAGAACTGGCCGATGTTAAGAGTGGTGTTCCACAGGGGTCAGTGCTAGGGCCGCTGCTATTATTAATATATAGAAATGATTTAGATAGGAATATAAGTAACAAGCTGGTTAAGTTTGCAGATGATACTGAGAAAGGTGGATCAGCAGATAATTTGGAATCTGTTATATCATTACAGAAGGACTTGGATAGCATACCGGCTTGGGCAGATTTGTGGCAGATGAAATTTAATGTCAGTAAATGTAAAGTATTACACATAGGAAGTAAAAATGTTAGGTTTGAATAAACAATGGGTGGTCGGAAAATCGAGAGATACACCTTATGAGAAGGATTTAGGAGTCATAGTGGACTCTAAGCTATCGACTTCCTGACAGTGTTCAGAAGCCGTTAAGAAGGCTAACAGAATGTTAGGTTATATAGCGCCTTGATGTGTGGAGTACAAGTCACAGGAGGTTCTGCTCAACCTTTATAACACACTGGTGAGGCCGCATCTGGAGTCCTGTGTGCAGTTTTGGTCTCCAGGCTACAAAAAGGCTGTAGCGGAGCCACATAAGTGTTGTTGTTTATTGTGTTTGCACCCTGCCGCATCTCGTCACATCACCCCGTTTAAACTGGTATGTGTTTGTTTAAATGTCATCCCCGTAAGAAGAAACGGGGAAGGCTGTTGCGGGGAGGCAGCAACCCCCTGGAAACGTCAGGCTTTTTCTCATTATTATTTAACGGGAAGGAGGGAAAGAAGAAGAGAGACAAGAGAGAGAAGGAGATTCACCTAACCGCAACTGATCATCAATTTCTGCCTTCATTCCAGTTTGCTTCTCACTCGGCTGGATTACTGCAACACATTCATTGGCAGAAACCCCGGGGTCGGACATTATTTTCCACAACAACAACAACAACATTTATTTCTGTCACACATTTTCATACAAACAGTAGCTCAAAGTGCTTTACATAATAAAGAATAGAAAAATAAAAGACACAATAAGAAAACAAAATAAATAATAATAAAAATTCTTCTGCTGTTATGCACCTAAAATCTGGAATAGCCTGCCAATAGGAATTCGCCAGGCTAATACAGTAGAGCACTTTAAAACACTGCTGAAAACATATTACTTTAACATGGCCTTCTCCTAACTTCAATTTAACTTAATTTAACTTAATCCTGATACTCTGTATGTTCAGTTCATCATAATAACTATTCATGGTGGCTCTAAAATCCGTACTGACCCCTACTCTCTCTTCTGTTTCTTTTTCTTTCTGTGCCGCCTCCACCTACTCAAAGCATCATGATGCTCCAACAATGATGGATGGATTAAAAGGCAGAAGTCTACGTGACCATCATATATGTATATATATATGGCTCGCACACACACACACACACACACACACACCAAGCACAATTTAGGCTCGGCAATGCACCTAACCTGCATGTCTTTGGACTGGTGAGGCCTCATCAGACACGGGGAGAACATGCAAACTCCACGCAGGGAGGACCCGGGAAATGAACCCTGGTCTCCTAACTGCAAGGCAGCAGCACTACCACTGCGACACCATGCCACCCGACTACCAACATGAAAAGCAATATATATACAATAATAAATCCTGACTTGTCCCTGCACACGAATACAAATAATGACAACAAATGAATACTGAAATGATAATGAACGGGTAAATAACTGTCCAAATTACTGATAGCTGTCCAAAAATGTTTGTGTTTGATTCTCCCGAATGAAATACCGGAACAATCTCACCGACGGGTGATGGTGGAATAATAATAATAATAATAAAATAAAATAATAAAATAAATAATAAAATAAATAAAATAAAATAATAATAAAATAATAATGAAGAAGTAAGTGGATCGGACTGGCGAGCTTTGTTGGTCTGAATGGCCTGTTCTCGTCTAGAGTGTTCTGCTGTTCTGATGTTGGAGAAAGCAAAATTCCAATTAACAGACGCAAATTGGAAAAAGTGCCCACCTGCCATCCATCCATCCATTAATGTTTGATCCAGCTGAGGATTGAGGGGCTGACGCCTATTCTGGCAGGAATGTGTTTGTCAAATAAATTGAATTACAACAAATGCACATGTAAGGAAGGCAGTCGCAGCATTCAGACATTGGTTGGGATCAAATGGCAGTCAAAGCCCATTTGAAGCCGTAGGCGCGGTGGATGGATTACGGCCCTCGTTATCCATAGTGGGTAGTTGGCATTATTAGACTGTTGATGATCTTTGACGTTGTCTCCCTCTGTGTGCAGAGCACACACCCCATCAGTAACACAAATGGCGCCCCGCTAAGTATATACCACAGACTTTAAGGTCCATCCATCCATTTTCCAACCCGCTGAATCTGAACACGGGGTCAGGGGGGTCTGCTGGAGCCAATCCCGGGCAGGGTGCCAACCCACTGCAGGACACACACACACACACACACTCACACACCAAGCACACACTAGGGCCAATTTGGAATCGCCAATCCACCTAACCTGCATATCTTTGGACTGTGGGAGGAAACCCACGCAGACACGGGGAGAACATGCAAACTCCACGCAGGGAGGACCTGGGAAGCGAACCTGGGTCTCCTAACTGCGAGGCAGCAGCGCCACCACTGCGCCAGACTTTAAGGTCTCTAAATATTAATCCCTTAGTTTATGGCGCTGCGCACTTTTACTTTCATAAATGGCACCCTGCATGTAACAGCACCCTCTCAGTATCATCAGAACTTGACGACTGGTTGGGCGGGTCCCCCTCAGTGTCTGGAACGTGTGCACCCTTTCGATGACGGCCCCCTGTGGCACCTAATGTATTGACTGGCTTTGATCGGGATGAAAAGCAGCAAATGTCACCTTCCTCAGTACTGAACAATACGAGGCAAAATGAAAGGATGTGTGTCAACGTGCATTAAGCCACTTTCTGTCCATCTTTTGCTGTGTTCCTGTGCTACAGGACAGTAGGGAAATAACTTTTCCAGTTGGAAATTTTCATGTTAACTCCCTTCAAAGTGGGAGCTCTGAGTTTTGAAAAACCATGCAGCCCAAATTCTCAGAGTTGTGACGTAACCCTGACTTTTCAGCGCAGTCGACAATATGAAATTAAAAAACAAAAAACTAAACAGGTGTCACGCACGAGAGCTTGGGGAGCAGTTTAAGGACCCAATTTGCACCGCGACAAGTCGTGCCAGGGGACAATGGCAGCGTACTAACCTCTCTCTCTTTATTTCTTCAGAAAGACCGAGACACCGCCGCCGTAAGACCGCCCAGACGACTCAAAGAGCCGCAACACTTCCGGGTTCCTTTCTACCCTCTGCTTCCCCATTGATGACGTCAGACTCCCATCCACCACCACGGTTTACCCAGCATCCCACGTTCTAATTTCCGGTCCAACTCTATAAACTGTCCGTCTCCCTACCCTTCAATGTCTTTGAGTTTTGTTTTGAATCTTCAGTTTACGGAGCCCAAAAAACCCCAAACCTTTATGAGTGTCTGTCTTCTCTTTACACAAGTGAGCCAGAAATTATATTTCTTGTAGCTGAATTGTACTTAGAATGACACATAAAGGTTATGCTTATCTTTAAATACTTTTTAATGTTGACCAAGTATAATATCAACTGCGCCCTCACTTTTTTCCCAACAATTGGACTGAAAAGCGAAGCGAGAAGAGGGGCAGAGCCCCCTAGTGTTCTTTAAAAGAGAGAGTCCTGTCCAGGGCGATGCCTAAGTAAACAGGGTGGTTGGCGTTCTTCAATACTTGATTATTCCAGCTGATCTCTAGAGTTGTGTTTGCTTGTCTGTTGTTAAGATGGAAGGTACAGACTCGTGTCTTCCCTGGGTTGCCATTAAGGAACCATTTAGTGTACTCTGAGAGGATGCTGAGGGCATTGCTAAGTCTCTTTTGGATATCTTGGAAGGAAACAGACTGGGAGGCTAAGCAGAGATCATCTGCAGAAATGAACCTCCTAATGTTGCTGAACACAGGCTGGTCGTTGGTATAGATATTGAAGAGAATGGGAGCCAGCACCGAACCTTGAGGAAGTCCTCCAACGACTCTTTTTACCATCCATTTCTATGTAGAACCTTCAGTTCGTCATCATATCTTATCACGCCAGGTAAGAGCAGCGTCATTAGCATCCTTATGATCTTCATCGGTACATGTAGGGCCTCGGGAACATTCATGGAGAATGTTGTCCATTGTTTGGGTGGGCTTACCACAGGGACATTCAGCTCTTGTTGTGAGGCCCCATCTAAAGAGGTTGTCCCTTGTTTTGCCCACCTTTGACCCAGCTCGGTTAAGTGCGACCCATTCTTTCCTAGAGAGGGATGTTCCATTGGGTAGATGCTCTTGAGGTGTAGGTAGAGCTTCATTGGAAGGGCTACAGTCAGTCTCCCACGCCATCTCTCAAGCCTCCTATATTTTGTGGACTGCTTTGGATTAAAGGATTCCATTGTGGCGAAACTTAGACGAGAAGGTAGTCGGGGATTTATCTCCTGGTGATGGCGCAGTGGGTGTCTGGAGTCCATCAGTTGCTTGAACCTTTCTACTCTTGAACTACTTTCTCGTTGTCTATGGGGAGGTGTGATCCCGGCCAGCCTGTATAAAGCAGGAAGGCACGTTGTTTGCAATGTGCCGGTGAAGATTCGGCATGCACTATTTAGCTCAGGGTCTTCCTTGTTGGCATGGGTTGACCTAGCCCACACTGGTGCACAATACTCTGCTGGTGAGTAACAGAGTGCCATGGCCGTTGATCGCAGGGTCTTAGGGTCTGCTCCCCAGGATGTGTTTGCTAGTCTGCTATGGAGATTATTCCTGCTGGATATCTTCTTTTTGAGTTTAAGAATATATTCTTTAAAAGAGAGTGTCCTGTCCAGGGCGATGCCTAAGTAAACAGGGTGGTTGGCGTTCTTCAATACTTGATTATTCCAGCTGATCTCTAGAGTTGTGTTTGCTTGTCTGGTGTTAAGATGGAAGGTACAGACTCGTGTCTTCCCTGGGTTGCCATTAAGGAACCATTTAGTGTACTGTGAGAGGATGCTGAGGGCATTGCTAAGTCTCTTTTGGATATCTTGGAAGGAAACAGACTGGGAGGCTAAGCAGAGATCATCTGCAGAAATGAACCTCCTAATGTTGCTGAACACAGGCTGGTCATTGGTATAGATATTGAAGAGAATGGGAGCCAGCAACGAACCTTGAGGAAGTCCTCCAACGACTCTTTTTACCGTCCATTTCTATGTAGAACCTTCAGTTCATCATCATATCTTATCACGCCAGGTAAGAGCAGCGTCATTAGCATCCTTAAGATCTTCATCGGTACATGTAGGGCCTCGGGAACATTCATGGAGAATGTGGTCCATTGTTTGGGTGGGCTCACCACAGGGACATTCAGCGCTTGTTGTGAGGCCCCATAAAAAGAGGTTGTTTTGCCCACCTTTGACCAATGAAGCTCTTCCTACACCTCAAGAGCATCTACCCAATGGAACATCCATCTCTAGCCTCACTAAAGAAGCCAGCTGCTGTATGAGGGCCTACTAAATGTTGGGCTCACCAGGGTGTCATTCATGAAGTTTGAACATCTGAATAAACTGATTTTCTTTTCATCTGTGCTTCAATAGTTGAGCATAGCAGACTGGCTAGCAGGAAGAGGAAGAAAGCACCACGATTTAATGTATTCAGCCATTTGCAGAGTTTAGATGAGAACATGAGATGAAAACCCATGCAGCCTGCACCACCATGCCAATGCTGACCCAAACACACTTCATTTTATATAGCGTCTTTGAGAGTATACTATAATATAAAGTACCTTTATAGGCAGTTGGCATTGCAAAAGAAGATAAAACTGGCATCACAGCTGTGGTAAGCTGGGCAGAAAGAAGTCCACCACCCCCAAAACTTCTGGTAGCAGTAAGAAAGCTGTTAATTGTCCATCCATCCATTCATCCGTCCATCCACATCCATCTGGCCCCAATTCCAAAGAAACAACTCCAGAGGGGATGCCCATCCACCACAGAGCACACTTACACAGGTGCTCAGGCCCGGCTGGCTTAGAGATGATACGTTAAAAAGTGAGTTATGAAATTCCTTCACAGGTCTTCCATCAGCTTCTCCACTTTATACGTAAGGCGCAAATCAGAAGCTGTGCAAACTTGTAGCTAAGAAGAAATAGGACAAATGACGCAAGTGCTGGCATGGAGGTGTCACCCACGGCCTGCGGTAAAAGTAGGCTTTACAAGCTCAGCGATGTTGTGTTAAATATTTGTATGTTTTCTGAGAAAGACACACAGATGGGAAGAGGTTTATTATAAGCATTGCTGTCTCTCCAAAAAACTGTGAGCCTCTAATCCTACAGACAACAAGGCAGCCACAACGTGAACAAAACTACTGAACATCTTCAGTAAGAGCAGAAGAGAAAGGCTATGTGATCTGGTGACCAGCACTCTGCTTGACAAGCCCACTTACTGTAATCAAATTCAACGTATTCCAGTAGTGTCGGGTACCATGGGTGGTACGTCGGTCCATCACAGTTCACGCTCACTCACATGGGGCCAACTAACCTAACAAGCACATCTTTGGGAGGTTTGAGGAAACCTTGAGGAGAACATGCAAGCTCCACACAGACAGTGGTGAACCTGAGATTCAAAGCCAGTCTCCCATAATGTGCCGCCATCTGTTGGAATGACAAACGCAATGCAATTTATTATTAATAATAATGCATTTTATTACTAACTAGCAAAATACCCGCGCTTCACAGCGGAGAAGTAGTGTGTTAAAGAAGTTATGAAAAAGAAAAGGAAACATTTTAAAAATAACGTAATATCCCTGACCATCTCATCTTCGTTGTCAAGCGTTGTAAAGATAACAGGTTTCATTCATTGAAGTGTTCACCACCCAAATCGCTACTCGTGAATCTAAGATGTTTAACAGGCATTCCCGGTATTAAGTTGTGGATTTGCCTGCGAATATTTAGTGGCAGCGTGTCTATGAACTTAATTTAAACTTAAGCTTTACACCTTGCTTTCCTATTGATATGTCTACAAAGGCTTGTTCCTTTCTTACTGCATCAATAAACAGCTCATCTTCCTCTTTATCTGAGACATCACGCACTGCATGCACGGGTTTACCTTTCCCAGTCCTGCAAACTTTAGCAAAGTGGTTCAATTTACCACATTTTTTACACTGTCTTCCTTTAGCTGGATATTGACTTTTTCCACCGTGTGCTTTGTTTCCGCAGTACCTGCACTCATGAATATGCTTCTATGTGTCACTCGCTTCATATTCTTTTGCTGCCTTCTCAATTGTGTAATGCGTTTTTTGCTCAGCGCTCTTTGGAGCTCTTGCTTTTTGTGTGCGTACTGCGTTCACAGTCAGTTGAGGTGAGCCGCTCGGAGTACATGCATCGAAGGTTCTCAGCTGTGCTTGTGCTATCTCGTGCGATCTTGCGATGTCCACGGCTTTATTTAATGTTAGCTCAGACCCGGCAATTAAAAGTTTCTCTCGCACTTTTGCTGAGTTTGTGCCAAACACTATTCTATCCCTGACCATCTCATCTTCGTTTGCATAAGCACAGTCCTTCACCAGCGAATATTTAGCGGCAGCGTGTCTATTGGATTGCCGCTGACGGACGGCCTTATATGGGCAGGCAGTCATTTATGTGGGAGGCGTGACGATGAGGGATGCAACTCCGCCTCACACGGCGACCGAGCTGCAGGCTATGGCTGTATATATGTATGTAAGTAGGTTCCAGTTATGACCGTTACGGGTAGAATTTCTAAATGAAACCTGCTTAACTTTTGTAAGTAAGCTGTAAGGAATGAGCCTGCCAAATTTCAGCCTTCTACCTACACGAAAAGTTGGAGAATTAGTGACGTTGGAAAGTTCAATATGGCGGCTGACAGTGGTGTCGTACCACCGAAATAAGTACATACATCAGTTTCGGTTAGTGCAGGAAAGCCGCCTACCAAATTTCGTGAAGATGGGGTCAGCCTTCTACCTACACGGGAAGTTGGAGAATTAGTGATGAGTCAGTGAGTGAGTGAGTGAGGGCTTTACCTTTTATTAGTATAGACTAGCAAAATGCCTGCGCTTCGCAAGGACTGCCTTAAATTTTTATTAAGAAGAAAATTAAACTTTTTTTAAACTGAGGGAAAATATGCCAATAATTATTTGTTAAGGATCTCTTTGTATACCACATTGTGAGTTCAGCCCTCCGGTTGTAATATGACCAAGCTGTAGCTGTGCGCTGAGCTTACTCTTGAGCATGCAACTTACAGTTGGCCATGTGAACAGTAATCTTGTCTCAAATCTCACAGCTTGGATTGCTGCTGTCATAATCGGTTTGAGTTTCATGGTTTGTTTCAATTACGACAGTATTTGCAGGACTTGTGTTGAAGTGACATTCGGCATCTGTTAAGCGTTGTAAGCACACAACCGGTTTCATCGATAAAATCACATCCAGCTTTTGAGAGTTTAAACATTCATAAACATCAAGGTGTCCACTACTGAAATCGTCACCTGTGAATCTAAGATGTTTAAGAGGCATTGGCGGTTGTCCAAAGGTGTAAAATATTTGGCCATTTCGGTACACTTGAAAGCGACAACCGAACAATTCAGCGGCAGCCATCAACTGACATGCAGAACCATAGGTGAAGGGCTTAAGCATTTCACTCTTATAATGCTCCTGTGTAGTATAATTATCTCCTGTACCGTCATCAGTCCACACCCTGAACCTGTCCCAGTCATTCAATACATAAGACACAATGTTCCTCCGGATATCAAGAGTGAGCCTGATATGGCCGTGCAATATGTAACAAAGAGAATGGAAAAGGTAGGTGCCATCTCCGGGCATGGAAACCACTTTGTAAGCGAAACTAATGTACGTACTTATTTCGGTGATATGATGCCACTGTCAGGCGCCATATTGAACTTTCCAACAGTCTTTGTTACTTATGGGCCCATCTTCAAGAAATCTGGTACGCGGGTTCCCAACGCTAACTGAATCCTACTTACGTACATATATACATCCATAGCCTGCTGCTTGGTCATCGTGTGAGCCGGCGTTGGGTCCCCCATCCCAACGTCTCCCACGTTGTTGGCTGGCTGCCTATATAAGACCGTCCGTCGCTCCAGTCTCTACATTCCCTTCCTTGCTTTGCCACAGAATTCACGTCTCCCTGCTGATAACTACAGCCTTTTTATTTAATCCACGGCTTCTCCGCTGTTTTATTGTTCATTTATTACGATTATAGTTATTGTGTAGGTATTTTAGACTTAGTTGACATTGTTCAGGTACCCATTTCCTTTATCGTTCCAACCGTACCCCCATTAACATGTCTATCGAGGTAATCACCATCGATCAAAGAACTGTCACTAACCGAGTGGTTGCCCGCCCACTAAGGTCCTCTGATTCTGGCAATCCTGTTGTGCCCCACACTAATCTACACTCCATGGGTGACAGGGCCTTCAGCTGTATAGCGCCCAGACTCTGGAATGACCTACCGAAATTAATCAGGTCAGCTGACTCCATGAATCCTTTTAAAAAACAACAACTCAAAACTCATCTGTTCAGGAAGGCTTTTAGCTCTACTTGACTTCATTCCCCTTCTCTCAGTTTACGTCTCTGTCAAAATGCTCATGTAACCTGTATGTGTGTGTGTGCTAGACCATCAATTATGTTGTCTGTTAGGCTTTCTTTGAACTTACTGTCTTAATCTTCTTTATTTATTTATTTGGTTTGTACAATGCTATACGCTGTATACCCTGCTGTTTTCTCTTATATTCTGTAAGTGCCTTGAGCATGGGAAAGGCGCTATATAAATAAAATGTATTATTATTATTTATTATTATTATACAAAACCACAAGATCACCCCCATGCTACCCAGAAGGGGGTGGGTTAGGGTTGATTTCACCCAACAGTATTTTTAGTTGACCAATGAGAAACACGTGTGCCAAGTTTCACGATGATGACGCAAGTGACGAGTCTGGGATTCAAAGCCCGTCTCCCATGTGAACTACCACAGCGCCCTGTTGTTTGCCCTAGGCACAATGTACAGTAGACATTTACAAAATAGCCAAGGGCCTCACTGTTGAAGAGTCTCTATAAATTTGAGAAGATCTGTAATTAGTTTTTTTTTTTTTGCATATTTTAAATGCTCTAATGTAGCAACCCTTTCTCCACCAACACACGGGTTTGTTACGCGTTTTTGTGGCATTCTTGCCAACTTCACTTGTTACACAGCCTGATCGTCTGTTAGGGTCTCACCATGTCTAACTCCAGCTCTGTTTCCCCCTGGACTTTTTCAAACTATATCACATCAGATCTGACACAAGTCCATGTGTTGCACCAGCTTAAGACGACTTTTAGGATCTCGAGGTGGAGCTCAAGGTGATGACCTTCTCTAGATGTGCTGCCAGTCCATCACAGGACACATCACGCAGACACCCACTCGCTTGGGGCCGGTTTAGAGTCACCAGTGAGCCAAACCTTCACAAAGACACATGAAGAACACGCAGATTCCACACAGACATTAGAACGGCTGGTCTCTGGGGGTGCCATTTTCTTGAACAGGATTGTACGGAGTTCATTTGATGTTAGGACGACTAACATTCTGCAGAAGAATCTTGGCGTACTGAGCAGAATTCACAGTTCCTTCTACAACAAAGCTTTCTGAACAACAAGGCCAAGGAGGACATGATTGAAAAATTTTACACAAATGCATACAAACGTATACAAAGAACCCAAAGAGACGTGGAATAAATTGCCACATAGTGTGGTGGGCAGTAGGACTTCTGTGAACTTCATTCAGATCTTGTTTTGATGTTATTTTGGAGAATCTAGGTGATTATGGTGGATTCATAAAGTAGTCTGTTGATTCTAAAGCTCCCGGTATTTCAGAGGACTTTTCTCTTCTGGGTATTTGATAACGGAGTTTGTGCTGGGCTGTCCCATCTGAGGACACAGTGCTTCCATCTGCTGATTCTAAAGTAGCCTGGTATCTCAATTGGCTTTTCTACGGATAGATGATCAGCTTGGCTGTAAAGCTGTGGACCAAGTGTCACATCAAGAAATTAAAATTAAATTAAAAAGAAACAAATTTAGATGACAATAAAGTTCACTTTGACTTGAAAATTATTTTAAAGTAGCTGTGCTCCCCGTCTAAGACGAGCTGAAATCTCAGTCATTAACGCAGACTTAGGTGTATTTGCCATTAACATTCTATTGGAATGTGTTTTGTAATGCATGTAGTAATAAAATGCATTGCATTTTTCATTCCAACAGATGGCGCATCACAAACATTAGCACTGCTTTTATGAATCCCGTACTAAATGGCGTGTTAACAGAGACATGGCGATCAGACTGACACACAGACACTTGTCTTCTTATTAAGGTGGATGGATGCATCTTCCATTTTTGCCTACCAGTCTGTACTCAAAAACCCATAATGCCGAAGTGAAAACACATTTCCAGAAAGGTTAGCAAATTTAATAAAAATCAAAAACGGAAACCTCTCATGAATTTGTGAATTTCCCCTTGGGATTAATAAAGTATCTATCTATTTATCTATGTAAGCCTTCAGAGCCTTTGCTGTGGCACTTCTGCTTATGCTCAGGTGCCTCCTGGTTGTTTGATTTTTCTTGGGACGTGTGCAGAACTTGAGAGAAGTGGACCTGTGTCAAAGTGAATTGATTGGATATCTTTTAGGAAGGCACACACCTCCTGTGTGTAGAGGGTCCACAAGTCAAACTGCATGTCAGGAGAAAGACCAAACCATGAAGTCCAAGAAACTCTCTGTAGACATCTGGGATAAAATTGTGCTGAGGCAGGACAAACACAGTGGCCTTGATAATTATAAAATGGAAGAATTTTGGAAACCCCCAGGACTCTTACTACAGTAGAGTTGGCTACCCTGGCAAGAAGGGTCGTGGTGAGGGAAGTGACCAAGAACCCACTGGTTACTCTAAAACCCAATGGTCACTCCAACAGAGCTTCAGAAGTCCTCTGCTATGATGGGAGAATGGGCTGGAAGGGTGACCATCTCAGTAGCACTCCATCAATCGGGCAGTTATGGTAGAGTGCCTAGACGGAGGCCACTCTTGAGTAAAAGGGATATAGGATGGCATTCGGGAAAAGATTCTCGGGTCTGATGAAAAGTTCACATCTTGAAAAAAATCCAAGCCTAAAGTCTGGTGAAGACCAGGCACTGCCCCTCACATGCCTAGTACCACCTCTACAGTGAAGCATGGTGGTGGCAGCATCATGCCATGGGGGTGCTTCCCTTGAGAGACGGGTCAGAACTAAAGGAAGGATGAATGGAGACACATACAGAGAGATCCTTGAAGAAAACCTGCTCCAGAGTGACTGGGGCGACATGAGCATGACAATGACAGCTGAGACAACACTGGGGTGGCTTTGGGACAACTCTCTGATGGGCCTGAAGATGGCAGACTGCAGACGCTCACCATCCAGTCTAACAGAGCCTGAGAAGATCTGCCAGGAAGAATGGGATAAACTGCCCACCCCGAGGCGTGCAAAGCTTGTAGAGACCCACTCGGGAAGACTCACAACTGGAATTACTGCCAAATTAAGGGTCCGGATATTTATTTATATGAATGAGAGATTTCAGTTTCTGATTTTTTTGTAAATTTGCGATCCTTTCTGAAAGCAGGTTTACTCTTTGTCATCGTCATTTTGGGTTACTGGGTGAAGATGGAAGGGCAAAAATGGCAAAAGGTATCCACTTAATGGAATAAAGTGTAGAGAAAGTAAAGGGGCCTGAAATACTTTCCAGATCCGCTGTAGGATGCTCGGTCGGGCTGAACGGCCGGTGCTCGTCGCAGTCGTTCTGATGTTTCACCTCTCATGGAGCGTCGCCTGTTGAGTTTGTCGGCCTGCGTGATAACACAACTTATTCCACTTCTACCATCACTGAATGCTTTTTGGGGTGAGGCTCAAAATGAAAACCAACACACTTGACAGGTTGGCTCCATCCATAAGGTCCCAGTGTATGCTTTCTGATTTTGATTTTCCAAATAAATTTTGAGCTAAAAGATAAAATGTAAAGAAACTCAAAAGATGGCTGGAGTGAGATTATTTTATCTTACTTATTTATTTATTTTTTTAACAAAGTCCTCCATCTGGCGAGAGGCGCAGACTCCGAGAAGTGCTGAGGCGGTAAGATGGATTTGACACACAATATTTCTAACACTGTTTTGATTTTTTCTGGCATTTGTATTACTGATTTAATTAATTTGTTTATTTCTGGTTTGTAAGCAGATTTTAGCCATTAATTGGCTGACTTTAAATTTCCCCTGGTCTGATTTCTGTATTTTATTGCAAAGAATTACTGGAATAGAAAAACAGCAGGCTCTTCAAATGAAATGTCACATCCCAATATAGAAATGCTCACTTCGCCCATTAGCAACTGTAGGGATTGTTTATCTGTTAAATGTGTTTGCCCTCTTTGTGGATTATAAGTGCAGATTCTTCATGCTTATTGGGCAAAATGTACGGTAGTCCAAAATCTGTACCATAAATATTGAATGAGACAAATCTCATCTCACACTTTGTTTAATTATAGTTTATGAGCGGCAGCCTCTCGTCTGAACTGTCGAGCAGCACCAGCTCTACTTGGCTCCTTTGCGGCTTTTTCGTATTTTTGAGATTCTTTTACACACGTGAATCCAAAGCAGGGTGACTGGGTGGTGGGGAGCTGGCGTCTGTCCTGAGAGCAGAAGTGAAGCCTGGAAGAAGTGCTGGTCCATCAAGGCACTCGCTGAAATACAAAGTCACAGCAGACCGATTTGGACTTGACGGACATCTTAGTAAGTTTGTCTGTGGGATGTGGGAGGAAGATTGGAGCATCCAGTCAGTCAGTCAGTGTCCTACCCGCTATATCCTAACTACAGGAGCCAATCCCAGCCAACACAGGGCGCAAGGCAGGAACAAACCCTGGGCAGGGCGCCAGTCCCCCGCAGGGCACACACACGGGACAATTTAGAATCACCAATGCACCTAACCTGCATGTCTTTGGACTGTGGGAGGAAACCCACGCAGACATGGTGAGAACATGCAAACTCCATGCAGTGAGGACCCGGGTCTCCTTACTGCGAGGCAGCAGCGCTACCACATCGCCACCGTGCCACCCAATTGGAGCATTCAAAAGGCAAAAAATAAAAATACAGAGTTGGGGAGGACATTCAAATAGCACTCTGGAGCTGTGAGCACCAGAAATCACCAGACCAGAATAAGAGGACACATAAAGTTATCGTAGGGCCTGATTGACTCCCAGCATTCTCATTCTCGCACCCGCTGTCATACTCGCGTGCTTAGGGGGCATCAGTGCTGCCTGTAATTTCTCCCTGAACCATGGGTTGGCGCAGTCTGTGGTGTAGCGGGTCCACAGCTCACGACAAAAGGGCCACTTTTAAATAAATAATCACCGCGCTCGCGGCTTAGCGAGAGGGTGTGGTAGTGTGGCTGTAGGGGTTCTCTGGGCTATTAGTGGTGTGGCCGTTTCTCACCTAAGTGCACAAGTGGGAAACTGTCCGCATCCGTGATTGTTCCTGGGGCTGCTGATTTGCCACAGCTGCCATGCCCTCTTGATAAATAGAAGCGCGAGTCAGCTATGGGGGAAAGAAAGAAAGAAAGAAAGAAAGAAAGAAAGAAAGAAAACAGAGGTTGCAGGAGAAGGCAGGAGGCAGGACAGAGAAAGTCGGTGCGGCAGCGCGAGCGAGCAAGAGCAGGCAGCTTTGAGGTGAGCCCTCGAGGGGAGTGTTTGGCCCACACTCGAAGGGGCTGAAGAAAGCGGTCGCTCCAGCTGAGTGATTATGGAGCGGGAGTGACCTGTAGAGGAGATGACTGACCGCTGAAAGGAGCGGGAATCGAGGAGGCTTTGGGTGTTGAGTCCCTAGTGTGAGCGCCCTGGCCGCTGGAGAAGAAACCCAAGTCTCGGTCCAGTTTGGAGCCCGACGTAGCCAGGGATCGGAGGGCTACCGGACCCGTGTGAAAGGCAGCTGTTCCTGTTGCGAAGCCCAGATCGGTGAAGCAGTGGAGCCGCCAGGTGAAAGAAGACACCGGGCTTTGTTGCTGTAAAGGATTGCTTCCTGTGCTATTTTAACCTCGTTGTTTTTAGAAGATTTTTCTATTTGTTTTTAACCTTCACATTCAGCACTTGCTTTTATGGATTATTTATTTGAAGAATTTTGAATGCACTGCACTTTATTTTGAACACCTTCTTTTTCTTGATTAACACTTTTACTCCATCCCCTTGCTATGTTGTTGCCTCACTGCTAAGCTCATCGGTAAGCCCATTACCGACGGTGTAGGGTTCAAGGGCTCCCAGAAGTAAGAAGAGAGCATGCAATGAACACGTATCGTCACACAGTCACTGACATCTCTTCTCTCTCTTGTGTTCCCAGATCTGACGATAGCAGGCTGGTGGACCTCTTCTGTCTGGACTCGAGTCTGCGTGAGCCATCTCTTTCTGACAGTGCATTGCTGGTCCTCTTCACAGTTTGTTCTTTATACAGTAAATCACCTGCCATTAAATGGGGTTCACCCAGAGTTGCCCTAACCCTTCTTACATCTCATTGGTATTCTTTTACAGTGGCGTAGTTGGTAGGATTCCTGGAGACCGACAGGACTGGTGGACCTCAGGGACACTTGTGGCGGCTTTGAGTAACCAACTCCTGACCTTATAAGTCCATGTCACTGCACAGCAAATGAACTTTGCTCTGGCGGAAGACATGGCAGGTAGTCACGTCAGGATTTGCATGAAGAATGAGCCTCTGGCCCCTCATAGGTACTCATCCAAAAAGATGGTGTATAAACCTCGATGAAGCCCCCTAACCACGCATGCATGACACCGATTACGTATATACTCGCGTATAAGTTCTCCTGCAGATAAGTCGGGACTTGATTTTACCGTATAATTTCCGGTATTTTATAATGACGGTCGTATTTTCTTTTATGTTAGGTAGAATGCCCAGAGGGTGCTGGGCGGTCTCATGGCCTGGAACCCCTGCAGATTTTATTTTTTCTCTCCAGCCATCTGGAGTTTTTTTTGTTTTTTCTGTCCTCCCTCGCCATCGGACCGTACTCTTATTCTATTTTATTAGTGTTGTCTTATTTTAATTCTTACTTTGTCTTTTATTTCTCTTTTCTTCATCATGTAAAGCACTTTGAGCTACATTATGTGTATAAAAATGTGCTATAGAAATAAATGTTGTTGTTGTTATAATTTGAATGTGGAAAGCTCACGCTATTGGTCCAAGAGATTACGATATGCTAACGTCCACCTGAGAGGGTAAACATGAAGCAATCTGCCTTTTTTTTCTATGTGGGTGTGGTTTTCTCTGTTGGTGAAGAAAGATTCACAGATTTTGACTTTGCTGACGATTCTGTGATCTTCGCGGTGTCAATGGAGGCTCTGATCGGGGCGCTTGAGAGGCTGAGTGAGGAGTCTGAGTGTTTGGAATTGCGAGTGTCCTGATAAAAACCAAAGATCCAGGCCTTTAATGACCTCTTGGGCACGGCCATCAGCAGTGTGTCTGTCTGAGGAGAGAGTGTTGATCTTGTTGAGAGGTTTACTTACCTTGGCAGCGACATTCATGGCTCTGGAGACTCTTCCTATGAAGTCAGTAGATGGATTGAGAGAGCATGGGGGGTCATGAGGTCACTGGCAAGGGCTGTGGTATCTATGGAAAAGGATGAAGGTCCAAGTCTTTAGAGTCCTGGTGCTTCCTGTCTTGCTATATGGTTGCGAGACATGGATGCTATCCAGTGACCTGAGACGAAGACTGGACTCCTTTGGTACTGTGTCTCTCCGGAAAATCCTGGGGTACCGTTGGTTTGATTTTGTGTTGCTCATGGAGTCCCAAATGTGGTACATTACCTGCATTGTGAGGGAGCGTCAGTTACGGCACTACAGCCATGTGGCACGTTTCCCCGAGGGTGATCCGGCTCGTAACATCCTCATTGTTGGGGACCCGAGTGGCTGGACCAGGCCAAGGGGTTGCCCATGTAACACCTGGCTGCGGCAGATAGAGGGCCATTTCTGGAGGGTGGGACTGGATCGTGTGTCTGCCTGGGGGGTTACCAACCGGGATCCCAAGTTGTTTTGTCGTGTAGTGGGTGGGCAAAGCACTGTACCAGTGCATGCTCCCCGACTTGACTTGACTTGTGGGTGTGGCAATGCGTTGTATCAGCGGGTGCTCCTAACCTCTCTCTCTATTGTGTCTATGTGACCACGCGGTAATACTCAAACTATTCTGAAGCAACGTTTGCACTGATTTGTGATTTTTGTGTCTCACACCCTGTTACAACTTTATCGTAAGAGGATCCCTTATCTACGATGCAGCATTCGATCAGAAGAAAATATGGAGCTGGTTTTAAATTAAAAGTCGTTGAAGTAGCGAAAGAAATTGATTACTGCACTGCTGCAACAAAATTTGATGTGTCTGAGAAACTGATGTGGGATTGGAGGAGGCAAGACGATGTAAAAAAAATAAAGTGTGTTTTTGAACGGGCGTATAAGTCGAGGTCTGATTTTATGATCGATTTTTTTGGGTTTCAAGATTAAATTTATACACGAGTATATACGGTAAATCAATTCAGTGTTGGGAGGCAATCAGAGCCATGAAGAAGGTGTCAGTCCATAACATGGCCAGCTCTGTCACATAGGCCATTCCCAGTTGCCCATTAGCCTATTAGCCTCACCTGGAAAGGTGGAGAGAAAGTACAAGCAGCTGGACATGTGATTCAAATCCGGACTGCTGGATCCATGGTTTGCATGTTCTTCTCATGTCTCTCGGTCAACTTCCTCCTAACATCTTTAGGATATTCGGCTGGTCTAAACTGGACTGGCCGGTGGGTGCTCCACAATGGAAAAGGGTGACCGGATATGCTGTAGCCTGAAACTTGATTAAGGGAGGGATGGATATTTAATGCACTACTTCATTCCTTTCCATTCTTAAAAGTGACAGAGCAAATTTTGGAAGGAATTTTCCAAATTAAAAAAAGAGCCTGAAACACTGGAGCCATCACAACGAACATCCACCTTCTGCCTCACTTACAGCAAATGGTTTCCCAATTTATCCACACAAAGGCAATAAACTCAGTGGGACACAGATTGGTGTCGCTCCACGTCAACTCTAATTCATCCCATCTTATCCCAGGAACAATCGCCTGGACTAAGCTGAATTGTTTCTGGAGTCATTCCAGAAGTTTCCTAGCCTTGTGCCATTGTCCTGTTATCCTGATGTCACAAAGTGTAGATATTCTGTGGCACTCAAACTTTATTCCACTTGTATGAAGGAACTCATGGTGTGCCACAAAAGGTCACAGCTGCAACACCGCCAGCTTGTCTCTTGACCCCTCACGATAGATCTTCACTCCACATTTTAGCCATGAAGACACTCCATTCATCCAGCCAGGTGATGTTTTTCCAGTTGTTACGTTCTTTGGCCACCAGCTGCCATATCCCACTTGTGACAAGGTGCAAGTTGTGCATTCTGGAATGCCTCTCCCTCAGCTGGTAACTCACTCGCTGCTGTCCATCTGTTTTTCTGTACATTTTTCCATCCGCTGCTTCATCACTGACCTGTCGCCGACTCCAGGATCTGCTGTTACTCTGATGTTTTTTTGCCTGGTGGCCCGTTCTCACTGTGACTCTGGTAGGGATGCTCTTCTGATTGACTCGTGCCTCTCTTGTGCCACCTCAGCCCTTGGTCTTGCCCATTCTCGCTCTTTCCACAAACAACTGTGTTGTTGGCTGAGTAGTCAGTTATGGTGGAATGGCAGGTGGACCTCCTGAACGAACACTTGGCGCACATAAACCATACTACCGGCTCACCATGCAGGATGGATATTAAAATTTTGACATTTTCTTACCGATACCAGCTTTTGCACCTCATGACAGATGACTTCCTCCACTGGCTTCACCCCAAAACCAAACATGCACCGTCTGGCCCTGTGGCATTGGGTCCCATACAACCCGACTGCCAGACTTTTACCTTGTGGACTGTGTGATGTGCATAACTTCTAATCAGGTTCCTTCTTGGAGTTTCGAGTGGGCAGATATGCACATATGATAACGTGGAGCCCACTTTGGAGAGTGTTGAGCACACTAAAAAAACAAATATTGCTTTGAAGAGCTTTTCCCCTTGGGGGTCAGAGCACTAGGTGTGGTGCTGGTACAGTGGAACCTCGGTTCACGACCGTAATTCCTTCCAAAACTCTGGTCGTAACCCGATTTGGTCGTGACCCGAAGTAATTTCCCCCTAGGATTGTATGTAAATACAATTAATCTGTTCCAGACCATACGAACTGTATGGAAATATATTTTCTTTAAAGATTTTTAAGCACAAAAATAGTTCATTATACTATAGAATGCACAGTGTAATAGTAAACTAAGTGTAAAAACATTGAACAACAATGAGAAAACCTTGAACAACAGAGAAAACTAAAACTGCAAAAGTTCGCGCTATAACGCTACAAACCGCTCACTAGAAACACTTTTTTTTTAATGAGTTTTAATCACAGGGAAAAAAAATGAGCATTTGAAAAATCCGTAATTTAATAAACCACCAAGAAAAGTAACATTGCAACAATACATGCTACAAACCGATCGCTGTAAACAGAAGTGAAGTAGAGGTTAAAATCCAATAGAAAAAAGTCTTCATTAAATACAACGAGGTTAAAACAATGCTTGAAGCAGTCTCTTTAAAAACAAGCCTGGTGCATTCTTTAACTGCCTTCTCAGCCTTATGCGGCCAGCCTTCTTACCCCCCTCCCCCCCCCCCCTCTCTCGATGCACAGGGAATGCACAGGGAGAGACTGAACACGTGCGGAAATCATCGACGCACACAAAACGAAGGGGAAACTGGCTTGTTTGTATACAGAATGTGCGGTCATGAACAGATGCAAAAGTCTGGTGAACTTTTTGGTCGTAACCTGATTTGTACGCGGTCTGAGACGTTCGTGAACCGTATAATGTATACTGAATTTAGCATAACACTGTTACAGTCCCATTTTAAGGGTTTGGTACTTTTTATAGTATTGGTATACCATACAAGACCACCATGCAGTGCCACTGAGTTCAATATCACCATCTGAGGCGAGATACCTTTTTGTGGCCTAAGCCCATTTCCTTACTAGGCGTGAGGTGTTTCCTGTTCTCCATTTGCAATATGATTTGTGATATGGGCTTCATAACACAGTACTCCCACCAGACATTGTTGACAAAATACTATAAATTATTTTTGGAAAAAAATGTACTTGTAAACAACAAAACACACAGAACAGGCATTAAAACCATAAAAACGTATACATTTTATTATCCTCCAAAATATTTGTATTCAGTTTTGCAATTGTGAAATTAAACGCAAAATGAAACTTGGCTGTTTCATTCTTCCTACACACTTCTCTAATTACCTCGCATGCATGTTGCAGACTTTAGAGGCGCTCTTGTGACTGACACCTTGATGACATCCATCTGTAGAAAAGAGTAAAAATAACCACTATTAAGTGTAAGAAACACAAAAAGACAAAAGATAAGGAGTTGGGCACCCTGTATAATTGAATGGGAAAAAACAAAAAATTAAAGATGGTGGCACTGCCCCTTAAGAGGAAGCCAGAATGGAAGGGCCGTGGCCAGGCAACAGTAACCAGGAAGTGACATCACTGAGACTGGCGGTTGTCCGATCTGTTGGAGAGAATGGAGGAGGAGGAGGAGGAGTAGGCAACAGTGCCAGCTGTCAACTCGGGGTGGAATTACAGCTAGATGAGCCTTCAAGTTGTCTCCCAAGAGCACGTGTGTGACACATGATATGTGGACATCATGAAAATGACCAGCAGCAGCATCCTGCAGTGACATGTAGCTTCACTGCATCATTTTGATTCTCAGTAGCTTGTGATGCAGTGAGGCTGTGCCACCTTTGCTTTCGAAATGTAAAGCTTTTCAAATTAAAATATATCTCATAGTTTTTCAAGTGGAGTAGTTTAAGTACCTCTGGGTCTCGTTCCTGAGCAGGTGAAGAAGGGAGTGAGAGACTGACTGATGGATCAGAGCGACCAGCCAGTCTGAGGGAAGAAAGAGCGGAGCTCAAAGGCAAATGCTTGCCAAATATACTCACGTATAAATCGGGTCTTGAAACTTCAAAATTCGATCATAAAGTCAGACCCCGACTTATATGCCTGTTCAAAAATGCGACACTTAATTTTTTTTTTTTTTTTTACATCTTCTTGCCTCCTCCAATTATAAAATACCAGAAATTATAAATGGTAAAATCAAGTCCCAACTTATCTGCGGGAGAGCACATCCACGAGTATATATGGTAATTTACCAGTCAGTGTACATTCCTACCCTCACCTATGGCCATGTGGTTTGAGTATGTGATCCTAAAGAATTGGACTGTGGATACAAGTGGCAGAGGACTTTTCTGGGCAGTTTGTCTGGGCTCAGCCTCAGATTATAAGGTAAGGAGCTCTGACATTCAGGTGGAGCTCAAAGTAGAGCAGCTGTGGCTGGCATGTCCAACCGGGAGGAGACCTAGGGCACACCAGTGAAGTTACATCTCCTAGATGGCTAGGAAACCCCTTGGTATCCCCCTGTGAGGTAGTGGTGAAGAAGAAGGACATCTGGGCATACTTATTCACACTGCTGCCTCCGAGACCAGGACCAGACAAATGGTAGACAATGAATGGACAGAGTTTTTAAAGGTCAGTCAGTCAAGTCATTGTCCAACCCGCTATATCATAACACAGGGTCACGGGGGTCTGCTGGAGCCAATCCCAGCCAGCAGAGGGCGTAAGGCAGGAACAAATCCTGGGCAGGGTGCCAGCCCACTGCAGGACACACACACATACACACCAAGCACACACCAGGGACAATTTAGGATTGCCAATGCACCTAACCTTCAAGTCTTTGGACTGTGGGAGGAAACCAGAACATGAGAAGAAACTCCACACAGGACCCAAACTCAGGTCTCCTAACTGCGAGGCAGCAGCGCTACCCACTGCGGCACCATGCCACCCGTTTTTAAAGGTACTTTATATATAAAGTAATTTTCAATAATGATATTTTTATTTTTATATGTTAATTGCCCCATTTAGTTTGTAGTGATGGCTGATAAAAATTTTTAATCTCACGTTTTTATGGAGAATGAACATAACAAACTTTCTTTTTGAAAAGGCATCCATGGAGACCGATGCTGGACCACAACCAACAATCAAAAGTGTCCAAAAAAACAATTTAACACTATTCATGTTGTGTAATCCACATCAAGTCACCCATTAGTATGCTTAGAATGTGCAAACCACATGCATTTTTGCTAAAATTTTGTTAAATAAATAATCCAAAATATCAGAGAAGTGCATGTTCAGGAAACGTGTTCACACAGGGATGAGCATTTGAACTGAAGTCCCTCCTCTACTCCACAGTGATTGGTCAAGAGTCCTGTCTTCAGTTCATCAGCTCGTTTCAATGTGAACGTGTTTCCTCTGCATGCACTTCTATGATTTTCTACAAGTAATTCTTGAAGCCATGATGCCCTGATCAAAGTGCCACCTGAGGTCACCGCCTTGTTGCTTCACCCTATGTGCCAGCCTTGTCACCATGTCACCAGATGTGTGCCACTGTTATTCCTATTCATTTGTGATTTGTGTTAAGATGTTATGTTGATGGATACAGGACACTTTATGGTATTAGTAGTTTTCGCAATTCCACATTTAGAACATTTGACAGAATCAGTGGTGGGCCATACAGTCGTAGGCATTTAGACAGCACTGTCCTCATTTGGAGGTCTTTTATCATCTCCATCCATTTATTTTCTAGTTTAGGGTTGAGGGGACCCCAAAGCGTTTTATAACATTTACATCATTTATTTTATTAATAAAAGAACAAGTGTCTGTGTGTCAGTCTGGTTGCTATGTCTCTGTCATTCCAACAGATGGCGCATCGCAAACATTTGTAGTAATCAACTGCATTGTTACAAATGTTTGTGATGTGTCATCTTTTGGAATGACAAATGCGATGCAATTTATTATTACATGCATTACAAAACACACTCCAATAGATGCTGCACTGCATACATTAATGCTGAATATGCGGAGATCTACGTTAATTACTTAGATTTCAACTCCTCTTAGATGGGGAGCACAGGTAGTTTAAAACAATTTGTCTCTTGATGTGACACTTGGTGCCACAGCTTTACTGCCAAGCTGTTCTGCCATCAATGGAAAAGTCATCTGAGATACCAGGGACTTTAGAATCAGCAGATGGAAGCACTGTGTCCTCAGACGGGACAGCCCGGCACAGACTCTGCTATCAGATGCCCAGAAGAGGTTGTGTGGATAGTTGGCCGGGGTCTCCAGGCCTGTGTCGGACTTCTCTGTTATAACGGGCCGTGGGTCCCCAGACGCTTATTTTCCTCACTGATGCTGCCGTTTTTTTTTTCAGTCCTCCATTGTCAACTGGCTATAGTTTAACAATTAATAATGAACAGATACTGCTGGGCTCCATTTATACTAATCAGTTTCTACTTTGTTTTCTAGGTGTACTGTGTATTGAATAAATTTATAAAGTTTATACTTGCATTTTACCTGAGAACTTGCCACAGCGCTTTGTGCCTGCACTCAGCAGAGAGCGCTATACAAAATAAAAAGAATTGAATAATAAAAATATTGTTTTTTGTATCAGTATACTGCTGCTGGATTATGTGAATTTCCCCTTGGGATTAATAAAGTATCTATCTATCTATCTCTATCTATTTAAAAAATAATAAATACTAAGAGACTTGTGATGGCCTGATGCTCTCTCCATGGATAATTCTTGCCTTGTCCCTCATGCAGCTTGGATAGGCTGAGGCCCCTGTGACCTTGAATGTGATTAATCATATATATATATATATATATTATTTATGGTGATGGCAATGATAATTAATATATACTAGACATGTGACCCGTCAAAAACAGGTAATAGAATACATGTAAAAGTATTTGCTATCTCTTGCCCTACGTGTACCTTTAGTGCCTTTCCTTGGTATCCACGTGTGCTTTGGCTGGTACTTCATCTCTCAAGCGCGTTCCCATGAAGCCAGCTTCTCAGACCCTGTCGTTATTTTTGAGGCGCCTTTTTCACCTCTTGTTAATTTTTCTACATCCTGTCCTTGTAGGCGACTCTTAGTGTGTCTTCTCTGCCATTACTCCTCCTTGTGTGGCTGACACTTGCACTTCCTCTTTTGATTGCATCACCAAAGCTAAACGGACCAATCAGATTGTTTGCAGGCACTCTCTCTCTCTCTCTCACAGACACACACAGACCTTAGTGTTTTATTACATAGTAGATACTTAATCCAGTGATTATCTTTAGCAGGGAGAGGCTTCAGCCCCCTAGACTCTGAAGTGGGTTAAGGGGTTTTGATAATGGATTTGCATGATACACCGGAGACCACTTTCTAATTCCACTATTTCATTGTCAGCATTGTGTCCACACCAGCATCAATGGGTGTAAAGCAGAAACTGGCCTTAGGCAGGTCTATAGCCTATCATGCAAATCCATTATCAAAACCCCTTAATCCACTTCAGACTCAAGGGGGCTGAAGCCCCTCTCCTTCTCCCTTGTCGGGCAGGGTCCAACCCTTGACAAACACACACACAATTCTTCACTTGCTCTCCCAACAGCATATTAGCATCAATGGCGTAGCTCGAGTTTGTGCCACTCGACTTCGTGCTGGTGTGGTGCTTCAATTTGCCGCCCTTCAACATATCTGAATATGTTAATCTATTTAAATAGAAAATTAAAATGACGTATAGGGAAAAATTAAGATAAAATTTGCATAGATTTATCCATATATAGAGAAAAAGCAATAATTTTTTCACAGATAATTATTTATAAGTATCAGCTAGACAAGAATACAGTATAGACGCACTGATAAGCAGTGTTCTAATTATTAGTTTAATATAATTACGCTGCGAAAACCAGAACCAGTGTAGTGTACAAGTGATAGGTGAGGATGTTTTCTACGCAGAGCAAGAACGCATTCAAATTGATAAAGAAATGAAATTATAAATTGTAAATGAGTTTTTTATCTTTCTAGAAATTATTTTCGGTATAAAGTTTATGTTTATTTTTGTTATTGCTTCATAAATTTCAACTGTTGTGTCTGATGCCATCACAGAAGGACAGTATGAAAATTATTTTTGAAGGATCTGAGGATAAAAATCAGAGAATTTGACATTTTTCCATTCATGAGTGATATTTTTCTGAACCCTGCTGCTTACACACGAATTGTACTCAGCCTTTTGGCCAATAATGCCAGCCCCAAAAATGTGCCGCCTGTTGTGGACCACCCCCTTTGCCTGCCCCAGGTACGTCACTGAGCAGCATTTGGTTCAGTTATTTGAGGGAACATGAAAACTACAGAAGGAAGGCACCCCAGCCAGTGTCCGAGCCATAAAACATATACAAGCCCAAAACTCCAGCTGAGCGGCTAAAGTCAGTTACTGTGGGGTCAGTCAAGGGGTCTTTCATAACATTAACAGGAATAAAAAGGTGAAGGTTATTCCCAAACAGAAAAAAAGAAAGGTTAGAAATGAACATTTTAGCTGTGCAAGAAAAAGGACTTAAGATCAGAGCGAGCCAGCAAATGTAGCCCAGCACTCAAAGGACCAGGAGCACTGGAATTTCTTGCTTCCGTTTCGTGAAGTTAACTCACCCACAAATAATGAAAGGAGAGTGAAACATAAAATCACGTTCTTTTGGCTGCACTCTGATTTCTTGAAGATTCTGTGATGTTTGATTTGCCGGTTTGTCCTCAGTACCCCACACTTTGCTACATGAGGGTATGCTACATGGAAGGCTCTCCAGCAACTGATGGCCACGTGCAGGTGACCCTCTGACCCGCCTGAAACAGCTGTGAATGAGAGAGAGTGGAGGGCCGTCAACGGCTGCTAGCAAACTGACCCCAGGACAGCGTCCACTTAGGACACTTGGCCTGTGCAAAGAAAGCAAACAGAACATCAGGTTAGGAAACGGATGTGAAGGAGGTTTAATGTAGGTTTGTCTTTATCAAAGAAAATTATACTTGGAGCATGGCAAAGGCGCTATATACATAAATAGAATGCATTATTAATACAGCAAGTGATATCAAGTGGAGCACACTCAGCTTGGAGTCGGGAGAAGCAAACAGGCTCATGGCTACCACAGTGTGAATTACATGAGAAACGTCCTAAAATGTTAGAAAATCTACAGGATATAAATCAAACTGGAATGCCCTCTGGCTGTCTTTTTAATGTTTTGGTGTTGTTAGATGTTATTTATCTGTTATGCCCACTAAAGCCCCATCCACACCACTTTGTTTCTGTTTTCGCCTTTTGTCCACACTACCCTGGCGAAAAACAGAGAGACTTTTAATAACACATTCCAGAGTTATATACTGCACTTACGGCGGCGCAGCATTGTAATGTGGATGGGTGAAAATGAAGACTCTAATTGCGCTCCCTGATTGGATCCTGCTCGTTACAACATCTCACTTATTGATTGGTCACCATTCACGTAAGAGAATTGTATTCTAACATAGCGGACACAGAAGAGTCACTTTTCATAGAGCTATTCATGTTGCACCTAAATTGCGTTTGGTAAACTTTGACAGTTGTATACAAGGGCAAACGGCAAGTCAGGCTTACAGTTTTCGGATAAGACTTGTGGCCTGCGGTGTTACCATCCCTTCAAGGATTTTTCTGCCAAATCTTGGGTTGATGTCACAGGTCCTCCCTGCATGGAGCGCTTTGAGTAGTGAGAAAAGCACTATATAAATGTAAAGAATTATCATTATTATTAGGGGCTTTCGCCCCCTGCTCATTTCATTCGCCAGCCCCCAGGGGTGGGCAATCCCGTGGTTGGGCTGCTCTGTTAGAGAAAGCAATTGCATTTAAAGCATTGGTATATAGAAGAGGAGAAGACGGTTTGGTCCTTAGTTATTGTAGATAGAAAATCACTTGAGTATTTCATTACAACTGTCTATTTTAAATACCAATGAATAATAAAACGTAAAAAGAAAAAATACAAAAGCAGAAGTAAAAAAGTAAAACATAATAAAAAGTAAATAAAAAATGTAATTACATTAACGCCTCATCAAAAATATTATGAATTACTTTATCCTCTAACTTACATTCTATAAATGCTGCTTTTTTGCATTTCTGTTCGCATTTCGTTCGGGATATTATTCTTTCTTGTTTATTGGACGATTCTCTTTGTTCTCGATTTTTATTATATGCAGCCCTTTTTTGTTAATTCTTTTTTTTGATGATCGAACATTTCGACGTTCAATGTCAGGTCATGCTAAAATTCAACGTTCTTGAACAGACGATTTGCTCTTTTCTGCCTTGCCATTATAACTGACTGTGTTGGAGGCCGAGTTAGCACTGAAGTGTCATGTGGCGGTACGGACAGAGGATGTGCGCAGTAGGAGTAACAACTGGGCGAGCGATGTGGAGGATAGCAGTCAAGGCTGAATAACATGTACATGACGGAAAACTTTGACATAAATGTGAGATTATACCGCGTGCCCAGTGTAGGTGAATGTCTACGTCATATGCGTTTTCAGTTGTGAAAACACTAGTGTGAACCCAGAACATTTTTGTTTAAATATACTGTTTTTTTAAAGAAAAATTAGGGGGCTTTTCCCCTGCTCACTTCGCTAGCCAACCCCCCATCCTGCACTACACGCCAGCAAATTCATATCTCTGGATTTCACTTTCACCAAATAACAAATCTTTTAATTCATTAAATCTATTTTGTAATGTGTTTGTGCATTGAACGTCAATTGAAAATTTCCCATTTCCCTGCGCCACCTGGTATTTGAAGAGCCTTGCAATGACAAAGCACAGTACAAGGAGGTAAAGGCAGGAGGAGGAAGTTGTTATGCCAGAACAAAAATGTTCTTTGAAATAAAAAACATCTTAAGATAAAAATGATATGCTGACGATGTGTATGCTAATTATTCCAAGAATGGTTACGTGAGAGCAGATTAATTAATAGAGCGGTAGTGTAGATCAGCGTGTTTCTCGACCTTTGTGATGCTGCTACTCAACGAGGGGTGGGGTCCACCTTGGTACATCAAGTGCAGTCATCAGAGCAGAGCGGCGAAGGTGGTCCTTATTTTGTGAATTGGGTGCAGCTGTCAAGAGTGGGTTTTTGTTCTCCCAGTGAACTGAGTGAGATTGTCGGTCTGAGCGCGATCATTAGATTGGCAACGCACTGCAATTAAAAACAACTGCAACTTGTCACACCAGACACTACCATTATAAACAATGTCAACACTTGAGAAGGCGTGCACGTATACATCTCTTCTCAGCAGAAGGGTAAGTGTAATGTCCACCGATTGAACCGAATATCGGACCAGCTTTCAGATCTTCTAAACTCTTAACATTCGCTGGAATGTCGGTCCGGGAAGGTTTGTAACTTACTTTCTTGCCTTATGATTTACCAGTTTGGGTGGCTGCAAGTTTTTGTTCCAACATAATTGCTTAATTAGACACCAATTCTTGCCAATAACAGATCTTACTTCATTTAACTGCTTGTTCGAGTATTCATTCTGCCATGGCAGGTCATTCTTATCTTGTAGGTCTTCTACTTTCCAAGGATGTCATTCTAATGATTTGTAGCCTGATGTGGATGAGAAATTGTCTCTTCAGTTTCCATTAAAAGGAAACATTTTAGATGGAGAACTGCTGCTTTTTTATTCTTTGTATCTTACTGCTAATAAAGGTGCCATTTAAAAATGGTGAATGCAGCTGTTCAGGGAAAAGGTACCGGAGCCTCCAGGCCCGCTCCACAAGACTGTCTAACTGTCAACCAAGCTGTTAGGATGCTGAACTCTGTCCACTACCTTCCCCCCTTGCCCCCTGCCCCTGGACCATAACACTATCTACCAAGTACCCTACCTCAGCTGGTATTATATAAGGACTCAATATTACATCTGCTGCTGTCTTTTTGTACATCTCATAAGCTACTCCATAACGCACCTTTTCTTTTTTTTTTTTTTTACTGTAATTGGCTTTTGCACTAATGACTACTGCACACTGTACACAGGTCTACTTTACAAGTTCTAATGTTATTTATCTTATATGTTATACTTTTTATATTTTATTGTGCTACGAAGTTGAGAGAGAAACAGTATTTCGATTCTCCTGTATGTTCTGCACATATAGTGAATTGACTATAAAATGCTATTTGATTTGATTTGATTAAGACTAAAATAACCAATTGAGGGTGGGGAATCTGAACAAGTGAGACCACTAAAATAAAGCAAAACAATGCTGCTAGAGCAGCAAGAGATTCAACAGCAATTTAAAAAAACAAAAACCTGCCGCCACTCCAGCCCTCCAGGACTGACTATGAAGCCCCCTGGTCTACGATGGCTTTCACTAAGCTCCTTATTCAATTCTAAGTCTTGACAAGTATGGACTAAATGCACAGTTCAACCGAAGGGTAAAGAAGGTGCAATCAGTGAGGGTTCCAATAACTGGCACTGAGCTGGGGTTTACAGTAGATGTTTTCATTTTCCCAAATCTCGTTTGAAAAGTTTTCATTTTAATCCCTTTGAGTTACTTTTGGACTTTTTATCGTATTGTATGTTTGTTAATTAAATGGTACTTGACAGTCGGGATAGTGCTGTGTGCCAACCTGATATCAAGACAATACACACAAGAACTGATCCATCCCAAAGGGACAGTGCTGTCGCCTACTCATGACAGACACATCACAGGAGTGCTGCTCTGATGCCCATTGCAAGTTAAACTGGGCTGTTGGCTTCATGTGAGAGGTGCTGAGATCCATTAACACCAGATGGCAAAGACAAATGCTAGGCGGACAAGCTTAGCAGATCATCGAGACATTTGTGGGAAATCTCAGCCTTGCTCCACGTCTTTTCTGTAACTGACGGTTGTGGGATTGGCGTCCTCAAGGTTAGAATTAAACACAGGAAGAAAAAAAAATAGACATTTGTGTCCTTCAGCCTCCCTCGACAAATCCGAGAGTCCAACTTTTACTAACAGCTGTGTGAGTGCATGGAGGGGGATTGTCATTAGCCAGGAATCCAGAGAGCTGCCCTCTGCTACTCATAGTCTCTAGGAATATTTATAACCTGGGAAGTCAGGAGGCCTGGGAAACACGGCAGGACTCCCAACAAACACTGCCAGCAATGCGCTGTCTACACTGGACAGAGTGACACGGCCAACTGAATCCTTAGCACCGCCTGTTTCTGTCGTCCCACTTTTACTGGCTATTGTACCAGTCCTTTCTCAAGAATTCTTCTTTCAGCTGCTCCCGTTAAGGGTTGCCACAGCAGATCATCTTTTTCCATATCTTCCTGTCCTCTCCATCTTGTACTGTTAAACCCACCACCTGCATGTCTTCAGTCAGCAAATCCATAAACCTCTTAAGCCTTCCTCTTTTCCTCAAGAATGAAGGGAGATAATTAGAGCATCACTAACTAATTTTAACTAATAAAACCTGAGATACCCGTATACAAACATAGAATATTTAACAGTTCCATGCAAAAGTGTGGACACCCCTGGCCAAAGTACATTTCAAGTACAAAATAGTAAATACAACTGAATAGCAAAAAAACTAAAACAAATGCATTTTGATGAAAATGTCAATGCAAAGTTACAATTTATTTCATGAAGTATAAAAAAATCTAAAAAAGTAAAAGAGTAATACATGTGGCATTTGTGAGTACACCTTACTAAGTTAGTACCTGGTAACACCGCACTTGGTCTAAAATCACGACTTGCAAACATGTTTTGGAGTCTTTTAAGGCGTTCTCACACTCCTAGTCTGTTTGGTTTGTTCCAACATCAAGCCAGATTTTTTCACATTGCTACATTTTCCATAATTATTAATAATAATTCATTCCATTTATATAGCACTTGTCAAGGATACTTTGCTGCTCAAAGAGCTTTACATAGTGAGTGGGGAGCCAGCTCAACCATCACTAATGTGCAGCATCCACCTGAATGATGTGATGGCAGCCATTACTGCACCTGTACACTCACCACACATGAGATAAGTGGTGAAAGGGTGAGAGAGAGAGACAATTAGGAGGCCTGAATGACTAGGCTCTGGTGGGCAATTTAGCCAGGACATTGGGATACACCCTACTCTTTATGAACAATGCCTAGGGATCTTTAATGACTAGAGAGAGTCAGGACCTCAGTTTTATGCGTCATCCAAAGGACGTCACCATTTTTATAGCACAGTGTCCCAGTCACCGCTCTGAGATCCACACACAGACCACAGGGTATGCGCCCCCTGCTGGCCTCTCCAATGTCTCTTCCAGCAGCAACCCAAGCTTTTTCTTGGTTAGTCTCCACTCCATGTAGTGGCCGGGCCGAGCGGGCTTAGCTTCAGGTGGATGAGCTCTTCTGAAGTGCATGTGGTATGGCTGCTGGCAGATTATTAAATGGAACACTACTTGAAAATGATGTGCAACTAATTTTAAGCACCGAAGGACACGTTTCACGTAGTCAAATGTACTACAAAAGAAAAATTCTGCTGCTGCTTCAGTTTTACGACGGAAGACTTATCACACCATTTTCATTTAATTGTATGATGTTGCTTATTTAGGTACAATATCATGCCACAATATGAATGTACCCTCATATCACGTGTCTATTGTCTTAACCCTGGTATGTATTTGTTATTTATGGTTTTTTTTTGGAATATCTGATTAACATTGAGTAACATGTTGTGTGGATATGGTGTAAGATTTGGACGTTTGACGAGTGGTCTCGCAGGATACTGTTGTTTATTTCTTGCCACCTCTGTAAGTGTTCTGATCAACTCGATTACAAGTAAAGTTTCGCCAATTTTTTTTTTTTTATACAGCCTGGTTAATTGCTGCCTGATCGCATGTACCAGAGACTCTTGGACTGAATCAGGTGCTGCTCTCATTGAGTATTTGTGCATTTCGTTTTATGCAAACTGTGTTATAATTTTCCATGTGTGCATTTATTTACCTTTTTAATGTTTTTAATGCTCCATGTTAATCCTCGACTCGTTATGCTATAAATAAAATTCCCCAAGTAACAACAAAAGACACTCACTGTGACTACCATAGCACACAAAATGTCACACATAAGGCAGAGTATTTCATGTAGTTAAATCGGATCACAGTCAGACCTCATGCAAACTTCTCCAGGGTTCACTTGGCACCACACCAAGACCACCCTTTCCAAAGGGTCTCAGTGCAGTTGTTTTGGTCCACACCAGAGTGCAAGCGGTGTGTTTACATCTCCCTAAACCAGGGATCTCAAACTCCAGTCCTGGAGGGCTGCAGTGGCTGCAGGTTTTCATTCTAACCCTTTTCTTAATTAGTGACCAGTTTTTGCTGCTAGTTAACTTCTTTGGAATTCATTTTAATTGACTTGTTTTTTAAGATTTGTTCTTCATCATTCCTCTGAATTGCTTAATTTCTTTCTTTAAACAAAAATTAAATGTGACATGAGTGAGCCAACAGAAGACCAACTAAGTCAGGGCCTCAACTCCAACCAGTTGCTTAATTAGGTGCTGATTCTTATTGTTACTTAAACTTGTTCTTTAATTCCATGGCTTTTTGCTGCTCTCATTGTTCAATAGAAGACATTTTCAAATGTTGATTTTTTTTTTTTACTTTCTAAGAGCACTGTTCAAATGTTTTGGGGACCTGAGCAGATCAGGCTGGTCGCAGTTTGCTGGTCATGTTTTGGTTCATTTTGTTCATTATTGCTTGGCTACTAATTAAGGAACATTTTTTTTAACATTTGTGCAAAAATTTTCCAACCATGTCCCTGTGTTTTTGTTATTTAGGGAGGTTCTGTTGTAGAAGGAACCATGAATTCTCCCCAGTACCTCAGGATTCTTCTGCAGAATGTTGGCCATCCTACCATGAAATAAAGCCCATGTTTTCTTTTAAAGCTTTCGTTGGTTTTTCAGAAGGATTTAGAAGGGGGCACATTTTTTTTTCTTTATAGTGACCAATGGTTCACAGCTCACTTCTTGTTTATTTCATTTATGCAGTGGGGAATCATAAATGCTGACTTTAGTGGAGGACACACAGGCCTGCATCTCAATAGTTTTTACTTTAGGGGTCTATGAAAAATCATGCAAAATTTTACTCCTTGTTCTTGGAGAAATTTTTGGCAAGACCGTCACTGATGGGAAGATTAATTACTGTTTCACACTTTGCCAAATGGACTCCATGATAGGGATAACAGAGTTGAAGTGACTTTAAAGCTAGTCTGGCATAAATTGGACAAGCCTGCTCTAAACCAAGTAATTAAATGGCTGACCCGATCAGAGTGGCATAGTATCATAGAAAGGTGGTGCTTGAAGACTGGATGTTTGATTAACTTTCACACCGTACTCTGCTGTGTCCCACACTCTGCTCTCAAGTATAACTTCAACCCACTAAAGACCTGAAAAACATTCAGTTAGTTGAAATAAAAGACAACAGTTAAAAGGCACAAATTCTTTTTCACTGCAATGTAAATAAAAAAAAATATTTTAAAGGTAAGCTAAAGAGCATCTATGGAGCTTTGCTGGATTACAAGTTAAAAGCAGTAGGACCTTCCCCTAAAATGTGCTTTAGCAGAAGGCACTGCAAGCCACTTAAGCCTTCCTGCAAGGTTTCTGAAGTATTTGTAGGTTATATAATCTTCACTCCATCTTTTTCTCTAATCAATTTTGAAATGAAAAAGCAGGAAGGCTGCTTCTTCATTACTACAAGCCCTGAACAATTTGGCAGAAATGTGTCACAACAGAGAAGCAATTAAAACGGGTAATGCTGATCACATTATCTGGCAATTATAGCTCCTCTGACCACACATCACATTAAAAATGATGTCATACTCCAGCCATTTAAAATATGGAAAAAGTTTTTAATTAGGGAATGCAAGATTCCTTTGAAATTCTTGCACTGACAGAATGATATGCCGTCTCACCCATCCAAATTACAAGGACAAACTAACAGACACCTTAGCTAGAGTATATAGCGCCTCCAGGATTTGCTCTTAATCAGATTGTATTGAGACAAAGTGTTCAACATTTGGATCCATATAAAAAGGGACAACTTCTTTTAATTTACAGTTTGATTTCCATCAAGTTGCACTGCTTGTCTGGAAAGTTTCAATGTGCAAGGAATAAAATAGAAAACACAAACCAATAAAGTAAAAGAATTTTCTTTTAGAATTTCCAATACATATACTGTAATAAGTTTCCTTTGAGTGCAATACTATTTTGGTCAAAATATTCAAGGGCCATCAAATTTGTCTTTATGCAGTGAAGACGCAAGAGGAAAGTCATTGGCAGAAAAAATGAGAAACAGAATGACATAGAAGAGAAACCATCTTGTTAAATTACTGAAGGTCTGTCTGTCAAGTTGGGTGGGTCGGGACAGCAAGTTCCAGCTATTAACATAATATTTTTAATTCCAGACATAGCTGAAAACATTGACACTCTTACATTTTGTTCAAATAATGTACCATTCATCCATGAAAAGTATTGAAATGTAAAAACCTTCTGTAATTCTTTGCTTTTCAGTAAAACAAAACAAAAAAGTTGGGAAAAGAATTTGACTCTTGGTTATTCAACAAAGACATTCAAAAATGGCAAGGGCAAAATGACTGAAGTTATAAGAAGTAATTGTCTCGAAGTGAACTTTCAAACAGACTTGTCTTTTAATGATTGTTACTGGTGTCTTCACCGTTTTAGTCACTGGTTCAGCTAGTTTGAACGGAGACGACAGCTCGCACTAAAAAAAGGAAAAGCAGAGAGTTGTCTGAGGAGGCAAGACAGATGGAAACAGCCAAGCATGGTCAAGCAACTCCAAAGAGCTTGATGTTCAGTGTTGTCAATGTTATCAAAAGGGTTAAGGCCCATGTGACTGTCAACACCCCTGGATGTGGCAGCACAAGAAAAACTGACCCGAGATTAAAGAGAAAGTTGGTTCAGATGGTGTTGAAAGAACCAAGCAAAACTTCAAAACAGGTACAAGCTACCCTTCAAGCTCAAGGTTCAGTAAGGTTCAGGTTGTATCATTCGTCACTGTCAAGATAAGAACTGACTCAACTGCAGAATACCTGGAAAGACCCCACTTCTAGGTAAGTGTTTACTTGGTCTGCATATTGTAGAAGATGGAATTTGAGAATTTGAATATACAGACATAGCCATGTTGGAACTGCAGCACGCCAGGTGATCTGGAACAGGTGAAGGCTATGTATCTTGTCCGACCTCCCAAAAGTCTGGAAGTCTGGTAATTTGAGTGATTTTAACATGTGGCATTTAAAAGCTGTTCATTGAAGGAATGAAGGCTACACTAAGATCCTTGACAGAAGAGGACCCCACAGGGTTGCCTAAAATGACATGGCCTAGGACATGAAAGAAAAGATCTACAACCCGTGCTCTCTCAGACTCAAGATGGAGGGAGAGAAAGAGAGTGAGACGGCCTCAAGGCATTGACATGACAGACCTTGTGGCAGTCTACAATGGGAGAAAACTGTTTGGGAGGGTAAGCAATTGAACATATTTCTGAATGATGATGGGTTGTTTCATCTTTCCTACCTTTTGTAGGATAACTTGACTATATTATAAGCCTTTGCTTTTTAAAATATGTTCATTCTCACCTTGATCAGCACCTCTTTACATTTTATATCATCATTATTTTGAAAGGCTACTTGTCTTTCACAGCCAAATGTATGCTTTGAACGCATTATGTCTGGGTGGCACCATACATAGACAGACAGGTGTATTTAAAGTGAGATTATGTGCACACAAATTCAATCCTTTTAACTAAATGTTTGTGACCTTCAGGCAGCTGGTAGCCATGTGTTACAACAAATGAATATAATTCTTATTGAAGATATTTAAAGACTGTAGTTTCGACCAGTTTCGTTTCACAGGCCCACCCTACTGAACCCAAACTGACATTGTGGTGCAGCCCTTGTAATGGAATGAATTGGAATTGTACATTGACAGGAGACACTCCATTCATTTTCTTAGAAACAAAATATTCTGAGGCATGCAAACATCTTCCAAAACTGGCTTGAAGTTACCATCATTTGTGCATAAGAGGGATTTACGTTTCACTGCAGTTTGTTTAATTCTGTAAATGTTAGGCCTTCACTTGCTGCGAGGGCACAAACCAATCCCAACGTCTGGGGGTCATTTACCCAGGGTTAAGCCCCTAGAATGCCCCTCCCTGCAACAGCTGTCAGTTATACTGTTACTTGTTGTTTTTGGGAATTTACTGTGCCATGTCCTTTAGCACTTTACATGTCCCCCTTTCAGACATTCTGAATGTTTTGCCAAGGATGTCAGACACATAAAGGTGTCCCCCAGTATATTTTAACATTCTCAATGTTTTGTTTGAACCGAAAAGGGTGAAAAAAATTCAATTTGCTAATTTACACTGCACTGTTATGCAAAACAGGAGAGAATGGCAAACAGTGGAAAGACAAGATCACTCTTTCATTTTCCACATCCACATTTTGGGGGTTGGAGGCGGCAGAAGATTTCTTTGCTTGCTTTGATTGGAGAAACAAATTTCACAACTTTCTGCCAAATAGTTTCAATAAACTTTATTTAGGATCTTATATTCTCAACTCACCTAATATGTACACAGTATTACTGAAACTCTGAAGCATAAAAGAAGGTAGATAAAAACCAATAATAAAAGTTACCACTTGAGTGGCAGTTGTTTTCCTGAGATACTGTAGCACACGGAACAGGCTGGTGATAGTTGATGCTCAGAACCTGGGCTTGATCTGGAGCTTCTTTTCTGAAATAAACACAACAAAATATATTTATATTGAGACTGAAACCCTGTTTTTGAATTCCATTAATCAAAGTCACACTTATAGTGTAAGGACGAGACTTGGATGGGCCACCTTAACATTACAGAGGATGGACAAACACAACAAAGCACAAGAAAATCAACAGTATCACTATCTGATGTGATGTGGTGCACTGGATGACAGAAAACTGATAATTAAAGTGAAAAATATTCATATGCCTTAGTTTCAATAATGGCTTTACAGTGGCTGTCAAACAACACGAGTATAGTGTTTTTGAGAATATGGATGTAGCAGTCTAAAATACAAAAATAAGTCAACTTGTGCAATATAAAATGAGGCTATATTATTAAATCTTACACAGATGACAGAAGCCACACCAAACCCAAATATTTTACAATAATTCAACAAATACTTAAATAATATTGAAACATAAAATATATAAAAAGAAATTAATTTGCTCAAATGAAGACAAACTTAATACTGCAATGAAGAAAACTACAAAACTCATATCACAGGGGCAGAGGATCCATATGTAATGGTGTTTTAACTATGAGAGCTGTGTTTACTGGCCAGGGGTCATTAAAAAAATTGATTTAAAGCATCATTTTATAATGAAAGAGGTTAAAAAAATTATCATTGGATCAGAAATGTCCTGACTACTTTGAAAACTTAATCTTCAACAGCAACATTACATTTTGTTGGTAGGCAGGTGGACAGGCAGATAGGAAAGGCACATTATAATTGATAAGTTAACAGATAGATGGAAAGACTGAGAGACACAACTTTATTTGTCCCAAGGGTGGGGTGGGTGGGGAGATTTAACTTATTACAGGGGCTCAATATATAAACAAACAAATAAACAAATATTACAATAACAACCCCCCTCAAATATCAGAATAACTAAAAAGAAGGATAGTTTCTGACTTGGCTGAACAACAACATTTATTTATATAGCACATTTTCATACAAATAATGTAGTTCAGAGTGCTTTACATGATGAAGAAAGAGAAAAAAAGACAAAGTAAGAATTAAGAGAATACTAATTAACATAGAATAAAAGTAAGGTCCGATGGCCAAGGATGACAGAAAAAATTCCAAATAACAGAGCAGTCCTAGTGGCAGTGAGGTGCTATAAAGACTTATTGCCGTAGTTATGAAGGAGCCCCTCTAGTGATTCTTGACACACTTCTGCTGAATAATCCTTAATGTTGGTGTGTCACAGACAGAATGTGCAGCATTATTCCTAATGGCCCTCAGTGTTGTCTTCATTCTTTTGGCTGCTACTTGCTGCTATCTTAATCAATTTGCTGATTTGGTGGACCACTCCTGAAGTGATGTTACCTGCCTAGCATACCACAGCATAAATAAAAATCTCACTGGGCATCACTAGGTTGTTGAATATGTGAAGGATGTGACTATCCATATTAAAGGAACACAGTCTTCTAAGAAAAAAGAGTCTGCTTTACCCTTTCTTATACAGTTCTCCTCTGCGTAAAGAGAACAATCCAGCCTGTCACTTACAGTATGTGGACCCCAAGTACTTATAGCAGTGCTCCACCTCCTCATTCACTCCCTCAATAGTGACCTGGCACTGAGGCTTTTTGGTGTGGTGACAGTCAATTAGCAGTTATAGAAATAAAGTGATGAAATGTGTTGTTATATGTACCTGAAATTTACATGACTTGACATTTTACCTAATACTGTTTTTTTGTTATTGACATTCCTTTGGTAAAAAACATTTAGCAATGCTACACTCCCAGTACTACAGAGTGAAATCCCTCCAATCAAACTCTGAAAAAAGTAAAGATGACCCTGGGCTAACCTGACCTTTACTAATGGCTGCAATACTCCAGTGCTTAACATTCTTTGTTAAAACAAGTGAGTCAGGGACATATTTGAAAACAGAAATGAATGACACAGTTTCTCCTAACATTAATTTAATATTATAGTTACCTATTTAGCTGCTGCAGTAAAAGGTGATATAAATGTCATTATGTAGTTGTGCAGGTTAGTTTTATCTGTTGGGATGCTTAAATTGACATTTTATTTAACATTTTTTTTTAATCCACCATGATTTCTAATTAATTCACATTTATTTCGATAGCTCTACAGTTGGCACACTAGCAGGGCTAAAGAATTGCTCAAACAGTGTAAGTGGTGGGAACTGAACTGACAGCCTTATAATTCCAATGACATCTCTCAACCCTACAATGGACATATACAGGAGACATGAAGGTAGTAAGCTAAATGTAAAAGTGCTTATCAAAATGCAAATTGTAAACACAACATGAAGTTAATGATTCCTTTAATAAAGTACACTAGCATAAAGGAATACATATTTTTTTTAATGATTTATAATCCCTTTTTTGCCATATACAATTTCTTATATTAGGAATTTGACATTTTTCACATACCCCAACTTACTCGCCAGGGAGTTTTTTGGGGTCAGAGCGCAGGGTCAGCTTTTTGTACAGCGTCCTTGTAGCAACTGCAGGTTAAAGGCCTTGTTCAAGGGCCCAATGGAGTAGCATTCCTTCTGTTACTACTAGGATTTGAACCGGCAACCTTCAAGTTACCAGTCTAGGTCCATAGCAATTAATATTTAATATAGAAAAAAGGGAACATATTGGGAAATTTTTTACTACACTAAAACACAGTATGTAGATGTAAAAACATCTACAAATTGTACCTGTCCTTAGGAAACATTACATGGGTTTAAACACAATATTTGATGTATTTAATGACTTACTCTTAGTTACTAATATAAACTGAGAGTGCACTTAATTTTTGCATTCTTTTCACCGCTAGATAATACCATTTATTATTTATCTATTTTGTCACGGCCCGTAAGCTATCCCTGCTTAGCTTATAGGGAAGCACAAAATAGCAAGAGGGCGGAGAGTGTCACCATTTCACAGCAGGAGCTGCATTTTATTAGCACAGCAGTGCTGATCACTTCCATTTCATTGCCACCTATGTAGGTGGCATAAGGAAAAAAAAAAATAGAAAAATGAATGTACCTGCCCTGTAGATGTGTGAAATTATTGCTAAATCTGTTCCTCCTTGTACTTTGATAAACAAGGTTTATTTCAGATGTAACAAGCTTTGGCACTGATTCATTGTTTTTTAGCTAATTTATGTAAAGCAAAGGGAGTTCATTTAGCACCTTTCCACCCTCAATGCAACACCCATACATCAGGCAGATGTGAAACAGTAACTGGCTTCTCTGCAATTACTCACATTTACCTTAAATGAAGAAGACCTGAGCTACTCAAGCCAAGCTACTGGTGAAGACTAAAGAACAGCTCACTGTGTATGGAAAGATTTATTCTCCTTAGAATTTTTCTTATGTTCTGACAATAATAGTTCAAGGAAGTTTTATGTTTTTTATGTTCCTTATTTCGCCTTATACAATTTCTTGTATTAGGAATTTGTTAGTTTTCACATACCCCTTGGGGTCAGAGCACAGGGTCAGCCATTGTACAGCGCCCCTGGAGCAATTGAAGGTTAAGGGCCTTGCTCAAGGGCCCAGCAGAGTAGGATCTCTTTTGGCAGTGATAGGGATGTGAACCAGGCAACTTTCAGGATACCAGCGCAGATCCTTAGCCTCAGAGCTAAAAACGCACCAATAACAAATAGCATTGCACTACACAATTTTTTTCTGTAGCTCATTTTAAATTTTACCTTACATTAATCCATTTTGTGAAGGTTTTATCTCATTCAGAACTGCTGTGCAGACATACTGGTTATGAGTATTGTTGAAGTTTTATAGCAAAGAGTTATATATTTCGGATATTTTTATTTGAAACAATACATCCATCAATCCATTTTCTAAACCCACAGGGAATCTAGAGCCTATCCCAGCAAGCAGTGGGCACAAGGCAGGAACAATCTCTGGGCAGGGTGCTACCCCATCGCAGGGTGAACACACTCAGCCAGGATGCCTGGAAGGACCGGGAGGTGGCATATTCATCCTCCGTGCCACGAGGGGGCAACCGCCCTGGAGTTGGAGAGGGCCATGGAAGTGGAGTAAGGAAGCTCAAGCCCGTTGGGTCCCATGCCCACTGCCAGGGGGCGCCCCGAGCCTCAGAGAGCCCGGGAAATGTGTACTTCCGCCACACCTGGGAATATGGAGGATGACACTTCCAGGAGCACCCGGAGTGCTTCAGGGTGCTCTTCTGTCACTTCCACTACACAAGGAAGTGTCGTCAGAGGGAGCACCTGGAGCCCATCTGGGTCACTATAAAAGGGGCCGCCTCACTACAATCTGGGAGCTGGAGTCAGGAGTGGGAGCAGGACGAAGCTCCCGTGGAGAGAGGAAAAGGCAGCCCATGGACAGTGAGAGAAAGGCCCATGACAAAGGGGATTGGTGCGAGGAGCACAGTGTGTTGTGCGGGACGGTGTGTATTGGAAGAAAAATAAATGTGCATTTTATAAAAATATTTGTCTGTCTGATGGTGTCTGGGCATGTCTTACTATCTATCTATATCTATATCTATATATATATATATATATATATATATATATATATATATATATATATATATTTTCATATGAAAAAGTTTGGGAACCTCTCTTAATTCTTTGGATTTTTGTTTATCATTGGCTGAGCTTTCAATGTAGCAACTTCCTTTTAATATATGACATGCCTTATGGAAGCAGTGGTATTTCAGCAGTGAAATTAAATTTATTGGATTAACAGAAAATATGCAATATGCATTATAACAAAATTTGACAGGTGCATACGTTTGGGCACCCCAACAGAGATATGACATCAATACTTAGTTGAGCCTCCTTTTGCAAATATAACAGCCTCTAGACACCTCCTATAGCCTTCGATGAGTATCTGGATTCTGGATGGAGGTATTTTTGACCATTCTTCCATACAAAATCTCTCCAGTTCACTTAAATTTGATGGCTGCCGAGCATGGACAGCCTGCTTCAAATCATCCCATAAATTTTCGATGATATTCAAGTCAGGGGACTGTGACGGCCATTCCAGAACATTTTACTTCTCCCTCTGCATGAATGCCTTTGTAGATTTCGAACTGTGTTTTGGGTCATTGTCTTGTTGGAATATCCAACCCCTGCGTAACTTCAACTTTGTGACTGATGCTTGAACATTATCCTGAAGAATTTGTTGATATTGGGTTGAATTCATCTGAACCCTCGATTTTCACAAGGGCCCCAGTCCCTGAACTTGCCACACAGCCCCACAGCATGATGGAACCTCGACCAAATTTGACAGGAGGCAGCAGGTATTTTTCTTGGAATGTGGTGTTCTTCTACCGTCATGCAAAGCCCTTTTAATTGTGACTAAATAACTCAATTTTTGTTTCATCAGACAAAAGCACTTTGTTCCAAAATGAATCTGGCTTGTCTAAATGAGCATTTGCATACAACAAGCGACTCTGTTTGTGGCGTGAGTGCAGAAAGGGCTTCTTTCTCATCACCCTGCCATACAGATGTTCTATGTGCAAATTGTGCTGAATTGTAGAACGATGTACAGATATACCATCTGCAGCAAGATGTTCTTGCAGGTCTTTAGAGGTGTTCTGTGCATTGTCTGTAACCATTCTCACAATCCCGCGCATATGCCGCTCCTGTATTTTTCTTGGCCTGCCAGACCTGGGTTTAACAGCAACTATGCCTGTGGCCTTCCATTTCCTGATTACATTCCTTACAGTTGAAACTGACAGTTTAAACCTCTGAGATAGCTTTTTGTAGCCTTCCCCTAAACCATGATACTGAAAAATCTTTGCTTTCAGACCTTTTGAGAGTTGCCTTGAGGATCCCATGCTGTCTGTCACTCTTCAGAGGAGAGTCAAAGAGAAGCACAACTTGCAATTGAGCACCTTAAATACCTTTTCTCATGATTGGACACACCTGTCTATGAAGTTCAAGGCTTAACGAGCTAATCTAACAAATTTGGTGTTGCAAGTAATCAGTATTGAGCAGTGACATGCATTCAAATCAGCAAAATTACAAGGGGACCCAAATTTTTGCACAGCCAGTTTTTCACATTTGAATTTCATACAACTAAATACTGCTTCACTAAAAATCTTTGTTCGGAAAACACCCCAGTACTCAGATGTTCCTAGGAAATGAAAGACATACCACTATTATCTTTTTTTGTTGTAAGTACAGTAAATTATTATGCAGGCTGAGAGGGGTTCCCAAACTTTTTCATATGACTGTATATATATATATATATATATATATATATAT
>JANRMT010062817.1:24842763-24932818 GCA_026402145.1 Polypterus bichir lapradei
GTCATTTTGCTTGACTTTTAACTGTATGAAGAATAGAGTAGAGCAAGAGTACTTTCTTTATGTGTGTAGAGCTAGCCAACTTCAGAGCTGTATGGTGGCATAGTAATTGGCTGCCATACAGCAGCTGTAAGTTTACTCCTATGAGCCATGTTATTCAACTCCTATGGTAGGAGGCTACAGCAGGATAAGTCTATCGATCATTTTATTCACATGGTTTCAGCTTAGTACTTGGCGTGAGGCAAGTTCAATTTTTGCTTCTGGTAACTTCCTGTATTTTTTTCTATATATTTTTGATCAACAGTTGGTTTAATCAGCAAATACAGAACTAGCAAATATTGAGGTCCATAAAATATATAAATTCCCTAGAAGTGTAATTCTCCGTTAGTATGATATTTTATTTAGAGAATTTATTGTAACTATCATCCATTGTCTAAACCTGTTTGTTTGTTCCAGTACAGTGTTACAAATGACATATTCTTGCAATACTAGATACATCATAGTAAGCAACCTTATACGGGAGGTGTACTTATGCACGTTGGCAACTGCCTTACACCCAGGCAGTTTAGTAATACCACTTAACAAGCCTTTAAACTATCGTGGCATAGCAAAATACTTAGTGGAATCGAACTGTGCTTCCTTTGGAACATAACGGAATAAAAACTAAACTTTGTAAACATTAATGCAAAGTTTGATTGCATTTGATAAGGGGCCCTTTTATTCTCTGTTGACTGGCACCATTGGGTCACTTAGAAGTAGTAAAAATAAGAATGCATACTGCTTTATTTATTTTTCTGATTTAAATATAATCTTTGAAACCTAGTACATAAAGCATTGTAAACTCTGCCATTTTATAACACACACTGTCAAAATGAATACAATGTCTAATTGGAAAGGATATATTCAATGGACCTGGATGGATTAATATTTTCTTAGGTTTATACTGTTTGTTTTATGTTTTAATTTTAGATTTTCAAAATAGCATTCCTCCTTCATATTAAAATAAATAAAAATACTGTACATGATAGAAGCAATGTAATATTGTAAAAATTCATAGTAATTGGAGAACATGCATATATAAGCACACACATACAGTGATCACTCTTGACCACTTGCTTTACCTTTGTTAATATCCACATTTTCTAATACTTGATGTACGTTCTACTGCATATTTCTTAACTCTGGGTATTTTTTGGCTTCAGTTTAAGATGTATCCTACAGAAGTTACATTGCCCCTGGGATGTCTTCTCTACTACTGACTAGAAGGGTTCCAGTGATGTATTCCAATTCCTGCTAAGCTTTTGTTAATGTATTTGACTTGTTCTGTTTTATTGCTTCTCTGTGTCTGGGTCAAGAGAATGTGAAACCTTATTATTGCTCGCTCAAAAAGCAATCTTGTATCACTCCCTGTTCCTGCTCTTCAACAGATACAGCTAGCCTTCTTGTTACCAGGGAGGACATGCCTAACATTAAGCTCTGTCTAGTGAAGCATTACAAAATGAACTATACCTTTTTTTTTTTCATATCTAATAATGTTTGTGTGTTCTGGCAACTCCAATAGTGGCATGCAGATGCATATCGAGGTTAAGGACATCATTGTCATTTATTTAATAATTGTGTCCTTTCATGATAACTAATTGTTGGCCTGAGTTGCCTCGAAAGCTTGTATATTGTAATCTTTCTAGTTAGCCAATAAAAGGTGATAACTAATTGATACTTGGATTTGCTCACTTTATGAAGTAAATATTATTCTAAAGGAAGTGCTTGACCAACGTAATGAACAGTTGTGCTCCTCTTACACGTGTTTGTTAATTCAGTGTCTGGGATCATCCTAATGCAACAAAGCTGCCACATCATATCTTAATGTCCTTTATGTTTAGAAACAAGAATAGAGTACCAGTTTCCAGAGACTCCTTCTTTGTTTGTAATCTCTTTCTTACTTGCACGGGGCATAGATTGCAGCTTTCCATCTCATTCCAACCAAGACTTCTACTACTGCCTGTAACCTTACTGTGACCTGTAAAGAAATTCACAATGCTTGATATATATGCAGCCTTTTAAGAATTTCCAAGTTGCATTATATTTGCTTATCTTTGATCAGCATGAGGGTGTGCTTTATGGTTATTTGTGGTTAATTTCAAAGAACATACTATAAATGGGCTCTAAAGATAACCAGTTCACTTTGGGGTTACTTACCCAGAAAAGGAGATTATAATTAGATGTTCTGAAGAAAAGTGGTTAAGAATACAGTTTTGTCATTTTAACACTAGAACTTTTCAGTAACTGCAAGAACTTTACAGTTGTAATCTCACAGCATTTTGCCTAAGCTTTGATTTTGCTTAAGAGTACATTCATTATTCTGCCCATTTTATTTAGATCTCTGTTTTTCCTAACACTGTAATGGAGAAATTAGATAGGTAGGTTTGGAAGACTTTGTTAGTCTGAATGCCCTCTGGTTGTCAAAATTTGGCCAATGTTCAAAGGTATGTTCTGTGGTCTTAAGGCATTATAAATTATTCCTTTTGTGTTGGTCCTTGTGTGTATGTCTCTTTCAATAGGTGTGCTTCCTGTAGAGGGGTAATTCATGCTTTTTGCCTGTTACTGCCAGCATAAGCTGCAGTCATGGATTTGAATTTGGTGTACAGTGAAGTAACTAACCTCATCTCCTGACAACAGAAAGGATAGAGACATACAGAAAAGGCATGTTTACTGTGTGACATATTGTATAGGATATGCCATACCAATCCAGTAAAGTTTTCTTCCACAGCAAAACAGTAGCTCTGCTCATTATGATTGCCTTATTATTGTTGTTGCTATCATTATAATTATTATTACATTAATTCTCTTCATAAAGATCTAGCCATTTGTAGATTATCCTGCTTATAACACAGGTTTGAGGGAAGTTAAAGCAGCAAAACCAGCAGACAATACAAATAACTATATTTTTCTTTCCTTCATTATTGGTTTTCTTTGTTTTTAATTATTGGTGGTACACAAGCTGTATAACAATTGTTTCAATAGTGTGCTTTAATACGTTTGACCCAAAGACAAATGTGACATATACTTATTGAAACATTAAGACAGTTTGTTTAGGTGACTCATCTTTTTTAATTCCCTAATGTTTTACTATCATTGAGTTTTATGTTGATTGAATTATTTTTGTTTTTGGTTGTATATTTTATTATTTGTATTGTGAGATGATGCTCTTAGTGCACCATCAAATACATAAGTAGTTTGTTTTCAACTATATGCTATTGCTGTGCAGCTGTTTTTATTTAAGACTATAGATTGATTGGCTTCTCTCAGCTGTTTATTTATTTATTTATTTGCCTGTATAGCTGCTATTCACGCATCAGAGAAATGAGCTGCATATCTTGTTGTGAGTCAGTCAGCTAGCTTCCTTAACCAGCAGGAAGGTGACAGAGGAGTGTGCAAATGGGAGCCCAGTGACTGTGAAGCATGCTTAATCCTCTATTATATAGCAATAAAATAAAACAGAACTGTCAGGGGCCAACGTAAACTTGTCAGTTGGCCAGATGTTTAGGATGAATGAATGCCATCAGTGAGAGTAAGAAGGTTTTGAGGGACAATGAAATAATACCCCACCCCCATCTATATTCTATCCTATGTCTGCATGCAAAAAGAACAGATGGGTAAGTGACTGTCTGCTGCTAGAGCAAGTGACAACTCTGTTGAACCAAGCATCACGACAACACACTATCAAAGCCTACTCAATCATCCTCTTACTAGCTTCTAGCACCTGGAGTTTTCCTGCCCACCTGGAAGAAAGGCGTCTTGTGTTGTTAATCATAAATGTATTTTTGGATTGCATCAGCAGGAAAGGCAATGACTAAAACATACAGACCAAGTTTTACTGTTAAAATTATACTTTTTACAGGGCAACCACCCTTAGAGAGATTCTTGAAGATAAAAAGAATGAGATTATATCAGAAATTATATTCTCATGTTGGAATAATAGTCAAAGCAAATTTGCAATGTTATTTCAATAGTCAACTTTAATATAATTTCTGTCTTTGTCATTTAGAGTAGTTATGTTCCCTGTGTGAATCCTTGTTTACTGTAATAGGAATAAGTCATGTTAAGTACCCCTGTTTCGGGTACCTAAAAACCCAGAAGAGGTTATCAGTGACCAATATTATAGATGATTAGGCAGCTTACGATGGCTGTTGTAGGTTAAGAGTAGCAATTTTTTCTGCCATTTTATTAAGTTAATTCTTTTATTTTTCCACAGGAAAATGGACATCATCTAATTGTTTGAGTAGTCTCAACAAAACCTCCAATAGCCGTCAGGTGGCCAGGTAAATAACGGTGGATTTCTGTTTTGTTGTAAAGTTTTATTTAGCTTCCCTCTAATTAATCAATCAAATACACAGCAAAAAAATAATCACCCATTCAGCTTTTGATTCTAAATAAATAACAATTCCGCAAACTTAGTAAGAATTGTTTCATGTAATTGAAATGGAATTTTAATGAAAAAACATCTGATTGTAGGGATTTTCCTGTACTTTATTGTATATACTGTACTCTTTATGTTTTCTGAAAATTCTCAGACAATGGGTTGCAAATATGAAATGACACTCATCATGTTTGACAAATATTAATTACGAATTTTGTCAAGTAAGTGTTTAATGGACATACATTGGACTGAATATTTATATTTGTTTTCTTTTTTCTTTCATTGGTGAAACAGTCTCCAGATGAGTACTTGTATTAGGAATTGTTCTTGGAAACTGTTAAGTTTGGACTTTAAAAAACAATTATGTGAAATTAAAAATGTATACAGTTTTTACACAGACTATTATCACCAGACTAGAAGTTTAAAAATAATTTCTAAGATATTTGTGCATTAACTACATAATCATGGTGGGTTTCTGGCAATTTTTGAATAATAAGTTCCATTTTTTTAGTTTAGGATTTATAATTCATTACAATGAGAGAACTGATCTATTATTATGCATACATTTCAAATAAACCACCTAAGTGTGCATTACACTCTTGAAAAATTAATCATAATTAATTACAAAATGAACAACTTATGCTATTTAATGGTTTTCTAATTGCAAGTATCTCTTCGTAAACTAAACAAGAATATGGTATGATTTTTCATGGTTTACCAACTTGAATTTCAAGAGTATTTTTCTACGTTAAAAACTACAATGATAGTCTGTATCCTTGATAACAGACTGGAAAGGAAGAATCATATGTAAAATGGAACTATCAGACTGTAAAAAAAGAAAAGTATATGCATGTTTACACTTAGTGTAACAATTAAAGAAAAAATACAGCTGTAAAAACACTAGGTAGCAGAAGAGCACTTCATTGTCCAGTTGTAAACCCAACCAGCACACCAGAAATATGTAGCCCATAGTTTCTGGAGCAGTCAATATCTATTGCTGAAACTGAACCTGGTGATCACTTAAGCTTCATTTCACTCATTCCAGTGGCATTCAAGGCTGGGTGGTTGTTGAACAGGATGTGAAGAAGGCTCCCACATCAGTCTGCAAGCTTCCACATACCTTGTTTTCTTTGTCTATTTCAGGTCCCCAGTAGGTCCCTGGGCATTCAGCAACTGTTATATCTTATCCCCACTAGTGGCCTTCCTCTCATTGTGACCTCATTTGTTTTTTTCTGAAGCTTAATCTAAGGCTGTGGGTCTCAAAAAGCAAAAGTAACGAAAGTCATTTAAAACACAGTACAGAATGAATTATATAGTGAAACAAAAGAGCAACACTAGAGATGTCACCATGCAGTTGTTTCATCTAGCTTAATTAATTTGAGCCCTGGGTATATATCTATAGTCAGGAGTAAGTACATCTTAGGCTACTTGAAATTAAACTCTTTGAAGGTGTATAATAGTGTATATTGCTGAAGATGCATTAATTTTACTGAGGGATATTAATGTATCACAAGTGTATCTTGTCGAAATATCACACTGGCCTTGTCTGATTTTTAGTGCTGTTTTATATCTCACCAGTCGTGCTGTGCAACGAAGCCTGGCAATTATACGGCAAGCTAGGCTGAAGAAACAGCAAAAAAAAGAATACTGCATGTACTACAACCGCTTTGGGAAATGTAATCGTGGAGCATCTTGTCCTTTCATTCATGATCCAGACAAAGTTGCTGTTTGTACCAGGTGAGTTAAGCATGGATACTTTTGTACACTACCAGTTACAAGTGAATCTGTGTAAAAGATAAACCTCTATAACCAATTATGAGCTTGAGGACTCATTTGTTCTCTTTGGAGTAAGTGACTTGTGAGCGTGCAACACGTTCCTCCATATTGACCTATGAACTTGAAAATTTCAGTTTTTCAAGTTTTTGTGAACAGTTGTGAAAATAATCAACCATAATGAACAAATTTAAAAGTCCATATGAATGGACTTTAGGGACTCTCCTCATATTTTTTTTCTTCGTATACTGATCTTAAGATTAATACATTTTCTTGTGAATATTTGAAGCATTATTTTTTTTACATTTGCAAGAAACCATTCTATGTTTTTTCTGTTAGAAAACCACATGCTGTGCATTATGTTTTAATCGAGTTGTCTTTTTAGTCTAAGTGTGTGGCACAGTGCTATTCAACTTTAATTATCATTGTCTTTTTCCCTCCTCATTTAATTTGATAGCTGGGTGCAAGTCCATCCACATTTGGTATTTCAAAATTTTACCTAATTTCAATTTAAACACTTGCTTAACATTCATCATATTTTAATATGTTTTGACTACACTGCCGTATACAAAAGTTCATACTAAGCTGTTTTAGCATCTTGCTGATATTTTTTAGTTATCAGAAGCTATGTATTCAATTAAGATACCTGAAAATATACATGTTTAATAGGTTTTTAACCCTAGTGAACTTTTTAAATTACACATTAGTATGAAAATATTGTAACGACTTGGGGCTTTTGAATATTATTGAAGTTTGTATCTGTTCTGCAGATGGTTTATGACAGTGTTGTACATAAATGAATATACTGCAGAGTGGCCAGCTTTTAATGTTGATTCTCATTTATAGATATGCTTAAGCAAGGAAGCTATTGTTTTTTAACCTTTGCTTTTAAATAAATTTAATCTGTCTGGATTTTAGGTTTCTAAGAGGCACGTGTAAGCAAACAGATGGGACATGTCCATTCTCGCACAAGGTGTCAAAGGACAAGGCAAGTTTCTAATTAAACTCTTTCTGAATATGTAGACAAATGTACTGTCAGTTGTTTATTAACTCTCTGCTGTATTGGACACTATTTTGTTATCAGTTTGTCTATCACACAGGACTGCACACATGGGCTTTCTGTGTTTGTTTTCTCATTAGCAGAAGTTGTTATAGGTCATATGTAAGACAGTTTTGATATTGATATTGCTTAGTTGCACAATGGAGTGTTAAAAACCAAAAATGTCTACACTGTGGTATTCTTTTTTTGTCATACACTATAACTCTGCATCTGTGTGTATTTAGTTCAATAAGTAAATGATTACATGGACAGTGGGTTTTTTCGGTATTTTGCAAGGTATTCCTGTTTACTCTGAGTTGTTAACTGTCAATACTGAACAAGCAGTGTTACAGTGATAGTGATTTCTATTTTTAATTGCTGTCACGGATTTCTTTAAGAGAAAACCAGGTAATTGCTTGTTTCTGGGCATGCTCCATCCACAGTGTCACATTGAAGATTCATGCAGAGATAATCTTCTAAACTTATTTTGGGGTATTAAATTAATTTTATGTTGTGTTTGAAATGAACATTGAAAGCTCTGAAATAACTTTGTAATTAACAATCAAATTGTAAGTCATTGTTTACTGATTATGGCATCACATGGCCAGCTATCCTTTTTCTGGTTCTGTTTTCATCCAGTGTAAAGTCATGTTATGTTACCAGAATTCACCTCAAGCCAGTTGTTGGAAGGTTTCCTTTTTGTAATTGTACAGCACACTTCTAAGACCAATGCAGGAAGTGTTCCTTAGCACCAGCAGTCCACTGGAATAAAACACATTGTCATCCATTGAAATCTATCTGATTTTACCTCCGCAAAGGAGGATAATGACAGCACCCCCAACATCCTATTCCCGGCACACCTGCTCCAGTACCACCATGGTTCATGAATCAAGACACACTGACATTTCACAGGCTAGCTGAACCTTTATTTTGTCATGAGAGGAAGTTGTGAACATTCTCTTCAGAATAAACAAGAGATCTTAAATTCGGTTCCAAAAAAGCTACAGCGGCTGCCGGTCTTCATTACAGTGAGCCAATATTTGTTATTAAAACCAGTTATTGCTCTAAATAACACATTCTTGCTATTTAAATTAAGTCCCCTTCTACATTAATATTTCAAAACTTAAATAGCTTATTTTACAAATAAATGTGTACATTCATAAGCTTCATTTTTTCCTCCTTCTGCCAATTTATAATTAAATACAAATTTTGCATAGAACTGCATCAAGTGGATAGGGCCTGAAGAGTTTGTGTTAATAAGTTGTTTCAGTCTAAAATGCTGAGAAAATTAAACTAAAAGGACTGAGAATTCACACATTGTTAAAAATCCAATCCTTTAATTCTTTTCAGGAAGACTTTAAGCATTTGCTTGGATAACATACTTCATATCCTTACTGAAAGTTTTGAAAGCTGAGAAAGCATTTTAAAATGTCAATATAAAATTAATGACAGCAAATAAGATATAAAAGGAATGAGAACTTCAGTAAATATTCCTAAATCACACAACATTTAGAAGCCATGCACAATCATCCACCAGCTTAAGGTACACAGTTCTGCACACTGGGTTCAAGTGAATACCGTACCTTTTTAAAAATTCAAACACCTGACATATTTTATGAATTGTTAATATTTTTTCCCATAAGCAGCTTACATTTTTATAATCACCCCTCTAGTAATTGTAAATGGTGTTGTGAAGACTATTGGAGGAACCACTGAACCCATGACAACCTTTTTGCTGGCTTTAAGATTGATAAGAATTATGAATGAATGATCTACAAGCCCTACTGATCATCCCACTGTATGCAAAAGTTTTCAAATACAGGACTATGTGTGAATATGACCTGTACAACTATGAAAATTGCTGTTTATCCTAATGATAACCAACAAACCCCAATGTATAAAGTGTGAAGATCTACAGACAGACACAGGACTCCAATGTCCAGAACACAAACGCTTATTTTACTTTTTCCAATACCGCACACACACACACTGCACAATTCACCCACAATGCTTAGTCATTTTACTTTACTTTCTTTTCCTTCTTTTCAGCCGCCTCCACTTCTCTCCCACAACCTCTGACTTCTACCTCCCAACTCGGACTTCCTGAATGGAGTGAAGTAGGCCCTTTTATAATGTACCCGGATGTGCTCCAGGTGCTCCCTGATGACCTTCATGCAGCACTTACTGGTGTGGCGGAAGTGGTGCATGGGCACCCGCAAGCACTCTGGGTGTACCTGATTCCTGTTCTGGCAGCACTTCCTGGTGTGGTGGAAGTGCTGCAGTCCATGGCCTAGAACAATCCAGGCACCTCCTGGAGATGGCCACAGGCACCCACAGGGTTGAGCTTCCAAGCTTCGTGGCCCCAAAGCAAACCAGGGCGGCTGCCCTCTCATGTCCTAGGGGAGGTATTGTGCCTCTCCCAGTCCTTCCATCCTCCCGGCGTCCTGCCACAAAAGGTATTGATAACAACAATATACATGTGGCTGTCTGAGAAAGATCAGACAAATCACTGCAATCAAAATGAAGAACATACTCTCACTCAACATTGATTGCAACACGGGGTCACTTAGCTCATTTATCAGTAACTCAGACATACATAAATACAGTACAGGCCAAAAGTTTGGACATACCTCCTCATTCAATGTGTTTTCTTTATTTTCATGACCATTTACATTGGTAGATTCTCACTGAAGGCATCAAAACTATGAATGAACACATGTGGAGTTATGTACTTAACAAAAAAAAGGTGAAATAACTGAAAACATGTTTTATATTCTAGTTTCTTCAAAATAGCCACCCTTTGCTCTGATTACTGCTTTGCACACTCTTGGCATTCTCTCGATGAACTTCAACAGGTAGTCACCTGAAATGGTTTTCGCTTCGCAAGGTGTGCATTATCAGGGTTATTGAGTGGAATTTCTTGCTTTATCAATGGGGTTGGGACCAGCAGTTGTGTTGTGCAGAAGTCAGGTTAGTTGGACGATCATTTATTTTTCAACAGGACAATGACCCCAAACACACCTCCAGGCTGTGTAAGGGCTATTTGACCAAGAAGGAGAGTGATGGAGTGCTGTAAATGGTCATGAAAATAAAGAAAACACATTGAATGAGGAGGTGTGTCCAAACTTTTGGCCTGTACTGTATATGCACATCTTTTCAAATTTGTGAAGAACTATATTCTGGATATGACATAGTCACAATTTATAGATATGTTACAATCCAACCAATTTTCTGAAAGTACAAGCAGTGAAAGAATTCGTCACTAGACAATCAAAGGTGAGAACAATAATATGCAGCATACAGTTGAAGTTAGAAGTTTACATACACTTAGGGTGAATTCTTTAAAACTCACTTAATAACCCCTGCACAGATTTTATACTTACAATCTATAAATTTGGAATATCGTTTAAGACATTGTCTTTGTGGAGAGCAAACATAATTAAGATTATTTTAAGCTGTGTGAGAATCTTAAAGTACAAACTGATTTAGTTTAAAATAAATTAAACATCTTTTAAGGAATTTTTAGTAAACAATCTTTTTTCAGTGTTATGTTATAGATACTAAATGTTTAGAGAAACCCTTTTTTTAAACAAACTAGAAAAAATGACTTGTATAAAATATGTAATATATTCAGACTCTTATGTCTTTTCTCCTTAGATGCCAGTGTGTTCGTACTTTCTGAAAGGAATCTGCAGTAATAACAGCTGTCCTTATAGTCACGTCTATGTATCCCGGAAAGCTGAGGTTTGCATTGACTTTGTGAAGGGCTATTGTCCACTTGGAGAGAAAGTACGTGTGCTTTATTATATGTTTGACAAGGCTTTTATTATTGACAGAAATACTTGAATTTTCTGAATGCTATTGAGTTTTTAGTAATTGAATGATTTTGGTAATATTTTTTCTAATTCTGTCATTAAAATATTGTTTTTTTGAATGGGATTATTTTTACAATAATTTATCTGTGAATTTGTTAATTTATCGTACATTCCATTTTTTTCATATCCTGTATTCTGTATTTTAATTTTGCTTAGCTTGTGTTATATTTACACTTTTTGAATGGCCAAACACTTCACCTACAAAAATCTCGTTCAGTGGTTCACATTAACAAAGCAGCAGTGTGGTTTTGAGAAGTAGCTGTTTAAAAAAAAAAAAAAAAAAAAACACACTCCTCTATTTAAAAAGCATCATGGAACTGCTTAGGCTTTCTGCCCCTGTACTGTTATTTTGGATCCACGGTTGTACTGAACCTATCAAACGTCAGCTAGCTATAGTTTTGTTTAACTGCTATTTTAAAAATTTCATCTCTCATTTAACTTTGTACATAGTTAGTTTGAGTTGCTTTGGACAGAGTATTTGCTGAATAATCGTAATGACAATAATGAAGAGTTAGTCATTGCTTACAATTCAATAATATGTGATACTGTAGGACAGACTGGCAGCATCCTTTCTTGACATGCATGGAACACAGGTCCCCGGTTTAAAACCTCAGGCCAGATGCTCTTTAATTTCAGATACTTTTCCACTTGGCCGTGCTTGGTAGTTAGAATAAAACCAGCTAATTTATTGTAGTATTGGTGTAACTGTAACTAATGTGAAGGATACATTCTAGCTGAGTTTAAAGTCTTCCTAAATCCAGTAAGAAAGTGCAGAGCAGCAATTAGTACACACATGCACAGGGAAACTCTGTGTAGGGGAAGGTAAGCTAGCACAGAGACTAACTGTGAGTAGGTGAACGGCAGTTGCAAGTAACGGATGCTTCATACTCATACTGCTATATTCACAATTTTTGAAACATATGAAAACTCTCAGTACACCATTTTACAAAAATTAGAAACTGGCAATGGCAGAAAAGTTTAGAACCTCAGCATAGCAGTGAATTCCACAGATTGATTAGTGACTGTGTTTAATTTGTTTAAGGAATTACAAAAAAGTTTCAACAAGTTTGTGGTCTGGTTAAAGTTCCTACAGTCTTACTGTGCATGGCAGATGGAATCCTGTAGTCCTAAGTGGAGTTAGGTGCTTTCTGTTTGATCTCTTCATCTTGTGCACATCAAGAATACAAAATTTGTCACTACATGAAATGAATCTGCAATTAAGCATTTGTGCAAGCAGGGTTTTAAGAATTAGGGAGTCATGTGTTTGAAGCATTTTCCAGTTGGTAACCCTACTTGTAAAGGAATGTGCAGTTGTTTTTCTCTGGTCTAAAGGCTGCCTATTTTCTTTATGTCAATAGAAGAGATCCAACCAAAAATGAGAGTGGAATGTTCATGAAAGTTATATGCAAGTACAGGATAGTGATCTTAAAAATCAAGCACTGTTACTAAGTGATGATATGAGTGACATCGTACTGGATGAACAGTTTTTAATTTTTAGCACATCTGAATATAGGCCAGGCATTGTCGTGCACCAGAAGGAACCCAGGACCCATTGCACCAGCATAGGGGCTGACAATGGGTCCAAGGATTTCATCCCGATACCTAATGGCAGTCAAGGTGCCGTCGTCTAGCCTGTAGAGGTCTGTGCGTCCCTCCATTGATATGCCTCCCCAGACCATCACTGACCCACCACCAAACCAGTCATGCTGAACGATGTTACAGGCAGCATAACGTTCTCCAGGGCTTCTCCAGACCCTTTCACATCTGTCACATGTGCTTAGGGTGAACCTAGGGGATGTCAGGCCCTCAGGCCACCCTCATGAAGTCTGTTTCTGATTGTTTGGTCAGAGACATTCACACACTGGCCTGCTGGAGGTCATTTTGTAGGGCTCTGGCAGTGCTCATCCTGTTCCTCCTTGCCCAAAGGAGCAGATGCCGGTCCTGCTGATGGGTTAAGGACCTTCTACGGCCCTAGAGTAACTGCCTGTCTCCTGTCCTCCATGCCATTGAGACTGCTGGGAGACACAGCAAACCTTCTGGCAATGGCACGTATTGATGTGCCATCCTGGAGAAGTTGGACTACCTGTGCAACCTCTGTAGGTTCCAGGTATCGCCTCATGCTACCACTAGTGACACTGACCATAGCCAAATACAAAGCTGGGGGAAAAAAAGTCCAAAAAAGATGAATAGAGAAAAATGTAAGTTGCCTCAAGCTGTTAAACCATTCCTGTTTTGGGGGTCATCTTATTGTTGCCCCTCTAGTGCACCTGTTGTTAATTTCATTAACACCAAAGCAGCTGAAACTGATTAACAACCCCCTCGGCTACTTGACTGACCAGGTCATTAACCCAGAGGTTTCATTGACTTGATGCTATACTCTCATTAAAAAGTGTCCCTTGGAAGTTCAGTGGAAGAGTTTGCAAGTGTGCCACAAATGTCATTAGTTAACCTAACATTAGCCAAATAGCTGGGAATGCAGTTGCAAGGAAACTACTCCTGAATAAGTTGTCTTGTGTCAAGGTTCAAGGCATACCAATGACAATACATAGTATAATGTTTACATGCCACAGGGGTTGTTTAGCTAGCAAGGGATTGTCAGAGCAGATGGAGCACAAAATGGCACATTGCAACTGTGGGACTAAAGAGGAGTCAGCAGTGGTGATTGGGGAGACCCACCAATGACCAGTGTATGTGAACAGATGCTGCAGAGGTTAACTGTCTTTAAAGGGTGCGTTTGACATAATTAGTTTGAGGATACTAAAATGAGAAAAAGGTCATGAGCAACTAATAGAATGTCATAACTTTGGCAGTAGCAAAGAGTTCACAAAGCCTTTTATTGGAAACAGGTTCAAAAAATTGTGAAAAGGGCTGACAGAGCGGTAATTCATCCAGAGATGTGAAGAACTGAGAACTTCAGGGGAGGGGATAGCTCAGGAGAGTTTTGGTGCTCGATGCACGATGTATGAAAATGTGCGAGTTATCCCACCTGATATTCAGAAAACAAAAACCCAGTTAAGTTGATTGTTGCAGGCATAATTTGCCTTTTTTTTTTTTTTTTGGTAACTTACGTTCTCCTTTTGATCACCCACTCCTATGTGTCTCTGTTTGAAACCTTTTATAGTCTAACGTTTTGATAAATACGGAGTTTTAAGGACTTTTTATTCCATTTCAAATGCACAAGTGCAATTTTTAACTGCATTTTTCATTATCATTTTTGTGCCTGATGTCTTATTGCAACAATTTCCATATATTCAATTAGTAAAGATTGATTACCTTTTAGGATATAGTGGGTTGGATAATGGATGGATGGATGGATAGTTATTTAATACTTATTGACTTGCATAGTTGAAGTCTTGGTAATTATTAAGAGGGCTTCATTTCATCCCCAGAGTGGTTTACTTAACATGAATGCTAAACCTAACTCTTTTCCCCAACAATATAAATATTATTGCATTTCCATATCAAGAATGGAAACACCAAGGTAAATCCTGACATTCTACTGTGGTGAGAGTTATGGGAAAAAAATACAATCACCACTGGACCAATATATGATAGTGTCCTGTTTAAAGTGCAACAGGGATGTCAAGAAATAAAGTTCTAAAGTGGAAAAACCTGCATTTATACAGTTCGTAATCTTGGTCACTTATAGGATGACCTAATTCTTTACAATGAATGCAAACTATTGTGTTTCTAGAAATATATGTTTACAGGGCTGCATGACTGAATAAACCTTAGGTGGCATGCACACTTAAAGTAGGGATATACAGTACTGTATTAGATTGCTAAGACGAATGACTGTATCTTTTCTGAGGATCCTTAAATTATATTGTAGCATATTACAACTTTATTGTACACATTTGCATTGTTACATTTATCACCTATCAGTTGTAAGGTTCAATATTTTAGCTAAAATAAATTGGTTAGTTATATATATATAACATAACTAAATGTAAATGTGTTTTTGATAGCTTGGCATTGAAAGCCTCTAACATATTATTGCAACATCATTGTTAGTACATGTAATTAAAGCATTTGACTGTTGAATACCGTAGCAATATTTAAATAAATAGCTGTGTGTCTGTTTGTCTATCTAGCTATAAAGTATGTTACTGTAAGCTTCTTGGGAGTATGATATTTGATTAATGAATAGATGTAATGATTAATTGATACTAAACTCTTAACAGTAAATGCTTGTGTCCCTCCAAAATTTGCTTGCCACTTTTTCTAATTAAACGTATGAAAACTTTCCCAGACATCTGATTTAACCACATGGTAAATCATTCATATAGTCTAACCAAAAAATGATAAATTAAGTAAATCCATAAATCTTTTTGCATTCAACTTTTATAACTCAAAAATATAAATTAGCCATCTTGCAAACAAGTTTGAACAGAGACAACACTCTCAAGTCACATGAAATAATACTGTTTGTTAATAAGTATAATATAAAATAGCTTATTAAGAAACCAGTAAAGTATTAAAGTAACAGAATGACAGCATTTATAAAATACTTTAATGTAAAGTAAGATGTAATTAAAATTTGCCAGATATCCCTGACGATTATCAGTAATAATAGACTTTGAATTTTCCTCTCCATGTAAAAATAGTGTACATGATATTAATCTACTTCTCAATCACTATCAGCAAGGCTCTACAAACCTCTACTCTTAGCTCCTTCCACCTGCTTGTTGGAAATGACAGTGCAAATATTCTCCAAATTCTAAACCAGAAGTTATCCTTATTAATTGTTTTTCATTGTATTGACAGCTTATGTAAGTTCTTTAGTAGCCAGTAAGTCAGTGTGACAGCAAAGCAAATGTAACATGATACTAAAGTGTTTAAATACATCAAAGCTCACTGATAAACATTAAAGTTACTGTCTGCCTAATGTAAAGTTACTTTATACATCTAAGGAGAAAAAGAAAGACCATTGGTATAAAATTAAAAAAAGTATGTGCTTCATTACACTCAGTCTGTCTGTTTCTCATGCAACATCTTTACTGTCTGTCAGTGTTCAGATATGAATGGTTTAGAAGAGATTACGGTTCATAACCCACCAAAGAATGAAAATAATAGACAAACCATAATAAAAGCAACAGGAATAGGTACCAGCACCTTATGTACATAGTCACTAATTTGAACATGTATTTTTTTAACATGCAAGAATCTTAGAAATTTAATAGAAAATTTTGTATAAGGCCATATAATTTATTCTCTGGGGTCTTGCCAAATTATCTGAATTACATGTTACATGAATAGCAATTTACAGCTGTGAGGAGAGTTTTTTTTATTTTTTATTTATCATTATTTTTTTAAGAATATGTTTTGGTTCTAATTTATTATCTTTACAGTTGTTCTGTGCTGGAGTAAAACGCATACAGTTTTTGCATAGTTATCCACTCATTATGAATCACATTTTACATTTGAAAAGGCGCTTAACAAATACAGGATCCATTCCATCATCATTAGATCCTTAAATAACATCATATGTTATGTTTAGAGTATCATGTTCTTGTCCTTTTGGAAAATTCACACCAAGTAGTCCCTGAGGCAACTCTTAGCTCATTCATCAGTTTTGGCTAGCAGTGATAGGGTGGTAATGAAAGGTAAGATGACTCTTTATGGTGACAGTAAGATTTATGCCTAAAAAAAGTCTATGTTGCAGCACATTCGAAAGAATCTAATTTTTCATAGCTTGTGCTGTATTCATTTTAATACTTAAACTTTATCACCTATCAGTTGTAAGGTTCAATTTTATACCTAAAATAGATCATTGGTCAGTTGTATATAACATACCTAAATGTGTTTTTCATAGTTTACCATTGAGATCCAAAGCCGCTGACTTATTATTGGAGCATCATTTATTTCCTAAATTGTATTCCTGAGTGAAACTTTGTTATTCCATCTGTTATTGAAAGCTAAACATGATGCATGGAATAAGTGTATATTAGAGTCATTTTACTTGGACAACTACATTATATGCTTTGATATAATCAGTTGTACTTGCTTAAATACAGAAAACATCTGCCTTCCCCCTCACTTTTTTTTTCTTTGTACATTTTGTCCCTATCCATGTACAATTTAAATATCAATTCAAATGAGAATATAAAAGAAGAGAGATATATTAATATTTATTCTATTAGTAAAAGTGCTTAGTCTGTAATTTTTGGTGTGTCACAGAAGCACTCTGCTAGATATGATAGATAGCAGCCTATAATTATATATTGGAAAAACTGCTGACCTAGGCATACTGTAACAAGGAGAAAAACCAGGCATGGCATTCAGGGGTTAACCCTGTTCCCTAAATAATAGAAAATCTGCTGATGCTCTCTTTTATATTGAACAGAAAAGGACTCTAATAGGCCCCGGAGAGTTAGTGATCTTTCTTAAATCAAGTGGAAAATTGTAACTTTGTCTTGTATAAAGATATTCTTTTACTTCATGAAAATGTATGGTATAGAAGTCTTGGCTCAACAGGACTCTCTGTTGCTGTTAGTTTTAATATCAAACTTCCTTCCTCTTACTGATAGAGTTGTGTCAGGTTGTAAAGATGGTGAAGAAAGCTGTAACATTCATGTGCCAATATTATTTTTCTTCTTTATTAGAAAAGAAATTAAGGCTTTATGTTATTTGTAGTTTAGAATTTTGATAATGTAACATAATGATTATATCTGAAATTACTCATGCTTGTATTTTCATTATATTGTCACAATGTTAAATATTTTACAACTGCTTTATTAACTGTTAAACATTCTACTGAAGAAATAACTGCTTGTTAGCTACTCCTTTTCTCAGTCTTTCATATTATCTGGCTTGTGAAAAGTTTTAAAATTGAAGTGTATTGTCTTAAATCTTCTGTTTCATTGAGGGTGTTGTTGCTGTGACTCCTCTACCCAGTATTAAGCTAAGAAGGCTGGGATATTCAGCTTAAGAAGATTTCTTATATTTTTAAACAATAGTGAGGGGTGAACACAGGAAGAAACGAAAGTAACAACTGAGCAAAAAACAATAAGCCGAGCTACCCCTTTGGGCCTGACTACACAGATGCTAATAGACAGAACTTTACTCGTCCCCATGGGGAAATTTGGCTTTTTTACAGAAACTAGATAGATAGATAGAATTTGGTCTGAACACACACTGGAATGACTATAAAGCAAGAAAATAAAAAAAAAAAAAAAAAAAAAAGTTCTGACTTGGCTGTAACAGTCACAGTGAGGCATTATGCAGACATATTGCTGTTGCCCCAGCAATGTTTCTTGACGTACTTCTGCTAAATAATTCATTGGTTGAATGATTCAGTGTTCGTGTGCCAGAGAGAGGATGTGCAGCATTGTTGAAAATGGCACACAGTTTTGTTTTAATTCTTTCCTTCACTACTGCCTCCAAGGGGTCCAGAGTGTGTCCTGTAACTGGGCCTGCCCTTTTAATTAGCCTATTGATTCGGTGGGCCTCCCAGAGTAGAAAATTGCACTGGCCATCACAAAGTTATAGAACATGTAAAGGATGCCACATCCCACATTAAAGGAACACAGTCTCCTAAGGGAAAAGAGCCTTCTCTGCCCTTTCTTATATACTACTTCTGTGTTCTGAGACCTGTCCAAGCTGTCATTAATGTGGATCCCCAAGTACTTGTAGGAGTGGACCACCTCCACATCTACTCCCTGAATAGTGACTAGACATAAATGCTTTTGGTGCAATGAAAGACAATGCTGATGCCAAGATACAGACATTTCTCATCTCCTCTGTCTCATCCCCCTTTTCACTACACCCCAGAAGTGCAGAATCATCTGACAATTTCTGCAAGCGACAAAGCCTAGTATTCTATATCTAGTCCGAGGTGTACAGAGTAAAAAGAAAAGGGGACGGGACTGTTTCTTGTGGTGCTCCGTATCAGAAACTCTGTCCTTGAGTCTTACAAACTGGAGTCTCCGTGACAGGCCATCATCCAGGACACTTTAGGCTCATCCCCCTGCATATCTCTGAGTTTACTCCTTAACAGGGATGGCTGTATGGTATTGAGGCACTGGATAAATCAAAAAACATAATTTTCACAGTGCTGCCAGTTCTGTCCAGGTGAGAATAAGCCTTGTGAAGAAAATAGATAATTACATTCTCTACTCTAGTCTTTGTCTGACAAAGGCAAACTGCAGTGGGCCCAGGTTATCTGCCACAAGAGGATTCCTATAGTCCAGGACCTGTCTCTCAAAGGTCTTCATGATGTGAGATGTAAATGCCACTGGTCTGTAGTCACTAAGTAATGAGGTGCCTGCCAAATTTGGTACAGGAACAATGCAGTAGGTTTTCCACAGCAGTGGCACTTTCTGAAGCCTTAGAGCCAGAGGACACCACACGTTTGTCAGCACAGGACTTCATAACTCGAGAACTGACGCCATCTGGTCCCACCACTTTTCCTGTGTGTAGCTTCCTCAGTTGTCTCCTTACTTGGTCTTCAGTTATGAACAGTCCACACTGATGGTCAGAGGTTGATTTGTCGCTGGCCATTCCAGTTGACTTGGTAGGAATTGTAGATGTAGTAGAAATGGTGTAGGGAGACTGGATATTGGAAGAAGGTGGCATTGACAAGGAAAATCTATTAAAAAAAATACTTCATAGTATTAGCTTTGTCCACATCCCCTTCTAGCACCTTAGCCCTTGAGTCCAATAATTATACCCAAACCATTGCAGACATCCTACATGTTATTCTGTGTTAATTTGGTTTCTAGTTTAGCTTTGAAAGTTTACTTTTCTTCACTCTTTTTTTTTTTACACACTGTATGTCCTTCAGAGCCTCCTCATCACCAGATTTACATGCTATTTTTTATCATTCAGGAGACCTTTTAGCTCCTTAGTAATCCGTGGCTTCTTGTTTGGAATGCTGCGCGCACTGTCTTTGTGGATACTACTGTGTTAACACAGAAGTTAATATCGTAGGTAATGCAGTGACAGAGTCCCTCAAATTTATGCCCATTTGACACCCACATCATTTCGCACTCTGTCATTTGGAAGAAGTTATTCAGAGCCATTTCATCCTCCAGGCTCCACTTCATCTCTATTCTAATGGTAACAGGTTGCCTTCTAATAGCAGGTTTGCAGGTGGAAATAAGATGAATCAGGTTGTGGTCCAAGCAAGTATGTTACACTTCAAAGCATCTTTTATGTTTGAATGCAGCAGGTCCATCTTATTTTCTTAAGTGGAACCGATCACAAACTGATAGAAATTTGTCATTGTTTGTTCCAAAGTCACATGATCTGCCTGATTAGGAGGATTGCCCACATTCCCACAAAAGTACCACAGATTAGGCCATCATAAATCTTAGCCTATCCTTCTGTCTATTTGTAATTCTCAGTGTCTGATCTCAGCCCTCACCCTGACTCCAATCTCAAGTAACCTCTGGCCATGAGCCGGCTTCAGATCCCATACTGGGGTAACATCTAGCCAAGCCCCAGAATTACCTTTTGGAGCAGCCTTCTGTTTGCTCCATGGACACCAGCCTAGACCTGCTTTTAGTGACCCTAACTGGCAACACTTTCAGTTTTCAGTTGCCCTTATAGTACAGGGCACAATCCCCAAGACAGGTGCTGCCAGCTCTATCATGGAATGGAACAGCACAATCCACCTATTCCCTGCTAGGAACATTTGCTCTAAGTTGGTCCCACAATCACAAGATGTAACCCCACTCTAATGTATTTTCAGGAAATCCAGCATACATATAAGGTGTACCATCCCCTTCCGGTACCTTTCTTCAACATACATCATTCCTGATAACATTGTTTCTTTGTTTTTCCAACAAACAATCTCAGCTCTGTCCTGTCCTCTGATACCATTGCCTGTCTGCAATTCCTTTCTTTACCAGCCCAATCATTATACTTTAATGAGTAGTTTTACATGTTGCTAAAATTGATACATTGTATATATTAGGACTCGTACAAAGTCACAAAGAAACTCATCCAAATTCACACTTTCTATTTATATTTTTTTCACAAAACTGTGTTGCATTTTAGTGGCTTTTGTCATCTATATTCTTTTAGCCTTCTTGCAAAGCTATAGTATTGACTCTAGAAAACATTTAGTTAGTCTGTTACATTTTCAGCTTCAACACTAAATAAAAATTGTGTGAGGTGTCAAAAGTTACATTATGCATTAGTAAGTTTGATTTTTGGTTTGTTCTGTAAGAAGTGATCAATGTGATTATACATCAATTTTAAGAACCCTTCAGAGATACAAAAATGTTGCTGTGGGGTTCTGTATTTAAAAAAAAAAATCATTAAATAAAATACATGTTATGTATAATGACTAGGAGGAAACACTTTTTCTAATCCTGTCCGTTTAAAATATAACTTTCATCAAAATTGGAGCACAAACAGCGTTCACTTGCCAGGTTCTGTTTTATTTACCAGTAGGCATCTTGTATTTCCACTTCTTATCGGCAATTTTTGCCATATAAAAGGCATTGATTAATCCATAATTGGAAACGTCCTGGTATCTAGCAGTACAAAAAGAACATGGAAGTACTTGTGCTGATGTGCTTTTCTTAATATTGAGTCAGTATAACTCCGTATATAACCCTTGCTAGATTCCACCACAAATCCCCATTCTGTTTTATCAACTTGGGGCTACATCTGATTTATGTAGTAATCTGCATATTTGTCAAATGTGATGGTAAAGTCTTTCTTACGTTGTTGTCCTGTCTTTGGTCGCAGTAATGATGTGCTTCCATTCATGTATTTACATATGTTTGTGTGCTCACATTTCATAAAAGCAGATAGCAAGCATTAGGGGAACTTACTGAAGTTCTAATGCAGGAAGCGTTATATGTAAGATGCCCTAGACTCCCCTCTAACCCCATTGCTTTTATATTATGACGAACTCTAAATTTCAGCTAAGAGATTGGGGAGAACAATCAGAAGACTGGCAGCCCTCAAATTAGCCTTTCTCTAGAAAAATACTGATTTCTACCTCTGGTTATTATTTTATTTCCTTTTATTTTATGGTCCTTATGGATTAAATTTATACTGTGTTTTAATTGGCTAAATAGGATGAATTTGTTTTTTTTCATAATTCAACAAATAAAAAACAAAGTGCAGTACAATTGCATTACTTTTGTTTTTCTATATTGCAATCTTTTTTTGTGGATGCATTATCAGTGGATTTCTGCCTAAAGAAGTAGTGCTGTTATCCACAGTTTTATTGCAAACCAAAAAGTGCACATAATTTCTGTAGCAGCATTTTAACTTATGACCAGCATGACTGTTTCTTTACATTGTGGCTGTCTAAGTCTATCTATGTATCTGGCACCATATCCTCCTGAGCTAAGTGAGACCCAAGTGGTAATCAGTTGATAGTTCATCTCCTCTCTTTTACCAAGTGTCTGAAACATGAGACCCTAGGTCAGAAAATATAATTAGAAAGTCGAACAACTTTGGTCCAGAGGTACGCTACTGTGTAGTACATTTAAAAACAGCCTTCAATTCAAACAGCAGGTTTCTTTTGGAAAATGCATGGCTAGCATAGGGACCCAGTCATAATTCATTAAAACAATTCAGATCAGGCAGAAAGTTTCTCCCATTTGCACTCCTGTGGAGTTAGTGGATATTACCCCGTAAAAATGCTCTGAAAAATTGTTAGGAGCATACTGTGCATACAAACATGCTTTTGTTCTCCTCTCAGCTACTTGTTCAGAATTGTACTGAGGTGGTCCTTTTGTGTATCGACACAAATCTTTTTTGTGCTAGGTTTCACAGATTAGGAAATACACTGATCAAGGTTTTTAGTTCCACAACCTACATTGTGTGTGATGGTCTGTCTGACTCTATCTAAATGGTACCTTTTCAACCTTTTGCATAAGTTCTGGTTATTATGACAGTAAAGTCAGAGGAGAGCATGTCAAACTTAATGTAGTTTCTACATTTTGTTGCCTTGAGCGTATCAGATCACCTCATTAGAAATTACAGTGGATGACAAATTACACACACAACCGTTTCAGCATAGTCTCACATTTCCAACATATTGCAAGTTTTCCACTTTCTGATAGCCAATAACATGCTGCCTGATAAAACTGGTGCCTGCACAAAAGCTTTACAGATACAGCAAGTTCAGCCTTAATCTTGGCCCTTTTATTTCTCTATTTCAATTCTGTTGTGGTATTCACAGCTAATAGGAGGATCAGCCTCAAGAACTGTGGACCCAGAAATGTCCAAAGTCCTACCCGGAGAATCAGCTTTAAACATCTGCTCAAAGTAGCCAGCCCAGCGGGTCACAACTGCAGCGTCAATTGTAAGGAATGTTCCATCACCAGTCCTGACTATGACTCTCCAAGGAACAGATTCAGATGTGCTTCTTGCTTTTGATTCTTCTGTAAGCAGGACATCGATCACTAGATGGTAGTGTCACTTGCTCACAGATTCCTCTAACAAACACCTCCTTATCTATCCTCAGAGCCCTCACAGCCATTCTTCTCAGTTCCTGGTAGAGACTAGGGTTGCCATCAAACCATATGCTGTGACTCCTCTCAATAATATCCAAAATGCCCCACGAGATGTAATACCTCCTTCTGGAAACACCCTGGAAGACATCCTCAGATCTTGCAAGATCCCACCAAAGTTGCTGGATATCTTGGCCAGCTTGTACGCTGATCATGTGGGTGAGGCAGAACCTATGCGTTTTTTTCAGGTGATTCTGAGGTTCACCAGGGGTGTCATCTTGCTCCTATTTTGTTCAATTCTTGCATGGATTGGGTGTTGGGCAGGGTTTTAGGGTCCAGTGGCTGTTGGGCATCTGTTGGCGAAGAAAGATTCTCTGATCCCAACAATGCTGCGATTGTTGCGGAGTCAATGAAGGCTCTGATTGGAGCCCTCCAGAGACTGAGTAAGGAGTCTGAGTGTCTGGGCTTGTGAGTGTCCTGGATAAAAACCAAGATCCAGGCATTTAATGACCTCTTGGGCACAGCCATCAGCATCTGCAGAGAGAATGTCAATGCCATCAAGAGGTTTACTTACCTCGGCAGCAACATTCATGTCTCTTGTGACTCTTCCTATGAAGTCAGTAGATGGATTGGGAGAACATAGGGTCATGAAGTTGCTGGAAAGGGGTGTGTGGCGCTCCCGATATCTTTGCAAAAGAACGAAGTTCAGAGTTATTAGAGACCTGGTGCTTCCTGATTTTTTTCCTGTGGCTTCAAGGCATGGATGCTTTCCAGTAACTTGAGATGAAGACTTGACTCCTTCAGTACTGTGTCTCTTTGAAGAATTCTTGAGTACTGCTGTTTAGACTTTGTGTCAAACGAGCGGTTACTCATGGCGTTCCAAATGAAGCACATTACCTGCATTGTGAGGGAGCGACAGTTACGGCACTATGGCTATGTGGCACAATTCCCTGAGGGTGATCCAGCTCGCAGGATCCTCATATTTGAGGACCCGAGCATCTGGACCAGGCCAAGGGGACGCCCACATAATATCTGGCTGCGGCACATGGATAGTTGTTTCTGAAGTGTGAGACTGAATCGCATGTTTGCCTGGGGGAGGGGGGGGGGCTTGCCAACTGGGATCCCGAGCTGTTTTGTCGTGTGGTGGAAGTGGAAACGCGCTGCACCAGAGAATGCTCCCCTACCTAACCTTATCTGAGGTGCTAAAAGTAGAAACAACAGTAAGAACCACAAACCTCCATCCAATCATGGTGAATGTGGTATTGTATGAGCATCTTCAAAGGATCCAAGAGTTCTGCTTAGTAGTCATTCATCTGTAAGATTAAGCCAGAACAATGCTGGGTCTTTCAGTCTATCAGAATGATTGAGAGAGAGGAGAAATTTAGAGTTCTGTACTGACATTTTTGACAGAACATGGAGCAATTGTTGTACTTGTACAGCTCTATGCAAGCTGTTCTACAAGGAAGAATGAACCAGATTTTCTCCATAGCTCCCATCAGTAGCTGTAGTTGTACAATCAGTGGCCTGCAATATAGGTAGTTAGACAGACAGATGTGAAAGGCACTATATTTGGTGGAAAGTACACAGAAACTATCCCAAAGCACAATTCAGAAGTTGCTGCAGAAATCATGACAGAAACTTTGCCAAAAAACTTTAGGTCAATATAAAGTTCAAGCTGTCAATAGCTTTTGAGAGAATAAATGATCAACACCACCCAGTCAGAAGGAGGTGCATAACAGGCTATAAAGGCTGTTGACAAAAGTGACCTCATATAGCTAGAAAGCCATTCACTGGCAGAGTGTCTTTGCCCATGACAACCAGTACTTTATATAGTATTATATGCCCAGCCTTCCTTATCGGTTTATTGAGTTAGCCGACATCATTTGTAGAATTTTTGTCTGAGGAAAATGCCACTTTGCAGACTGGACCTAATAAAACCAACTAGTAAAATGCAATATTTGTAACAGGTCCCCCTTTCTGAACACTTGCAATTTTAAATCTTTTTCTTTCTTATCGTGGAACAAACATTTACTACAGTCATTTAATCATCATAGTTTAAGTAGATTCAATTTAAATACATAGTGTGAGAAAATTAGAGGATATTGAACCTTCTTATAGATGCAGTGAAGGAACAAATGCACATACTCATCTCCAATGCAAAATACAAGGTCATTCAAACAAATCTGTCTGTTTTAGAGAACAACCTTGCATTAAGATCATCCAAAAGCTTATGTGGCAAATCAGTGTGGCAGGCAGCTGTTATTGCATATTGAGACTTCTAACTGGCCCAACTATTTTGTATAAAAATGTAAAGAGTTTAAATCTGTGCCTTATAACTGTAGCACATGTAGCAAAGGACATTTATGTGTGCTTTATGCCTTCATGTCAAAACAAGACACTAATTAATGGCAACTGGCATTGTTTGCATGTAGATGGACTATGTATGTTCCCTTATATTATAGCCTGAAATCTGCAGAGATCATTAGGTCAGGGATTCCTTTGTTTTGCAATAAAACAAATTAAAGGAAAATAACGAAGATAATATTGCATCCACAAAATGCAAGAATTTGCAGATTCTCCTCTGTCCTTGCAAAATAAAACTTAATGAGCAGGTATGGCCTACACCATCCTATTTGCTTGATTACCTTATGTTTTGATCTATCATTTCATTATTTTTTTAAAACTGTTGACATACATTTAATGATAAAGCTAGGGTGAATAAATCATCTTTTTAATTGTTAACACTATGCTCCATATTGTGAAGCCAAAGGCCTTGCATGGGACTCTAGGGATGAATGGCTGTTCATTACATAGACCACATTTCTGAAAGATCAGTTTCTTGTTTTAGAAGCTTAATTCATATAAACCCTCTGTAAGCATTTTTGTATTATATAAATGTGTTTGCATGCATGCAATTTTATGTGATTGACCTTAAAAGTTACTTTAAATGTATTTTTCTGTACTAACTGCTTAGTTTCTTTTTATCATTTAGTACAGTGATGACGAACCTTTTGGGCTTGATGTGTCAAGAATTCTAAAAATGCCTAACTTAACTCTGCTAGCATGTCCCCCTGCTAAACAAATGAGAAACTGTTCTTTAAATATTAAATTATTTAAAAAGAAATACAGCCCAATCATGTATGGTGCTGTGTATTATAAAAGTAAAAGAAAATTCAGTGACTTACAATTAGAGAAAATGGTATGCGCACTGATAATTGGGATTAAAATAGTGCACAAAAATATTACCCTACTTTTAATAGTAATTTTTAATTTAACTGACATCAATTAATGATTTTTTTGTTTTTGAGTTTTGATAGATAAGTTGGTAGTCGTTACTTTGGGTACTTCAAGCCCAAGGAAGTAGTACTAACTTAATCTGTTACTCGGTTTCTTTTGGCTATTTTAATGTTGTTTAGTACTGAGAATAAGGTCTCACAAAACTATAATGTGGAAAATAAGCCAGTTTTAGGAGGGATTAAGAGGGACAGTTGAGAAAAATGTAAAACAGTACATTCTTAGAATTGAAAACTGCTTGCCCTTTGCAGAAGTGAGAGAAAACAATGTCAGCACTTGACTTTGCAGACTGTTATCGACACAGTATACCAAATAAGTCTTTGAGGTTAACAACTTCTTTACCTCTGCAGCAGTGTTGTTTATGGAAGCTCTGAACCACACAATGAAAAAAACGTTATGGGATAACCCTTATTTCGTACGTAAGTACGAGATAAGGGTTATCCCATAATGTTTTTTCATTGTGCGGTTCAGAGCTTCCGTTGTTGTCCGTTCAGTTGTTGAACTGGCTACTGGCACAAAATAATTTGATGCATTATATATGAGCAACAAATGTAAAACCTAATTTCACACAAACGCCAATAGTGCACTCATTTTGGAGCCTGCAGTTGCATATCTCGCACTTGCACCATGAAAACGAGCTTCCGGTACAGCGGTTAGAAGTCAACTGAACTGTGTGGCTGCTGTGATGAAGGATGATGTGCTGATATGGATGGTGAGACTCCACTTTAAGCTCTTGATTGTGCGGGGTCTCATATTTCTTATATTTATGTTTGTTCAGTTTCTTTGGTAATTCAGGTCTTGATGAACGCTGGCATGTCATCTTTGACATGTGTGTCATAGGTTCGCCATTACTGATTTAGTACATTGTTTTGATTTTGATTTGATCATTTATTTCCTACAAGCTTGTTAACTACTGCTATTATTATCTGACTTTTAAGTTTTTGAGTGAGTTGTGGCATTTTTTAAACAGTTATGTCTTCATCCTTTAAATACAACAATTAAAGCACCAAGAGTGGTCTTGTATTTTGTCACTTTTTTGAATTGAATGTCTGCTCATCTGTGTTATTAAAAGTTTCAATTTAGAACTGATTATGTACCTTTATGGAATTTTTTTCTTTTCTTTTAGAAGGTTCTCTTCAGCAACGACTTTCTGTCTACTACGATTAAGGTTCAAAAGTTCAAAGTTTAACTATCAGGCAAATCTACATTAGTAATTAAAACCGTGCTTTAATTTACAGTTGCAAAAATTGGGAATCATGCAGTATTAGGTCTACTTTGCAATCTACTAATACACCAAGGAGCATTTTATAAAATAAATGCACTAATTAATGTCTTCCGAAGCAATAAGAGGATCTCTAGATATCCTTTTCATCTTTGTAATCCCTGTCTCAGAAGAGTTATGGTACACCAGAGCCTAACAATTGTCACAAGGCATAAATATATGTTAGACAGGTACCAGTCCAATATACTGCAGTGGGAGAATTGAGTAATATAATTACAGTGTATAGACTCCAATTTCATTTTTACATACATATAAAATAAATATATACAGGAAAATATTGATACAGACATGTTGCCTTTTAATAATGATGAACTGAATTAAAATTGCTTAAATAAGGACATTATTTTACATCATTACTGCAGCAGTAGACTTTGTGTCCATTCTTAAGCAAGTGTTTTAAAATAAAATCTGAATAGAAAGAGTGCTGCTTTCAAAATAGACACTTTAGATTTATTTTAATCTATTATTATTATTACTCATTAGTTGTCTGACTCCTTTACTCAAAACCATTTACAATATTTGTTATATATACTGTTTGTGATTCCTTTTTTCCCACCACCTAAATGGACACAGGTAGGTCCCTTGACTTACTCACGGCCACACAGTGCCAGTGATATGATTTGAACCTGCAACCGCAGTCTAAAATCTGTCTTAACCAGAACATCACACTGCCTTGTTTATGTTAATCATTCATGCTACTCAGAATAAAACCAAGAGAAAGACCAGTGTTGTCAAAAATAGGTTGACAGGAGATAGAAGAATAGTGCTAAGATAACCAAGAACTTCTTTCAAATGTTTATCGTATAATATTTTTTAGAGGAAATTAGGATTTTCTTAAATTGTTCACAATTTTCATGCAGCTTCTGTTTGCCTACACTTTGCAGCTTAATAATATTGTGCTTACTGTTTAGTTATGTATGTCTTGGAAGTATTAATAAAGCTTCATCTGCCCCATTTTGTAGAGTTGTGGTACATTTATAAATCTGCATTAACTGTAAAAACTGTGCAGCACATGTCTATTGCTGTATCTTCTGCAAGTTGTGTAAAGAGTAAAACATAACACAAATTGAAACTTGGTTAATATTTAATAGGTTCTTGTGATATGTTTCACATTCTTGTTACATGTATACTGAGAAACCTAACCTGTGATGTCTTTTAGAATATGATTTTGTTTATGTAGAGGTTCTTGGTCAGAACTCTTTTTATATCTCTTGTGATTCATTTATTGCAAAAATTAGCCCTTTCTCAAACACATTTCCTTTCCTTGGGAATGTTATACATATGGCAGAAATACTTTATAGCTAAAGTAGGGTTTTATTTTGTCTTAAATAACATTTCCGTAATTTAGGCCATTTGTTTTAAAAAGCTTTCTACTGTTGAATAGATGTTGGATCATCTAAATCTAAATTAGTTGTTACTTGCTCTTTCTGGCAGTTGAGATTTAACACCCTCTTGTGGACATTGCAAATAAAATAAATAGGGACTTGATTAATTTTTCTTTTGGGTGACTCAATTAAAAATAGCTAAACAAGTGAATTTCCAGGTTTATTATATATGAAAACTCTCTCAGATTACTCGTTTTTTTTTTGTTTCTGATTTTATGCAGATGCAATATAGTGAAAAGGGAAGTTTGTCTTACAAAGTTAATTCCACACATTATCAAACAGTAAGCCATGTAATGTAGAACTGGGGAACCACGAATGTGAGTCATTAGAGGATATCTAAAAATATCCAGGGATCTGTAGGGGTTTGTTTGTTTTTTGTTTTTTTTTTGAGTGCATGCTGACAAATTATATTTTTAGTCTATTAGTTTTCAGCTAGGCTGCTTTTATGTAATATTATGGCATGGTGAATCTTAGTAGTTAATATAATATTCAGAAATATATTCAGTTATAAAATCTTAAAACAGTATATTCTGTTCTACAGTGCACCGTTGGATACTTTAACTATGCAATAGATAGTTTCAAAGAAAATTATAAAACATTGCAGTTTCATTAATTTCAAACTTTCTAATTCTGCTTAAAAAATTTTGAACATTTTGCACTCATGGAGTATGTGGAGAGCAATTGATTCTCTAGGCCTTCTTTAAAAGTTAGGTTTGTTACCATTTGAGCTAAATTGTGAAAAAGTTCCAGACTGTCCTCCATGTGTATTTCAGGCAGTATGTTGTTTTGGCATGTCACTTGTTATATATTGCTGGCAAAGTATAAGCAGTAAGAGAAACAAACACAGTTATACATGTAAACATAACTGACAAGAGTGTCTGTTTGGCAAGTCAGTTAACTTTACACACTTGCTAAATTACAGAATTACTTGTAAATCTCTTTGTTAAGTAGTGGTTGTCCACTTGACCCCTGTGCAAGACCCCTGACCTCCTCACCTTACAGTCCCATTCAGCTGTCAGAATGTGCGTCTCTCACATGCGTATGCTTATTTTACACTCAGGCACCCACTTGCATATTTGCATATATGCCACAAATCTGAAATCTTGCTGTTCTTTAATCTTTTTATTTCTTTAATCTCAATTTTTTTTGCTGATTCTTATTATTTCTGGGAGATTCATCAGGTGGGTCTTCTAAAGCAGTGCTGTTTTTGGTAATGGGATCCTTTCATTTTTTTATGGTTCAACCTGCTTGTTGGCCTAAATCCCCCAATCCCCCCCAGTGTGTGTATCAAGGCTTGGTACTGCAGTTATAATTAGCTGCATTGACAGGTGGGGGAGATTGAATCACTTCAAGAAGGTGGCTGTCAGTTTACAGCATCCAGCATGGCTTTCCCCTCCCTTTTCAACAAACATCAGTCCTTGGCTTCCCACGCACCCTTTCTCCCTTCAGGGGCCTAAACACCATTTGTTCCCATTTTCTAAATTCTTGCCATGGAGTTGTACATGGGGGAGTTTTCCTTTACTTAAGACAGAACAGTCACAGAATTTCAGCAAATCAAACCATTAAACCCACACTGTGAAGTCCTTAAAAAAGAAAACAAGCTACCTTGAACATAACTGGCTTTTATTAGCCATTAATAGTTTGTCCATGTAAGCATGTTACTGCGCGGTTAATCCATCCAATGTAGTATACAGATAGTTATTCTATTTTTTAAATATCATGAGTTGATTTTTTATTGTTCTGATTTATCGCAAAGCAAGTTTACTTTTGTGTAAGGAATGCATCGTTATAGTATAATTTAATTACTAACTCAGTTTCAACTCGTAATCAGTTAGTTTTCCTTATTTTGTAACACACCACTAATAGAGAAATTAAACCCTGATAAAATGTAAGTCCCAGGTTATAGCCCTGTAAAGTATATTGGATTCTGTGACTCACAAAATCAATCATTTAAAATTCAGAATATAGAATGTCTAATGTTTGATGTCTGGTCATGGTAAAGATTTGAATTGTGTTTCATTAAAAAAATAGTCCAAATGTTGCCTTTTTGTTAGGGTGGAAGCGAGATTCTGCAACGCTGTTGTGGTTTCTTATACCTGCCCTACTTTTCTTTTAGCTATCTGCTTCATCTTAAAGATGGAAAAAAATATTCTAGCACCTACAGTGGCATGCAAAAGTTTAGACGTTTAGGAACCCCTGCTTAAAGTGTCTTTTACTGTAGATAGTTAAATGAGCAGATGATGAACTGAGTTAAAGGTGACACATATCTTTTCAGCATTTTATGCAAGATTAGTGTATTGTTTTTGTTTTTCACAGTTGTACAGTAAAAAAAAAAGAAAAGAGAACTGCTTGTTGGATTTCTAGAAATAAAAACCCCTGTTTGACTTCAAAAGACCTTCACGACAATTTAGCAGACTCTGGAGTGGTGGTGCACTGTTATGCTGTGCAACAACACATGAACAATTATGACCTTCATGGTAGAGTCAGCAGAAGAAAACCTTTCCAGTCACCTAGCCACTAAATTCAGTGCTTGAAGTTTGCAAATAAACATCTAAACAAGGCTGATGCATTTTGGACTACAATGTGCAAAGGTATGTTTAGAGAAAAAATGGGGCCGAACTCCATGAAAAGAACACATTTCCAACTATTAAGCATGGCAGTAGATTGATCAGTTTTGGGCTTGTGTTGCAGCCTGTGGCATAAGGAACATGTCAATGGTAGAGGGAAGAGTGAATTTGAATACATATCAGCAAATTCTGGAAGCAAGCATTATACCATCTGTTAAAAAAAAAAAAAGTTCAAGATAAAAAGACGATGGGTCCTACAACAAGATAATGATCCGAAACACACCTCAAAATCTACAATCGAATACCTGAAGTGGCATAAGCTGATGGTTTTGCCATGGCCTTCACAGTCCCTCCGACCTAAACATCAAAATCTATGGAGAGATCTCAGAGGAGCAGTGTATGCAAGATGGCACAAGAATCTTTCAGAATTGGAAGCCTTTTCCAAAGACAAATTTGCGAAAATACCCAAGTATTAATTAAAAGACTCTTAGCAGGCTACAAAAAGGATTTATAAGCTATGAGACTTGCCAAAGGGGGTCTTACGAAAGACTGACCATCTTGGGTACCCAGACTTTTGCTTCAGGCCCTTTTCATTTTTTTGGTTTTTCGTATCTGTGAATAAATAAATATTAAATAAAAATGTAATCTTGCCTAAAATATTAAAGAAATATGTCATCTTTAACTTTATGCCTTTTGGTCATCAGTTTATCTTCTGCTCACTAAACTATTCACAGTAACAGACATATTAAGCAAAGTTTCCCAAACTTTTGCATGCCACTGCATTTGCGAGAAAAACAGATCTCCAGCACTCCATGAAAAGTGTAATACTTTTCACAAGTCAATCTAGTATTCACAAATTCTATTTATAAGAGTGTGATTCCAACTGAACAATTGACTTCACTATTCCAGAGTGCACAGACAGTTTGCAATCATGAAATTATTACTGTTCCAGAATATATATTAGGAATTTTTTTCCAATGGGTCTGTAGTGAATTTAAAATTAAATGTTAAAAGAAAACAATATACTCATATTCATTAGATTCCTATCAGTAATCAAATCATCAAAAAACACTTTTTTTAGAATTTTAAGTGACTTTGAACTTGTCTGTGGTGCTTTTAGTAAACAATCCACATGCCAGTTCTGCAAAGAGTGCTGTGAACAAATAAAAGGAATAACGGGTGGTTTGCAAGGCATGTATTGTATTTGCAAGAAACAATGTGTGTTTTCACGTTAATGAGACTTTATATCATTTGTATCCCTGTATGCTTTTCTGGTATAATACAATTTCTTTGCACACTGTTCATTGCAGACAAGCCTAAAATAGCAAATCTTACGTTTTATCATTTTTTTATAGTGTAAGAAAAAGCATACCCTATTGTGTCCTGATTTTGCCAAGTCGGGAACCTGCCCAAAGGGCAACAAATGCAAATTGCAACACCGACAACAGCAGAACCGTCCAAGGACCCAAGAGTTGGGAGTGAGGAACAAGCAGGCCGGGAACCAACTACAGCAGAAAAGGTTAGTTATTTTTTCGTGACAAGTATGCATTTATATACCTTAAACGTTTTTATATTTGCTGACATGAATGATTTTGCAAAAATAATCCCCATTAGGATAAGGTGGTTACCCCGGTTTATTCAAAAGTAGCTTCTTTTTAGTTGTACAATCCTAAATCTTTTTTAGTGAATTTAATGTAATTATTCTTTCCTAAATAATAGTTATGGTCTTTTACTGTAAGTTTTAGAAATATTACATACTTAAAAGCCTAGAACATACAGTACAATTAAGAGCTTCTCAGACTTGGTGGGTTTATTTAAATCATGTATTGCACTTTGCATTTATATTGTTGTTGCTGTAAATGTGAAGATGTCTTGTGTGGTAGACAAATACTTGCACCCCTCTCTCCCTGGGCAGGTAGACTATTCAAGAAAAGTTCTGATTCTTCTTATTATTATTTGTTTTTGGTTAGCGTTCCTGTTGCTCAGCTCTTTTAAACAATGTGGCTTATGTTCACCTAGAAAACCTTTAGCTTACAGGGCTTTGATGACATCATGTATTTTCTTGTCAGCACTGAAGGAGTCTCACAGAAACCAGAAACCGAAATGCGCCTTCAGGAAAATGAACATTGTCAGCCTCAGCTTGAAAAGCTCCCCTCATACATTGCATTAAGTTCCTCCCCAAGCACCCCAGAAACTGAAGACAAATTCTCTCTGACAGTGATTGAGGGATCTGAAGGTATAGGTAAGTTTGTACTTGGCAACATTCTTACCTAATTATCACCATGGGTGGCATGGTGGTGCAGTGGTACCGCTGCTTGGAGTTTGCATGTTCTTCCTGTGTCTGCATGGGTTTCCTCCCACTGTCCAAAGACATGCAAGTTAGGTGAGTTGGTGACACTAAACGTAATGTGGTTAGTGTTTGTTGTGTGGATGTGTGTGTGTTCACCCTGCAGTGAACGAACACCCTGTCCAGAGTTTGTTCTTGCCTTTTGCCCTATCCTATCGTTCAAGCCCCCCAACAGTCTGGATTAAGTGGGTTAGAAAAATGACAGGACAATTATTATCTTAAAACTGATACATGAAATGAAATGATGCATCATGGATGCAGATAAGGTCGAAGAATTCTACAGTACCATATCAATGCAGTTTTATAAAGCAGTGCTAACTGAAGTAGTTTTAGAAAAGTGTGTCATATGCTATTATGGCACAATGGAAAATCTTCATTATTGCATTCCAGGATGGAAGTGTTCCTTGCAATGGTGACACAGATATAAACTGTTCTTTTTGTTAAGAATGTAAGGTTTGATTAATGAGACCATATAACATATCTTTATGTTAAAACTTTATTGCAATAATTTTTAGGTTACTTTTTACAAATGCTTATATTTTATTGAATAATATTCTGAATCATTTTCCTTAATTCATGTCCATCAGTAATTCATCAGTTATTATGATATGCCCGAAGTACTCGTGTTTAAAGGTGAATTACCTTTCTTTATGTATCTAAGCTGGTCAGTTTCGAGGATCAGTAATTAAAAGGACATTATTAGGTGTCTTGCAGTGGCAGGGCTCTGTATTTCTTTTGCATTTTTTTTTCCTTTTATTTATTATGTTATGTTTATTTGCCAATTTTGTGTTGGTTGTTGAATTCATAGACTCACAGGCTTAGGCTCTTGAAAATATGTAATTCTTAATTCAGTTCCAGTTTACCTCCTCCAGCCATCACTGTTTCCCTCTTAAACATATGGACTACTAGGGAGTTTTGCCCCCTGCTCACTTCACTCGCCAAACCCCGCTAGCCTCTTTCGATTCTGCTGCTCACATATGGGGATGCGGATGTACAATTTAAACAGATTGTTATTTTCATGGGAATTGTTACATGTGCATAATAGAGCTAACTATTTTACATTACAGCTAGTAATTAACCATATTAAAAAATAGTAAAATGCAATCATTTGAAAGTAAATTATGTTTCATGTTGCGTTAGAGTTATTCATTGTGTAATACGATTTTGTTCTGTTTGGCTTTGAAATTAACACGCAAATACTTTTTAAATTTAAACTTTTACTGTAAAACTTAAGTAAAAACAATTTTATGAATTAATTTTTAGTCAATATCGTATTGAATTTTGATTCTGTGTTTGCACTTTCATCGTGACAATGCAACATATAACTGCCCATGATTGAATTTCGTTTCTTTCTCTCTATTAAATGACTTTTTCAAATGTTTGGCTCTGAGATTTGTTAATTGTCTTTGTAATAGCCATTCTAACGGGAAACTGCTAACCTTTTAGTACGAATGGTATATCAAGATCTACTTTGTTATCTAATGTTATCCACAGAAGATATACTACATTACCTTTCTTGGATAAATCCTTCTTTCTACAGTAATTTGTGTGGTGGAAGACCGGACAGTGTTAACGGTTGCAGATATTCTTCGGGACGATCACCACCAACTGTTTCAGCATAGTCTATTGATACGCAGTTAACCAATTTGCTGTGTAACTGATCGTCATTTTTGGTGTTAATTCGTTTGACTTCATTGTTTCCCGATGCTAGGATTGCCCATGTACTCATTTTTTCTGTTGATAACCAATCATGATGAAATTCTTTAATAAGATTTGAACATAATATGTCTTCTTTATGTGGGAACTTAAAGTGAGGAAAACGTCAAAATTTATAAGAGCTGAGAGTGCAGGAACTGTTTCTGTCAAAAGCATTCACACGAATGAGAGGTTGAGAGTACCATGTGCATGGTGGAATATGATTGAGAGGAGGGTGGGTCTTGAAAAAATTGTGAGGGAAAATGTGGTGCCTTGAGTTATAAAGATATGAAGCTAGGGAGTTGTGATGTCATCCAAAATCCTGGAAGTATTTTCAATAGTTTATTTGAAAGTGGCACGAACCATTAGTATTAAAAAGCCTTCTCTCATCTTGGTCAGGTGAGCTTGGGCTCAGATGACAGGGGACGAGGGAGGTAGGAAGGAAGACCAGAAAGGTGGAGACCTGTGCTGTGCAATAGTGGAAGAAGAGCAGGGAGAGCTGTTAACATGTGGGTATTTAGAGACTTTGTGTGTTTAGGTCAGCCATGGGGGCATAATTGGTGTTATTTTACCCCTTTGTTTAGTTGCAATCTCCTGCTACAATTATTCCTCCTGTCTGTTATCAGTAAACCCCATTTATGTTCTTACTTTGATCACTTATGTATGAATTTGTACTATCCAAAGTGTGTATGTTATTTCATGTAGGCAGTTGTATGTCAGGTAGAGTTCAGCTCTCTGTGTTTTTTACAAGTAATACATACTGTAAGTATAGATATGCTGTTTATGTACACATTTAAGTATTTCCGTACTCTCATAGTAATTCCCAGCATTTGTGCTGCTTTTCAAAGGAAGATCCTGTGCTGCTCAACCTTATATCTTTCATGGTACGTTAACCCAGGGCTTCAGCCTTGCTCTTCAAGTTCACCAGTAGCTGCTGCTGGATTTCTTTCATACTAATTCATTTTCCTGAGATAGATTTTGCTTTGAATGGCTGGACCAGGCCAAGGTGACACTCACATAACACCTGGCTGTGGCAGATAGATGGTCATTTACGGAGGGTGGGATCCCAAACTGTTTTGTTATGTGGTGGGTGTGGCAACGTGCTGTACCAGTGCATACTCTACAACCTGACCTGACCTGACTGTAAAATATGCCGTGAGGTAAATATTAGTTCCCAACTCAGGTGTCTTCTGTTCATTGACTCCACCAAGAGTCTACATCTGTGAACCCGCTGCTGAGACTTTTGCAGTTTTGTGTTTCTGCCAGTTGTTTCTTTGTCATTTTCATAGCTAAGATATTTTTGCCTTGCTGCTCATACTGCCAGGACTGTTAGTTAAGCAGTTTGGCAGATTTAAAATACACTTCTCAAATTTGGCATAATACAAAAGCTGATAGATAAAGATATATTATTTTATGTACATATAACTACAATAAACAGAATGCAATGAATTTTCAGATTAGGAGAAAATGTATATGTAATTATAGATTGACATCCAAGTACATAGTTTTTTTTTAAGTTAAAATAACATTAATTGCTATATAATGAGTAGTTTAAATAAAACTCCTTAAGTAATTAGTTAAATAATCCTCTTATCAAATTACATTCAATTTGTAGACTGTTCGTATAAATTTTGTTTATAATCTTTTGTAAACTCTGCTGCAAGAAGTATCAGCTATAATATGTGATCTTACTTTATTCGTAGTTTTTTCATAATGCTATGTTTTATTTCTTTTAAGATTTGACTGGTAATTCTGGATTTTTTTCTTTTTCTTTATACTGATGCTAAATCATTGTTTTATTCCATCATTTTTTAGTTCATTCTCTTATCATGTGCTTTTCCAGTTGCAACCCCAGTGCAGTACATACTGCTAAAAACAGAGCATAGTTAAATACAGAAGACATGCATTAAAAAATAAACCTTTTGTCACCCCTACCTTTTTCAAACAGTCCCATTCCAGTTCAGAGGCACAGGGGGTTTGAGCAAGGCATGGTCTATCTTGGAAGTGATTTGTATTCACTAACTCCAGGGTAAACTATGTGACATGTTCATTTTTGAGATGTGGAAAGATGAAAAGCCCATGTAGGTATGCCAAGAATATGCAAACTCTCTTTTCCTTCTTAATTTTTTAAAAATATTAATACATTTCAAAACCAGTAATTTTAATGTCATGAATGCTACTCTCAGATTACTGCTGTTCTATTTCAGCAAAACACCTGGCCTCACTAAGGGCATTACACAGTGTGTCACCATACCTTCTGTCATCTCTATTTCTGTTATAAATTAAGATGTGGGGCTTTATACTACATGATTCTGCAATATAATGCTAGTCCAGGTCTCTTTTCTTCCTTATACAACACTTGTTTCCTCTTTCGTTGAAACATTTGTGTAAATGGCCAAATTGACCAAATTGGTCAAAAAATGACTCAGGTGCCGCTACGAGTGGCAGCCTTTCCAGCAGCTTCGTGTACGACTTTAGTTTTCTACCTTTTTCTCTTGTGAATTCCCCCTTGGGATTAATAAAGTATCTATCTATCTATCTATCTATCTATCTATCTATCTATCTATTTACCTACCTACCTACCTACCTACCTACGGGGGCACCCACCCACCATGATGCTGGCACCTCCCTGTTATCCACCCTCATTGAATTGAATTTCTCCTTTTAATGTAGCTTTGTTGGTTGGTCCCTATCTTAGTGTATCTCGCTGTCTCTCTCATATCTGAAAGCACTTATGTGTGTACATTTCTTCCATGTATTTTCATGTTTTGTGTTAAATGGACGCATAGATGTACCACCTTAAGCTAAGATGATTTTGATGTAGCAAGTGCTGTATATTTCAGTTTTTAAGCAGATCAGCTACAGTGTTTCAGCTGCTGCTCGCCACACTAATTGCCCGCAACCATGTGCCCTTCCCAGGTCTATTTCATGTGAGCGCTAATTTAATTAGAAAGCACCCATTTCTGTTAATTTACCAGAGAAGTGTTTAGACCTTTCAATTCTTTGCTTCTCCCTGCATCTCTCTTAGAGTGGGAACAGATGTTCACTGCTCAGCGGATGAACATTTAGGGGTTTGTAAATGGCTCCACTCCGCCTTGTTTAGGAGAGAAAGGAGGATTTTATAGCAGCAAACGACCCTTTCTGTAAACATTTTACAGCTCTCTGCTCGCTCAAGCGGCGATTAAAACCGTAGAAACTCGGCAGGAAAGCAAATTTGCCACCATACGGCCATCATTTTATTGTCATATTTCACAGTCGTAACGTTAATGGAGGATACTCTGCACTGGTTTTTAACAGCTCCACTGAGCATGCTTAACAGCAAAGAAGGCTTATTTTACTGTGTCACTGGAGTAGATTTCTGTGTGGGGGGCCACTGAATGGTGTTACAACATTAATTTATAACTTTTCCACTCGTATGTCTGGAGTAGGGTCTTTATTTTTGTCAGCTGTACGAGCCAGTCATGCAGATTTATCTACTGGCACTGTGGTGATAGTGTAGTAATCTGTGCAAATATGTCTGTACATACGACTTAGGAAAAGTGTAGGCTTTACATTATCAGTAGCTGTCCATGGAGAACTAGATTTTTATTTTAATGACTTGCAAGTTTCCTGGTTCAAGTATTTCTTCCACAATTTTCAGCAACACAGGATATTTGTTTTTAACATGCACCACAGGGCCTCTGAGTAGCAGCTGTTTTGTTTCAAATGGAGTATATTTGCGTTATAATGTCAACAGCACTATTAGCACAGATTTCAACACGAGCTGGTACAGTATAATGTAAAGTGTGAGACATGTCTTAAAGTAAATAAGAGACTGCGCCAAGGAGATTTAAATCTACCACCTTGATTGGTCAATATTTTATTCTGATGCTGGTGCGCAATTCAGATAGTACATTTTATTTATAAAATAGTGGAAATAAGATATTCTGTAGGTCTAAGCATTTTAAATTTTAAAGTAAATGTTTGGTTTATTTGTTGGAAGACTTCTGTTTTCCTAAAAAGACTGAATAGGTGTATAATATTAGACAGATTTTTATTTGTTGTAGTAATCAGTAATGGTTTATTATTTATAATCAGGTCTAGTTATTTAACATGATACATACATACTTTTGAAGGACTCCTTTGCACTAAGCTGCCTCAGCACACTTTTTAGCCTGTTATAACTGAAGACACTTATGGCATTTTGATTTTGAGCATATGAACATGACAGTTTGCTAAAAATACCATAATGAAGGCAATTTCAGAAAATTACAAGGAACTAAAGTATATTTAATTAATTGCTTCAATATTGTTTTAAAATCGCCTACTCTACAAGCAAAAGTGTTGATGTCTTAGAGACTGTGCTTTATGTTACTTTCTCAGAAATTATGACAAAACACCAACTTGTTCATTTCACTGACTCTGTTTTCATTCTCTATAAGGATGTTTGTTGATTCCTGTCTTTTACGCTTTTAATATTATGTGATCTCTGACAAATATAAATAGAAAGCTCACATCTTTTTCTGTTTTAATTAGTAAAATTTCTGATGTTCACTTCAGAGCATTTTGAGACCTAGATGATGATAAGTCAGTGTGATGTACAATATGCTTGCCCCTGCTGAATGTTTGGGTCTAAACTTAGTTACCTAGGAGATCCTAGTAAATATGGGTGGATTACAGTCTTTCTGTCTGTGTGGGTTTGATTGTCAGCTCTGAGTTAGATGTGTGCACGTATATGCATATGTGTGTCCCCTGGAATAAAGTGACATTATATCAAAGGCTGGTTTCTGTCTTATGCACAGTATTACTAGAAGAGAGCTCTGGCATCATCCAACTCAGATCTGACCTAAACAGGTTTTTGAGAATGGAAGAAAAATTACATTTTTATGCCCCATATAAAATGTATATAACATGAAGTATGGGATGTACTGTTATCTACATTAAAATTACACATATCATTTCAGTAGCTGAGTTAGTCCTGACTTGAAATTTTACCCTCGGCATTATGTGTGAGTGGTTGACATGTATACTAGACCTCAGGACACTGAAGAATTGATGATGGCAATGCTTATGTTTTAGTTTCTCTGATGCCCATATTTTAAACTTCTTAATAATCTAATGCATCACATACAGTATTGTTCACCACATGCTGACAAAATTTAGCATTTTTTTTTAAAAGTTCACTTCTGATAGCAAAAATGTATAATGACCATTCATAACATAGCATTCTGAAAGGCAAATGAGTGTTTTTTTGTTTTGTAAAATATTTTTAAATGAAAATGTGATTGAAAATGTTTAATTAGGAACAACTAGATTTGTGTGCACTAATTGAGAGGTCTGTAACATATATTATAGCTGAACTAGAAACCATGACTCTCTGCTGTAATGGCTCAGAGCTTCAGCACCATAAACAGCTCCTGCAAAACAGAGTCAGGCTTGACATTTGCGCACTCACTCAGCAGGCAATGTGCAGAAGAGCACTGGTATTAAGAGAACAATAGTGCAGTAGAGTATGCTTCTGTTCAATATGGTACTGCCATTTGTATATACTTGTAATGTAAATAAAAGTATAAATATGGTAACCGTAGATAGATAGATGGATGAACTTTATTTGTCCCCAAGGGGAAATTAGAACTTTACAGAAGCATGAGTGAGAGAAATAGAAATATATCTATACTAATAAAAGGCAAAGCCCTCACTGACTGACTGACTGACTCACTGACTCATCACTAATTCTCCAACTTCCCGTATTGGTAGAAGGCTGAAATTTGGCAGGCTCATTCCTTACAGCTTCCTTACAAAAGTTGGGCAGGTTTCATTTCGAAATTCTACGCATAATGGTCATAACTGGAAGCTATTTTTCTGCATATACTGTAATGGAGTTGAGCTCGAAAGCCGTGGAGGGCAGGAGTTTCGTGTGACACGTTCACGCCTCCCACGTAATCACGCAGTACGTAGAAAACCAGGAAGAGCTCCAAAAACCGCTGAAGAAAACATACATTATATAATTAAGAAGGCAGCGAAACAATTAGAAGCGAGCGAGTGACATATAAAACCATATTCAGCGGCTCACGTGAACTGACGCAGTGCGCAGACAAAAAGCAACAGTTCCAAAGAGTGCTGAACAAAAACCGAATTACACTGCTACGCTCAAATAGACAAACCACACGCCGTGGCGCAATAGTAGAGTCTTCGCCTCTAGCGCCGGCGTCCGAAGTTCCATTCCCAAGAGGGGATGCACTGAGTTATGTACGTGTGCTTCCCGATTCATTTTAGCCTTGCATCCCCTTGGTTTGAGACGTATAAAAAAATATGCGGTTAACGCAGAAAGACAGATCACCAATTGAAGCTTTATGAATAATGGATACTTTATTCGCGATCAATGATTGTTTTGGTAAAGCCATACTCAGTGTATTCATTAGATGAACGGTAAAAAAGTAAGAGCGAGGGGAGGGTAACTTATTGAGGCACGCAGGCAAAACCACAATAGCACGTGGGCTTGATGTACTGTAGTGTGAGTCAACTCGATCTGGATTGCGCGATCACATTTGAAAAAATATATCTTTTCAACTTCTATTTAGTCAACACTTAGCATATTCATATGTAAGGCTGCTGCGCAACTCAGCACGCCTCCCATGTAATTGACTGCCTGCCCATATAAGGCCATTCTTTGCTGCGGTGTCTTTATTCGTTTCCTTGCTTCAGCAAGGAAGCAGCTTTCTCACAGCTTCTGCGCTGTTTTATAAACGAACGACATATACGAAAGTCCTTTTTCCTTGCTTCGCCAACGAGGCAACCTTTTTATTTAATCCACGGGTTCTGCGCTGTTTTATTGTTCATTTCTTACGATTATTATAGTTATTGTGTACGTATTGTACACTTAGTTTACTGTTCAAGTACCCATTTCCTTTATTTAATCCGCAGCTTTTCTGCTGTTGTTTTGTTCGTTTATTACAATTATACTTATTTCATTCACTTTCTTTGCCTGACTGCCTGCCCATATTAGGCGCTCCGCAGTTTTTTGGTGACGCAGCTTTCTCACAGCTTCTGCGCTGTTTTATAAACGAACAACATATAAGAAAGTCCTTTTTCTTTGCTTCGCCAACGAGGCAACCTTTTTATTTAATCCACGGGTTCTGCGCCGTTTTATTGTCTTTTGTTACGATTATTATAGTTATTGTGTACGTATTTTACACTTAGTTTACTGTTCAAATACCCATTTCCTTTATTTAATCCGCGGCTTTTCTTCTGTTGTTTTGTTCGTTTATTACAATTATACTTATTTCATTCACTTTCTTTGCCTGACTGCCTGCCCATATTAGGCGCTCCGCAGTTTTTTTGTGAAGCAGCTTTCTCACAGCTTCTGCACTGTTTTATAAACTAACGACATATAAGAAAGTCCTTTTTCTTTGCTTCGCCAACGAGGCAACCTTTTTATTTAATCCACGGGTTCTGCGCTGTTTTATTGTTCATTTGTTATGATTGTTATAGTTATTGTGTAGATATTTTATACTTTGTTTACTGATCAAGTACCCATTCCCTTTATTCTTCCAACTGTACCCCTATTAAAATGTCTATCGACGTCATCACCATCAATCAAAGAACTATCACTTGCCGAGTGGTGTCCATGCCCGGAGATGGCGCCTGCCTTTTCCATTCTCTGTGTTACATATTGCACGGACATATCAGGCTCACTTTTGATATCCGCAAGGACATTGTGTCTTATGTATTAAATGACTGGGAGAGGTTCAAAGTATGGACTGATGATGGTACAGGAGATAATTATAGTACACAGGAGCACTATAAGACTTAAATGCTTAAGCCCTTCACCTATGGTTCTGCATGTGAGTTGATGGCTGCCGCTGAATTGTTTGGTTGTCGCTTTCAAGTGTTCCGAAATAGGCAAATATTTTACACCTTTGGAGAACCGTCAATGCCTCTTAAACATCTTAGATTCACAGGTGACAATTTGAGTAGTGGACACTTTGATGTTTATGAATATTTCAACTCTCAAAAGCTGGATGCAAAGTTATTGATGAAGCCGGTTGTGTGCTTACATCGATTGACACATGCTGAATGTCACTTCAACACAAATCCAGCTGATTATTACACCGGCAATCCAAGCTATGAGAACACAGTAAAAAGGAGGCGTATCAGACGTCTTGGTAGATTTTCTCATACAGCTAGACGGAATCAACTTCGTGCAGCTGCTGCCAAATACTCTCAGAAAAATCCACAAATTCATAGGGACGCTGTCGCTGAATACTCGCAAGCACATCCAGAAGTTCATAGGGACGCTGTCACTAAATACTCGCAAGCACATCCAGAAGTTCATAGGGACGCTGTCGCTAAATACTCGCAAGCACATCCACAAGTTCATAGGGATATATATATGCCAGCAACACTCATGACAATGACAAAACAATTACATTGTCAATCATGTTACGTTATTATTAAAATGTTTCCTTTTCTTTTTACTTCTCCACTGCCAAACACGGGTATTTTGCTATATATATATATATATATATATATATATATATATATATATATATATATATATATGACAACAACACTCATATCAATGACAAAACAATTACATTAACAATCATGTTACGTTATTTTTAAAATATTTCCTTTTCTTTTTCATAACTTCTTTAACACACTACTTCTCCGCTGCGAAGCGCGGGTATTCTGCTAGTAAATAATAAAACAAAGAACATCTGCCTCGCAGGCAGTAAGGTGGACATATTCACTCAGTGTCTCAAAGTCTGGATCACACTTTTTGGCTTTAATTGTAATGTGTTTACATCCCCTTCATAAGTCTCCAGACCTTCTCCTGCTTTTACCTCTCTGTCTGATTATATCAGATGGAAACTGTCCTGCATTAAATAGCATCCAAAATACACTTGACTGTTCCAGGGACTATGGCATTTGTTTTTTGTGGAGAACTAGCTTAGTGACTTGCCATAACATGTAAAAGTTCATCCAACTTATTTAAAAGTGATCGATCTTTCCACATTTATGGACACAAAGCAGTTCTGAGTCTTTTCCACGTTGCATATATCTTTGTTCCATATTCTTTCCATCTTTGGATGAGCTGCTTCTGTGATAATGTGCAGCAGTCAGCAATGATTACAGAGCTGTGAGCTGAGTAGGGGAATATCTAATATTTCTCTCTTTACATGCTCAGAGTCTCCTACATTATCCAATGTCACAGACATAGGTAGCCATCAGATTCTTCTGAACCTCTTTGTTCACACTGTTATAACTTTCAAGGTCACAGCTCATCCAAAAAGCAGTTGATACAGGCTGACCACTCGAGTCTGCATCTATAATGACAGCAGCATATCTTTAATTTAAAAATTCCTTTAAGATTAACGGTAACAAGCCAGAAGCCACATCTTAACATTATCATCAATAATAATTGTATAAATTGTTTCATAATTTTTTATAAAAGAAATAGTAAATGGTCCCTGAAAAAGAAGAGAAGGAGAGAGCACCTGTAAAAGGCTGCCACTTGCGTGGCGCCTGGAAATAGCCTTGAAAGTTGTATTAATTCATTACTTCTTTTTAATAATAATAATAATAATACATTTTATTTATATAGCACCTTTCCCATGCTCAAGGCGCTTATTTCCAATTTAATAAGACCACTTTAGCCATAGGTAGCCAAGACCTAAACTAGCAGCATCAGATATAAAACAAGAAGCAGCCTTGGTTCACACGTCAGTTCATCACAGGGCACCTTCAGTCTTGCCATACTATTTTCGAGTCACTAGCTAACTTAGCGTGCATGTTTTTGAAAGTGGGTAAAAAAATAGAAATACTGAGGGGCAAAAAGAGATAGACACTGGTGTACCAACAACTCTACACAATATAATTCAGTTTAGTTCATTATTATGTAGCACTTTTTAAAAATAAAGCTCTGGTCAAGTGCTTGGGCCAAGTTTAGAACCAAGGAATTTATCTGAAGGGTGGGTGCATTAGTTTTGCGTCCGAACATAAACACTAATTTGTTCATTATTAATTATGGATATGTGTATTTCATAGTATAAGTAGAAGGGTTTGGTTCCATTTTCTATGTAATTGTGTCCAGGATTCCTGACTAATATTAAAAACATTTCTTGTGGAACAATAATGAATATTAAAGTAGTTTGGCTATAAAGTGCCTTGACCATGATGAAGGAACTAAATTATGATTACATTTAATCAGTGTAAAGTATCTCAGTTATGACATTTTTTGACCCTGAAAAAAGTTTCAAGTTCCCCATGGCCTAACGTTAGTGCATCCGCATGTGAATATATACTTCATTGTTATGGCTGCACAGCCGAATTTAAGATGCATCCATTTGGTAAGGCCCCTTTATATTACATGGTCACAGATTGAGCAAGAGCATGGAAGAACTTAGCCCTAGATGAAGCAACAGTCCATCGAAGATCACACACACACTTCAATTCTGTCAGCCTAAGTGTGTGTCTTTAAGTGTAGGATCATTATGTTTGACTTTCAGATAATGAATGGAACTGATAGTTCAGCTAAAAAGTGTACATAAGCCACTCAAAACCTGTATAAAACGTAATCAGGGCAAGGTCCAAATTGTGAACTCTGTCAGCGGATGCCTGTCTCCTTGAGTCATACATGAGAGTGCTCTATACTTAAGCCATTTTGTATAAAGATTTTGATGAGTCTTTCAAATTACCTTGTATCTAAAATCACTCCCAACTCCATACCAGCAATATTTTCAGATAACATTATCTAAGGATGGCACTAGACTACACGACTTCAAGACAGCATATCATACTTGAAAGACTGGAGTTGATGGATCCTGTTGTCTTGAGTTGAGAATTTCAGATGAAACAACTTGATTTTGCAAGGGATGCTGTCTTACCTGACTCCCTTTTGAATTCTCACCCTAGCTTTAAATTTACAAGGTATTGTGGGCTTACTGCATTTTGACCGCTAATTACCTTGTTGCCTGAGAGCACCACTGGTTGAACAAATGTTTTCTTGGTATGTTGAATTCAACCACAATCTCATTTTTCTTTTTTCCATTGTGTCATAGAACGACAAATGTGAGACAGTGGACAGACAAGTTTCTCTTAAGTTTGTACTGTCCAAAACACCAGCTTTCTTCCTTGCTTGTGGTCTCACTGCATTCATTGTACTTCCAGCTGAGCACGCATTGGTGTCAACTTTCACACACATGGGGACTCACCTCAATGACTCAAGACAAAATCAGATGTGTTTGATTTTGTGATATCTGATTGCTGAGTCCTAGGACTGTGAATCACTGGAAATATCACACTACACAACTGGCACATATGATTGTACCATAACTGTCCACAGCTGGCTAAGATTATGTAAATGAAGAAATAAATACTAGCCTGAGGGAAAATTCTGTTGTGGTTTCCTATACTGCATTGCTTGTGCAAAGACTGTTTGTTTAAAAAAAGAATTAGAAGAATCTTAATTTACCTCACATAAGATTATGGTAAAGTGATATCATATGTTATCTTTAACTGGAATTTTTTTCTCTGAGGAACACTTCAAGGACTTTTTTTTTGGTGTAACTGTAGTTAGAAGAGCTCTCTAGGTGTTTGTCTTTTTCTGTTTTTTAAATATGTGTGTGTGTCTGTGTATACAGTGGCATGCAAAAGTATTCAACGCCCTTGAAAGTCATCATAATTTAATGCATGACAAAAGATTTTTACAACCTATTTATCCATTCAGTAGTTTTAATGTGAAATCTTATGCTGCCACAGTTTATTTCCAAAGTCAAAATAAACCATTTTCTGTAGATATTTTACTGAAGAAGTGAAACTCAAAGTTAGTGTTTACATAAAGTATTTAAACCCTACACATTTATTCTTTGTCAAGAATTGTTTTTTTCTCCAGTTAACAGCTTTAAATCACTTGGGGTAAGTATGTACCAGTTTTTCATATTGTTCAGGAGTGATTTTTCCCCATTCGTCTTGGCAGAATTGATAGAGATCCACATGGTTTGTGGGATGGCACCTCTCTGGACAGCAGTTTTCAAACAGTGCCATTGATTCTCAGTAGGGTTAAGATCAGGGCTTTGACTTGGCCATTCCAAAACATTCATCTTTCTGTTTTTGAGCCATTCCAGTGTCGCTTTGGCCTCAAGCTTAGGGTCATTGTCAAGTTGAAAGATGAATCTTCTCCCATGCTGTAGGTTAATGGTAGACTGGAACAAGTTCTCCTGCATTATTGTGTGTTTTTTGTGTCCATCCATTGTCCCTTCAACTCTGACATGATTCCCAGTCCCAGCACATGAAAAGCATCCTCATAGCCCGATGCTGCCACCACCATATTTCACTGTAGGTCTGGTGTTTCTTGAGGCTTTGGCAATGTTATGCCACACATACCTCTTTGAAGTCTGGCAAAAAAAAAAATCTGTTTTTGTCTCATCTGGTCATAACACCTTCTCCCACATGTTAACTGGGTCTTTCTCTTTCTTGCTTTATAGCAAATGCCATACATGCTTTATGTGGACCTTCTTAAGGAATAGTTTCTTTCTGTCTAACCTCCCATAGAGGCCAGTTTTGTGGAGAGCTCTTGAAACTGTGTACCCCTGCACCTTCACTCCAGTTTTAGCCAAACAGCATTGCAGACTTCTGAGAGTGACAGCTAAATCTTTAGTGGCCTCTCTCATCAGTCGATATCTTGCTCTGATGTTTAGTTTTGAGGGACGGCCTGCTCCAGTAAGAGTCTGGGTGCTGTGTTTAACCTTACACCTTCTGATGATGGATCCAACAGTGCTTAACAGGACATTCAAACTCCTCCAACTATTTCCTGCCTTGTGCATTTCAGTGACATCAGCAGAATGCTCCTTTGTCTTCATTTTTGCAGTGATTGTCCAAGAAAGACTATGGCCCTTACAAAAGGGGCTTTTTATAACCAGAGAGATATAAAGGATTCACAAGTAGTGCAGAATTATGTTTAATTATAGTCAAATGACTTTCACCTTTGTGTCATTTGTTATGAATTTGTCATTTGCGTAGACCTGGAGCTTCCAAAGCACAGAGGTTTAAATACTTATGCAAACACTATCTTTTTGAGTTTTTCTTCTTCAGTTAAACAGACATTCATAAAAAGTAGAATTAATCACATTTGTTTTTTTTCATTTAGCCATCTGATATGGCAGAGAGAATTGTGCATTTTGTATAAATTCAAAAATAAAAATGTAAAAGTTCAGCAATCAAAGTAACAAGTCCAAAGTAATGCAAGCTATGATTTCTTATTTTCAATGGTTTGGGGTCAGTGATTTACCAATGAGCACATTAGTGGATCTGACACTGAAGTAATTGCAGCCTTTCAGTATTCATAGTCTTTCAGCACTCATAGCCTGGGGTGTCTAATCCTCATTGTTCTCATTGGGGGAGCAAACTACACAAAAAAAAAATCAAATGAATAGGAAACCAAAAGTATAAAGTATTTAAAGTTATTGCAAAAATACTTCTATTTGTAAATGTCTTATAAATGTAAAAATCTAACTGGCATGATTTTCTGAATGTGGAATGAAAAAAGAGGAAAAAAGCCCAGCTAATGAAAGCAGATGATCTCGAGGTCAAATGACTTGCTGATTGTGAAGCTGGATAGAACAAAAACCTGTAGCTGCAGGGGGTCCCCGGACTGAGGTTTAGCACTGCTGCTCTGTGGGTTTACCTATGGGGGCAGTCCTGAAAATACTCTCTAAATTTCAGTTTCCAGCAGCAGGTAAGGACTAACTAGTCAATCAGATTCCATTGTTTTTCTTTGTATTGTTCCCTCATGGTATTTCACAGTATGTTCTAGCAAAAAGAAAAAAAAAATGCTTTTCATGTTAATTAAAAACTAGAGGGTTCAGCTGACATGAAATGCTTAAAAAAAATTTAAAATATATATTTTTTTAAAAAAACACAATGTATGTAAGGATAGTAAAAAAAAATCTTCATTTGAGTTTTTTAGAATTGTTTTGATAGCCAAGTGAGTGACATCCCTGTACAACTGATCTCTTTGAGAATTTGAGAAAATAATGTATAAATAATTTACTAACATTTTTAAATATTATTTAATTAGTTGCCATTAAATGATATAGGTAACATCAACATTTACTCAAATTTGATAATCTGCTATCATTAACAATCGTGATTTCATGATCAAGCCAAATAGCTCACATGTTTTAAAAGGAGGTACTTTTACGCCTTTGATGACATAAAGGGAACCTATATATTGCCAAAAATGTTCTATGTAATAACATCTTGCCTGAAGAAGGGGCCTGAGTTGCCTCGAAAGCTTGCATATTGTAATCTTTTTAGTTAGCCAATAAAAGGTATAATTTTGCTTGACTTCTCACTATATCCACAATGACTAACATGGTACAACACCCTACTACTACAAAAATGTTCAAGAAACAATACCACATTTTAAAGTAGTACAATAATTTGTTTACAGTTTTCAATTAGGTGCCACATTTAAACGAACAACAAATAAATGTCCAGGTAAGGTAGGTAAAGTAAAAACTCTTCATGTTCAGATTAATTGATAATTGATAAAGACATGAGGCATTAATACAATGCAAGTAAAACTTTCACATTTTGTTCCCATGTAGGATTAATATCTTTACTACAGAAAAGTGCAATTGTCACATAAGCATATCTATGCTGAATGAACATATAAGGAAGCACTTATTTTATCAAATGTGTAGCTGATTATCAAGCCACTCATGATTTCACTTATTTCTAAATCTTGGCGGTGCCTGCAGTGAATGTTTTTGAGTTACTTTTGAATGTATTGTAAACCCTATAAGTAACCAGCTTATCAAGGCTTCTAAGAATTAAATTTACAAAGACCAGACCTGACATGTTTTTATTGGCATAACAGAATGTAAGCAGTTAGTCCTGTTAAACCAGGCAGGTTTTAAAGATAACTGCTGACTGACAGACTGTCGTCTTTCGCAAGTTTTATAAAAGGTGCTGTTTTAGAAATAAAAGGTGCGAACGTGGTGAGAAAGCAGGTAATAATATAGCTCTATTACGTTTAAGAGAGAAGTAGCATTGTTAACTTAATTATGAGTTCAAGGACTTGCTTTAACAATTACAGGAATGCTTGGAGACACAGTCCATCCCAATAAATCTGGGAAGGATATAAACTCATTAAGTGTACATACATCCATACCAGGCCAATTAAAATTTGTCACGTAACTTAATGTGGTGAACACTGAAATAGCATTACAAAAATGTAGTAACAAGGAAAAGTTGCAAACGTCAAACAGACAGTGTCCAAGTCAAGATTGAAGCTCAGGTGTTTGGAGCCATGAAGCCGCAATGCTAAACTCTGCATCACCAGTGTATTAATGTATCAAGCATGACAGAGAGAAAGAATCTGTTTTGTTTAGTCTAATAGAATAGTACAAATTGTAAGCAACAATATGATGAACCATGCTCTGTGAAAAGGCTGATATGTTTAATTGTTAAAGATCTTGTGCATTAAAACTGCCAATGAGGTGTTCTCATTTACCTTCACTTTGTCACATAATGATTCTGCTAACTTAAATGTCGTTCTGATTCATTCTGTCTAATATCTGTTCAGTCTAAAGACTGTTGTGGCTTACTAGATAGGCACAGCCAATTCTAAATTCTCACAGAAATGAGCTCTTGTAACAGAATTAGTAAAGCTAATCCAGCAGATATCTTCTAGCTACATTTTAAAATCTTACACTTGTGGACAATGCTGGAAAATAATGAGTAGAGCATTATAGATGAAGCATAAAACATTTCTTAACTCAGATGATAGTGGAACTGTCATTTTGTAATAATCTTTAACTACTTGCCCTACCACTGTTTTAAGAAGAGCAACTAGATGAGGAGTCAAGTCAACTCAGAGGATTGAATGTTAAACCTCCATAAGATAGTTGATAGTCTCTGTAAAGCCTCTGATATTTTATGGCTTCTCCTAAAATTGTCAAAAAGAACTCCACTGATAAAGGGAACCCTTAAATTCCCAACAATGTTCAAGAAACAAAAACCCTTGTTGTAAAAACTTGCAGCTGTTCCCTTTTAGTCACCTTCAAGATACTTGAGATGCATACATTGAAGTGCTGAGGCATTTACATGGTGCACCCAAAAACTTGATTTTACACAGTGATAACACACCTGCACACAACTCGAATGTTTGACCAAAAAATTTGCCTATTGCTTTGCATTACCCTTTATTTGCCAGATCTCGCACTCTATCACTTGTTTTTGTTCCTGAAATTAAAATTGAGACTAACAGGATGAAGATTGACTACCATGGGAAAAAAATCCAGAAAGAAAACACAGGAGGCTATGAACATGGTACAGCAAGTAATTTATATCTCAGCGAGAATATTTTGAAGATGACTAAAATAGAATTGCTCTAAGTGTTATCTTTTTTCTTTAACAATTTTATGAAATTTTGGATCCCCCTCATACTTACATTATGATACTTGCAGTTTGTGAACGTTAATTAGTCTCCAGTTAAACTACTAAGTGCTTTCCTAGTTTTTTAATGACTAATGCATGTGCTTCTCTGAAGAAATGCCAGCGTTCTCCCAGTCTGCTTTCCACATGGTTCTTGTTTGACTGCCAGTATCTGTCTTTCCCAGCTTCATGTAGTGTACATGGGGGATGGAGGGTGTGGTGGGAGAAAGAGAGAGATGCACTATGATGTGAAATCAGAAAAGACACGTTTCTTTTGGTTGCCAAACATTAATGGAAACTGCCTAAATCATGCATTGCGAGTAGTTGCTTAACTGTGATTATAAAAATTGAACACTTTATGCCCAGCACAAGGCCAACATTTCTCCCTTGGAGTTTGCAGCATTGTGATCGAAGCCTGGATGTTGACGGAGTAGAAGGGGTTACGAAGATGAGAACTCTTACACATTCAAGAGTGCCAGTAGTCAAAAGCAACAAAAAGCACTTGCTAACCATTGAGCTTGGCTGAACTTTCTCTTTCAATATGATCACGTCTCTTTTTCCCTATCCAGGACACCACCCCATGCTGCTGTTGGTGTGGCTGGTCATTTATTTCTGCAGTGTTCATCAGTTGCATAAAGCATGCTTGCAGAGCTGCTGTGAGCATGTAACTTGGCATAAAATGTATAATTATCAATGAATAAAAAAACGTGTTGGCTAATTTTCTATGAAATCACTGAATTTCAATCAAGTTTGTCAAGGCATTTTTGAGTTTTTGTGTTATTTATTAGTTTATTGTTATGGGGAGTTTGGTGGACATACAGTGGAGCCTCAGTTCACGAACGTCTCGGTGCACGTACAGTACAATTCAGTTTACGACCAAAAAGTTCACCAAACTTTTGCCTTGGTTCACGACCACACACTCGGTATATGAACAAGCCAGTTTCCCTTTAGGTTTGTACATGTTCAGTCTCTCCCTGTGCATTTCCTGTGCAGCGAGCAAGCAAGAGAGCGCAACACACACACAGAGGTGCGCACACACACACACAGGCGCACGAGACAGAGACACACACACACGAGACAGAGGCACACACACAGGCGCTGCAGGCTCGTGAAAGAGACACACGCACACACGAAAGAGAAAGAGAGAGGGAAGGCTGGACGCATAAGGTAGAAAAGGCTTGTTTTTGTTTTCAGTTCTGTTTACAGCGATCGGTTCATAGCGTGCATTGTGGCAATGTTACTTTTCTTGGTGGTTTATTAAATTACGGATTTTTCAAATGTTCATTTTTTTCCCTGTGCTTAAAACTCATTAAAAAAAGTTTTTTTAACAAGCGGTTCCTAGCACTATAGTGCAAACTATTGCAGTGCTAGTTTTCTCTGTTGTTCGAGGTTTTCTCAGTGTTATTCAATGTTTTTACATTTAGTTTACTATTACGCTGTGCATTCTATGGTATAATTAACTACATTTGTGCTTAAAAACTAAAAAAATGTATATTTACATACAGTTCATACGGTCTGGAATGGATTAATTGTATTTACATACAATCCTATGGTGGAAATTGCTTCGGCTAACAAAGTTTTGGAACGAATTATGGTCGTGAACCAAGGTTCCACTGTAATGTTAAATATTGATATATTGAAATTTCCTTTCTTAGCAGATACCTACTGCCCTAGCTGTACCATCCTGCCAAATTTCAGTATTTTATCTAAACAGTAAATAATGGTTTTTGTTGATGAGTATGTTAACTTAGTATTATATATATATACGTATGTTACAGGCCAAACTCAATTTTAAGACAAGGTAGTTTACACTAGGACAAACCAGTTTGCCAAAGCTGATAGGATGAACCTAGTGTGAACTAGATTATCCTGAAATCAATGTGGATCTCCCAGAGCAAACCGATTTGTCCTAGTCTAAACTAGTTTGGCCTGCAATCGCACTTTCCTAGGCCAAACTGATTCATTCTATCACACTCTGCACAAACTGGCTTGGCCTAGTGTAAATTAAAATTGGGTTTGGCTATTAACATATTAGTGTAAACTAGTTTTTCCTAAAATTCAGTTTGGCCTCATCACTTGTCCAGTACAATCCCCACAGTGAAGCATGGCGGTGGCAGCATCATGCTGTGGGGGTGTTTTTCAGCTGCAGGGACAGGACGACTTGTTGCAATCGTGGGAAAGATGAATGCGGCCAAGTACAGGGATATCCTGGACAAAAACCTTCTCCAGAGTGCTAAGGACCTCAGACTGGGACGAAGGTCTACCTTCCAACAAGACAATGACCCTAAGCACACAGCTAAAATAACGAAGGAGTGGCTTCACAACAACTCTGTGACTGTTCTTGAATGGCCCAGCCAGAGCCCTGACTTAAACCCAATTGAGCATCTCTGGAGAGACCTAAAAATGGCTGTCCACCAACGTTTACCATCCAACCTGACAGAACTGGAGAGCATCTGCAAGGAGAAATGGCAGAGGATCCCCAAATCCAGGTGTGAAAAACTTGTTGCATCTTTCCCAAGAAGACTCATGGCTGTATTAGCTCAAAAGGGTGCTTCTACTAAATACTGAGCAAAGGGTCTGAATACTTAGGACCATGTGATATTTCAGTTTTTCTTTTTTAATAAATCTGCAACAATTTCAAAAATTCTTTTTTTTGTCTGTTAATATGGGGTGCTGTGTGTACATTAATGAGGGAAAAAATTAATTTAAATGATTTTAGCAAATGGCAGCAATATAACAAAGAGTGAAAAATTAAAGGGGGTCTGAATACTTTATATATATATATATATATATATATATATATATATATATATATATACAGTCCCTGACGAAAGTCTTGTTGCTTGTGTACAAATTGACCTGAAGTGCCGCTAAAATATACTTCTAATCAAGATTTTGTTACAAGAAATGGGTCATTTTAATCCCATCAGCTTTTGTAATAATGTTTCAGTGCAAAACGAAACTGACAAAAAGTATTCTAATATTCACAGCTTGGTAAAGCCCATTGAGTCAATTTTTGGCATGACATAAGTGTTGTCGCCTTGTCATATGAGCTTCACCTGTGACTAATAATGGATCAATTAGGTCTCAGGTGTGTATAAAAAGAACCCCAGTACACTAGACCTTCACATCAACTGCAACTAGACCTCTGCAAACATGCCTAAGATTCAACCTGAGACTAAAGTGTTGATTATCAAGAGGCTGAAGACCAAATCCACTGCTGATGTGGCAAACACCTTCAATGTGTCTCAGCGTCAAGTTCAGAGGGTAAAAAAAAGATTTGAAGAGACTGGAGACGTTTTTGACAAGCCCAGGTCAGGAAGACCCCGCAAGACAACTGCTCGAGAGGACCGTTTGTTGGCTCGAAAATCCAAGGCCAGCCCATTTTCCACTGCAGCAGAGATCCACGAGACCTGGTCACCTGAAGTCCCAGTGTCAACCAGAACAGTTTGTCGGATTCTGTCTCAAAATGGCCTCCATGGTCGAAACAGTGCCCATAAGCCAGCACTAAACAAAAGACAATTGAAAAACTGTGTGGCATTTGCCAAGGCCCACAGCCTGCTAAAAGGATGGACGCTGGAAAAGTGGCAGAAGGTGGATTTTTCAGATGAATCTTCTGTTGAATTACACCACAGTCACCGCAAATATTGCAGGAGACCTACTGGAACCCGCATGAAGCTGAGATTTACCCAGAAAACAGTGAAGTTTGGTGGAGGCAAAATCATGGTCTGGGGTTACATCCAGTATGGGGGTATGCGAGGGAACTGCAGGGTGGAAGGCAACATCAATTGTCTAAAATACCAAGAAATCTTAGCTACCTCTTATATTCCCAACCATAAAAAAGGCCAAATTCTGCAGCAGGATGGTGCTCCATCGCATACTTCCATCTCCACATCAAAGTTCCTTAAAGCGAAGAAGATCAAGATGCTCCAGGATTGGCCAGCCCAGTCACCAGACATGAACATCATTGAGCATATGTGGGGTAGAATGAAAGAGGAAGCATGGAAGACGAAACCAAAGAATACTGATGAACTCTGGGAGGCATGCAAGACTGTTTTCTTTGTTATTCCTGATGACTTCATCAATAAATTGTATGAATCCTTGCCAAACCGCTTGGATGCTGTCCTTCAAGCTCATGAAAGTCATACAAGATATTAAATTTGGATCTCACAGCACCACTACTTAATTTGCTGACATATTTTTGGATTTAAAGTAAAGTTCATTTTCTGTATAGGCAACAAAACGTTTGTCTTGCCCAAATTTGACCTTTCTGTCTTGATTAAATGATAAATCTTTTTTCAGTGAAACTAATTTATTTCAGTGCATTAAACATCATTTGGGAGGGCTTTAGCTTTTCATATGAGCTATTTCTAACACCAGTTGATTAATTAAAAGTCAGGTTAATAGCAGGAGTTTCTACAAAATAGAGAAGTGACAAGACTTTTGTCAGGGACTGTATATATGTGTGTGTGTGTGTGTGTGTGTGTGTGTGTGTGTGTGTGTGTATATATATATATATATATATATATATATATATATATATATATACACATACATACATACATACGTGTACACACACACACAATGCATAAAATTAACAACAAAAATGCAGGAAATAACAAAAATACAAATAAAATAAGCAAAAAATGGTGAATTAAATTAATATAAAAAGTGTTATAAACTGTCATAAAATGAATGTGTGAAATAAATATCAAAAATGGGTGCAAAAATGTAAGTGAAAATTAAGGTGCATCAAATAAACATTAAAAATTGTGGTTTATGTAAAAATTGCACATAAAATGTCAAAAAATTGTATGGAAGAAATTAACCAAAACTCATAATGGAAATGCATAAAAAAAAGAAAGAAAAACTGTCTTGAAAATGAAAATGCTGTTCACTCTCTCAGAGTGCAAGCAGTCCCTGGAATTTATGAGTCAACTGTTTTGGATACCAAGAATCATCAAATGGTCATCATCTAGAACTTATCAGTAAACAAAATCATATGTGGTTTGCTTCACAACCACTGTCTATCTAAAGTTTATGGAGCAGTGTGTGCTCATGCAACAGCAAAATCATAACAAAACAGAGATGATGGTAGCTCAGTTGACCAGACTTGAACTAAGGTAAATGTTTCAAAGCATTTTGCAAATTCTCACATATCTGTAAGGGGTTTTCTCTGTAAACTCTGTTGCTGTAATCTACAACCCAAAGGCAAGCAATGTTGATTACTTGGCCCAAGGATGGAAATTACAGGAGTGTGCATATATACCTGTTACTGGAAGAAGTAACAGAAAAATATGTGCACTTCATGTCCTCAGAACCATGTGAATGTCCTAACCCTGAGCCTATTTAGAAGTTCTCAAACATTAAGAAATGAATTTAAAACAGGAATTTCTGTGGAGAAAGAGAATTTCAATTTTTTGCTCAGTTTGAGTAAGAGAACATTTCTTTATGTAAGATTTTCCTTGACAGCACATTTCTGTAATGCTTTTTTCACAATAATATTACCTGTAATTTAACATTTCTTGTCAGACAAGTCTAACCGGAGCATCAATCAATCAGTGGTCGGGGTTGGGTAACTGTATCCTGAGCAAAGTTTGAAGCAAGTACTAATTGGATGAAGAGCTATAAAAAAAAAAAATCCAGCGCAACCTATTTCTCACCTAACCTTGTCAACTGCAGAAATCATAAACCAGTTAACATACACACATTTTTTAAACAAGTATTGTAACAGGAGAACAGAATAATATTTTCAAGATTTCCAAAGTAGCATTGGGCCCACATAAGGAACCAGCCGTGGACAAGCACCAGTACATTGCAGGAAAAACTGCAGAAAGAAAACTTAAATATCTTTAAGTGGCATTTATATCTCTATAGTGTCAGTTCAGCACACTGTACACAAAAACAAAAGAGATATGGCTCTGTGTGTGTTGAAATTTTTTAGAGTGTCCATATGTGTGTCAGTTTTTTCATATTTACCTTAGGTTGTAGGGTAAAGTGAAAAAATGTTCTTGCCACTAACTGCATTTTAAGGATGTGCAAATTTTACATAATAGTTCTGTTGATTAAGCTCAATCAGATGAACAGTTTATTGTGCCTTGTACACTGCATACACAGCAGTATGTAAATCTTTATAAATCTTGGGTCTGAGATTCAAACGTACCCACATAAAAGAGGCAAAAACATTTAAATGTGTTTTTGTAGCTAATTGCAAGCTTCCAAATCACTGCTGTGAAAGATGGGAGTGAGAAAAAAAATAACACTCCCAAGTCTGTTATGTACAGTTATCTGAAATGCCAAATTAAACATCATGTCATAGACTGTTGTCAAACTGTAAATGATACTAAATGCTTCTAAGATCTCTATCTTTAACATAAGATACAAAATGCACCTCCGGGATAAATTACATCATGCTATATAGTAAAACCTATTTTCTTTCTTTTTGTCACACTGCATTTGGAGTAATGTGATAAATGCTTAATACATTTAGTTGTTTGTTATTTACACACACATACACACAGAAGCTTATTTTTAATTGCACTTTGTGAAGACAAGGTAGCAAATCAATAACAAGTTTAGTCTTCTCCTGAAACATGTGAGATGTCAGAAGTGGTAGTTTAGAAAACTGCCATAGCATGTGAACACAGAACGAACATCACTACTGACTATTTTTTAAGCACGAAAGCTGATGACAGAATGTAACTGAGCCAGTGTTTGCTTACTGCATAAGATGTTTTTGCACTTAGTAAGCCGAGGGTCATGCATGCTGCAGCTAGCTTTAGTACTACTACTATGGATATCATAAAACATTTATGGGTTTGACTATAATAGCAATGTTACAAACTGTACTGTCTGTATTGGCCTATTTCTCTGTAATTCTCTGGTCTTCATTAAAATATGTAAAAAAAAAAAAATAAACACACTACTGTTAATGCATTCACTTCATGCAAATCAGAAAAAAATATTTACCATAAGTCTAATAAACACAGCTTAAAAAAGCATGATGATAAACATGATGAACAGTAGCCTCCCACTTGTGGAACAGGCACTGTAACATTCATCAGATCTTGTTAAAATCAGTGGACATTCTGCTTGCAAAGGCTGGTTTTATTTGGTTATAGGATAAAAATAATCTTGTATCATCTTTTTGAAGCTAGTACTCTAACTAGGCAAAAAGCCCTTCCATTACCATACACTTTTTGTTACATAAATACACAGCATATGGTAGTAGATCCATTACCTTGTGTTGGCTGTCCTGTTTAGATCAATATTAAAGCACTAAAACTGATTAGCTCTGGCCTGGTTGTACCCCAGTAAAGCAGACAAAAATTATTGCCAGTCAACGCAGCAATACCTCTAGTATGATGAGCAAGGCAAGATAATCACACCTATATCTAATGAGGGAAGGATTTTTCCCTTTTCTTAAAAACCACAAGGACAAGGGGGTGGATCCTAAAAAATTTATAATCTTATTTCTATACTTTATAGCTTTCTTAATTCAGATCCTGCTACTATTAATGCTGTTAATGTTGAGATTATATCTATTTTCCAGAGAAGGACCATGATTTATAATGGTCATTCTTTCAATGCACACTCACTGGCTGCTAAATCAAGAGACATGCCAATTAAGCGCTGACTGAAGAAACTGAGTGCAATCTTTAACAGATATGCAACCTCCATACACTGTTCTCAGAAGATGTCTTGACTCATTTCTAAGAGACGCCCTTCTAATTCATCCATCAATAAAGGAAAATGAACAATGGTAAAATTAACCCATATGGGACACTGTCTCTCAACTAACATTTCTTATAGCACAAGATCATAAGAATAAAATATCTCTTGGAACACTCACTTCAAAAATTGAAGTACTGGACTACACTGAAATCAACTAACAATAACTTGAAGTAAAATTGTTAAATATTTAGAAAATGACAGTGAAATAATGTGGAACTGTGAATTCAATCATTGTGTAATTCATAACTGTTTAAATGTAGAAAACAAATTATAAAGAATAATTCAAACCATTTCTTATATTTACTACAACTTTCTGGGAAACAACTTTTTGTCATGCTAGGACGATGTAGACTGTATCCAACCCAACTGTCAAAGCTCACATCCAAATTTTCATACTGTGAAGGAAGAAAAACACAAATTGTACAATGTTCAACAATAAGGTACTTCTGCAAACAACAGAGGAAATGATCTTTAATTCAAAGACTTTCCAAATGGTCTTGGGTTTAATAAGGAATTTTGGTTCTTCCAAAATACTATCAGTCCGTCTGGTCACGTTTTTTTTTGTTTTTTTTTTTTAAAGATGAACGAAGATACTGCATGAGGAAAATTACATTTTTTTTTCTTTTTTTAACGAGCCACTAGCTGAGGCAATCGGTAAGCCTAATTTCAAAGCACAGTAATATTTTATATAATCGCAGAGTGGTTTAAATTGAAAACCCCTAGCTGAATCAATATTTACTGCATCCTACTAAATGAATAGTAATAAGTCACTAAGCTCCCTGACTGTTTCATAAAATAAAAATTATAAAAATGAACAAGAACATGCCGTGACTATTACATTAACTTTTACTGCACTTGGGGACCTATCACTGCTCATTTCTGTACGGCAAACTTAGAAGGTTGAATCCATTAGTGTACAAAGTTGAACATCAATACAAAGTGGACATTTTCATACAGAAACTCATTCAAATGAAAAATTGTGAGTTCTTCAATGACGGATAATAATTTTAATTTACTAAAAAAATAACACCTATTACTAAAATTAACAAAATATAAAACTTTATTGCTGAAGGACATGTTGGCAGAAAGTGATTGACTAGACGATACTGAAAAAGAAACACATTTTAACATTTTTAGAAGTTTTGTCATTCTCACATTCTGTCAGTAAGTGTGTTTACACTGTGTCCTATAGATCTGGATCACAGAGAACAGTTGCCTTTACCCTACAACATTACTTCCTTACACCCTCATCAAACATTATTGCCTTTCACCATCACTATTATATGTTTACTACAATTGGCTACTGTTCAGCACAGATTCAAAACAGAAAATTAAAAAAAAAACTCAGCTAATCCTATTTAAAATCATATCTGATAACCTAGATCACAGAACAGATTATAACAGAGAAGACTAGCACTGCAAGAGTCAAACTCTGCATCAGTTAAAATAAAATAACTAAATTATGTAGTATTAGGGAAGGTTGTAAGTTACATTTTGCATTGCTAAGACCCAACAACTGCAGATCCTTTATTATAAGTATGTACAGCACAGTGTAGTTATCAAGCGTCAAGTGTTTAAAAAAAAAAAAAAAAAAAAAAAAAAAAACCACACACACTTTTTTCCTCTCTTAATGCCTACACAGGCTTTCACCTATAGGTACTTGCTTAGAACAAGCTGAAAGTAAACATAAAATAAAAGAAAAAGCAGAGATGGTTCAAAATGCACAACAAAATGAAAATTAAAATTAAGTTAAATCAGTTGATGATTAACACATTCTCTTCACAATACATTATTGTGCGTTCACTTTTCAGAAACGCTGCCATGTTGTGGTTATACTGAATACTTTAACGTTTTTCTTTAAAAGTAACTGGAGCAGCATGGTAGTGCAGTGGTTAGTGCAGCTGCTCCACAGATGCCAAATCCTAGGTTCCAGCTCTTTGCTAGTTGCTGTCAGTGTGGAGTCTGCTTGTTCTTTCAGCATCTGCTTGTGCATTTCTCCGAGTACTTTTGTTTTCCTCACAAATTCCTAAAGAAGTGGTAGTTTAGGGCAACTGATGACTCCAAATCAGGTCCATAGCATGTGTGATTATAAGTGAATGCAGGATTGGGACCTAAATTTGACTGCCCACATCCATGGCTCCTTTCTGCCTTGCACTCAGTTCTGTAGGGATAAACTCTGGCCTGGCACAACACTAAACTGCATTAAGTGGGTCTAAACATGTTATGTTAATAGTAAGTATTTTTAATATTCTTTATTAATTTGAAGGTATCCTGGAAGCATATAAGCTGCAAAAACAGAGCAAACTGTGCTTTGAGGAATGTAATACATGGCATTGTTAGTATTTGTAACTTAAAAAATATGCAAGCTTAGAGGTGCTTTCATAGTCCTAATTTTGCACTTATTATACAGTACTATCATATACTAACTGTCACTGTTCCTTTTAAAAACAATTAAACAGTAAAATATTGTTTAGATATGTTTTACAAAATAAATAAAATTCTTAACAGTGATATAGCATACATTTTGTATTACATATGGTGTTTCGGAGATGTTGTGTAAATAACAGTTCTAGCCCTTTCATCATAAATCACAGATATTTCTCATTTGCTCCCAGTAAATGTAAAGGACATTAAAAACATAATAAAATGTCAGCAGCAAATGTACATTACATACAAAACAACAAAACATACAATACAGGGAACCACACAACAAATCAACTGCATACAAGGAATAAAATGTAGGTAGGTTCTTCAGTAACCCTTTAGTACTTGATTGCACTGTAAGCTGAAATCATTCTACACGGCAAAATTAAGGATACAAAGCAACTATTCATGTTGCATTTGTGAGGATTTGTGACCTGTAAGAATCAGTGCACCAGTGTCAAGCCAAAGCAACATTAAGATGGAGGCAGGCTGATACTGTACACACACTAGGGGGCTTCACCGGACACATGTCCAGAGTTGCCATTTTATGTACAGTTAACCTTCATTCTCAGAAAAGGAGGCTGTGCCAATTTATGAGCACTCAGTGAATATTAATTAACGCTGCCATCCATTTCCATCAATGCTGTTCACTGCTCCTCTCTTTCTCTCAATTTACTTGATGACGTTTATGGCCAGACTGAGCAAGGAATCATGAACTATATATGGTTTCCTTGTCAAGTCTAAGAATATGGAAGCCAATACAAATCCATATCCAAAGTTAGGGGATCACCAGTCTCCAGCACATATTGTACTTTATATTTTCTTAAAAGTCTAAACATAAAATACAATATAAAGTAAAATGTTGTGGTTTTAATCAAGAAATATTTAATGCAAGTAGGTTGATTCAATAGAGAAAGTAGGATGAACATAATTGATCACACTGCAAAAGACATGTATGCTAGGTGACAAATATGAAGGGCACGTTTCATATAAGTGCACTGACAATTTAAATAAATAGTCATCAATTGTCATTACATTTGCAAAAGGTGCTTGCTTCAAGTATTTGCAGCAATTTTTGCTTGATTAACTGGAAATAAAACTGTGCCATAAACTGATTTAAAAAGAAAAAAATGTGTATGTAGAAGTTATATATATATATACAGTATACATACATACATACATACATACATACACAGTATACACAAAAAAGATGCAGCTGTTTTAGAAAGTATTTAGATCCCTTCGCTTACTGCACATTTTATCTGGGTGTTGATGTTATTTTAAGCACCTTGATGCTAACCCTGAGGAGAACTCTGGCTTGGAAATCTATGCAACAATGGTTATTATTGAGTCACACTCGGTGTGATGTATAATGATCTGCTTTATTTAATTAAGTGCAAAACATTTTTGGAAAGTATTCTGCTGCCATCTAGCATTGGGTGTGACACGGATGGATAGGATTAGGAACGAGTACATTGGAGGGTCAGCTCAGGTTGGATGATTTAGAGACAAAGTCAGAGAGGTGAGATTCTATTGACATGTGCACAGGAGAGATGCTGGGTAAATTGGTAAACGGATGCTAAGGGTAGAGCAAAAGATGATCCGCTGAGGCAACCCTTAAAGGAAGCATCCGAAAGAAGAAGAATTCTGCTTCCATCTAGTGATGGAATAACATCATGCTGCCTGAAATCTTCAGTATCTTTATGCTTTCTTTCTTTCTGAGAGGGATGGAGTCTTTATCCAAAAACACAATATCAAATGAGAAGCTGTAAAGCCAGTTTATCAAGCCATAGTGATGACGAAGTGAACTTGTCATCGGACATTGACAGAGACAGTGAAACTGACACCTGCTCAGCTGATCCCGACCTGCACGTTTCACAAATGTTCATTATGTTCATCTTTGGTGCTGACAATCCTGCACCTTCTCATTGTCCATTTACAGCCAACATCAATTTAAGGTGTCTCTAAGGTTGTTCATGATTAGCTGGACAATTTACAAGCAGTATCAGAAAAGTCACAGTAAACCATTTGCTTGTTGCTGCATACAATGTGTGTGTTTTTCAGTCTACTGATACTTGCATTTCACTAATAACAATGACTATGATAAAGCCAATCACCAAGGACTGAAAACTTACAAACCATGAAATGTGTATCAGGTGATCATCAAACATATGCAGAAGGTGTATGTTCGTGATTGTGACGTAAGCATTAATGAAAGTCTTGTGCATTACAAGGGAAGGCTGTTGTGAATACAGTACCTAGCACCCAAACAGGCATTAGATGAAGTTGAACGTGGTATGAAGTTCTACATGCTGTGTGAAGCAAACACTGGCTACATTTGAAACTTAATAAATTACACCAGTAGACGAACCAAGTGGGATGGTAAGTACAGTCAATATGGCTTTGCAACATCATCTAAGCTGTCACTGGCACACCCTTTGCTTGACCAGGTTTACTTTATAACGATGGACAGTTTCCATACCTTACCTGAACTACTTTTACCTCAAAGGAAAACTGATGTAAATGGAGTTGTATCACCAATACGCCATGAAGTGCCTGGGGACTCCAGTCACATGAATGCATCAGGATACAAGTGTGGTACAGTAGCTAAGTGGCAAAATGGCACTGTGATCAAGTGGAACAAGAAAGATGTTTGCCTCCTAAGTACTGTTCATAAATCAGCAACTGCCAATGTTTACGTCAGGGGAAATGTGGAAGTCACTAAGCCTTGCACTCTGGTAGGTTACAATAACACAATGGGCATGTCCATCGTGCAGATAATGTCCTGACATTCCTTGCTCTTATGTGCAAGCAGCAGAAAAAATATTACAAAAAAACCATCAACATCTGCTCGAACAGCACCTATGTGCATTGGTGACTGTTTCAAAACATAACACATGAAAGACGTGTACTAAATCTGCATCAATACGGCAGTGGACACTAGATTTTCTTGCTGAATTTGTGTTGACATTTTGGCATTTACACGTTTCTGTTACACATCATTTTTTGTTGCAGAAAAAAAAATAATCAATCTTTTTGGCTAATTTTTTCTGAGGTTGAATGGATAATTTGTCATTTTTGCACAACAATATATACTTAATAAACCAAAATCACAAAGTGAAAACATATTTTCAGAGCATTTTTTCAAATGTATTAAAAATCAAAAACTGAAGTCTGTCACTCATACAATTATTTAGCCCCATAATTCAGTACTTTGTAGAAGCCCTTTTGGGAGCAATTACGGCTTCTAGTCTTCTTAGGTAAATGTCTACAACCTTTGCACACCCGGATTTGGGCAGTTTATGCCATTCCGTCAGGCAGATCCTGTAAAGCTCCATTAGATCGAATGGAAAGCATCTGTAAACTGCCATCTTTAGGTCTTGTCTCACATATTCCATGGGGTTAAAACCTGTGGTTTGGCTGGCCCACAGCCAGAGGTTTTGTGCACTCTGGAGCAGGCTTTTTTTTCAAGGAACCCTCTGAATTTAGGTTTTGAAAAAGCACACATAGGCTTGCTTAGTTTAGTGGACATAAAGTACCGCCTAGCTTTAACCCTATATTATAATAAACATTTTGTAAAAAGTGCTAACAACAAAGCATTTAAATGGCTGTTAATTAACTAAACATGCCCCAGTTTGTTTAACTAAACAATGAAAAATAAACAGTCAAAAGATACCACTTCATGTAATAACAATTTTTTTTTATCTCAAGGCTCTTGAAAATTATGTCATTAATTAATAATGAGATAGAAATGTTACTTACATTTAACTAAACTGATTTTACATATTGAAGCATTAGATGCCTAGAATCTTTTTGTTAGGATAAGATAATGTAATTTTAAACTGTTCCACACACTCTAAATAAGATTGCTATTTTAAAAACACGTATTTAACTAGCATTATAAGAAATCATTTTTAAATGTTATAACTCACTAAATTTGAACATTTTAGAGGGAAAAAGAGACTTATTTTGAACATTTGTATTTAACTAGTTTTACAGATTTTTAAGATTTATAAATATCTAGTCTATAAAGAACCTTGTGTTAATTGCCTAAACAAACAATTAAAGGTTAGATGTAGCAATAAATTTGTGGATCTTTGACAAAATAACCAGTAAGATGAAATTAGTAAAAGTCTTTTGACCTTGAACCTAGTGGGAATTTAGCGAAGTTCTCTGTAACAGCTGCTGGATGGAAGAACGCTTGCAAACATTGACTCGTGAAAAAAACACAAAGATATGAATAGGCCAGACCAAGCCATACAAAACTGGTCCAGATGTTGGTCACAGATGTCAGCTCCAGTCTGCCAAACAAGTGTTCTTGACATAAAAAAAATAAGAGATACAGATAAGAGAATTAAAGGCAGATTTAGTCTGTAGACTTCATATGAATGCCTACATTAACATAGCAGCATCTCACCACTAGTAAATCTAAGACTACTGTATTTTGGAATGCTGGAAATAAAAATATTCTCACAACTAGAGATACGTATTTTATCATTCACATTAGTAAATGTGACTTCTAATTAAGATGATCATTAATATGCAAGAAAAATACATGAATGATCGAATTGGTGGTAGTGATGGTCTTGGGGGTTTATGGACCTATTCCCAAAAAGTACTTCCTTCCCAGGACCTTCATGCATAACTTTAAAGGTTAACATTCTCCACAAATCTAATATATAAAGCAGAGTCGATGTATGTATGTTTGTTTGTTCGCCATACAAATCTGCACCGGGCGTCCGATCACCACCAAACTGGGGATGAGGCTCCTTTGTGACCAGAAGTAGTTCATGGGGTATGTTTGGTTCAGAAAAATGTTCGTGTTCAACCACAGGGCACCTTTTCACCGACACAACATTTGGCACACGTCCCCATACTTAAGATGGCCGCATGTTGTAACAGAACTTCACCGCGGCACTATCTAGCGGCAGCTTTAGTCTCTGTGCATCGCTCTTTACCCATGTTTCTTTACATTGCCAAGCCGCATAGAGGTAAAACGTGAACGACCCAGTGCACGTGACCGGCAGACACACCTACGTTTCCGCACGTCACACTCTCACACGCACTGATAGTGCTGTATTTCATTTGTCAATGTCCTTTATATAAACGCACGTTTGAACAAAGACAGCCTTAAAAAGACAGCATCCTTCCCCCACTATCTTCCCCAAACGCAGCACCGACTGTATGTCACTTTTCTCTGTACTTACCATAGCCAACGTTCGTTACATGGCATCACGGTTTAACACAGACGCTCCTTACAAACAGAGCACCCCTCCCCGCCATTTTTCCCAGTACGGTTTCAGTGCTACTCTTTCTCACTGGCTTTCTGTATTTGTGGTTCTATTTCCTCGCTTTCCGACTGACAGTACGATTTCAGTGTTGCTCTTTCTGACTGACCGGTGCTATTTGTTCAATTTTCGATGTATTGTAAATAACGTAAATTCATCTCACTGTGGTGCTTATTCCGCACATTATACCATGTAACACATTATAATTGTCCTGCTTTTTGCTAATATACCCATGCCACCAAAAAAAAGACGTGGAATTGGAAGGTCCACTTCAGATGCCACAAGAAAGTCTATGTCAAGGGCGTCTGAAACGCCACAGCAGACACAATCCAGAGTGGAGGAACTTACAATTAAATGTGAATCAGAAAACTGTTTGTTCTATTTCTATGTTCTGTTTCTTTCATTTGGGAAATTCACCGGTTATAGATTCCCATGCAACGCCGGGTACACGTTTGAACAGAGACTCGCCTTAAAAAGACATCATCCTTCCCCCGCCATTTTCCACACACGCAACAGCGGTTGTATGTCACTTCTCTCTGTAGTTACCATCGGCAATGTCCGTTAGATAGCAACATGGTTCAACACAGACGGTCCTTACTATATAATACCACTCCCCTTTGTGTCAAGACCCTCTATCCAAATATTACTGAAGCAACTATCATGACACGTTGCGCAAGACGTAAAGATGTTTTCATATCAAGAATACCGCTGATTCCGAAAGATTTACACTTTGATTTCAAACTGCTCCAAATTCCTGTTCGTTTGGCTTTGGCTATGTCAATTAATAAGGCTCAAGGGCGATCACTACAAGTTGCAGGCATCAATTTAGAAAATCCATGCTTTTCACACAGACAACTCTACGTAGCATGTTCTACAGTGGGCAACCTCAGAATTTGTTCATTTTCTCACCACAAGGGAAAACAAAAAATATAGTGTATCCAAAGGCTCTGAAATGATCACTTATATTACCTATTATAATAAAATGTGAATCAGAAAACTGTTTGTTCTATTTCTATATTCTGTTTCTCTCACTTCGGAAATTCACTGGTTATAGATTCCCGGGCAACGCTGGGTACTCCTGCTAGTACTGTATAATACAATACAATGCAATACTCACTTTCAAACATGCATAGTAATTCAGATAACATTCTCTCCTGCTTTCCACTATATATAAACACAACAAACCACAGCCAAATTACTTCTTTTTCACGTTGGTTTATTCCCAATGACTTCAAAAACTGCAACCCAAGAGACAAGCAAAGGCTGCATCAGACACAACACATTCATGTCTAATTCATGCATACACAATCTATACAACAGGGAACACCTGACCAATAAACAGCTGTTACTTAGAACTAAAATAGGGGGGGCTTGAAACTGTAGCATTGCTATTTTAATTATTTTAATAGTATTGTAATAACAACAACATTTATTTATATAGCACGTTTTCATACAAATGATGTAGCTCAAAATGCTTTACATGATGAAGAAAGAGAAAAAAGACAAAATAAATAAGAAAGTAGAATTAGGGAACACTAATTAACATATAATAAAAGTAAGGTCTGACGGCCAAGGAAGACAGAAAAAAATAACAACAAAAAAACCAAAAAAAAACAGATGGCTGGAGAAAAAAAAAAAAATCTGCAGGGGTTCTGAGGCCATGAGACCACCTAACCCCCTCTAGGCATTCTACCTAACATAAATGATCTCAATCAGTCCTCATGGTATTCAGGATTCACATGGAAGAACTTGATGATGATCGCCATGTGGACTTCTGGCCTTTAATCAATCAATGTAGGGACATCACTGTGCTTTGATCAAGTGGTGATGGCACAGATAGCCACCACAAAGAAACGGAAAAAGTAATGCTAAAATATGGACAAAAACTCTTAAAAATTAAAACAACCTACACTTTTGACTTATGCTGATATTTTAATCACAATTCTAATGGCTTAGGTATAAAACAAAATGAGTGATTTTAGTTAGCTGTTTCATTACTGATGGAAGCCAATTATAAAAAATAAAATTTGAAGAATGGAGATGGACATTATTTTTGTAAAAGGGACATTTAAATGTAGAATTTTGATTAGAATTGCAAAAATACAATGTTCTGCAGTAAATACTGAATATGCTTTAACATTTGTACAAAACTACTTAATAACAAACCGATCATCAACTTTTCTAACTTTGGCTCCTATCATGTAAATGAATACAAGAAAATTTGTTGTAGCTGCTGAGGCGCAAGGTGTTGTCAAGCACGGGTAAATGCGTGCTGAAAGAAATCTCAAAGTCCAAAAGTTCGTTTTTAAAATATTTAGTGAAAGTTAAAAGCAAATGATCCACACAAGAATAAAAGAAAAAATAGTTACACACATAGAATAAAAGCAAAAAAAAAAGAAAAAAATTATCTTCTATAAACTTAGCTTTCTTGAGAAACTTTAGTTATTTCAATACTTAAAAGTTCCTTATTTCTTCTTTCTATACTTAAAGGTTCTTAATTTCTTTTTCTCAACACTTAAATAAGTGCTGTTTTATGAGTTACTTCACACTCAAAAGGCCCGAAGGCCGGTTAGCATGGTTTAAAACCTTATGCCTTCCATACCTTAGTCATGGGCAAGGCTATCACTAACTGAAGAATATAATGGCAGGAATAAACCAATATAATTCTATTTACGGGGGTTATAGGAACTTCCCATAGATTATGCATTTTCATCTAGTAAAATATTCATGAATCTTAAAGAACTAGGAAAATGGCTCTTACACTTGTGGAAAATAAAAACTATAAAGAAAACCAAGCAAACTTTTCTGAGTACTGTATGCACATAAAGGCTTTTCCCCAGCAAATTACTTTGCAAGCCTAACTGATTATTTACTTGCCAAAAAATTATTTATCGAAAGGATAACTGATGTGCTATAAGCAGTATTTATCCAATAACTCTTAAGACAGCTGACTCAATATTTCTTTAGGAACAATTATGCAACTATATCTTTATTTTAATAAAAATCCATTCATCAAACATTTTGTATTCATTTTAATTAAACTGGACTTAACTCCAGATATAATAATGCCTAGCAGAGCTGACACACATCACTGGGAATCTTCAAGTTTAACTGCTCAGGGCAAACAACAGCCACCTTAATGATTTACAATTAATCAGTATGAAAGATTTAAATAAGGGCTTAAAATGTTACACGTGTGAGATGCTAAAAAGGAAAAGTGTGGGAATAAGGGTGGGATTACCATAAATCTCTCCCTCAAACAAAATGATCTGAAGCCCTTATAAAGTAAATTAATTTAACTCAAACCTGAATCCAGGTTAGCCTGACGTGATACAATTAAAACTGCATTATGAAAGGCCTTGATAGAAAAAGAAAAGGAACTATATTTATATCACACAGTAAGCTGAACAAATAAACGATTGATATAAATTTCAAATTATCTACAGAGTAAAAATAATCTTTAAAAATTCAAGAAATGGCTCTTTATCTCACAATAAGTCTTAATCATATTAAAAAAGAATGTACATTAATATAAACCTACCTTCTAAAATTATGGCAACCTGGCAGAAATATTAAAGTCATAGTTGTACAAGATAATAATGGCATGATTTCCATCAATCTAACATGGCTAAAACTTAAACTGCATATAAATTGTTAATTTGTGTAAATTTTTTAGCTACCTAGCTACATTAACCACACTGACTGCTTTTTGCAGTTCATGTTAAAATAGACTCTTTTGTTCCTAACATACTCATGTTAAACCCAGTGTTTTAACTTGTTTTTATTCCTAACCAACTATTAAAAATTTTATACAGTACTTAGACCTGTTTTATATTTTGAATAGATTCCAATAAATGTACAGCCTCTACAAAAAAAAATTGTTATAGTCCACTCCTAACTTTTTTTGTAGCCATCCATATTAGCTTGTGGTTTCTTTTTCCTGTAATTGCTGTGAAAAACATTTTAAAAAATAAAAACTGAGTGACTAGGTAAGGTAAAAAAGCAAACATTCATTAAAGTGAAAATCAAAGTGAGCAGTAGAAAAGAAAATTAAAAATGCATTTATGAAATCAATATAACAGAAATTATAAATACTTTCTAACTAGTAATACATACAACAAAACTGTACTTAAGACATAAATGCAGCACAAACAACAAATAAATAAATAAAATCAGGCAACAGCTTTCTGCCATTCCCATAATTTTCAACTTAGATTTATTTCCTGCACCACAACCTAATATAAACATTGCATTGATACCTGAGCCTAAATATCGGACTCGCACTGGGTAAATTATTACAAAGGACCTATAGTTTAGCTGTATGTCACCTGGAGAATTCAACAGTTGTTTTTAAAAGAATCACTGCACTTGTTCATATGTTCTAAATAAGAAAATAAGGGCTCCCTTGGTAAAGCTCATCAAACTTCAACAATATGAATATTAGGTTCGGTTTCTCATAACTCAATGAGTATGTGTAGAGTAAAAAAAATTGTCAATAAGGTACCTGGCAGAGATAACTTTTTGCGCTCTCCAAGTCAGTACAGGTGTACTGTAGAGTGCTGAAGATGCCCCAACTGCATTGCGTTTCACTATTTTGTATCGAGTCCGGATGGATCTGTTTGAAGAAGAATGTTTTGATGACTGTGACAAAGGCCCTGGAAAATTTAAAAGAAAAACATAATTATAACATTACCTGGCCTGTTTTAAAATGAAAATATTCTGAAATGAGTGATGACCAGAGGTTTAGATTTTAAAAGAGGTGAAAATAATTGGTATGCAAACATTGAAAAATGCAAGCAACGTATTAAAAAAATAAACATCTTAAGGCAATTGAGACTTAATATCTGGGAAAGTCACTATTCACTATTCACCCTCCATAAGTACACAGACAGTATTTGCTCTTGAAGCCACTTAAATTCCATCAAATTAAATTTACTGGCAATAGAAAAATCCATACTGTATTAGTATGTTAGTGTATTTTTGTTATAGGTGAATATTTTACAGAAGCTCTAATCTTCTTAAATGAAAAGCATTTTATTTGAAACGTCAATCTAGTGTGTTTCTGTAACAGCTTAAAGTGGATGTATTTTGTCATGCAAAATTACGATAACATAATGTTTATCTATGGTAGACTATCTCTGTACTATATACATTAGTACTCCAAACCATTAAGATCTTATCCAACTACATTAGCTATATATTAAAGACCAATGCTTCACCAGAGTTCAAAAAGAAGGCATCTTTTGCAGCTAATCATGTTATTTACTCTAAACCGTTGCCTAATTCCCTTCATTATTGCTTCTATAGACTGTAATTTTTCTTATGGTTAGCCTATTCCCAATGGTGCACTGCCTCAAATCAGACACCCTTCGCTCCCACATCTAAGCAAGCAGCTACTAACCCCTGCACCCCTCCCCAAGCATAGTCTGTTATCAGTCGAAGGCACACTTGAATGGGGCTACACAGATCAACGCTTAATGACTAATCGATGTCATTAGATTTTCTAATTAAAAACTTTACTACTGCAAGCAGTGTCAGAGGAGGAGGGGCACTAAGAGCAAGAAGTGGAGAGTTGGCGTGCTGCTGGGATGGGATACGGGTGGCATTTATCAGCCTAGATTCCTGAGTCTGCACTGGACCGACGCCTCTCTGCTGAAACTGCAATTTCTCTTTTAAAGGTGCGTATACGACTTGAGAGTGTACTCCACTGATTAGAGCTTGCTAAGTGAAATTAGACTGTGAATATAGATTTATTTGTTTAAACGATTTACTGAGGAAGCTTTTCAAGACATAAGTCATGCACAAAGGAAGATAGAGTTCAAGAAGCACAAAAGGAATGTCTGAATGTAAAACTATAACCCTGCAGAAGTAGACTGTATGCATTGTAGTATGTCAAATTTATATAGATACCATTACTGGTTTAATTCTTTAGGCCTTAAGCTATATGTATAATGCCATGGCTTGCCTTACTATCACGAAAATATTGTGCATGCCATCATCAATAAAATAAATGAATATGCTTCAATACATAATTGCTAATCTATTCACAAGTTTAACCAAAAAATGGTTGGCAGGGGGGTGTTTGGAGTATTGGTGAGACAGGCACATACGAAACCTTGCTTAACATGGTAGCAAGATAATCACAGGTGCATTCCAACGAGGGAAGTATTATTGAAACTATTTTTGGATAACTTTATTAGCATCCAAAAACTGTGAAATGAACTTTGTATCTAACAATTTACATAGTCCTTTACTTTACTATGCATCTGAGTTTCATGGTATAGAGTTCAGAGAAAAAATTGCAGAAGTGGGCAAACTAGGCCACCCTACTCCTCATAACATTAACCAGTGGTGAGAAATTCCAAATTGAATTAACATATCTCAAAACTTATAATCTGAAAAGCACACCCTGGGTCTGCCCATGTCTTCTTTTACCACCCACTACGTCTGCACTGGGAAGCCCCTAGGGCGCATGTTCACTACATACTACATCCATTGTACCTCAACTAGCTCCTCTAGATCCAGAGAGGCAGCATTTTTGCCAATTTTACAGTGCATCCGGAAAGTATTCACAGCGCATCACTTTTTCCACATTTTGTTATGTTACAGCCTTACTCCAAAATGAATTAAATTCATTTTCCTCAGAATTCTACACACAACACCCCATAATGACAACGTGAAAAAAGTTTACTTGAGGTTTTTGCAAATTTATTAAAAATTAAAAAACTGAGAAATCACATGTACATAAGTATTCACAGCCTTTGCTCAATACTTTGTCGATGCACCTTTGGCAGCAATTACAGCCTCAGGTCTTTTTGAATATGATGCCACAAGCTTAGCACACCTATCCTTGGCCAGTTACGCCCATTCCTCTTTGCAGCACTTCTCAAGCTCCATCAGGTTGGATGGGAAGCGTCGGTGCACAGCCATTTTAAGATCTGTCCAGAGATGTTCAATCGGATTCAAGTCTGGGCTCTGGCTGGGCCACTCAAGGACATTCACAGAGTTGTCCTGAAGCCACTCCTATAATATCTTGGCTGTGTGCTTAGGGTCGCTGCCCTCCTGAAAGATGAACCGTCGCCCCAGTCTGAGGTCAAGAGCGCTCTGGAGCAGGTTTTCATCCAGGATGTCTCTGTACATTGCTGCAGTCATCTTTCCCTTTATCCTGACTAGTCTCCCAGTTCCTGCCGCTGAAAAACATCCCCACAGCATGATGCTGCCACCACCATGCTTCACTGTAGGGATGGTATTGGCCAGGTGATGAGCGGTGCCTGGTTTCCTCCAAACGTGACGCCTGGCATTCACACCAAAGAGTTCAATCTTTGTCTCATCAGACCAGAGAATTTTGTTTCTCATGGTCTGAGAGTCCTTCAGGTGCCTTTTGGCAAACTCCAGGTGGGCTGCCATGTGCCTTTTACTAAGGAGTGGTTTCCGTCTGGCCACTTTACCATACAGGCCTGATTGGTGGATTGCTGCAGAGATGGTTGTCCTTCTGGAAGGTTCTCCTCTCTCCACAGAGGACCTCTGGAGCTCTGACAGAGTGACCATCGGGTTCTTGGTCACCTCCCTGACTAGGAAGAGGCCTGGTGGTTTCGAACTTCTTCAACTTACGGATGATAGCGGCCACTGTGCTCATTGGGACCTTCAAAGCAGCAGAAATTTTTCTGTAACCTTCCCCAGATTTGTGCCTCGAGACATTCCTGTCTCCGAGGTGTACAGGCAATTCCTTTGACTTCATGCTTGGTTTGTGCTGTGACATGAACTGTCAACTGGGGACCTTATATAGACAGGTGTGTGCCTTTCCAAATCATGTCCAATCAACTGATTATACCACAGGTGGACTCCAGTTAAGCTGCCGAAACATCTCAAGGATGATCAGGGGAAACAGGATGCACCTAAGCTTAGTTTTGAGCTTCATGGCAAAGGCTGTGAATACTTATGTACATGTGCATTCTCAATTTTTTTATTTTTCAATAAATTTGCAAAAATTTCAAGTAAACTTTTTTCACGTTGTCATTATGGGGTGTTGTGTGTAGAATTCTGAGGAAAAAATATATTTAATCCATTTTGGAATAAGGCTGTAACATAACAAAATGTGGAAAAAGTGATGCGCTGTGAATACTTTCCGGATGCACTGTATGTACGTATCAAGTTTATTATTTCTGTATTTTGTATATTATTTCTGATCTTACTTGGAAATTCTTTTACTAGTCAAAGTCAAAGTGAATTTTATTGTCATCTCAACTATATATAGGTAGTCCCCGAATTACAGACATCTGAAATACGACTTAAGGACAGGGGCTGCAGCTGCTCCCTCATCTGTCTGGAGGACGCGACGCAGTCTCCTCAGTAACTGCCGCTCTGTCATTTCCAGCCTGGGGCTGCTGCAAGCGGTGGCTGGAGGGGGGCGGTTTCGCTGCTCGCGCAGTGTAGTGTTCCTCAGGCAGCTCTGGTTGATGAATGGGGCGGTGGGAGCCACACCCCATTCATTCTCAGTGGGCGGGTGGGTGCGCGGCAAGCGCTCGTGTGCAGGACAGAGGCTCGATGGGGCGGTTCACTGCCCGCAGCCTTGCAGTGTCCCTCAAGTGGAGGTGACTTTGAGGTGGGCTGGTGGTGAACCACCCCTCGCTACCCCCATTCATTCTCAATAGCAAGCCTGCTTGTACTGTTACATACATAGCAGGAAGTTGTCTCGCGTTCAGTGTACCAGACGTGCTGACGATGGGTGCCTTCCTGCTGTGATAGCGTGGACAGTGCTGTGCAGAAGAGCTCATCTTAACCTTTTGTCTTCACCCTTCAACAATGTCTCTGAAGCACAAATCTGATGCAAGTTCTGGTGATATAGTAAAGAAGAGAAAACCATCACCATGGAAAATAAAGTAGAAATAATTAAAAGGTCAGAGAGAGGTGAAACTCCATCATTCATTGGCAGAGCACTTGGTTACAGTTAGTCAACAATAGCATTTATTAAAATAATGTACCTGTTCCGACTTACATACAAATTCAACTTAAGAACAAACCTACAGTCCCTATCTTGTACGTAACCCGGGGACTGCCTGTACAAGTATACAGATAGATGAAATGCGAAGCTCAGGGTCCACAGTGTAACAACATGAAGTGCAAATAAAAAATTAAAATTAGAATTAAAATTTAAAATAAAAATTAAGATCTGAAATTAAAAATTAAAACACAAACAAGGCAAGACATTGTGCAAAGACAAGACAAAGAAGTGGGAGCAATATTGATGTGTAGTAAGCAATATGAACATTGATGCAATGTATGGTATTATGCAGATACATAATCTAGATACATAAATATAGTCAATAAATATGTAATATAATAAATAAATAATAGATATAGATAATACAGAAATTATCAGTGTATGATATTAGTTGTTTAAGAAATAATGACAGGTCAGAATGTTTCACGACAGAAGGATATCAAAGTGCAGTGTACAAAATACTTAAAGGTCAGTATGAGATTTTCAGTTCTTTTCTACATGCACACTAGTCTTTGCAGGAAAGTGGTTTGCATGTATAAAAGTTCTGTTTTTAGAGGTGGTTGAGGCAGTGTGGAAGATCCCAGGGGGCAGCATGGTGTTAAGGAGTCTGACAGCTTGGGGGTAAAAACTGTCCTGCAGCCTGGCAGATTTGGCTTTGATGCTGCAGTATCTTCTTTTGGATGGCAGAAATGTGAAAAGCCCATGTGAGGGGTGTAAGGGGTCCTGCACAATGCTGCAGGCCTTGCAGACACTGCGTTTGTAAAATATGCCCTGTAGTGAAGGGAGAGGCACCCCAGTAATGTTCTCTGCTGCCTTCACTATCCTTTTCAGGCGTTTGCGGTCGGATATGTTTCAGTTGCCGTACCAGACAGTGATGCAGCTGGTCAGAACACTCTCAATGGTGCCTCTGTAGAACATGGTGTAATAACAAGACAAAAGCAGATCAAGGTTTAGTGTTTCCGGCCCCGTATACTGTAGAAAACAAAAAGAAAATATCCAGATTAGCAATACATCGCTATACTCTGACAACCGGTCATTGCATCTCACAGTCTCAGTTGCAGGGGAAACTTAAATAATGAGGGACCGGAAATTGAATGGCATGCTGGAAGGGAACCGAAGTGGTGTGTGGAAGGAGTGACGTCATCATGGTGGGACCAGGAAGGGATGGAATGCGGAAGTGGCTACGTGTGTTTTCCAGGCATCCGGGACTTTTTGGTGGCGTTGTATCTGTCTTTCTGCGGGAACAAAAGAAAGAAAGGTTAGGGCCTCGCCTTGATCCCCTGGCCCGATGTGATATGCGGCTCGTCGGGTCTTTCCACAGCTCCCTGTGCGCGCGTGCGTGATAATGGTGAGGATGAAAAGGGGAAGACTTGCTCGCTTCAGCCGCCTCAGGAAGTGTAGTCTCTGCTGGGCTTTCATGATTAGTGATGTGGTGTTATGCGTCCACGTAAGTTCCTCAGTTATGTGCACACCGAGGAACTTGGTACTCCTAACAGTCTCCCCACATCTAAACCGTTGATGCTAAGTGGGATGTAGGCAGGATGTGATTTTCTGAAGTCCACAACTATCTCTTTTGTCTTGTTGACACTGAGAGATAGATTGTTGTCTTCACACTATATGGACAGCCATTCCACCTCATCTCTGTATGCTGTTTCATCATCCCTGCTTATCAGTCCCAGCATCGTCGTGTCATCCACAAACTTGATGATGTGGTTGGTGTTGTGCATGGCTGTGCAGTCGTGAGTCAGCGGGGTGAAGAGCAGTGGACTAAGCACACAGCCCTGTGGCACTCCAGTGCTCAGTGTGATGATGCTGGATGTGTTGCAGCCCATCCGAACATTTAGTTTTAGTAATTGTGGTATGGTTATAGAGCTACTATGGAGTTTAGCTTTGTATCACAATCAGACAGAACTGTACACTTAAAAGGTTTGGATATGAGTTTGTGGAAGCTTATTACACTACATGGTTTACTATCTGGTTTTGGTTTTGTCTGTTAAAAACAAGCATAATCAAAACCAGATACTGAATATAAAAAATGTTATAATATTTTAAAATATTTTCTATGTGATTTGTGCTGAACAAATGTACACTGACTGTTGACACGAAGTGGACAATTTGTGATGAAATTTAGGTGAATTTTAAGATTTGAGGATTGTTTTTACTGTAAATGTCTACAGCACACAACATATCCTGCTGCAAGACAATGTCTTACAATTAATGTCTTCAGTATTGTATTCAAATATCTCCCATATTGGGCTTTATTTTCTACCAGCCCTATTGAGCTCTGATTCCATCTCAGACACATGCAATTTATAGACACCACCTGCGGGCCTGAAAAGATACAAAAAAATCAGAATATAGATTCTACTGTCTTCTGACAGTTGTGATCATGAAAATCATGGGGGCTTAGGAAGAACAGGGCTCTAAGGCTTAAATCAGTATGCAGCCATACTGTAGCTGTATTATGGGAAACAAAGAAAGACAAGCATGTAGTGTCAAGGTTAAGGGTAGTGAGACTTGAATAGCCCATGCATGAGACAGTAAACCCTTAATGAGCAGAATAAGAGCAGGTAATAGGAGTATGGACAGCCACAAAATGACAGAAACAGCATGTGAGCTGTGAATGTAAAACTAAAAAAAGATAATACGAAATAAAAACAAAACCACATTAGTAGGTTTAGCTTTTCAACAGTTGGCAGACTCTCTTCATCCACCTACCTGTAGTTCAGCAGAGACGTTGCCAACTCAGGAATGTTACAACGTTTGTATCTCTAAGTTGTTAAACGACCTTATTAAAGCAAAAGTGATCGGTCAGCAACAATATGCTGATCTTGTCTTGTATGTTGACCATCATTCTCTCGATCAGTGCCATTTTATTTTCAAAAAGGATTTCTCCTATGCAAAGTGGTGGGTGAATTATTATCAACAAAACGCAGGCACCTGAGAAATAAATTGAAACTTCACCCAGTTGTGATTTTTCTGTCCATACAGATAAAGGTTTTGTTGACCAGCACATTCTGACTTCATGCGTTTGAATTGCATCTTGATATACAAGAAGATCAAATGGATGTGACAGCTCATCATAACGGACACCAGATTCGTATGCAGCTTGGAATTTGGTTTACTGTGTTAGTTGCTGTGTACATACTGTATCTTGGGCTTGGGTCAGAATTAAAGTTAACATGCCATCATTTATGAACAGATTGAAATTCTGTAAAGGATTATCTGTGTCTAATACTTCTCTCTTGAGATCCCGTGAACAGCAGTTTTGAAAGTTGCCATGCACATTCAAAGCAAAATCATCACTGTGGTGTGCTTTACTAACACTTGAACCAGAATTTATCAAGCTGTCTCTATCAGTTCCTGAAGAACTGTCAGTAAATTGCTTTCTTCATCACACTCTTTACGCACCTGTATTCAGCTTTGCTCTATCACCGCAAACACTGTGTCAACAGCCACCTTCCGTCACCAACAGCTGTTCAGTGAATGAATATACTGTACAGTATGCCGGAGGCTTGTGGTGGATGACTTTCTGTTTTACAGTTTAAAGTTACAAGGGTTAAAGACTAACAGCAGGGATATTTATTCAAAAAGCACATATAAAATTCTTATTAATACATTGTGATTAATTTTGGGACCCCTGAAGCTCAGGTTTGCCCTTGTGTAAGTTTGGTTGTTACGAAAACTAAAAATATTTTTAGTATATTACTATTTTATTTCACTCAGCCTTTTCAGGTACTTTAATAGTTTTGTTTAGTTTTAGTTTTTCTTTTTGGTTTTGTTAATTATTTTATGTCAGTTTACAAAAATGTTTTTTTATTAATATTTTCAGTTTTGTTTTTAGTTTTCGTCAACTATAATAACCTTGGTATGTATGTATGTCTCCTCATAATTCAGATAATTTAAATCAACTTTGTCAGAAGAGAGTAAATTAGCCCAAATAATCAGTGTAAAAGAAGTTGTTTTTAAGTTTACAAAAAGTGAAGTCAACAAAAGGGCAGTTTTAAATTTCAGTGGTTTATATTTTTTATAATTTTAAATACATTATTCACTTTAAAAATGGGTGTTCTTTTTGTAAATTGAAACTGACATCAGGTAATTAACTTATTTATGATTGTTATATTTTACATAGTTATATTTATATTTGCCTATTTTGTAATTGAAATATACTCCGTTCTAAAGTACTAAACAAAATTTACATTCATTTAAATAACATCTGTATTAAACTGCTGGTTTTCTTTAGCATCATTTACCTAGAATTGAGAAATTCACTAACACAAATACTTAACTATAGTCCACACAAAATGCATACATGAATGTGAATATATAAATCAGATCATAATCCATTTAAACTGCCAGATTCCACAGAAAAGGTTATATAGGTAATGCTGTATAAAAGGGTAAAATATTAATAATCCTCATTTATATAAAATTTTATGTCATAGAAAGGATTATGCGATTGAACTTAATGGAAGGGTGGAGGCGCCATTTTGTAATGTCACTTAGGGCAACAAAAATGCTAAAGCCAGGATTGTTTATGCAAAATTAAATTAACAATATAAGACTCCCTTATGGACTGTTGTTTTCAAGATAGTTTTTTAAAGTGTTGGTATTTCAAAAGTTTTTACTGTTATGTAAACTGATAAGATACCAAAATAAATATGGAACAAATACGTCAGGAGGTTCCTGATGCCATGTACATATTGTGCAATTTATGCATCAAATAGTTCTTTAACACAAGCTAAAATTCAAAGGCATTTTTAAATAAATCACTCGGAATACAAAATAAATATTTTATTTGTTTTTTTTGTTTGTTTTGTTTTAAATAGAAGCTTGAATTGCTTGATAAAAATAAACATTTCATGTCAAAAATGATAATGAAAAAGCAAGCCTTTCAGTGAAACCCTCACAGAAACATGTGCAAACAATGATGCTTCAAAATCTTTTGTCCAGTAATGCTATTTTGTTTATAATTAGTGATCTGTGTGATGACACTGAGAAGGGACTTAAGTTTCACCCACATTTATGTGATGTTTACTTATTACAGTTAGGCGAAAAAATCTGTCATTTTTATTAGTGTTGCTATAATATTAGTTCAAAAATTCAGTTAAAGAAGGCACGCTGTAATGTGAACAATTGCAAACCAACACAACAGGTGAAAGTACAGTGTATTAAAGTGCATCAACAATTATATGAAAAAATATGGAAGTAAGATAGGAAAGATGTGTTAATGCAAACAGCAATGGTGCCAAATAAAAGACAGGATTTTTGACGAGTACAGTAACATGGATAAAACTTCAAAAAACTTTGTGACTGGTTATAGGTGTTCTCCAAAGGCATGAATTAGTAGTTAAGAACATTTCTTCATTAGTAAAAACAAATTTATTCCTTTCCTTGCCTTTGCATAATGAAGTCTGTTGGCTGTCGTGTGGCAAAATTCTTGTCAGATTGTTTGAATTATGAGAATAGCTCTCCATATTCTTTCTTGGTGATGAATTTCGATCAAGACATTTTTCTTGGTTTTCAGGAGTTGCTTATCTTGCAGATATATTCATAGAATTGAGTTACTGACAGAAACCTCATTATTTAGCAGTATAATGACCCCAGATTTAGACCATCTTGGAGAGAAAGCCTGCAGAAGAACACTACCAGTATTATGTTGGCCACCTTATGACATCATAATTAAAGCTGTGGGATCTTTTTGGCAAAGAGAAGAAGAAAAAGCCAAAGTTAATTAGGGCAAATTTTGCCGAATGCTTCAGCCTTTTAGAAAAACAGCAACAGTGCACCAAGCAAATTGCTTCAGTTTGGCATTCTATACTGATTGGTTTTAAAATCACAAAACTTTATTCATACAAGTACTGATTGGTTTTAAAATCACAAAACTTTATTCATACTTTTTATTGTACCAGTGTTGAAAACACCATAACACATTATAATAGAAAATCACTAGAAAGTAAACACCACCCAGATAACTAGCTTTAAACATAACAATTTTTAATTGCCTAAGGCTCTTGCATAGTACTGTAGATTTTTAATATGAATTGCACAGATAGCAGGATGTTTTATTTAGGAGATTTCTTATTTAGTTTTATTTCAGTAACTTAAATTTTCTTTAAAGTTCATGCTTTGCGATTTTTTTTTTATTTTAAGAAAAAAATACATAATGTATTGTTATAAATACAAATAAACATTTAATTATAAATTTTCACAGATCACAAAGTATGTTGATAAATGCAACATTCATCAGTTAGTAGTAAATAAGAGGAAATATAGTATTTATTTTATGGTTTATAAAAGAACAGTGAAATAAAAAAAAAAACTTGCACACGGCCACCCCACCCCCGACTTAACTTCCACTCAACCTCTGGAGTCAAGGTTATGGCGATAAATTCTGTTGTATTGTCACTTCTATTTGGAGGAAATTGGCTAGCTGCGTCCGCACTGAAGGAGGGATAATTTGCTGTAGTATTTCAAATGGATTAGAAATGGATTTGAAGAGAAAGTTCATGCCTTCCATTACAGGAGTGCCAGGCAAGAAGCAGAGAAGAGTATCTGAGCTGAGCCCCGTCTGTTCAGTACTAGTTGCATTACAATCCATCCCCCTTCCTCCCCCCATCCGTAGTCCACATTAGCCCCTGCTTTCATTGTGAACACTTAATACAAATGCCCTCTCCCTATTGCCCACAGTCAAGCCTCCTGCACAGGCACTTGCTATATTCTCTTTCAGAAATTACAAGCTGTCTTGTATGGAGGACAGACGTACTACTCTACTCTACTGCACAGCTATTATCTCATTGATTTCCTTCTCTCTTCTTTTCAGTTCTACCCATTTTTTTCTCAGCCATCTTTTCCATTAGTAGAACAATTTAGTGGAGTATTGTGACACCGCTTGTGAAGTTAGAGCAGTATGCTACAGTGACTGACTCCTTCCCTTAAATGCTGGAGTTTTAAAGCGTATGCTCTGCCATCATTGCTGTATTCAGTATTGCATGTAGATAGTGCAGCCAGGCGAGTCTCACAGTTGTCAAAGATTATTTACATTATTCTTCACTTTTAGGTACTTTGCTTGTAACCATGTTGTTGTTCATTTTCTATACTCATATGCAGTAATATAAGTTACATTAACTACCCTTATGTATATATATATTTTTAAATATATGTAAATATACACATTACTGATAAATTAAAGAAACACTTGACAAAATGGTGGATAAAAAGAAAACATTTTCATTGAGATAATTAAGTGATTCACATCCCATTATACTTAATGTCAAGCAGTCACACAAACATTGGTCAGACCTAGTTGCTGCTGCTGTTAGTTCAAAGAAGAAATCATGAAGCGTCTGAGAGTGAACTTAGCATTGGATCATTTGTTAGTAAGTCTGTTAGCCTGATGCTTCATAAGAAACCATTTCTAAGATAACGCTGAAATGAAAGTTTAAAAGAAAGACATCAAAAGCAACCATGAAAGTGCATTCTGTGTGACAATAATGTCAGTGCATTTTTCAAGGTACAAACAAACCAAACAACCAACTAAAATGTTATCATTACTGTAAAAGCAGTCCTTCAATAACTTACAGTGATGAAAACTCATTGTTAGCACCTAAAAATCGATTTTTTTGCAGAGGTCCAAAGGTTTGTTCGGAATTTTATTTTGTGTCATAAGCATATCTCATAAATGCAGAAGGTATGTTTTCTAAAATCGTAACCTGTACAGCTTCAAGCTGAACATATTCTGTGCATTTTAAGCCTTTTGGTTGATGTTTGCTATGGTAACTCATAAACCTCTTTTGAAAGCCTCCTAGGAAGATGTTTTTAATTGGTATCCAAGGCAAATGATTTGTGCCACATTTGTGAAAAAAATATCAGAAAATGCAGTGGAAGACACCTCAAAAATGCTGAACTTGTAACAGAATATGGAATTTCTACGCAAAAACTCTCCAGTTTTCAAAAGTAAGAACTACTTTTGATTAATCAAGGATTTTATTAGAAGAATGATAAATGTTAGCCGAACAGTAGTAGTCTTGCACAAACTTTAAGCAATTCTGTATACCAGTAGTGAAAAAGCAAGTGGTGATGTTTATTTTTAAGCATTTTATCATGTGAAATGAAGCTGTAAGTATTTGAATGAAACAGTTAATTGCTCTTTGAAACAAGTGCTTAGGAATATAAATTATTTGGTTAAAATGCTCAAATAAATAACCTAAGATTGTTACTTAACATACTATATATCGTTATGGGAAGTATGCCTTATTTGACTCTGTTTGTAATGTGGCCTTGGATTGAATGAAATCTTCAGTTGTAGACATTATGGTTTAGTGGACAATCCACAGAAATGTAAACCACAAACTTTACAGTTCATTTCCCATTTCTGTCCCATATTATGACCCTGATCAAGTAATTTAAACTATGCTCCAAGTATAAAAATAAAAGAATCTGTAAACATTTGAAATGTATCCTGACCTCAAAAGTCACTTTTCAAACATTAGTCAAGAGTGGGATAATTTTAAGGTTTTAAAGCAGCAATAACAATTTCATAAGGAATTATGTTTTAATGTATCCATTATTCACTGAGGTAGCGCTGCTGCCTCGCAGTTAGGAGACCCGGGTTCGCTTCCTGGGTCCTCCTTGCGTGGAGTTTGCATGTTCTCCCCGTGTCTGCGTAGGTTTCCTCCGGGTGCTCTGGTTTCCTCCCACAGTCCAAAGACATGCAGGTTAGGTGGATTGGCGATTCTAAATTGGCTCTAGTGTGTGCTTGGTGTGTGGGTGTGTTTGTGTGTGTCCAGCGGTGGGTTAGCACCCTGCCTGGGATTGTTTCCAGCCTTGTGCCCTGTGTTGGCTGGGATTGGCTCCAGCAGACCCCCGTGACCCTGTGTTTGGATTCAGCGGGCTGGAAAATGGGTGGATGGATGGATTATTCACTGAACTTTAATTCTTGTCCTAACAGCATCAACACAGGATAGAAACACCAGTCCAGCATAGGCCACACGAACACTAGGCAAACTGAGAAGTCTTAGTGAACTAAACAGCCTGTGTTTAAACAGGAGTAGAAACAGGAGTCCGCTTAAAATCTTGGCACCACAGACAGATAATGTTTTTATAAATATAGCTTTGCTACAAAATAATAATAATAAAAAAAACACTCATTTTCTGAGCACTGTGCATTTTCACTTATGTGACATTGGCTCACAGGGTCACAGCTTGTTTTGAGAAGTAAAAATATTGTATTGTATTAGATTTATATTGCATCCGACAATGATTATCTTCTTCCTGTAGCTCAAAACTATGAACAGTCAATTGTTTTAGGGAACAAATATGTAATATTTCTTTATCCCTGAAAGCTGTAACTGCTCTACTTCATTGTGGGCTATTGGCATCCTTGCAGCACTGTCTTGTTTGTAATAATTTTTAATTCTGGGAGCATCAAGAAATGGCTTACAGTGTGGTGGTTTTCTTTATAGCTTTGGAAATTATTGTATTTTCTTCCTTTCCTGTACTAAGGCCCCAAAGAATTGTAATAATAATATACTTTTAAAGGTGGAGTCCCAAAGTTTGTATGACTTGCACGATAGTAAAAATATGGAAATTTTAAATCCATGCTTTTAAGAGATGGCAAGATAAGATAAATTTCTTGAAAATTCTGAAGAGTAAGCGCAAATGTATGTGTAGAATCTAAATAATTGGCTGTTTAGTGATATATTAGGCTATTTATTATTTTCAAACAATTATACCTAATAAAGTGACAATTTAGTGTATTTATCAAAAAAGAAGCAAATTTTGCACTGTGTTGGTACACTTTTATTTTTTAATTTATACTCAACAGTGGGTATATTTTGAAGAAACAAATTGAGGAAATAATATTATTTAATCTAAAAATGTAATTGGAATTAAACCTTGAATGTGTGTAATCATCATGGCCTTAACCACAATACCTGAAGAAAAAATAATGCTAGATTTTATTTTATTTTTCTTTTTTAAATATAGAGAATGCAAATTTTTAGGATGATATGACCATGTATGTATTGCTAGAAACATAGCTAATTTAATAAACCATGTTATTTTTTTCTTGTGTAGGTTATTTTTGCAAAATCGGATGCGCAAGTCATCTACAGGTTATAGACAAATTCCTTATCACCTTTGGAAAGAAAGGGGCACTCGTTGGATTGGTGGGGCACTCTACAAGGTCTCTGCAAACAAATTGTTCAAGGCTTCCAACTTTAACACCAAGAACATCAGTTATGCAGCCAGAGTCAACTCAAGAGCAGGTACAAGCATTGTTAGTAATAATCTCCTATTGGGTGGACCGACAAAGTGCACAGGTCAAAAGGGTTCTGACAAAAGTGTGTGTTGGAAAATTCACAAAGAAAAAATTTGTAAAGTGACATATGAGCACGGCTAATGGGCCGCTCTTTCCATCTTAACCATACTCTGTGGAGAAAGGAACAGGAATTTAATTAGTGGACAGTTGCAGAAGCAAGACCCTTGCACATTAAAATGTTATTAGCTTTAGTTTTTTGCCCATCTAAAAATTCCCACTGCTTTTGAAGCGCTTGTGAATATTCGTATATATAAAACATGTTACATCACAAAACAAAATAACAAGTGGGATTGTTCTACTAGTGTATTAATGTCTTGATGGCAATGTCTCTGTTTATTTTCTTCTTTTTGAACTGTTTGTGATAAGTAAACCACCCCTTTTTAACTGTATTTCCCAGAGTGCTGAGCAATTTGAAGCATGAAGATTGATAGAAAAAATATATGCTGTTGAATTCATTTCAGTAGTGCAGAGCATTAACATTGTATGGGAAACAAAAACATGTTTCATTCTGAAATACGATCGAAGCAATATTTATCAAAACCATCCAGATTTTCCTGACATGGATTTTTCCCTTACCACCCACTCCACGTTCATACCAAGATACAGTATATCCAACCTAATTGACGCCTCCAACAGTTAATATCAACATTTAGACAGTTGTCACTTTTTGCATAATATGGATACATTTTTATTTACATGGATTTTAGTTTCATTTTCTTATTTGTGTAGTGTTTCTCCTTGCATTTTTGTTTTGTTATACTAAATTTACAGTTCATTTTTATTTGTTTTATTAAAAAAAACTCTTCAGTAAATAAAACTAACCCCAAAAGGGGGTTAATAGCTGTTTTCACTTGTTACTGCATACGTGTGACACTGTACTGTTTTGTCAACATCTTTTTGTCCTGCATGCTTTTGTCAGGCCAGCTACATCTATTAATGCATTTTGACCTTTCCCGTCCTTTTTACCATAGTCACTCACATAGTTATCTCACAAACAGGAGGAACCCAATTAGTCCATCATGTTTCTTTGGTTAGGGTTGTTGTTCCATTGTTTCATATTGAAGCATTTTCTTTTTTAAATAAATCTGTCAGGGTATTTACTGTAAGTGCATGATTCTAGTGTATTTTACTATGTTATCTTAAATTAACTTCCCCTTCTCTCCCACCTGTGATTTGGGGCTCTCTTTTTATATCAGAAATATTTTTCTTGGTCAACATTTTTAGTCAGTTTGATTTGATACCCTACTCTCCAAGATTGTTGAAGTTCCCTTAGCCTTAGTGAGGAGGATAAGCCCTTTAGATTTGGGATGCATTTCTTTTCTTTCTCTGCACATTTCCATCTATTGCTATTCCTTTGTTATAGTGGAGTGATTAGATCTGCACACTACATTCCAGATGCAAATTATGAGTGCACTGTAGAGTTGAAGTATTATGTCTTTTTATTTTCATTCACAATGCTTCTAGTAGGAGAACATTGTACCTTAAAAATTCTTTAAATCCTTTTCACAGTCTACTTCTTTTAAGTCAGCATGAACCTTGGTGTATTTATTATCAGTATTACATTTGATACTTGTTTATAGTGCTTTGTTTATTACTACATTAAACTGCAGCTTCCATGTGCTTGCTGCATTTGTCCACCTTAAGATATTGCCTATTAAACATCTTGCAGTTCAGTTTCATTTTTACCTTTGATGCAGGGGAATTCTAGTTTGATGAAAGTGCTATTAATCTCTGCTCTACTATTTGTCTGCTGCTGCAGCTGCTTGTTCAAAGATGTCTAAGAAATGTATTTGTCACAGTCCTCTTCTTCCAGGTCCATGCTTGCTGTCATTTAGAATATTCTTTTCATAGAAGTAATCCTCACTATAATTTAGCTGTAGTTTGTCATTTTACATGGGATAGAGGTAGAGCTTGTTGATTAATTTTTCCCTTCTTGCAGAATGGAGTTACATTTGGAACTTTCCAAAAGTAACTACATTGCCCTTCTAAAATGATTGCTGGGATGGACTTATTAATAATGCATTTAATTTCTTTTAGAACTGTTGCCAAAACCTTTCAGAAAAAATTAAAATTTTACCATAATAATAACTCTGACAAGAACAGTTCCACAAAGTTTGTCTTTTCTTATTCACCTGATGTTTCTAAAATATGGTCAGGTTAAACTTTGAATGCTTCTAGTGTACAACTTGTTACAGTCCTGTCCTGATGTTTATGAAAATTATATCTTAACTTGCTTCTATTTTTAAAGTGACAGCTGGAAATGCTCACAAAAATTTCCACAATTTCGCTCCACAATGTTCGCTCATAACTACTTGTCAAGGTGCTCACCATTAGATGATCATTGACAACAATGGGAAAGATGCAAAAACAGGAATAGGATTTACTGGATTGATACTCAGGCAAGAATAGGATAAAATTTTACTTGAGACATACTGTATCTCACTTTAGAATAAAGCTACCTAAAATATATCTGGTATTGGATCGTAGCTGTGAAAAATTCCATGTAGCTCTTGCCTACCTGTGTCATATGGTTTTGGGACTGCTTTGAGTTTAGATCATTTTGGTTAATGATAAGGACTAGATTATATATTGATAAGCTCATGGTGGTTTCTTGCACTGCTAATTTTGCTAAATTGGAGAAATTCTAATGCCCTCTTCATAGATCCAACTAATATTATTTTAATCAGTATGATGAGCTATTTGCCTGAAGAAGGGGCCTGAGTTGCCTCAAAAGCTTGCATATTGTAATCTTTTTAGTTAGCCAATAAAAGG
>JANRMT010062817.1:24972818-25011386 GCA_026402145.1 Polypterus bichir lapradei
ATATATATATATATATATATAGAGAGAGAGAGAGAGAGAGAGAGAGATGACAACAACACTCATATCAATGACAAAACAATTACATTAACAATCATGTTACGTTATTTTTAAAATATTTCCTTTTCTTTTTCATAACTTCTTTAACACACTACTTCTCCGCTGCGAAGCGCGGGTATTCTGCTAGTTTTTAATAAATTTGCAAAAATCTCAAGTAAACTTTTTTCACGTTGTCATTATGGGGTGTTGTGTGTAGAATTCTGAGGAAAAAATTGAATTTAATCCATTTTGGAATAAGGCTGTAACATAACAAAATGTGGAAAAAGTTATGCACTGTGAATACTTTCCGGATGCACTGTACTTCTGTTTTTATTAAACTCATCTCTCAATCAAGAGGAGTGGTGGATCTGAGGCTAGATATCTGCACTAGAAATTAGAAGGTTGCTGGTTTGAATCCCATAAATGCCAGAAATTATTCCATTCTATTGGGCCATTGAGCAAGGCCCTTAACTTGCAAATTGCTTCATCCTGGGTATGATGTTAATCTACATCCAGCCCTGCAAGCAGGTCCTCCAATTTACAGGGAAACCTTGGAGGTTGGTGACAGGATTGGCACTTCAGCCACTGAAAAAAAAAAAAAAACTCACACTGTTCCAGTGTGGTGCAGCGGTGTCACCTGCTGTACTTGGGTCCCAATCCAGGTGGTTCATTGTGTGGTGGGTGTGGCAATGCACTCCACATGCATCACCACATGCTCCCAACCCCTTTTTCTCTCTCTCAATCAAGAAGGGTAAGTCCAACTGTCTAAAATTTCTATATAGTGAACACTAATTGGACTGGTAAACCGTTAACTTAAACATCTGTGAAAGAATTAAGGGCTGTTCCGCATTTACATGATTACGTTAGAATCATTACTCTTCTTGAATATGAGTTTGAATTATCGGCCAAAGTCTCCTTTGCAGTAAACTGGCAAAGGCTTTTACAGGGAAGAATTAGTGGTGTGCACCCTCAGTAACTGGAATTAACCTTGTCGTCTCTTTCAAATTTAGATACTGAAAAAGGGGTGCTGAAGTAACATTTTTGAACTCTTATTATTGCCTCAAAAATGTAAATAAAATAATGAATAAATTAGAGATGTAATTTGGTAGGACAATAATATTGATGTGTCTTATTCATTGGACATGTTGTTGTAAAATTACATGGAAATAGATAGGAAAAGAAAAACCATCCATAACCAGCATTTAGGGAAATATACCTTTATCCATTTTTCATAGGATGAAGTGCTTCGTGAAAGTTTACACTTGCATCCTTAGAGTAATTACTATTAAAAACTTTTGAAATTCAGTATATGGGACACTAACCAGAAAAAAGCTTGGGTTGATGCATACTTGTACAAATTGGCTCCAGTCGTATCATCGAGGTGTATGCTTCACATTAGGGGAGATTGTAGTGGCTCCCCACTCACCGAGTAAAGCACTTTGAGTACCTTGAAAAGCGATATGTAAATGTAATGAATTATTATTATTATTATATCAGAAGTATTTCTTTCCATTTTAATACTTTCCCCAATAGAACAGCCAAATTACCTCAGGTGTCCCAAACAACTTTAACTATACATATAATATAATCTATTATTTACAGTCACTGATTCAAATATCCTTTGGCAAAAAGTCAAGCTATCTGTATTGACTGACATACACTTGAAGCAAAGAAAAACCCAAGACCTGCTAGGTCTATTACTAACATGTGTGAACAGTTTAGCAGCACTTACAGACTGTTTCAGTCACTCTTCTACAAAGTGAAGGAAACTGCTGAGGGAGCAGAACTTTAGGGAAAATGATTCAGTTTATTAGTAGTAAGGTTTTCTATACTTAATTTTCAGCACTGTGTATGCTTCTTATCTTTATGCCCCTTTGGCTTGCTTTTATGACAATACTGTTTATAGGAATTCCTTATTATTTACTGTATGTACTGACATCTGTCCATTACTACTATGCCAAATATCTGTAATCTCATATCTATCTGTCTTTATATGATATGTATTACACAATGGTCTCAGTTGTCTTTCACCATGTACACTTATTTCCTAGAAGTAAACTTTGTGAAGGATGGTCTGTGAAACAGGTTGCTATTGCCAGAAGAGACGATAAAGGAGTGCCCATTTAGACAAAAATATGAACAGTTACAAAATATACAGACAAAATATTTACAGGTGCCTGTCATAAAATTAGAATATCATGACAAAGTTGATTTATTTCAGTAATTCCATTCAAAAAGTGAAACTTGTATATTAGATTCATTCATTACACACAGACTGATTTCTTTTAATTTTGATGATTATAACTGACAACTAATGAAAGTCCCAAATTCAGTACCTCGGAAAATTAGAATATTGTGAAAAGGTTCAATATTGAAGACACCTGGTGCCACACTCTAATCAGCTAATTAACTCAAAACACCTGCAAAAGCCTTTAAATGGTCTCTCAGTCTAGTTCTGTAGGCTACACAATCATGGGGAAGACTGCTGACTTGACAGTTGTCCAAAAGACGACCACTGACACCTTGCACAAGGAGGGCAAGACACAAAAGGTCATTGCTAAAGAGGCTGGCTGTTCACAGAGCTCTGTGTCCAAGCACATTAATAGAGAGGCGAAGGAAGGACAAGATGTCGTAGAAAAAAGTGTACAAGCAATAGGGATAACTGCACCCTGAAGAGGATTGTGAAACAAAACCCATTCAAAACTGCGGGGGAGATTCACAAAGAGTGGACTGCAGCTGGAGTCAGTGCTTCAAGAACCACCATGCACAGACGTATGCAAGACATGGGTTTCAGCTGTCGCATTCCTTGTGTCAAGCCACTCTTGAACAAGAGACAGCGTCAGAAGCGTCTCGACTTGGCTAAAGACAAAACTGCTGCTGAGTGGTCCAAAGTTATGTTCTCTGATGAAAGTAAATTTTGCATTTCCTTTGGAAATCAAGATCCCAGAGTCTGAAGGAAGACAGGAGAGGCACAGAATCCACATTGCTTGAGGTCCAGGGTAAAGTTTCCACAGTCAGTGATGGTTTGGGGTGCCATGTCATCTGCTGGTGTTGGTCCATTGTGTTTTCTGAGGTCCAAGGTCAACAAAGCCATCTACCAAGAAGTTTCGGAGCACTTCATGCTTCCTGCTGCTGACTAACTTTATGGAGATGCAGATTTCATTTTCCAACAGGACCTGGCACCTGCACACAGTGCCAAAACTACCAGTACCTGGTTTAAGGACCATGGTATCACTGCTCTTGATTGGCCAGCAAACTCGCCTGACTTTAACCCCATAGAAAATCTATGGGGTATTGTGAAGAGGAAGATGCAATACGCCAGACCCAACAATTAAGAAGAGCTGAAGGCCACTATCAGAGCAACATGGGCTCTCAAAACACCTGAGCAGGCCACAGACTGATTGACTCCATGCCACGCCGCATTGCTGCAGTAATCCAGGCCAAAGGAGCCCCAACTAAATATTGAGTGCTGTACATGCTCATACTTTTCATGTTCATACCTTTCAGTTGGCCAACATTTCTAAAAATCCTTTTTTTGCATTGGTCCTAATTGATATTCTAATTTTCCAAGATACTGAATTTGGGACTTTCATTAGTTGTCAGTTATAATCATCAAAATTAAAAGAAATAAACATTTGAAATACACCAGTCTGTGTGTAATGAATGAATCTAATATATAAGTTTCACTTTTTGAATGGAATTACTGAAATAAATCAACTTTGTCATGATATTCTAATTTTATGACCGGCACATGTAAAGCATAATTTCAATTACATCAATGCATAAACAATATTTTAGATTTGATTGATCTGTACAAATAACATTCAATACTAAATATAACATAGGCAGCATATGAAGAAAGTGGAGTAAGATAGTGAAACAATAGGGAATTGATTTTATTTGGCAATAAACATACCCAGTAACTAAATCATCAACTTTTTTTTTTTTTTTTTAGAAGATTGATTTTGTGTATTTAAAATATTTCTAACATCAGAAAACATACTGAAAATTGCACATAAATTGCACAGTCATATCAGACTGAATTCTGTATTTTTACAGTGTTCCTAATATGAAGGAAACATACTGCTCACACATACGTGGAAATCATTCCATACTGTCTGACCTACATACTTTACACTCATTTTATCTGGGGTGTTAAGCACGCCACTTCACTTATACTTCTGCCTAAAGACTGTTGTTGGAAAGTTTGTTGTTGTTATTCATAAATTAAATTTTTTAATGATTTAAGAAGTAAGCACTGCTTAATATTTTATTTGCCAACCCAAAGGTCCAACTATAACACTAATACGCTGCAGCTATGTTTTAACAAACATGACATTCTCAAAGTCACAAAATCTATCCTAGCAGTATCAGGCAGGAGGCAGGAATTAGAACTAGATAGTGGGCACGTCAATTAACGTGTGCATCTTTTGTGACATTGATGGAAAAACCAAGTATCGAGAAGAAAACCCATGCACACATGGTTAGAATGAGCAAATTTCAAACAAGACAATAATCAAGAACAGGATTCGAGCCTAGGATGCTGAATCAGTGAGCAGCAGACTTGCGTTGATTTGTTATATAAACTAAAAATTTTAGTTATCCTGCTTCAGGTTCTGTTAATTTCCACCAAAATGAGGAGCAACCACTAAATTCCTCTTGTCATACTGTACATGTTTAATGTCTGAGAACTTACACAGGCCTGAACGCATGTATATGCGTTATGTATATTGAAAAACATTAATAAGCAGTATGAGATGACCATGATAAAATAATTTCTGAAGGAAAATATCAAGTATCTTAAGGGCTAAAAAGCACAATTGAGACTTCAAAGACAATATTCCATTTTTTATGTCAACTGATTATGAATGTTTTTAAGATTACAATCCATTCGTCCATGGAGAGAACAATGACAATGACGATTACAGGGGGATTTGATAAATACACCTCCTTCCCCCATTCCCCAGGAACTGCCAGGGGTGCTCATTCTAACAAGCTTCTCATGTTAAAATGACGGGCATAACAAAGTATGAATTTTTATGAGGCTAATAAATCACTCTTTCTAAACTCATTTTCTATATCTTTTTTACTTTAATAGAGAAAGAGAAATCAAAAATGTAAGAAATTTAATTGTGATATTTAAAACAGGAAGACACTATTAAGTGCACAAATATTCACATATATAAAATCACACACATATATAGACATACATAAGGATTTTTTTTTTGTTGCATCAAATAAAAAAAACTGCATACATTGCCAATATATTTTTCCAGTAATATTTAGCTTTTTGTTAACAACTAACACAAAATAGCTATTTAATGTAATATATGTGCATAGAAATACTTCAAAATTTAAAGAGTAGGAAAAACACACAGAAATAAGAGCATGCTTGCTTCTTTTGGGTTTATTTTCATAAACACATAGGTGTAAAGCAGCTTTAAAGACCTAGAATTTGAGATATACTTGCACTCACTCACATGAAGTCAAATTAGAAACAATGATTTACCTAATAAATCTATTTTATGATTGCAGGAAGAAACTGATATAAATGGAGAAAATTCACATTGACACGCAGGGAAATTATAAACCCCAAATAGACTGTGAATGGATAATTTGAACTAGGATACTTGGGGTTGTGAGGTAGTAGTAGTACCACTAAGATGTCCTTTCTGTTTATACAATTCTTTTTAAAGTACTCAAAGTAAACTTTTTAATATCTATTATTCATTTATAAACAGTTATTTTTTATACACCATAAACTGGAATATCCCAGGGAGTAGACCTAGTGTGCTGGTTCTTCTGTTGTACCCCATCCCATGTGTCATAAGCTAATCGACAACACACCGTTTATGGTGATGGGGGAGGTTGGGGGGTTTGGGTGTTGGGTCACCCATTTGAAAACCCGCTGAGGCCCTGACAGTCCAGATCTCTCTGCCCAAGGGAGAGAAAGGAGTATTAAAAGAAAATCTTAGTTGCGTGTTTTACACATGTATGTAGCGCATAAACATTATAAAACATGACGATAAATACTAATCAAACAATATCATTTTTTCTCCACAGCAGAAAAATGTTCAGCTTGGGAAAGAAGATTAAAAAACAGTATTTCAAAAGACACACAACAATCACACCCTTGTTCAAAGTTCAATATTAGACCAATGTTGTCTAATATTGTAAAAATTCTATACAACTTTGGCAGAGGCATATAAAAATGCTTTATTATAGTGTAATTTAAAAAATAAAACTGACAGTATGGATCTACCTTCATTTTAAACTATCAGAGAAGTTTTTGAAGTTTACCTCATACGCTCTGTTTTCTCACTTAGATTACCTAAAATGAAACAGGGATAATATTGTACATATATACACATTATTAAAAATTGTATTGTACTGAATTCAAAAAAACTTAATAAAAAAGATTCTATAAACTATCAGTTTGCAGCTGACAATTTTTATTTGACAGGTTCACTTTTCTGCCAACTGTTTTTTTACAGTACTCCTGTATCCATACATCAGACCTGAAACTAGGCTTCAAAAGAGGTTACGAAGTAACTTCTGACTGTTTTACAGGATCTGAATTATTTCCTTGTCTTGTAGTATCATTCTGATAAGACCACCCTATTCTAAATAGACATAAGGGACCAATTTATCTATGCTAAGTACACGACAGATAACTGATCTAAAGATGAAGTCTTAAAATTCAGAGGCTCGTGATCATATTATGGAGATGGTAAGAAAAAAAAAGTGTAAATGGGAATTTAATTGGAAGGACATTCCTTTGGGAATTCATAATTAAGACTAAGAAAATGAAAAAGGAGAGTGCAAATGTAATTTATTTATTTCACATGGATACTTTAAAAATTTTCTCACTTTGTTAGTAACACATACTGTAGATAAGGTTTCTTCTTCTTGTATAATACAAAATCACTGAACAATATTCCCTCTATCTAACCATTTATATTTTCGTGTAATAATGAGCAAAGGGCAGTAAGATTTACAAAAATTAAAAAAAAAATACACCTTTCACACACTCTTTTTTTTTCTTCTTCCAAGTAGGCTTTCTGTACATGACAACACTTTGTCTTCCTAATAACTGAGGTGTATATAGCGGTAAAAAAATACCTCATTTAGCACTGCCTAGCGTGAACCTTTACTGCCTGCTCCCTTCCCCCGCTTACCCTGAAAAAGCTGTACCTTACATTTGTCAGAGCCACACACTTGTGAATCAGGCAGAAAATTTATCTTTGACAAACATTTACCGATTATCAAATCACTGGTGGAAACCTGTGCTGGAGGTGGGGGTGGAGGTGGTTGGGGTGTGGAGAGGGTTAGTAGATATCAGCCATGCTTCTGCAAGTCACTTTTTTTCTAGGCACTCATCTGTATTACAGTGCAAACGCTAAGGGAGGCTTGGCAAATGACAAATGCTGCTTGTCAAAAGTGGCGTGTTTGCAAGACTTCAGAACTAGTATGGTGTATTGTTCCAGTTTAGCTGGTGTTTAATGACAATGCTGTTACGATGTGGTAGTGAGAACAGACAAGCTGTGGGTGGGGGGGTGTTGGTTATTGTGCTGAAGTATGTGTAGTTACTGGTATAGAGGTAAAGCACTGCCCCACTACAAACCTCCCCGGTACAACAAAGAAATGACTGTCTGTCAAAAACCTAATACAGGGAAGATTGAGACCCTATTCCATTCAAACTCACTCAACCAACACAACCTGGTAGTTTTTATAATTATTGTACTGAGTCCATCGATTTCAGACTGACATTTAACCTATCTGTATGAAATGAGAACACTTTGCAAGAAGACACTTACCATATATATTATTTACTGAACAGGTTTTACATACTTTTTTTGCAGTGGATGCTCTCTTTTTTAACAGGTCATCATGTAAAAAAACATCCTAAACATTTTTGGTTGTTTTTATTATTTACCTAAACATAACAGTGAAGGGTGAAATCTGTCATTTTGTAGTTGCAAGACGAATGCAAGCCAAGTGAGAATAAACATTTATCAAATAACAAAATGTGCAAAAAAGAATAATGGTGATAATAAATATGCAGTAACAGGGGAAACACAGTAAAGGTGATTTCTAATAACAGATACACTGCACAGAAGAATTCTATGATGACTCCAATATATAAGTGATCTTGAATAGATGTAACATGTTCTAAAATTCCTGAATACACTTATTAAATTTTTACAAGACAACTGCATTGTGCCTTGAAATTAACCAGGAATGACAATGCTGTTGGACTAAAGACTATTGTTTTTAAATATATCTCTCTATTATAAAAAAAATCTTGTGATGAGACAACGATACAAGACTTTTTTCCGGCGAAGGGACGTGATCTTTTGAAGAGAGATCTTTTAAACAGAGACAGAGAGATACTTTCACTTCCCATGAGATGGACAAGTCACATCATACATACAACCTTTGGAAGCAAGTTCTGTGATACACATGCAGAACAGCTTAAAGATAATGGAAGTAGAAAAATTTGAAAGTCTCAAAAAATGAGAGTAAAGATCGCATTAGCACAAACAAACATTAAATTACTACTCACTGAAATAATGGAACAGTGAAAAGAATATTCAGATGCTGTACAGGATTTTAAACAGCGCATGAAATGTAAATCACGCGGCACGGCTGCAGCAGCAAGCCAGCAGCTGGCCAAGCAAAGAGGAGGTTTAAAAAAAAAAAAAAAAAAAAAGGTTTATTCCCATTGTATCACCGTGTAAGAGGAGGTTTCGGTGGAGTGACCGCATCTCCTTGGTGTGCGTTCAGCCCCCCCCCTTCACAATAGCGTGTTGCGCTAGCGGTGGGGGGAGGGGTTGGCAAGCGAAGCGAGCAGGGGGCAAAGCCCCCTAGTTTAAATGATTTTACAGTATGTAAAAATGTAGCAAATATTTTGATTACCTTTGCAAGAGACACAATTTCTACTGATCCACCACACCATACGTGCTAGTAGCAAAACTTAAAAGAGGTCACCATCAAAAAGAATGTTCAAAACTGCAATAGCTAAGCCAGCATCCTCTTTGGGAAACTAAACTGGTGGATCTTCGGAAAACATGGCCTCAAACAGGAAACCAAATTAAGGGACTATTTGTGTTGCTGATCCCTGGTGTGGTATAATGGAATGGGTTATCTAACTTTACCACAATAAAAACTCTTGAGAAATCAGTGCCGACTCCATGAGATTCTCCACATCAGCTTTAAAAGTCACTGCACTAGATGCAGTATCCTAAATAAGGCAAAGGTGACCAGCACTGAACCCAGATCATGCAGAATTACTTCAGCAGGACAGATCAATGCATCAGAACGTAGGTTTCTTCAGACAATTTTTTAGGTGAGCCAAAGCCAGGCAAACAGGGTGAACAAAATGCAGTTTAAAGGCACTTTCAAGGACCATCTCACAAAAGCTTGGATCACCTCACTACTCACAGACCTCAGCATTGAGTTTGCATGATCTCCCGGCATCTGTAAGGTTTCTGTCAAGGTAATCCAAGTTTTTCTTCCATATTTTCAAAGCTTTGTAGGTGTAGTTAAATAGTCTCAGTATTAGTACTGGACCCTGTGATGAACTGGTACATTGTCCAGATTTCTATACCGTCCATAACTTGCTCTTAAAGAGAAGAACCTATGTATAAATCTTCCCACATCCAAATCTGTTTAGCTCAACACAGAGTCACTGACTAAATGAAATTAATAAACCAAATGAAAGAGTATCAGTCCAATTACTCTGATTATGTATGAAACAAGCTCAAGCAAATTCAGAATCTAGTTAAGACAGAGCCTTTCCTGGCAACATTGGATAGGGTGCCAGTCCATCAAATAGCGCACACATAGGAACATTCACACAGAGGCAAATTTTTATATTTACCAATTAACCTAAACATGCCTGTGAAAATGAATATGAAGACTATGTATCTGAGGAGATAAAAAAAAAAAACATTTCTTATTATCATCAGCTGGAAAGTATGAAATATTAATGAGCACCATCTACTGTGTATACCTATTTGGAGCTTCAGCATATAAAATAAAATAATCTTAGTTAAACATGCTGTGCAGTTCAGGGCTGTGCTTGATCAGTTAAAAGTTATGCCCAAGTTACAAACTTTAGGCACCTATAGTTTCATCTCTCGGTGAGATGGCTCCATATTATTTGAACGGGTATTTTTTTAATTTTAGTTTTTATCTAATCTATAATTAAAACATTTAGAAAATAATTTAATCTGATTGTATCTTTTCAGATATAAGCATTTCTAGCTTGTAAGTGAAAACAATCTTATATTTTTAAGCACTGACAACTTTAAAGAATGCAAGAGCACAGCTGGACATTGATTTACTATGCATAAACTCTGTTATCTTTACAAACTTCTTTTTTTTTCCAGTCTTTACTGCTTTTCACTATAGCATAGACATGGCTTCCACTACTCCACAGGCCAGTTTACTTTTTATTCTTCTTTATACCCCTGAAACAAACAGTTTAGCTTGCAGGCACACTAGCCAGTGTCTTCCCTCTACACTACAGTATCCTATACAGATTTTCTAAGTACTGTATATAATATGGTGTTTGCACAACATTCCATTTGATAGAACATATTGTAGATGTTAGCAGGCACATGTCTGTATAGTAGGAAGCGCACTTTTGTGTCGTGCAAGCTTAAAAAGGGGAAGATGAGTGTCAGCTGGGAACAGGCTTTATCTTCATCCTGTGCTTTCACACAATGGTTAATTTCTGACTGGTGTTTCTGTTTTAAGTGATCAAATATATTTGGATGTGCTGCCACTTTTAATTGCTATCGTCTTTTTGCAAACTTTGCACTTAATATTAGTTTGTTTGACTTCTAGTCTTTTGTATTCCAGGTAACAAACTTAACGTTACAGCCCTTCTTTGGAACAAGCTCCTTCAGAATAGAAACAGCACTTGCTATATTCTTCACATTAAGATGTTTTTGATTGTACACATGTGACCATCTGATCAAACTGGACTGGTTGGTCAAATGTTTAACTGTATAAAATAAAAACCCACACAAAAAATATATCGTTTGAATATCACTTCAAAACATTAATTCAAATTCAACTATTTAATCAAAAAATAATGCCCAGCCATTTGCAAGAGACAGACTATTGAGAAGAGGCAGAAATTAAACATTACTAAAAAAAAAAAAATAAAAGATTATCTCTGGTTACAGCAGATGATTATCTTCAATAATCTGGAACTCAATACAGTCATGCAGGATATTTTCTGATAAAATACTGTAGCTATTTAGTCAAAAAAAAAAACAAAACTTCAATCTACAACAGGAACAACAACACCTTTATTGTTCCTCTAGAAACTGACTAATGAATTTTAACTAGACTAATCCATTTAGGATTCAGTATCTAAAGATATCACTATACCCATTACATATTTTTCATCAGGTAAATAAAAACCCATTGCACTACATAAATGAATGCATTATATAAAAACATTTCATAAAAAAAAAACAATTGTAATTTCAGTGACAATACAAACTCTGTTCTTCAAACTCAGTAAACCAAAAACAATTAAACAAATCAATTTCTATAGAGTTAAGAACGGATCGCTAACCTAAATTCACTGAAAACCTAAATTAATTCACCATTCCTTATAACAGCTATAGGTATATGTCAAAAACATTAAGAGACTACTGAAATGAAAGAAGCAAGAGATCAATTATAATTACCTTGTGAAAAGGTAAACTTTCACTATACAATCACTTTAACCAATTAAATAGCTATCGGACTGTACATAAAGGACAGTACAAGTGAAACCACTTAACTGCCAAACCTTCAGAGTAATCCTAAAGAAACTGGACTAAATTGAGCATACAATCTGAAGAAGCCTTTTAAGAGAATATGGCACCTTCAAAAATCTTGGTTTCGAACTCTGAAAGGTAAGAACCTTGTATCCTCTTAGGATTATCAAATAATGTCAGTGCTTGGAAGAAAGAAACTACTCTAATCTTTTCTACAAATTTGACAAGTAATTCCAACTAACATCACCAGTGTTTGATAAATTCTCATTTTCCACAGTCTCTCTGTCAGATAATAAATCTTTTTATTGACAGTGCAAGTGTGATATTCTGCTTCCCTCTTCCACTGACATGGATCTAGAAATGAACATACTGACTCTAAAGAAACAGCTAAAACAATTTTGGAAGGTAGTCTTAAATCTATAGATTAATTTAAATTGTTTATTTGGTAAAATACAGAATGCTTAATTTAGTTTTAAGTAAAATCTCCAAATTAATCTAAAACAAAATCACTTAAGTTCAAAAGTTGTCAGAAAATGTCTTGCTTTTGATAGAAAGTGACTTTTTTTAATCAAGATAGCATTAAATTTATTTAAAAATACAACCAAGCCATTACTAATATTACAAATGGCAATCATTGCTTGAAATGAATTTTATTATTCACATATGACTGCAAGGCATCATTTTAAACAACCATTACTCCAGTGCCCAAACAGTAATCTCACTTGGCTCAAATAGTTATATTTAAATACTATTTGGCTATTAGAGAAACCTTTGTAATTGTGTGGGCCCAGATGAAACTAGTCATTAAGTTCAGTAAAGCAAGAAAGGTACCTGCATTTCTAAAATTTGATTCTGGGTTCAAAAATGCTCAAAACAACAGAGTTCTCAAGAAAAACCAATATTGTTTTAAGAAGAAGGGTACAGAATGTTACTGATTGCCAAGAAAGTTTTTTGAAACAGTTGAATAAGATTCTGTGAAAAAACTCAACCACAGGGTACAAATTCAAAAGTCCTTGTTAACTGAGACGAAGGGGAAGTCAAGATAATTTTAACTACAAGTTTGTGGAAATGAGTCATTGTTTATTGTCACAGTCTGGCTGTTGAGCTTTTTTTGTGTTCTATTCTTACCTTCCATGTAAGAAGTATGGAAATGCTGGTGCCATGGTCCTTGAAGATTTCCAGCACAGCTATAAAATGACAACAAGAGCATTCTTTTTTCTTACTTACATGGAGCAGTACTTTTTTTTTTTAATTGTTCTTTATTTCCATGTTATTTTTAGTTTAGTTAATGACCTTATTATACATACAGTAACTTCACCAGATCTTGTGATGACCCTTCAATAGTATGTCATCAGGAAACTTTTCACTCTCCTTCTGAACTGCAAAAAAAAACACTGCAACTGTATGTTTACTGAATAAATTAAAAAACGAATTAAAACACAAGGCTCAACAGTGAGTTAAATTTGACACAATGCAGCACAGGAAGGACATGGATCTGTCTAGTCTTTTATCTGACAATGAAAGAGGCTAATAAATTCTGGGTCTGGTTTCATTAGGTGCATATTAAGTGATGTTGGCAAGATGCTAGGATAGTGGGTAAATCTTTGAAAAAAAAATCATTGACTAGCCTTTGTTTAATGCTGTTTCAAAAGAGGCACTAAATGAAAGAAAAAAGAGTGATGTGCTCAAAAGGGAAATCCTCTCCGCATGCAAAATAAATACAGAAATGTTAAGTGCACTAACTCGGTTTCATATGGTGGAATGATATTCACACGATAGTTTGCTGCTTTCTCAGTGCCATTTTTTTTCTTATAAGATTAGATTATAGTATGAAAATTCTATTACATAAATCATTAATATGATCATCCTATAGTTATACACTGCATACCTACCACATGATTACTATTCTGAATTCTTAATGCTATTACATTCTTTTATGATTTGATAACAAAACTTAAGATGTTTTTATTTATCCAATTATTTACATTTAAGTCCAAAATTGTTCAGAATAAATTACGTTACATTATGTTACATAATGCATTCCATTCAGTGCATTAAAAGGCACTTGGAGAAAACCTCAAAAAGAAAACTGACTTGCTTTCTAACTAGAAAAATGCCAATGTATTTAATAAAGAATGTGTTTCAAGATACCGTAAGCACATAAATACTGTTAAGTCTTTATCTCTGAAAATGAAAATTTTGTTTTTGTAATATCAGCAAAATACAAATTCCCCAAACTTGAAAAATAGATTTATAAGAGTCCGTATTGTCACATGTACTGAGTACTGTACGGTGAAATTCTTATTTGCATGTGATAAAAAAACATGCCAAATGTCACCATCCCCGGCACAATGACTAGAGAGTATAACTATGTTGCCTAAAATGTTTTACTGTTCTTGCCTTAAATACCTAATTTGTAGAGGGCCTTTACCACTTACCAGGAATTCAAATGCGAACAATACAAACAGACTACGCACATGGCATAGCTCTTTAAGCACAGGAAAGTGCTATATAAATGAAATGTTTTATTATCAGCAATAAAAAAACAAAGGATTTTTTCAGAAAAATTCATTACAAAACCAAATACAATCTAATGGACTAACAAAAAAAATGATGCTTACAAGCACTGCATTTTTATTGTTGCAGCAGAATTACTGTAAAATAGCACACAGTCTGACGATACCTTCAATGAAATTTCAAGAGGACAGAGAAATAACAAAAGCACATGAAGCATCTATTTGAATATTTACTATTTGACTTCGAACTGCCTACTCTACCTAAAAATCAATCAATACTTCTTTATGAATGTTTTAAGACCTAGTTTCTGACTGAGTGGCAGAAATGGCACTCCAGCCACCATAAAAAAACCTAATACTGTTCCACTCCATCTGAACCAGTGTGGTGCTGAAGTGTCACTTATTGCATGGCTGCACTCGGGTCCTAATCTGGAATCCTGAGTTGGTTTGTCATGTGGTGGGTGCGGCAATGCACTGTATCAACACGTGCTCCTAACCTCTCTCCCTCCTCTCTCTTTGTAACTGAAAAATGCATGTGGTTAAGATATTGAAAAAATCTGTTCCATGCTTTTACTTTGATCACTTTTACTGACAGCACATCTACACTTTGCAGTCCTAATTAATATATAACAAAAGCCAAGTGAGTACTCACTTGACAGAAATACACATAGTATATACAGTACATGTAAAGTGCAAGACACTGAAAATAGATGGGATATGATCAAGTGGATGTGTAAAGGCTTCTCCTTGCTCATTCGATAATACGTTCCATTGCCAAACAAACAACTGAGAGTATTCGAAACATTTCACACAGATAGTGTCGATATTTGAATTTGAAACCACTTTAATCATAAATATTATTAAGACAAAGCCTTGGATGGCAAAACATTTTTTCTATTATAAATGCAAAATTATGGCAGTCTGGTAAATACTGACAAATATTTTAAGTGGTAGTTTAATAGACAAAGTTTTAAACATTTATTTAAAATGCACTTTTAAAAAGTAAACTTTTAGTGTGATATTTTGCTAAAAAAAAGAAAAAGGAAATTGCATTCAGCAAAATGAACATTTCTATGCACTGATTTTGTTCATTTTCAGGAAGATTCCCTGGCTATGGGTATTACAAACAAACAAACACACGGACAAAACTTATGTTGGAAAAGGTCAAATCATATTGCACGTAAAGTACGACGACACAAGAAAGAATGCTTTTTGAAACAAATGAAATCAAGCCAGTGTATAAATGATTTGGCACAGAACATGCTCAGGCCTTTTCAACGCAGGTTAAGAAAGCAACAGTAGGTATAGAATTGCTTTACATCACAATTCTTAAAAAGGGGGCATTTTTAGCAATTTCCAACAGGGATGTTACCCCCAATTAGCTTTACTATTAAGAAAATAAAGACGTTTTTTTTACTAGACTTTTTTTAGTAGAACCTGACAGAATTTCTCAAATATGATAGAATGGGAGTTTATATCAAATTCAAACATTCTTTGACTTAGAAACTGCTGTTAACTGTACTTACATAAAGTTTTATGTTAATTAGACAAATAAATCCTTTAATTCTTCCAAAAAAGTTTCCAAATGCACAATTTTCCATTTACAATACTCAAATACTAAAACTGATGTTATAAACTATTAGCTAGAAAGTAATGAAATATGGGACAGTATACACTGTATAAACTGCTATATAAAACAGAGTTGGTTGTTAGTGTGTAAATGTGCCTAGTCATGGTGAGGAGACTTAAGTTGATACACTGTAAATTACTGTTTACAAATTAGTAGCAAAAGCAATAAAAAAAAGCAGAGTGAGTTAGTGTGTATTAAACAATACTGTTTCTACAAACTTCACTCAGCACTTTAAGGGATGATTAAAGTTTTGATACTGAACTAAACAAGTCTCATTATTCATCATAATTATCGTCAACTCTACTTACAATTTTAACTCCACTTTGTCAGACTTTGATAGACAAATCTGCACAACAAATACAATCAAAATGGTGGGCCTATGTGCACCCAAGAAACCAACAGCAATTGCTCACTTACTCCTTTAGAACCCAGTGTCAGCAACAGCTTCTCCACTCTTTGTACCAACCTAGCCTGCACAAGTAACTGCTTGCTTCAGTAGATCCTCTATTGCCTAGTTGGGTGTGGTCTGAAACAAAAGCTCAAGTGACCCATCTTCTCCAAACAGGGATCTAATTCAGGAACATAGGGGCAGAAGTCAGTCAATTAATAAGTTGGATGGGGATGCCACATTAAGTCCACCCTCAGTAGAGGACAGTGAGGTTCAAAACTAATTATTAATTGACTGACACCTTTATTCAAGGCGATGTGCAATACGTGAGGCTCAACTGGTTACATTTCTTTTGTTTTTCCAATTGGACCACATGCAGGTGAAGTGACCTGCTCATGATCACAGTGTCAGTGTTAGGATTTGAACCCCATAACCTCAGGGTTTAAAGCCCTAGGTCCAAAGCCCTAACCACTACACCGCACTGACTGTCCAAAGGAGGAGATAGAGTACAATTTGCTCCATCATTGGCATTGTGAAGAAGAGCTGACTGGTCACCAACTCTCAGCAGATGTATATTGTGCTAGACAAGATTATAATGTGAAATAAATAATATAAACTGCTGTAAATAACAAAGTGAAAAAAGCTAAGAGAGAAACAAAGGTATCTGTGTAATAAAGACTATTAAGGACCAGGACAAAACTATGTATCATTACTTATAATTTTGGAACCAAGACTAATAATTGCTTTTAACTTGGCAGTTAGGTTAAAGCCAGCGAATGTATTAGCATTATGTATTCCTGGTTATTGGTACTACTCTAGAAGTGTCGAGTAGATTTTTGTCTTTTAGAAGTTAGCAAATGTCCAATTATAAAAGAAAAGATGATCCAACTAACTACTGATCAGTAAACTTAGCTTAGGTCAACCTTTCAGTTTAAGCAAACAGAGATTAAGAGGTGGTACACTTCAAAAGACATTATGAAGATAATTAGCACAGTGGGTATGAGTTGTTATTTTAAAAAGAGTTCAACAAGAACAGAGGAATACAAATGGAACCTGGTTAAGGGTAAACTTTGCACAAACCATAGAATGTTTTTCTCAAAATATAGAATTAGACACGTGGAATAAATAACAAATTAGTATGGTAAACTTTAGGGACCTTAAAAACCTAATTTATTTTTAGAAACTATGCAAATAAAACTGACGAGATTTTTGTACTCTCGTCAAAATTTTTCAAAGCTCTTTCCAAATTTAATATAAAAACCTGGCCTGGAGTGCCGCAGTTGCTACAGGTTTTCATTCTAACACTTTTCCTAATCAGTGACCAGTTTTCATTGCTAGTTAACTTTTTCCCCAATCACTTTAATAGTCCTGTTAGAAGAGTTCAGCCCCAGCTAAACTGGGACTTCAAACTCCAACCAGTTTCACTCCAATCACTTTCTTAATGAGAAGCCAATTCTTGTTGTTAATTAAACCCGTTATTTAATTCCATGGCTTGTTGTTGCTCTCATTCTGCCACAGCACACATTTCGAAGACAGGGATGGCAAACTCCAGGCGTCGAGTGCGGCAGTGGCTGCAGGTTTTCATTCTTACCATCTTCTTAATTAGTGACCGGTTTTTGCTGCTGATTACTTCTTTTAATTAACTTGACTCAGGCCCCATAGTTGTTTCTTTTTCTTTAATTAGCAGCCAAACAATAATGAGACATAAAACAAGCCACCACATGACCAGCTCCCCTGTGCCCATTACACAATATCTGAAATTAAAGAGAGGTGATGGTCTTGGCAAGGTTGATCTCTCAGGTCACCAAAACATTTTGACGGTGCTCTTAGAAAGAACAGAAAAAACAACAGTTTTCGAAATGTGTGCTGGGGCAGAATGAGAGCAGCAACAAGCCATGGAATTAAATAACGGGTTTAATTAACAGCAAGAATTGGCTTCTCATTAAGAAAGTGATTGGAGTGAAATTGGTTGGAGTTTGAAACCCCAGTTTAGCTGGTGATCTGTTAACTCGTTTCACATCTCATTTCTGCTGGGCTGTCATTTAATGAAGAAAGGAATCAATTCAGAGGGCTGAAACTCTTCTAACAGGGCTAATGATGGGGAAAAAGTTAATTAGCAGTGAAAACTGGTCAATGATTAGGAAAAGGTTGAGAATGAAAACCTGTAGCCACTGCGGCACTCCAGGGGCCTCATGCATAAACGGTGTGTACGCACAGAAATGTTGCGCAAGAACGTTTCCACGTTCAAATCGCGATGTATAAAACCTACACTTTGCGTAAAGCCATGCATATTTCCACGGTACCTCATACCCTGTCGTACGCAAGTTCTCCACTCGGTTTTACAGACTGGCTTCACCCAGCGTCAAAGCAGTGCTACTGTTCCTGTGTGGTTACTCTTTATTTTCCTGACGTGGCTTTATAAATACACTGAAACTAACCGCATATTGTTTATTAGTGTAATGCATCTGATTGTAATTAACTTGTAACAATATAATGGTCCAGGGAATAGCCATAGTATTCCAAATACCATAACTGCTTTAGCGTTGTTACTTTCACTGCACATTTTTTTCTTCTTTCAGCTGCTCCAGTTAGATGTTGCCACAGCAGATCATCTTTTTCCATATTACTCTCACTGCACCACTTGGAGTATTTATATCACTGTACCTGAGTGGGGAATCACAGCAGCAGCTGATTGGAAAGAGAATTATCTGTATACAGCATCAAGCATATACTGCCTCAGCCACGGCAAAACGCTTCAGAGACTTTTTTCTGTACAGACCTCGTGATTCAGAAACAAGTTTCATCCCAAGAACTTTAAACAATCAATCAGTCCATCAAGTGCTCCTTGTAGAACTGTTTGTACTTACAGTATAAGTACAATCACCTCACTTTAAACTTGCACTACAGTTATAATATTGCACAACCTGTGACACATTATAAAGCGCGTATTTACATATGTTGACGATATCATTTTTAAGATGAAATGCAGCAAAATACTGTATGTTGATTATATTATATAGATAAAACTTTAACTTCATTTAAATAATCTGTATTGTTAATAATTAAACATGTCAGGACACGGTTCCGCAGCGCTAGCTAGTTCATGGATTGATCCTACCTTGTGCTGTATTCTTTCTGGGGTTGATGCGACACTGGAAGGATAGATGGATAGAATAATTAAACGTACTACAAAGATATTTCAATGTTCCTTAAAAGTTTTCAAGAATTGTCGTTGTAAGCTTGCAGATGGCTTAACGTCTATTACAGAGCTGATTGTGTGGTGATTGGGCATTTGGAGAAAGAAAAGTAAGGACAAGAATTGGAGATTAGTACATTTGAAAGACACAGTACTGCTACAATAATTTCATCGAAGGTCGCACACAATCACGCACTGTGTTCCCCTTTTTAATGACATGCTTTAACTCCTATCATCATGAAAAAGATATCACGTATACATCTCAGTATTTTGATTATTCAGAGAGCTGTAATATCACAAATGTAATGGATTCTGTGTCCAGTCGGAGAAAGAGAAAGCGGAAGCACATAGTGATTCACACACATAGAGCAAAAGATCAAATACAAAACAAAGCATTTAACATGCTACTTTAGTTACGATGGGATTTGAGAAACTAGTAAATTAAACGATTTTAAGATGAAGTTTATGATGTTCTACTTTAATGACAAAATAAACTACATGATTAAAGTGGAAATTTCGAGATTGAAGTTAACATTTTGTGCTTTTTTCCTACTCTGTGCCTTTTTTTTCTCTGTACCCTAATAAGCTTTCATATGACACTCAGATGGTGGGCTAAGTCTCGCCTTTTCACGGCGACTTTGATATGTGACAACCTCTTTTTTATGTCGGGCACTGTGCGACTTTGTGAACTTGAGCTTTCAAGTTTCTCTAACACGCTATGTCACTTGATCAACTTCCTTTTGTTGATTATACCACTGTTTAAACCAAAAAATAGTACGTTTTTCTTTGCCTACACTTGGTATTCGCTGAAATGCTTATATTTTCCCTCTTGCTTTTGCTCTTGCCTTTTCACAGAATGCTGAGCTTAAAGGCTATTTATATTCATTTGCATATTCGAAGAGGCGTAATTCTGGAAGGAGACAGGGTGGGACAGAAGGCGCGTGCACGTGCGTTACTTTTCACGCTGATTGGGATTTATAGAGCGGAAGAGCGCGGAAGTGGGCGAACGCACAGATTTATGCATCTGGATTTTTCTGTGCGTAAGCACATTTCGGCTTTTGTGCTTACATCATGTTATAATGCGAATTCTACACACGCCGTTATGCATGAGGCCCTAGTTCTGGAGTTCGCCTCCCCTGCTTTAGGGTAAACTCTTTCCATTAATTCATAACCTTCCAGCATACAGTCACACAGCAAAATCACACTGTATCTGACACACACAAACACAAACTCACAGATGGGCTGTGAAGAGAATCAACACACATCAGCAAAGTAAATAGGAAATTACAAACTTGTAATCAGACAAACAAAATATACATCTAATCAGCAAGACCACCAGAAATCACACAAAAGTATTTGCAGAGTGGACCCAAATAAATAAAGTTTCCTTTAGCAATTCTTCAGACAAGAATTAGGAAATTTCATTTATAACTTTGTGCCTTCTTTGTGGGAGAAATAAACCAAGCCAACTTAAATGCATATCTTGTGACACTTCTTTGTTGTCCTGCATCTGTATGTAGATCCATAAATCTTCTTTTATCTTTGTGTTATGAAACCAAATTATATTTGTTTACTGAAGCGAGACGTGTTTGCATTGTTTGTATTTCACACTCCAAATAAAGAAATTTTAAGATTTACTTGTGTGTATGCCTTCACACATTTACAAACTCCGCTCATAAATTGAAATTGATCTCTCTTCATGGAATAGGAATCCCAGCTTGAATGTGAGAAAAGGATATATATTAATGCATGACAACAAATATTAAAAATGATAGTTATGTTTTTAAAAAATAGATGGAATCATGTAGATAGTTGTCAGTTTACTTACTTAGTAGCTTTATTGTTGATGTGTTACAAAGAAAATTAAATTCTTTTTTGCACTTGTCCTCAGTAAAGCAAGTAAATATGTAATATGGGCAAATGTATATTCCAAACTGCACGACATGCTGCACAATTATGATTATGCACAGGCTGGTACACAGTGAACAAAAACTGCAATATATCAAGTGGGCTTCTTCCTACTCAACAACAGGAAGATGTACTAACTGAGCACTTAGTACAAACCTTATCTGATCCAACCAGACATCTTAATCAATACCTAGGAACAAAAGATCCATTTCATCTGTTGTCACAGATTGTACCCTCTCTCACTCTCTCTAACTCACTCCGGAACCCTTTACTTGATGATGTTCAGGGATAAACAGGGTTAGGTGTAGAGACTTTTACTTAGAAAAAAGTGTATGGAAGCTTGTTTCTTCTAATACCCATAAGAAAGGCAAAGCTAGGTGGCCACCAAAGCCTCTGAACTTCCAAGCAGCACATATCAGATATAACATGCAAAACAATACTAAGTAGTCAAGATGTCACCATCTTACATGGAGGTATATTCTTGAGCTGGTGTTCATGTCTTAGGCAAACAATTCTTAAGTACAGTTACAGTATGTAATGCACAATTTTAATATATATGTAAAGAAGAAGACATGCAAGAAACAGAGAGGCAAATACTACAGCAGTTAAAAAGAAAACCTTAAAGGCTATCTGAAAATAAAATAGCAATCACACTGCTCTTTTTTTATATAAAGCAATGACTGAAGATACTATTTATACCACGGTAGAGAAGAAGTACAGATAGGCTTACAAGTCCAGCACTTAGAGCTATCACAAAAAGAAAGGCCCTTAAGGGAAAGGTGGCCCGAGATTACACGATCTTTTGTGTATCCGTTTCAAGTATGGAAACCTAAAGAAGGCACAAGGCACTAAGGGAGTGAACAAAGCATGTGTTTGCATTGCAAGCCTGCAAGCAGTTTCCCAAAAATAAACAGCTGCAGCTCAAACTAATTGGTCTCAGAACTCAGCAGACCACCCCTGCCACTCTGAGCAAAACAACTGTTATGTTCACAGTGGGCTATGTAATCTGACCTTCATCAATGTCATTTTTATACATCTATTTTTCATTTTAAGATTTACATTAAAAAAGGACTGCAATATTCTCTCAAGGCAGTGGTGGAGCAAGTTGTGATATGTCATGAAGTTTTTAAGCAGAGGCAAAGAACAGCACCTGACTTACACAAAAAGAAATCTAAAATAAAATAACAGTTTGTAAATTCTAGAATCACTTGACATAATCTTCCTATATTAGAAAATTCTACTTCAACAAATGAATGGAAATAAATCTTAAACAGCTGCTGCTAAACAGAATATAGCATCTTCACTTGTGCACTGCACAGTATTGCTGTGAACATAAGACAAAGACATTGCGCATGTGTGGTTCTCGCTTCAATCTACATTCAATACTGTTGAAGTATTTAATTTTTTTAACCATACTATTAGTAAAATGACCTGCTTTCCCATGTCAGGTTTTCATCCTCTATAGAGGTTTTTAAAACTCGGCTTAAGTCATTGTGTATAAGGGGTCAAGGGGGTGGTCTTAACTCGTTATTTTTTAATAAACTGTTTCTGTAGGATTGTTTGTACTGTGTTTATTTTAATGCTTCTTTGAATAGCACTTTGTCACAATATCTGTTGTTTTAAATGTGCTTTTATAGATAAATCTGACTGACTGACTATAAAAGGAGTTTATGGCTTTGTAGGGAGTGAAGATGGAAATATGTATGTCTTTACCAAAAGAAATTCCAAACTTTTACTGTTGGGTAAATTGGTATTTTACAAATCACTGTGAAAAATGATACACTTCTGTGGAAACTTGCTTGAAAAAGAGATTTGCCTGAGAGCAAAAAAAGAAAAAAAAAAAAACCAACGTTAAGGATCAATGTACTCTGAAATTGAAGCATATAACAAATAAGCAATTGGAGATATGGATACTGCACGGCTGTTGCCTATCATGCAAGGTGGCTTTGGTTCTGCAGAGTTTCCTAAGTTTCCAAGATTCTTTTGATGGTGTAGGAATATGTAATATTGACACCTTGGCTTTTTTTTTTTTTTGCAATTTCCCTAAAAAAAAAAAAGATCAAAACTTTAAAAGGATATAATTGTCTGTTTGTAAACCTTTGTTAATTGCTTTTTTCTTACCATTGTGATAGCAATACACAGTTCATTATTTAAATAATGCTTCAGAGGATTTAGTAAGTCAGTTTATTTCATTTCAACACTGCTTTAATACAGACAGAGGATTTGTAAGTAAAAAACAAAAATTGGGACACCTGCAAGAATTGTTAGCATTAACATCCAGGGCTCAATTAACTTCCATTGCTGCAGAAAAGCTGTAAGATGTTAACCCATTACTTGTTTCCTGAAAAAACTTTCTGTGTAACTCTGAAAATGACATTATTTTTCAGTTTTTGGTAACCTAAACATTTAATTAACCTCTGGCAGTTTCCTGCATACTTTTGTACCATTTCAGGTTATTAACTGGACTTGAATTGATTATATTTCAATAAAAACTGGAAAAAAATGGGTGTGTTCTTAACCTTTTGACCCATAGCATATATGAGGATAGAAACTTTCTGTTGGTGTCAGTGCAAATGATCCCTATACCGTCTGCTAGCAGGGAAGAGTGTGAAATGTTCCTGAGCTGGATGGGTAGGGCGTTTAATCATCCTGTTTACATTTCCAAGGCACTGTGTATCACAAATGTCCTGAACAGAAACCTGTTTAGTAAACGGACCTCCTTTAAAGTTTTATTACCTATTTATTTTGTTTTACAGTGTAAGCCACTACACTCCTACATTCTTGCTTATATAGTGGCACTTCAAATTCACAATATAATCAGACATGCACATTTTTGTGATACAGCCTGGGATATGGATATAGGATTCTCAGTAAGTGTAGCAGCATTAAGCACTGAAGGCATATAATAAAATATTGTATTATAAAATATGAGGCTGCAGGGTTTTACTTGATAGGCAAGAACAAGAGAGGCAGTGTGATGTCTTGTGTGATGGTACCTTTGGACGGACTCTAGGCATTTGGAGTCATAACTGTGTGATCAGTTTGTGAGTTACTGGAACAAATAAAACTGCTGCTGAAAACCAGAAAGTGATGAAAAAGAAACACAAAAAAAATGTTCATGGTCCTTCCATTAACACAGTTCACAAATGATGAAAAGAGAAACAATCAAAAAGTAAAAAATCAGATACAAAACTATACAGAGCAAAAAGTACATCACCCAAACCACCAATTACCTCGATCCAAACAGAAGTAAATCAGCCAATAATAGTATACACAAACCTGAACACTGTTTCTTAATCGCTCAAATGCTCAGTAGCTCAGAATACCAAGTAACCAGAAGACCAGTCAAAAGTCGACTGCTGGTGGTTTAGGCTGAGGATTTACTTGGCCAGCCTTTTCCTCTGGATTAATCCTCACATATATCTTCTTGGGACTACCAATCATGGGAAACATTTAGATGTTTGTCAGCCTCTGATCAAGTGCAAGTTCTTTAAATCTTCCATCACTGTCTATGCTTGTGTTTGATGCTCATTCACAAGTTATTCTGTGAACTTTATACAGGCTACTAAACATTAAACTACACACATATACGCGTATGTTGGCAACTCTATTAAATGCTATGTCTTTTTCTCCTGTGGCATCCGATGACAGCCTCAGCCTCAAGCTGGGTTTGAACTCTGGAGAAGCACGTCTGACCTATAGGCCTCCACAAACAGTGCAACTTGCAAGGTGGAAACCCAACAGTGGTACAACTACACACCACCACTGAATTGTCCCTCCTTGGAGTACTAAACAATAGGTAAATGCATTTTCATATAAACTATTAATATTTTTATTAGTTTGGTATAATTAGCTATTAATAAATCTTTTTTTTTTTTTTTAACAGAAACTAATCTGTGACTTGGCATGTCACAGGCACAGATGTAGAAGGGTACCTTTATAAACTTAAATCCACAACTTACTGGTTAATATAAATTTACACTGTACTGTCACACTTTAAATTCCCTCAATTTGAGCAATTATTTGTAGCTTTACAAGCACTGGTGTTAAAACACTTCCCATCCAGCTGAGCAATATACAGCAGAAGATGATATGAGAGCCAAGTGGGAGTACAAAATATTACTGGTACATTTTTTTTTTTTTGTAGAGAAGAAAAGTAGGGGAAGACCAGTATATTAATAAGACCTATCTGGTAGCATGCTATGTTCTCTGCAACTCTGGAGCCATATACATGATTGGAAATTCTTAACAATACAAGTAAATTTTAGTACTGCCAATGTCACTAATAATAATTGTAGGAAAACCTTAGAAGCACAAAGGATATATTTAATGTGTGTAAAACTGGGAATCATGTAGTGTTCTGTTAATGATGATGGCTGAGTGCTTGTGATCCAGTTACGCTGTGCTTTTTGAACAGTCCAGTATTATACCTCTGACTTCTAAATAGACAACACAAGGGTCAGAAGATTCCACTTAACTGGCTGCAGTATGAGATGTCTCCTTCTGTCCACAGAACTCACTCCAAGTCTTTAATTGCCAAGTCGTCATCAAGACCTACAGCAGATGTGTAGGAATTCAACACTATTTACTTGGAAAAGACGAAATGTCTTGAATGGTAATATGCAAGCGCACTTACTTAACAGAAATCAGTAACGGCCAGTACAAAAAAACACACTCTATACTCCAGGCATGTCAAACACGCGGCCCGCATGACAGATCCTAGTTAGCACTGAACTTGTACAAAATGATTACTATCGTTTGTGACTGAATCATTCTGCATCTTCGGCGTTACTTATTGACTTTTCTTACTTCTGCCTTCTGACAAAAGTGCGTTTTCCCTTGGCATTACGGTACTGGAAACGTCATCTGCTAGTATTGCCACGAGCCAAAGTTAATACAGCGCAACGTCACAACTGAAGTGCTAGGCTGCAGCAGTGGGCAGCAGGGGCAGCCTTAGGCATGTGCAAACTGTGCACCTGCACAGGGCCACCAAATCCCAGGGGCCGCCACGCCAGTATATATTGAATATAAAACAGAAAGAGAAAATAACGACACAGCTGACGGAAATGTGACCGAAAAACATTATGTTTCTTGTTAATTAGTACGCTGTATTTACTAATGTTGCTAGAGTTGTAACAGTAAGCTATATGTAGTATTATAACGTTCTGCCGTAATGAGAATATCATGGGCCGCCACTTGGTTTTCAAGTTACGGACACGCGCATATAGAAGCGTGTCATGAGCATGAGGCGGCTATGCAGTGTCCACAACGGACGTGGCCATCTGCCGTGCATTAGAGACCATATTGACATTGGCGGGCGAAGGGGTCACTGATTCTTTCTCTGCCCAGGGCCGCCACGAGCCTAGAGCCACCCCTGCTAGGCTACACTACTGGCTGGGCTGCTGAGACTGGCCACTGGGCAGAACTGACCATCACGAGTAGTAATAGCCTGCATATTTTCATGTTTTTTTGCTCTAGTTTTATGTAATTTCGTGCAAGTATTGTAATGAACAGTTAGTGCAGACTACAGCTGAAGATCTGAAGTGGACGCGAGAAGTTGGCGAGTTGTTTATTAACATATTTTTGTGATTCTGAGTTTGTAAAATTAGTGTAGGTCAGGTGGCTTTTTGCATATCGGCTTATTTTACAATATAAACTTTGAAGTAAACTTAGTAAAATAAAATTAGATTTTTAGAGGATTCGTTTTCCAACTTGAATTACTAAGCAATGAATTCAGTGAGCGTTTTCGTGATTTCAGTTCACACAAACAGGACTTTGCGCTATTCTCTTACAACATTGAGAATGAGCCAGAGAATATCCAAATGGAATTGACTGAACTGCAGTCAGATTCTATCCTGAAGGCAAAATACAACGAAGTTGGTGTGCCAGGCTTGTATGCTTACCTGCCACTCTCGTATGTGCAGATCCGTAAGTTGGCATCAACAGTACTGTCTATGTTCGGAAGCACTTATCTTTGTGAGCACTTGTTTTCATTAATGAAAGCTACCAAAACCCCACATCACTCAAGACTTACTGTCGAGCACCCTTCATCCCTCATAAAAGTTGCAGCTGCACAAGATTTCAAGCCTGATATTGACAAACTGGTTACTAACAAGAGATGCCAAGTGTCGGGACAAAAGAAATAGATCTCACACTGTAAGACTCCTATATAAGCAATGAATATAAGTTTTCAGTATTGGAAAGAAAACTACAGTAACTTTGTATAATAGTATAATAGTATTTATTATAGTGCGGCCCACTGACGCACGTATGGCAGTCGAAGCGGCCCATCAATGGTGTGAGTTTGACATGCCTGCTCTACTCCATTGTTTCACAACATGGTGAGAAAATGGGATTCTTACGTAGAGACAGCTTAAATTAAAGCTGAAAATCCAAGAGAATCATGGTCACAGAAAAAAAAAAGTATACATTGCGGGCCCTCCTGAAAACTCCAAGAAGGGAAATACATTTATTACTCTGTCAAAAGTCTGGTCAAAATGGTTTCCAGCATTAAGCGGCAAGACTTTGGAGACTGAAAGGTTTCACATGGTGTATTTAAAATAATCAGATTCTTCTAAGCCCCATTTATGTGCTTTTCAAATTTTACTGATGCATGTTCATTAAGACAATATGTATTACGATTTTCACAGAATACTTCATGGTGACTGCCATGCTGATGACACTGTCCAATATATCTAGGGAATGAGCCACATGTTTTAGACTTTAAATCCTTGATTCAGTCATAGACAAACATCCCAATATCTTTTAAGTCTTTGCTGGGCATTGAATTGATGAATGTTGTTCAACTTAGTAAGCTCTAAGATTCCTCTACCTCCTTCTCCTTCTTATTGTTGAGAGGTTCATTCTCTACTCTCCAATTTTATTTCAAACAACAGGAGAACCATGATGAATGATACTCTCTTAACTCAGGATAATTATGATGTGGGAGTCTCACTGCCAGATATAAAACATTATTATTGGGCTTAAGTGTTATGTTCAGTTTGGAGCTGAGTAAACCCTTCAATCCTTCCAGGTTGGTTTTCCATCAAGTCTGCAAATGCCCTCCCCTAAAAATAATTACATTCAATTATATGTGACAATTTGAATCTCAGGTTCTCCAAATTCACCTATTATACCTATACCATTATAACACATTCTATCTAAATCTGACGTAAAACCGAAAGGGAGTTTGGCAATGTACCCAAATAGCATATATACTGAGCCCTCCTTAATAAATATGCATGGTTGTCCACATTTTCTGTCCACCTGGATGTAGCATGGTATCAATGTATTAGGTAATGTGTCTGGTTTTTCTGGCCTTAAATCATTCTAAAATGTTCAGTCTCACTTTAGCATTCCACTTTTTACTACTATCTGCTACACTGTTCAGCACTTCGGGGCTAAAGACTCTCTTTTACCCTATTTTACTCTCATAAGTAATTCTTGGTTATTCACTTCATATTATATAAGAGCGCCTATAAATTCATACACCTCCACTCATGACTTCAAATTATCCTTATGTATTGGTTTTGTCCTCCTGATCTTCCTTCCTCTGGTCTCTAATCTCTGATCATTCACTTCAATGCTATTAGTTGCTATTCCAGTCTTACCATGTTTTCTTATTACATCTAGACTTTTCAGGGCTTACTGTGGCAGTGCACCAGCCTAAATTCTTGTGTCTGGGTACAGTATCTGAAAAACTACTCCTTGACTGTTGGTGGAAGACTACTGATCTGCAACACAAATTAAAGGTGCATCCAATAACTTCATTCACAGCAGGGATTTTGATGCTTCCAAAACTAAACCTTTTAAGATCAGAAACTTGCAATGCAGATGCTCCTTTAGTTGAGTGTAGTGGTGTGACTGGGTTTATTTCTCATATTAACTATACCCTGTTCAGACATAATAATTTTAGACTATGTTAAATAAAACATTTATCACAAAATAATTTACAAAAATGTTCTAAGTCCTTACTGCTGCACTTGTTTTATTTGTACCATAACAATGCAAAAATACAATAGTAAATGTACTGATTAACATGAAAGCATTAAGGAAGTAGTCCACACCTTACTTGATTTCTTGGTTTGACTTGTCAGTGATAATGATGCCACCTCATATGAATTTAATATTTTTTGCTTGTATAAAAAAGTATACCCTAATAAACTCAACCTACAATCTCTTCTACCAAAACAAATCAGTTCATTATTAGAATGCACTACACAGATCATATAAACAAACCTGTCTCCTTCCCAGAACTGTAATACTTCTATTAAATAGTGTGACAAGTACTTAAAAATAAAGTGTTAGTGTTATTTTCTATTTATGTTTTGACATTAATAAAGCAACAATATATTTCTGTGTGTCTTTTAAAGTGGGCAGGTCAAATTAAAGTGTCAAACCTGTTGGGTTACACACTATAGGTCAAATTTCATTGCAATGAAATTCATGGGACCTTAAAAAATATTTTGTTATATTGAAATCTCATTATAACGAATACAGGGAAGATTTTACATACATATATTCAGTGCCCTCCACTATTATTGGCACCTCTTGTATAAATTAGTAAAAAGGGTTAGAAAAAAATCCATGTTTGCTGAAGAATCATCATCTTGCACTGAAAAAATGAGAAACAAGTTCATTTAAAGAAAACCAAAATCCTCATCAAGAAATAAATATTTTTAATAAAAACCCAAGACACATTCTTTAACTTTGTTTTCTTTGTTTTTTTCTGATCCTTCAAAATTATTGGCAGCATTGAAGGCATGATTTCAAATGCTTTAACAACGTCATTTTTCTTTATTCCGGAATAGGTTTTTTCCAGGATTATAAATTTTTCTTTCAGCGTAAACTGACGATGTTTCTCACTTTTTTCCTTCATTGCAAAGAAAACTTTGATAAGCGTAATGAAACTCGAACAGTATCTTACCACCCGCACACCAACGCACATGATGCAACTACTCAAGCAGACGTTTGTTGGAGCACTGACTCAGAATTCAGCTACTTGTATGATGTCGCACCTACACTCTCACCAAGCCTTGCTGAGACTGCCATAGACCAGAAATTCTGCAACAGACTGTCATTTGCTTTTGGTCTAACAAGAAAGAGACAGCCTGATGCGAGGTTCCCAAGACCTGGCAAAAGTGCAGGTGTGGCATAAAGTATTTTTTGCATTGCATTATCATCTTCGGTGGCCATTCTTAGTCAAAAAACGTTTGTTATACTAAAATTTACATGTATGAGTATACTGGTAGGATGTAAACATAATGTAGGTTTTGTACAACAAAAATTTCATTACTTCAGAGTTCGCCATAAAGAGATCTGACGTGCAGTAATTTGCATCTTATTTAAAGGCTTGAAAACCAAGAGCAAAAAAATCCTGCACAGCTACACCTCCAAATATTTTTATTTTTAAACTGCTAACATTTGAAAAACACTTTCTGAAAAGGTACTGACAACATTCCATATGCTCTGGATACAAAATGCATTACAAAAATACAAAAACAAAATAAAAAAAATCATTGTCAGTTATGTGTAGCAGTTTAAAGGAAAATAGTTATAGTTGTAATTACTGAAACAAAATGATGATTGCAACACATATAAGTGACAACTGCAGAAGATAATCATTTTTGATCCCATTACATTAAAGCAGAAAAATGATTTAGGGATGCAGATAGAGTAGAATTATATACGGTATATAGCACATTTACATATCCGTGGATTCACGTATACACTACTATAAAGGTATAACCCATTTCATGGCACCCACAGTTTAATCACACCTATTTGTGAATGAAGTCCATGGCTGCGGGTCGTAGGACAGGTTGGGGATGGTCATCATGGGGCTGTATTCACAGTCATGCGCAGCAGTAAAAAAAATAAATAAAAATTCCAAGAGATCTATCATGCATACGTGACATGTGGGATTGAACAATAACAGTTCTGGGATGACCTTAAGATGTCCAGGGATGCATGAGCAGTACACTGAATGGATCGACTTGGGCCTACCTGGTGCTGAGAGGAGTTAGAAAGCCATTGATTCTCATCTGTGAATGGGAATGGCGCTTGCAATTGTTCCCCACAAACAAGGAATTTCCAGTAAGTGTGGATTATAAGCTTGCACTGATTAAGTCACTGCCCTTTGTACACACTGCCCATTGCTACCAATTTTACGGTTTAGTTAGGTCCTCAGATCAGCTACACCGCAGTCATTCATAACCTCTGGCAGAAAGTGGGAAGAAAATTGAATTTGACTATAGAGGAAGTAGAAGTCACAACAAGGTTTCCATAGGTGAAATAGTGAAAGGATCATTACCAAGCATTGAGGGAAGAGAGCATAATGCTGGCTCATCTACCTGATTCAGTCTCACCCTGTTAGTACTCTACCCGAGCCAGCATCCAACAAGAACCTAACCCCATTTTTCCTATAGGATCAATGCTTTAGAGTCTACATTTTCTTAATCTGTGGGGTTTTTCAGGAATGTAATTCCCAAGGAAAATGAGAGTTGACTGTAAAATATTTTGGATACTTTTACATATAAACAAAATTTGGCATGGGACACAAGAATAATGAACAATCTCTACTGTAGATAGCCTATTAACTTTAGAATTCGGTACTGACAGACTTTTCCTCAAAGATGTGTGCAGGGAGTTGCATTTTTCAAAAGGTTGCTAGGTAAGGGGGACAAGCACAAAGGCACGAAACAGGAGTATGTCCTATAAGATATGTCCAGAGCTGACAGAGACAGCAAGTGATAGTCCTATAATTGGGACTGTTGGGAACCAGTCTGTGTGTGCATGTACTGTACACACCCGCTTGGGCTGGCTGCTTTTCACAAGTAACAGGTAGGGACACTAATACAGAGAAAAGAGTCTGACACCCTGAGTGGAAATATAAAATTTCTCTAAAGCATGTTAAAGTAGAGGAAACCCAGCTGCCAATAGGGGTGCTTAATCCTTTCCTTAGAAATAAAGTGCAACACCAGTGAGGAAACACAAGAGGTTCCTAATCATGTCACTGCAAAAGGCAGACTTGTGCACAAAGCAGGAGTTCCCCCAGGCCATGCAGTCATTCAGTGGCACTTGACATCAACCGTATTGCCAGAGTCACAATAAATTTACAATTGTCAGTAAATTTGTTGTCAAAAGCAGTGCTGGCAGAAAGAAAAGAGGAGTCAAGAGAGTAAGTGTGAATGAAGGTGCTAAAAGGATTGCTTATTAGTACTTTTGAGTTGAGTAGCTACTGTATTAGCTAGGGTTCAAGTCCTGTATAATTCAGATCAGAGGACAGGAGATTTGTTTCTAAACCTTTTGTGTTCATCTGTTATTTCTGTTTAATTTGCAAATGAATGCACAGATGACATACATACGATGTGGCTACTTCCTTGTACTGTTTATGGATCTTATCCTTTCACACTAATCATTACTCCTAGCTTTGAGACAAATGATTAACATTGACATTAAGTTGTAGAAGCTCCATTCTAAAACACAGCAAACAGCTGTTTTACATCATATTTTGTGTTTGTTTATAAAACCTACAACACATACCAATTAGCACTAAATTTGAAATACATAAAACCTTCTAAATAATTTACCCTTAGTTGTATTTTGAGCTGGCTCAAGTCTCAAAAGCAATTTTAGTTGCCTGGGATAAGCCACCTGCTATAACACCACCCTTCTATGTATCTTAATATCATCTCTGGAATGAACACTCTGCCAGTCCAGCTGCGAATCACTATGTGGGAAAGAGTACTGGGTCAGGTTTCATGGTGGAAATGAGATTCTCAGGCAGCGTGTTAGTGTTGCAGTCACCAGATTATCCTATCCTCCTGCTGAGAAAAGTCCAAGCACAATCTAAAATCCATGTGCTAAAATCCACAAGTCAAAAAATCCATTACTATCTCAAAGATTTTCAAAAAAACAAACTTAAAAACAAAAAACAAATACCTCTCCCAACAGAAAATGTCATACGGACAGCTCACAATGAACAAATGAACTTTACACAATGACGTAATATAAAACACAAAATGCAGGAGCCTGAAATACTGGCAGTAAAAATCCAAAATATGATTTATTGTGTGTATTTTTTTAAACTGCCAACCTCCAAGCGCACAGAAGTTTAACTAGCCATTAGCTTAATTTTTAAAATGTTTTACAAAATTGCTGAGACAGGTATGCAAAAATCCATTTTTTATGAAGGTGTGTTTGTTTAGGATTATAGATAGTAAATAAGCACAAAATTGAAAGTGTTTTGTAAGGAACCAGCTCTAATCAAAAATGTGTTTTCTTCAAAAACAAAAATATAACCAAGTCCCACAGTTTAATTTTCAATTTATATCTAGTTTCACAGGGTATTATTCAATGCATCCAGTTTGTGTGGTTAGTTACGAGTAAATTTATTTTAGTATCTCATCCGACACTACTGGAAAATTGTCAAGAAAGTTATCTGCTTCCACTACATGACTTGGAAGTTAGTTCCATATTACCAAGAACCACTGTGTGAAGTTGTTCTTCATATAAGCACTTTAACTACCATGAGTTTCGTTGAGCATTTGACTTACCATTTCACTGAAAGAAATCTAATGGATTAACTGATGCTTCTGAGATCCTTGGAAACCTGAATGAGGTTGCTGTGCTGCGTTCTCAGCTCAAAACTTAAGACTAAAAAAAAAATGCTCCCCAGTGGCACCGTACTTACATAACACAACACTTCCCAAAAATATACTTTTTAAAAACTATCTTGGTAGTGTTATTTTTGGAATGCTCTTTGTCTACTCTCTCCTCCTAGACCAATTTACCAACATAATCATGTTATAAAATTTCTTACGATGAAATATTATAAATATATTATTACAGATTTTAAAGATTATTTTAAACCATTGCTCTTTGCAGAATTGTTTCAGTTCTTTGATATTTCTGGAATTCCCTGCATGAACAGCTTTCATCAAGTCAGGTACCAGCATCTCAGTTGGGATGAGGTCTAGACTCACACATTTCCTTCAGTTTAAGTAATTCTATTGCTGATATACTTCCATGTTCCAGGTTATTGCCTTTTTACTTCATTCAACTTCCATTAAAACTTCAAGTGAACAGACTGCAACCTTGACATTCACCTGTAACATTTCTTGATACAATTTTGAATTCATTGCTTTTTTTATGATTTCAAACTGTCCAGGCTCTAAGGCAGCAAAGGAACACCAAAACATGATGCTCCCTCCACTATGCTTCACAATTAGGATGAGTATTTGGTGTTGGTGTATAGGGTTCTTTCACTCCAAACATAGCATTGTGCATTTTTGTGAAAGAGTTGCACTTTGCCTTATTTGTCCACAAATCAATGCCTCAGAAACAATATGTGACACCCAGGTGGTCTTTTGCAAACTTGAGTTATGCAGCAACGTTTCTATTAATGAGCAGTAGCTTACTACGTGATGTCCTTCCATGAACACCACACCTTTTCCATGCTTTTCGTACAGTGGAACTAAGAGCATAGACTTTGTCAATTCCAAAAGACATTAGGTCCTGTGCTGTCACCCTAGAGCTATTTATTTATTTTTTATTTGTAACTCCCTTCATCACTGCATGTGGTGCTCATGCTAAGGTTTTTGAAGTAAAACCATTCGTAGGGAAAGAATCAAAAGTACAACATTTAGTCCCTTTACAGACAGTTTGTCTTGCTGTGGATTGATGAACACCCAATATTTCAGAAACGCTTTTACAGCTTTACATAGCTCTAAAATTTTTCTTCTGAGCACAACTTTTCTTCTAAGATCCTCTGATATTTCTTTGGATCAAGGCACAGGTCACATTAAAAGATACATTTCTGATGAAGATCAGACTCTTTCCATAACCAATGTTTGTGTGCCTTTTATATATGGCACAGTACCTCCAACATCATCTCACTGATTGGAACGTGCAACTTCCATTAACTTTTGGAAGCATCATCAGCCCACAGGTTTACATACTTTTTCCAAACTGGACTGTGAATGCGTAGATGATTTTCAGTATTGTAAAACTGTCAGTGTGTTATTAGTTTAAGCAGATTTTGCTAGGTTATTGTTAGGACTTAGTTGAAGATCAAACCATATTCGAATGAATAATTAATACAAAAATCAATGCAGTTCCAAAGGGCTCACAAACTCTTCTTGCAGCAGCTGCCACACTGGTCTAGGATCCTGAGTTCTATATCTGGCCTGAAACAGCTCACATTTTCCTCATATCTGCTTTAGTACAGTGGATTCAGAACATAATGTGACTCCTTCACATTTTCATGCTTTATTAAAGTTTTCACAAGGGCAAGGAGTCTGAATACTATATTTCTTTAAGTTCTCCTCCTTTCCTTTCATGTCCCAAAGGAGTGCATGTTACTTTACTCAAAACTGGTCCAACATGAGTAGAAGTGTGAGTGAAGCTTGTGATGAACCAGTACGTCTTGTAAAATGGGTTTCTGACTGCTCAAAGCTAAGGAATAAATGAGAATAATGTAATATGCAAAATATAGTCAAGGAATAATTAATCCACCTGTACTGCAGCAACATAGTCCTCATAGTAGAAATTTGTGACCTACCAAAATCTATACACGGCACTGTTGTTGACGCAGTTCTCACAGACAGTCTTGATCACGGCTGCAAGAACAGTGTGATGTGCTGTGCATGCTGATGTATGACTCACACAAAGTTGTTAAGAATGGCATGTTTATTCACCAATTTTTGCAAAAATATTTTTTATCTTATCTTTAAAATTGATTATCCAGAGCAAATAAGACAAGAAGAAAAGAATAAACAGTGGGTGTTTAAACCAAGAAAGGAAGATGACTGTACACAAAAGTGCTTGTGCACCTAATCTGTTGTTGTTGTGTTGTTTGTTAAAAGTGTAAATCCTTGTGATGAATCACTTCACTGCTTTTGTTTGCCTATTTGGTCGTTGGTCACTGAACTTATTTTTGCTCTCTCGTGGTCTCCCTTAGGTGTGCATGTAAGGAAAGGAAATAGACACCTTGATGTGAGCTGGAATGAGTTTAGGTGCCATTTAGGGAAAAAAAGGAAAAAAAGAAAACGCATGGATCTGAGGGGAGGATGCTTAAGTAACCAAGAACTGGGACAGGAAATACAAGACCAAATGGTGAATGTTTTTTGGAGGAGTGTTACTTTTATGTGTGGAGTCGTAACCCCTTGAAACCTATTTTTAAACAGCAAGCTTGATATTTTTAAGATTTATAAAAAAATGATTCACTTTAAAACACAACTTCATCAGGCAAATTATTACATACCATGATTGTGAACAAATAACTTTGACTTAAAAAACAAAAAAATGTATCATTTTATAAGGCAAAAAAAGTTCCTGTTGACTACAGACATTTTTCAAGGTATGAAAGTGAATGTGAAATATTTATTTTTTGCAGGCTCTAAGGAAAAAAAATCAAGGCAGATATTTCTCTACACTGGTTCATAAATTACTAATTCTTTTATTAGAATATTTGGACAGAATGTATTACTTCATTTCAAGTAAAACAAGAAAGAAGATTAAACAGTGCAAAAAACATTTTATGAAAACAATGTAAGTGGGAAAGATTACATACTCAGTTAGATACTCAGTTACTCAAGACTGCAGTATAAGGGTAAGACAAGTTTATTACTTTTTATTTGTTCTGTGTTGGCTTCTTCTGCAAAAATTTCTCTTGGGCATGGGAATGACAAACATGACTTAAATAAAACAAAATACAGAAAAGAAGGTAGTTGTGAGTATTGTATTCAGGATCTTAAGGAGTGCCAACAGATGGCATCATAAAAGTTTATATCATCTTAATGCTGAATGCATTATTACTTGTCACACTCAGTTAACAGATTACTACAATACAGCTTAAATACATTCTTAACAGGAGCTTTTTAGAATTGAACGATCTAAGTCTCTTTCATTTCTCAATGCAGTAAACATGATAAGAAGGGGATTTGCTCTATCCATATCTGTAAGTACTGTAATAGATTTTAAGTTTATAAGAATTCATGATTTCAATGTAGGCTATGTTTAATTCAGAATTCAATGTAGGTTATGTTTAATCTTTGACAATTACTTTCAATACAACAATTAAGAGCATTATACAGTTGCCTCACTTCCTCACTAAAATACATAGCTGAAAATAGAATCCGAATGAAAATAGACCCAGGTGTGTTAAAAGACACTGAAAAATAAACCTGTTTGAGAAGGGACTTTCAGAAATGCAATCAATGAGTTCAAAATTCTCAACAGAAACTGAGTTAATTTATCCCTAGCAGTACCACTCTAATATAACAAAATACCTAAAAAGGCAATGATGGATATCCAATATGGACATAAGTAACCAAAAATTAGTAACCCCCAGATTAGTTATTAACTGAATATTAGAATGTTTTAATGATCACCTGTTTAAACATTGCTTTTTACTTTCTTGTATACACAGTATTGGGAAATTATTGCAAATAATTTTGATGAATCTCAATGTTTTAGACCTCCCTGAGTCCGAAAATACCATTTTTGGAATTATGTCTGTATGTGTGTGTAAACAAGCTAACTAGAATACCCTTTCACTTGGGGCAACCAAATTTTATATACAAGTATCAGGTACAAAATGTAGATTCTATCAACTTTTGAGCTATTTTTGATAACCAAAACTGGTACTTTACCTTTCACTGATGCAGCTGCAGAGTCTGATTTATTCAACTTTACTTTTATAATAAATGTTCCAATATATTATTAATTTGATTTTATTTGTTGTTGATTGTTCTTTAATGTACATAGTATAAAAATATAATTATTGTCTTGCGGTTTACTCCTCAAATATCTATCCCTCATATCTGAGTATACGTGAAAGTCTAGGGAAGACCACTCCTGATTTTTCTTTTTTTTTTTTTTTTTTTTTTTTATTAATTTTATTACAATCCATACAAAGCAATCAAGTTTTTACAAAGAGAAAAATTAAGAACAGATCGATCCCCACCCCTGAGAGAGAGAGCAAGCCAAACGGCGTTAAATTTAAGACTTGGAGACATACCTAAATTAATAAATTCTCTGTGCCTTTTGAACTTATTTTAAAATATTACTGATTAGATCCTGCCATGTTTTGAAAAAAGTCTGTACGG
>JANRMT010062817.1:25016386-25122295 GCA_026402145.1 Polypterus bichir lapradei
TATATATATATATATATATATATATACATACACACACACATACACATGCACAGATACAGTACATATACATGTGTATATATGTAGATACAGATATAAATACATATGGTTAAAAATTCAAAAAGGATTCAGGATTCTCCTGTGTGCAGCTTATGGTGAAGACAAAAATTATTCAATAAATATGACAGATTCATAGCATAAAACAAATCTGTTATATAAAAATTAGCAAAAAAGACCTCAAAAATCAAATACTGCATTACACCATATTACACCAAGACCAAAGGAAAAAAGAAGCTTCAGTAAAGTAGAAAAGCATTTAAACATAAGAACTTTAGTTCAATTGTCACTAAACTCTTAGGCCAATGCAATGGAAAAAACAAGAAGAGAGACAAAACACACACACACACACTCTTAAATACTTAGTTAGATTCCCAGAGTAGTTGGAATTCTGCACACCTATTAGAGCTCTAGAGAAAATGACGGATGGCGGCCTCACCAGATTAATCTAACTGGAAAGTGAACACGTCATGCTGGGTGCCCAACGTCAGCATGGACCATCAATCTCGCCAGAACAGAACTCTGCACCGTCCCACTGTTTCTCCTCCCTTTATTTCTTTTTTCTTTTTCCTTCGTCTCTTGAGAGGGGAGTTCATTTCCACCTCATTACTCGACAATGTACTGTACAACACAATAGGTTTCATTTAGCCTGCAGTACTACACATGTAAGCACTCTATTATCTAGTGAATTTCATCTGTATGCACTGTCCGCTATCGTTCACTGTTCAAGTGCCTGACAGAGGCCAAGCTGTCTGTCTTTTTTTTTTTTTTTTTATTTAAATACCCAGTGAAGCATATAGCACATAAATTGGGCACTAAAATTTGCCATAACTCTTTTATTTTTAAAGTATCTTTACCTTCATAACAAACAGCTTTGCCATGTAAATTATTAATACTTTAGTTTAAATAGAGTCCTTTGGAATATACAAGATCTTAATGGAGTGCAGAACAAATAGAATAAACAGACAGGAAGCAAAAGGTTCAAAGATTATGGAAGTTGTGGAAAGATGATAAATTAGCAGATAGAGAATAAACAATATGCAGAAAGAATACTGTACGTATTAGCCATGTATTAAAGACTGCCTCCATTGCATAAGTTAGAATTGACCAATGTAATTCTCCTTATTGCAACTGTAAAATCAGAAGTGCCTTATAATTCTATATCAGCTGAAAATGTTTGTTTACCTACATGATCTGTTTTATTAATCAGGTACAGTAAGTTTAAGAATTCTGTTTTCCCTCCAAATTAAAATGTCTGAAATGATGCAAAGATAAAATGCTCACTTATAGTACATATGCAGAGAATGTTAAATATATATATTATATAAAGCATATAACCATTCAAAAATTTAATATCGAATACAGCTTTTCCAGTTTTTCCTTCAGAGAGTCAAAATCTCATCCGAAGGAATACTCTGTCTTAATCCTTGCTCAGTGTAAGGCATATTTATTTGCAGTATGTGTAATCAACACGTAATGAACTATCCTGATATAACTTTTGGCTATGCACTTAATGTCTGCTACTTTTGCCTATTTATCAAGCAAAAGTGCAGTTACCACATATTTTAGCGAACCTTTTCTAAGCAATGCTGAATGAAACACTTTTCCCGTTTGAGTAATTTATTAATTTATTAATTTAATCTTTACTACACTGCTAGCTTGCCAACTGATTTTGCCAAACTACAGGATCCCAACTAGCACATTAGTACAATGCAGACACAATGTACTGAACTTGTTAGAATTAAAAAATAAAATTTGGATAAAATTTCAACATTTAAGGAAATTAAATCAAATTTGCACAAAGCATAATAATATTTCCTTTAATAGTTTCCTTAAAGCTATAATATATTATTAGTCACAAATAAAGAATTAAATATTATCAATTCAGATTAAATAAAATTTTCTGGCAAGCTCCTAGGTAACATGCACTTCCAAATTTCCATCATTCTGCAAACTGTCATGGAAGACTGCAAAACAAAGTTGTATTGTCAGAAAGAAAATAACTAACAACTGATTTTCATTCCTTTTCTACCATCAGTTCTCAAATGTACAAGTGGTATACACTAAAAGAAGAAAACTAACAGAAACATTGAATAGTATTCTTAAACAACAGACTTAGCAGACTACCCATACTCAATTAAATAAAAAGTTTATGCTCAAGCAATAGAATAACTTCTGGTCATTTTTATCAATTTCTGATTAGTCCAAACATCTCTGACTGTTAAAATCACATTAATTTTGCCCAATTTGTTAAGAATGTGAAAATTAAGGCTGCTTGTCCACATCAAAAGAGCTTAAGCAATGTGTAGAGGGCTCCTCCTACAGACCACTTCACAAAAATGAAGAAACCCTTTAGCAAAAATTCAGTTTAGGTTTTTTAACTCTACAAACACAGGTATAATAAACCGCACTGCAGAAAGGTGAAAGACTGTTTGTTACTTTAAAAGTATTTGTACCCAACATTGGTGTTTAAGAAGTCATGAACCATATGTTATATAAAAAAAAAAAGGATTGTATGTACAATAAACTAATACAATCAAGTTTGCAAAGGAGCATCCCTGAATAACTTTCCAAAAGTATATTCTTATTGACTGCTTGACCATTTGCCAAATAAAGCTGCCAAGACATGTTACCAAGATTAACATGAATGTATATATGAGCTAATTTCAGAGTCTGCATGCAATATAAGTTTTCAGGGCAGGCAGTTCAAACTGGGATCAGATCAAAAGATTTTTAACAGCTGTACTTCACTACCATAATGCACTTAATGCTGATTATGCACCTGGATTCAGGGAAGGAATTGCACCTTTATCCAGAAAGTGCACTTGGTGTACACCAACTATCTAGATGTCAAGGAAATGCTGGTTTGGGGGAACAAATCAATCCCTCCCACAACCACTACTCCCCACCCCGACCATTTCTAAAACATGCAATTCTAGTAGACAAAACATCTAAATAATATATTTTAACTTGTACTTCTTTAAAAGATAAATGAGGCTTAAAACCCCACGATAAACACCTCCTGACAAGTGGTTCTGAAATACATGTACTTTATAATGTTAATAAAAAAATTCAAAGACTTTATAAATTGCTAAATGGCAAAAATACACATTTGTTAATTTTTCAAGATACCAGACAAACAGAAAATTATACAAATAATGTGTCTGTTTGTGGTTGCTAGCAAGTGTTAAGACTCCTTAAATTTGTTTAATGTCTATCTCAAAATATATTTCTTCACAGATTATGAAGAATTAACATACTGCAATTTAAAAAAAAAGTTTTACCGTGAGATGACTTCTCAGTTAAAATGGTTTCTATAGCAGTAGCCAAATAGTTTAGATTCTGCGACCTCATAGGCTATACCAGGACAGATTTACAAACTGGCTTTGATAAAACTGCCTAAGAAAAGAATTAGAGTGCCTTGAAAAATGTATTTTCCTAAAGCCATTTGAACATAAATGAATCCTTGCCCTAAGGACTGGGTAGTGTGAGCAAAAAAAAAAATCATTGCAATTGTAACAGCTCGTAAAATTGTACTGGCAGCAATTACTAACAACCTGAAACATATTTAATTTTTTAATGCATAATGTTTTTCATCCATCCATTCACTCATTATCAAATATACAGGGTGGTCCAGATCTAATTATGCAGATCCAGATCATCTGGATGAGTTTGATTTATGCGGGGACAATTCCAGTTCAGTGCGAAGACAATTCTTCATGTCGTCAGTTTGCACACTTCTCGATAGTCCGGGATTTTTTGGGTGATTTTCTATGTAATAAACTTAATAAGTTATAGCATAATGAAAATTGCATAATTAGATCTGGACCACCCTATACTTAATCCAAACGAGCCTAAGCAGAGTGTCAGACAGGAGCTTTGCAGACCTATTTTACAATAATATTAATTCAGTCTTGCCAAATTCTAAAGAAGTTCTGCACAGTTCCAAGCAAAGAAAACTGTACTTTTTTCAGTTTTAGATATTATATAATTTTCCCTATTGAGTTATGGAGTGTGGATTAGAAGTCTTATAAGAGAGCAAAATTAGTCAATACAGTAACAATGTAGTATAATACATGATGGTCAGTTTATCATCAGAGAGTGTAAGCTTATCTGAAATAGCTACAAAGATTGCTGTAAGCAGATTTGCAATGATTAGAATTTTTTTTTCCCCAAAAGGGCTTTAATTTTGTCCAGCCCCTAAATATAAGCCAGAGCGAGGCCAAAGCTACCTATCATCATTCATGGATGGGGTCATATCTTTGACATATTGTATGCATTTTAAATCTGGAGTGCTGCAGTTCAGTTTACAATTTTCAGGTGAATTACAGCATGTTTTACACAAAATATAGAAGAATAAATTTTGCAAATTCCTTAACAAAGATACTGATAGAGGTGTCTTTTTTTTTGCAGAAATTGTCTCCCATAGAACTACCCACTGAGGATTTTGATTAATTTCATTCTTTCACTATGTTGTCCAAAAAGGAAGAAAATTATAAACCACAAAATTTCAAAAACTGAAAAATTTTAGTTTTTAGGTACTCATTTTACTGACCCCCATGTTTAGTACTTGGTTGAAGCACCACGCGCAGCTATTACAGTAAGTAACCTTTTTTTTAGGTAAGTCTGTATTAACTGTGCACAGCCTTCTGGAGCAAGATTTGTCCACTGATCCATCTAAAAATGCTCAAGCACTGCCAGGTTGACTTCTTAGCAATAGTTATACTCCTGGAATCCTTAGCTAAAGCCCTTCAAATTTTCTCTTTTAGATCCAACTATATATTCGCACGAGAGTTAATGGTGGCAGAAGATGTTGCACGAAAATTATTCATAGGTCTGCCATACTGGAGAAAAACATATTGTTTAAGTAATTGTTCCAATACAAGGAAAATACTAGTGATGCTCTTATTAATTGGCTGCTGATTAAGACTGGCCAATTTTAAAATGACTGAATCAGTAATACGTTTTATATATATATATATATATATATATATATATATATATATAAATTTACTTTCTAAGCTTTATGGTAATTCAGGTGTATTGATCCTTTATGCAAAGTATTATAGTAGTTAAGGAATCGTAGGTGTAATTTTGCTGCCAATTGTGTTTAGAGAATTCTCAGTCAGATTTCTGAAGAGAGTCAAGGCAGGAATATTGGCTTTTACATTAAAGATATTGGAGTAATAAACTGGGAAAAGGGAATGTGAGGAGTCATGCTGTGCATAGAGAGAAATGGCGTATCACCAGAAAAGAGAGACGTGACTTTAGCAGGCATTAAAAGACAATGTGTTCATACCTTTTCATTTCGTTCTATAATTAAAATGGATACTCCTTGTTTCAGTGTGGATTGTTAGCAAGTTTGCATTTTAGTACAGCAACTTGCATTTTTAATTTAAAAAAGAAAAAAAAAAAAAGAAGAATTTGCCCTCGGTGCTTAGTAAACAATAGGCTTGTTAGCTTAAGAGCCAAATTAGTCTATTTAACATGTAAATTTTTTGAGCATGTTAGCCTTGTATCTTCTTAATAAACACAACCAGGTTTGTAATTATGACAAGAATTAATACTTTCTTTTGCAGCATATGAATTATGGATAAACAAAGAGAATCAGTTGGAATCATTCAGTTCTAGCAAAACAAAAATCAGTGATTGGTATTGGCAATAAAAAATTTAAGTTATTGGTTCATCCCTAAAAAATGCTTATACAAATTTGCTTTATACAACTTTAAATGTTGTCACTTTTAATTCAGAAATATAAAAGAAAATGTTTAATTCTGTGTAAGTCATTATGTAAAACAAAAATTGAAAACAATTCAAGTAAAATAAAAAAGGAAATTAATTATAGTAAGTCCTATTTTCTGTCTTTACTAATTATTTGCTTTACATGATTAAATCATATTCTGGTTTGTACATAGAGTTATTATTCTGTTAATATAACTACCTTTCTTTTTATAAAAGTACTCTCTAAGAGGAAGAGGTGCCAAGTTTTACATTTAATGCATTACCATTTTAACATCTAAAATATTAGCCATTTCTTAATAAACAGGATGGTTGTTCAAGAAAATGCCAAATTTCAATTATAGTTACATTCAATGTAAATTCTCGGAGGACATGAAAATTTGTTTTTCATGAAGTACTAGGATGTTGTACTGTGTTAGCCATTATGAATGTAGTGAAAAGTCAAGCAAAATGACACCTTTTATTGGGTAACTAAAAAGATCACAATATGCAAGCTTTAAAGGCAACTAAATCTTGCCTGAAGAAGGGGCCCAAGTTGCCTCGAAAGCTTGCATATTGTAATCTTTTTAGTTAGCCAATAAAAGGTGTCATTTTGCTTGACTTTTCACTGTTTTTCATGAAACAATTCTTTACAAATAACCTCTTTACCACAATATAGAGGGTTTAATTATAAAAGCTAATGAAAGAACACAGCATTAAACTAACAGCCAACAAATGCAGATATACTCTACCATCATCATCTTGAACACTGATAGGCCTCTAAAAATATTCAATAGAATCTATGACATGGTTGAAAAACAACAGACTCCCTATAATTCGAACTTGCCTGAATTAAGCCCTTGTGTAGAGAGAAACTCAAAGTGCATTAACTGTTTTACTGCACTCATAAGGCAGCTGTAACCATAAATCACATATATGCAACTGTGAAAGTAACTGTGGAGGTTGCTTCAGCTATAAAAAAATGCTATTTTAAACATGTCTAACTTATCCAAACGACGTTCACAAGTCATTCACAGATTACTTAGAAGTTATCTAAAATGAAAATTAATATTCAGAGAAATCAATCTACCGTTCATTTTAAAAGTAATACATGACAAAAGAAATTAATTCAGAAAAATGTGCTGGTGCTGATGAAGTAGCTGAAGGTGCAGTGGTGGGAGTAAGAAGTGGCCAATGAAGGCAGAAAAGTGTGTGTGGAGTGTCATGCTCTGAAAGGAATAAAAATGCCAAGCTGTGAGAAGGGCTTGGCATGAAGGCTAGAGGTGTTGTGCTAAGGTGAAATAAATTCAAATGACTCAAGCATGTAGAGCCAATGGTGGAAAATAATTCAGCGAAATGGAGAACTACAATGGAGGTGAAGAGGATGAAGCCCTGAGGGAATTAATGGCCAACTGATGCATAAAAGAGATGCAGTAGTAGCAAAAATATGGGTGTCGTATGTGATCAAGTTTTGGTATGTGATGCCAGCATCATTGTTTACTATCAGCATGTGATGGCAAGTCGCAATTGAGCTCCAACAGCATAAATCTGCACGCTTTCATGTTTGATGAATGGTTTGATATGGTGAAGCTGACAAGTGAATGTATTCATGGTGCTCTTTCTTCATCCACTTCTCGCATAGGCAATACAAGCGTCTCATATTCCCCATTATAAGGATGTGATACATTTCAAGGTTTCACATACCATCTTCTGTGTCACTGTTGTTGTCTGGTTTTTGTTTTTTTTTTGGCACCTTCCTAAAAGCATCAAAATGCAAAGAATTTTTATATGTAACATCTTCCCTCAACTCACAATACAGAGAAACCGGACATTACTTTCTCACCATGATAATTTCTCGTGCTACTACCTGGTGGAATCCCCCAGATTTACTTCAAGTACGTATACAAATATAGTCAGTACACTACTTGCATAGCAGCACCATCCTCAAGCACATGCGGCGCATAGCGTAGTACTGTATTAAGTATATCCCTGGTGTTATGCATTTGGCCCGCACCACCTTCCCTTAAACCAGTGTTTCTCAACCTTTAAGTCCCTGCAGCCCAGTTTTGTCTTTTTAACTTCATTAACAACATACTAACAGCAATTGCAAATCTCCAAACACAATGAAACAAGTTCACTCAGAAATGGGGGAACATATCGTGCAGGGCTATAGATCACTTAGGAAGTCAACCCGCAAACCAACAATGGCAACCAAGCAACAACCAGCTATTAAGAAGTGGGCTGTGACCCAGTGGTTAACAAACACTAGCTTAGGTGACCCACATTGATCCACTCATGAACCAACAATGGCAACCAATGACCTGACGCACTAGTGGAGAAACACTTCCTTACACGGACCAGGCATGCGGACACCAAGACTCGAAGACTGGGTTTTGCTACTCCATGCTGGTAGTTAAACTGTACCAATGACTCACATCAAACCCAGAAAACCTCAGTTGCAATGACCGGTATACTTTGTAACCGTAAGTTGGTACATGACTGTGCTTTGTCACCTTTAAGCTTGGTCTTCTGCTGGAAAAGAACATTTGTTCATTGACTAAACTACTATATAATTACATCATATTAATTACTACTTAATTAAATTTTTTTTCTTTCTATAAAAGGGGTTGGACCCCCTTTTGCCTTCAGAACTGTCATAATTCAACAAGATGCTGAAAACATTCCTCAGGGATTCTGGACTACAGTATATTGACCTGATAACATCACACAATTTCTACAGATTTGTCAGCTGAACAACCATGATGTGATTCTCTCATTCCACCACATCCCAAATGTGCTCTACTGAATTGAGATCTGGTGCCTGTGGAGGCCTTTTGAGTACAACAAACTCATTGTCAAGAAACCAGCATGAGATAATTTGAGCTTTGTGACATGGCACATTATCCTGCTGGAAGTAGCCTGCGGTCAGGGACAGACATGATCGCCAAAAATACTCAGGTAGGCTGTTTCATGTAAACGATGCTCAGTTGGTACTAAGGGGTCCAAAGTCTGCCAAGAACCATTACACCACCACCACCAGCCTGAACCATTAATACAAAGCAGGATGGATCCATGCTTTCATGTTGTTGGTGCCAAATTCTGACTTTACCATCCGAATGTTATAGTCGAAATTGAGATTAATCAGGCCAGGCAACATTTTCCTAATCTTATGTTCTTCAGTTTTAGTGCAAATTGTAGCCTCAGTTGCCTGTTCTTAGCTGACAGGAGTGGCAGCACCCAGTGTGGTCTCCTGCTACTATAGCCCATCTGCTTCAAGGTTCAACATGTTGTGTGTTCAGAGATGCTCTTCTGTATACTTCAGTTGTACAGAGTGGTTATTTGATTGACTGTTGCCTTTCTAACAGCTCGAACCAGTCTGGCCATTCTCCCTAGAACTCTGGCATCAAAAATGCATTTTTGCCCAGACATCTGCCACTCTTTGGATATTTTCCCTTTTTCTGACCATTCTCTGTAAACTCTAGGGATGGTTGCACGTGAGAATTCAAGTACATCAGCAGTTTCTGAAATACTCAAACCAGCCTGTCTGGCACCAATAACAATCACCTTTCTTTCACATTCTGATGCTCGGTTTCTACTTCAATGTCTGCATGTCAAAATGCAATGAGTTGCTGCTATGTGATTGGCTGATTAGATAATTGTGTTAACAAGCAGTTGAACGGGTGTAACTAGTTGTCTCCTTAGCATTAGACCAGAGCATTAGTTGGGCTGTGAAAACCATGCTAAAAGCATTAGTCCTGAGTGTCACTCAGGCAACTGTACAGATGCGTCCTGCGTAAACATTAGAACCGAGAATCACTCGCGCTGTAAAAAGTGCTGTCAGTGCTGCTATTTTTTTAAGAAATTATTTCTGAGTGTAGGTTTTCACTAATTATGAAATATCGGCACTTTACCAACAATGAAGACTTTAATAATTCCCATCCAGCACCCAAAATGAAGAAAATTTGAGAGATATACTAGGCGACTGAAGTAAAATTTCAGAGTGTTTACATTCCAGACTGTGATGTCAGCATTGATGAAAGTCTCATGGCTTATAAGGGCAGACCGTCATGGATACAGTATGTCGCATCAAAAAGAACAAGATTTGACATTAAGCTTTAGGAGCTTTGTGAATCTAAAGAGGGATACATTTGGAATTTGGTTCTATACACAGGGAAAGGGACCATGTATAATTATTACGGCACTGCTACGTCATCAGTGCCGACTTTGATGTATGCTGTGCTGGATCAAGTTTACTGTGTAACCATGGACAATTTTTATACTTCGCCAGAGCTATTTGACATATGGGACAGTGTTTCCTAAAAGTTTGGCAGACCTAAATTACAGCGAGGTGTACTAGTAGTTTGGAAAAAGAATTGGCTTTATATCCCGTTATGGGGAGGCAACAAAAGAAATACTACAAAAAGATATTTCCTCATGTGGTGGAACAGTGCATTTGGAATGAATCCATGTTAAGCATGCAAAACTGTATCTCATGCAAACTTTACATGCCAGCTTGTAGAACAAATCACTGCCGCATAGCCATTGTCCACACTACTGCTAAAGAGAGGCGGTCGACCCAGCATGTCGTGGATCAATCCAGAGTGCCTTATTGGTAGACATTTTATTGATTATAAATCTCCAACAGAAAAAAACAGAATCCAACTCGTACCTGTGCAGTGTGCTATTCAAAAATGGATAAATCTGGAAAGAAAATCCGAAAAGTAACAAACTATTATTGTCCTGACTGTGACGTTGGATTGCGTCTTTTACCATGTTTTAAGATTTACAACACAAAGGACACATTTTGAGATTGTATACTGTTTTAGCATCATTAGTAGTATAATTATGACTGTTTTTTATTATTTTTGTTATTATGGTTCATTTCATATTATTTTTATTCATCATTAATATTGTATCATTATTATACTTTTGAGAATAAAAAAAAAAAATGCAACGCTTTTTAAATTTTTTTTTTTTTTTTTTTTTGCAATTTCAGTATTAGAAATAAAGACTGCATAAACAACACAGTTACCATCAGTAGTAAATTTACTGGTGTGCACTCTGGAGCAGATCCCTCTCACTGAGGGTTATCAAGTTATCATTACAAGCATTACCATTACAAGTGCAACAGTACAGAACAGGATTGCATCTTCTTAACACACATGCTATCTTTGCCAAGTTTTAAATGATGCCATGCAATTCTGGATTTTGATTCGAAAGGCTCAAGAGCTGTAAATGTAAGAAAGTGCTTTTATTTCTAATGGTATTATGTAATTTGAAGTGGAACCACATATATAGTCTTACAGTACTTCTATCATAATTTAGTCATTTATATCAATGCCTGTTTTAGGTGTGTTTTCATTGTACCAAATATATATAATACAAAATTTCTTGATTATTGTTAAATCATTCAATGCAGTCCAAAGTATTTGAATAATGTGCACTCGGACTTACAAACTCAATGTACTATACACTAATTACCAAAACATTAAACTTAAAATATAACCAAAAAGGGAAGCAGCAAAAATATAAAACATAACTTTGAAACACCAACAAAAAATTTAATCCAATATGTACAAATTAGCAGCGTAAAGTTAAACTTTAAAAAAGACAGTATAGTGGTAGTTGTTCTTAATGCACTTTAAAGTTCTAGTCTTGCTTTGAGTAATACACAGTATCCATCCTTCCATTTTCAAACCAGCTATTCCTGAGCTGAGTTGCAGGCAGGCCGTAGCCTACCACATAAAATATTTACATGGTACTTAATTCTAACTTTCTTCCATTTCCTTATGGACGTTTATGCCTAGGGAATGTAAAACAGGACTACATATCAACAGCCATCAGTGACTGAGATGTGTTTTTTTTTAAATGTAAAGAGCCTTTTGTTAGCATTTGTTTAGTGTTTACTGAACATGGACTCAGAAAGGTGAAAGTCTGCCAGCACATTTGTAACATCAGATGAATACTAAAGACAGGGGAAAGGGGTACGTAGTTGGAAAGAACTCTACTACCGTCACTTCATACAAGATCGGGTGGATTTCATAATATAAGAACTTTAAAACATGTTATAGGCAAAAAGTCACTTTCAAAACATTTCTCGATCCATTCATCATTGCATCAAAAGCAGCCAGAGCCTACAGCATCCCAGCAGCAGTGGATTCTGGATATGATGCCAGTCCATTTAATTGTGTACACATGAATACATCCAAACTAAATATAGGGCTAACTCAGAGACAGCAAATTATCTTTTCTTTTATTTCTTTACTTGGATAATGAGGAGAATGAGAAAATTAATATAATCAATGAACAACAAAGTTTGAATTACACAATTACATAAAACACAAAAATAAGTTATTTTCTAAAAGTAAAAAATGTTTTTTCTTGCTTGTTAAGAGGCAGATGACTCATAATTCAAATAACTGGAATAAGACATCATCACATTCTGTATAAAACTGAAATAAATCAGTTTCATAATTAACAGCTCTAGTTTACAAAAATACAGAGTTAATTTATAAATAGTAATAATACCATTCCACTCCTCTGTAAAGGAGCTAGTAGAAACAGGGCACATATAAAATAATTACACCTATTCCATTATTTATATTCAATATCCACTTCATTATATTTTATTCACTTGAATTTCAAATGAAAATGCAAACTTGGAAAGGCACCTGTGTAAATGTTCAGAATAACTTTAGGGAGGAGAGAATGAAGTCATGCCAAAATGCCAAGCATGGCTGGAAGCCCAAGTCAAATAGTTTTTGACCATGGAGTTGAGGGAACCTTAACTGCTCCCTGGGGTCCAAGCAGGGGGTGGACTAGTATAACTCTCACTGAGCAAGAATAGATCACAGATCAAGTTCCCGTGAGGACCCTGCCTGCTGAACAGAAATGGAAAGTTGGAAAAGGAAAGCTAACACTACAGATTGGATTACGGTGCCAAAGACCAGGGCCAAAGGGCTATGACAACCCTTTCTGTCATCACTCCACTTCCTAAGGCCCAGCTAGCTTCCCCCACTCCTTCAAAATCAGTTTTAAATCTAATCTGGCTCTCTCCCCATAACTGGCAGTTAATTGGGAATTTTCATCACTCCTGCTGGAGACACTTTCTGTGAGAGATTGGACCATGACAAGATGGTCACAGAAATAAAAATAAAAATATTAGGCTGTGTCACAAAAATCTTTTGGTCTAAACCACGGTACTCATTCCAACAATGAACAAATATTTAAACTAATAAAAACAAAATACAAATTAACAACAAGTTAAGGAAAATTTAAAAATTTCTAAATTACAATAGTATGCTGAAATTGCACATGGTCACATCCTGGAATAATATGCAGGAGATAATAACGATGTACTTCAAAATTAAGTGGATATTTTGATGATTGTATATCATAGAGAGTAGAAGTAAGTCAAATAGGAAACTGTTAAACATTCCAAGGACAAAGCAAATTCCTAAAACAAACACCATAACAAAAAATAGGCTTCTTTCTCTTCAAATATATCTATACTTATAAAAGGCAAAGCCCTCACTCACTCACTCATCACTAATTCTCCAACTTCCCGTGTAGGTAGAAGGCTGAAATTTGGCTGGCTTATTCCTTACAGCTTACTTACAAAAGTTAAGCAGGTTTCATTTCGAAATTCTACACATAACGGTAATAACCGTCGACAACGCCCGCCATGTTGAACTTTCTTATTTATGGCCCCATCTTCACAAAATTTGGTAGGTGGCTTCCCTGCACTAACCAAAACTGATGTACGTACTTATTTCGGTGGTATGCTGCCACTGTCGGCCGCCATATTGAACTTTCCAACGTCACTAATTCTCCAACTTCCCGTGTAGGTAGAAGGCTTAAATTTGGCAGGCTCATTCCTTACAGCTTACTTACAAAAGTTAAGCAGGTTTCATTTCGAAATTCTACACGTAACGGTCATAACGGTCAAAAACATTCGCCATGTTGAACTTTCTTATTTATGGCCACATCTTCACGAAATTTGGTAGGCGGCTTCCCTGCGCTAACCGAAACCAATGTACGTACTTATTTCGGTGGTATGACGCCACTGTCAGCCGCCATATTGAACTTTCCAACGTCACTAATTCTCCAACTTCCCGTGTAGGTAGAAGGCTGAAATTTGGCAGGCTCATTCCTTACAGCTTACTTACAAAAGTTAAGCATGTTTCATTTCGAAATTTTACGCGTAACGGTCATAACGGTTGACAACGTTTGCCATGTTGAACTTTCTTATTTATGGCCCCATCTTCACGAAATTTGATAGGTGGCTTCCCTGCGCTAACCAAAACCGATGTAGGTACTTATTTCAGTGGTATGATGCCACTGTCGGCCGCCATATTGAAGTTTCCAATGTCACTAATTCTCCAACTTCCCGTGTAAGTAGAAGGCTGAAATTTGGCAGGCTCATTCCTTACAGCTTACTTACAAAAGATAAGCAGGTTTCATTTTGAAATTCTACGCGTAACGGTCATAACAGTCGACAACGTCCGCCATGTTGAACTTTCTTATTTATGGCCCCATCTTCACGAAATTTGGTAGGCGGCTTCCCTGCGCTAACCGAAACCAATATACGTACTTATTATGGTGGTATGATGCCACTGTCGGCCGCCATATTGAACTTTTCAACGGTCTTTGTTACTGATGGGCCCATCTTCAAGAAATTTGGTACGCGGGTTCCCAACGCTAACTGAATCCTACTTACGTACATATATACGTCCATAGCCTGCAGCTCGGTCAAAGTGTGAGGCGGCGTTGGGTCCCCCATCCCAACGCCTCCCACGTTGTTTGCTGCCTGCCTATATAAGGCCGTCCGTCGCTCCTGTCTCTACATTCCCTTCCTTGCTTCGCCACGGGATTCACGACTCCCTGCTGATAACTACAGCATTTTTATTTAATCTATGGCTTCTCCGCTGTTTTATTGTTCATTTATTACGATTATAGTTATTGTGTAGGTATTTTAGACTTACTTTACATTGTTCAGGTACCCATTTCCTTTATCATTCCAACCGTACCCCCATTAACATGTCTATTGAGGTGATCACCATCGATCAAAGAACTGTCACTTACCGACTAGTTTCCATGCCTGGAGATGGTACCTACCTTTTCCATTCTCTTTATTACATATTGCACATCCATATAAGGATCACTCTTGATATCCGGAGGAACATTGTGTCTTATGTATTGAATGACTGGGACAGGTTCAAGGTTTGGACTGATGACAGTACCGGAGATAATTATACTACACAGAAGCACTATAAGAGTGAAATGCTTAAGCCCTTCACCTATGGTTCTGCATGTGAGTTGATGGCTGCTGCTGAACTGTTCGGTTGTCGCTTTCAAGTGTACCGAAATGGCCAAATATTTTACACCTTTCGACAACCGCCAATGCCTCTTAAACATCTTAGATTCACAGGTGACTATTTCAGTAGTGGACACTTTAATGTGTATGAATGTTTAAACTCTCAAAAGCTGGATGTGAAGTTATCGATGAAACTGGTTGTATACCTACAACGCTTGACAGATGCCGAATGTCTCTTCAACACAAGTCCTACAAATACTGTCGTAATTGAAACAAACCATGAAACTCAAACCGATTATGATAGCAGCAATCCAAGCTGTGGGATTTGAAACAAGATTACTGTTCACATGGCCAACTGTACGTTGCATGCTCAAGAGTAAGCTCAGCGCACAGCTTGGTCATATTACAACCGGAGGGCTGAACTCACAATATGGTGTACAAAGTGATCCTTAACAAATAATTATTGGTATATTTTCCCTCAGTTTAAAAAGGTTTAATTTTCTTCTTAATAAAAATTTTAAGGCAGTACTTCGCCGCTGCGAAGCGCGGGTATTTTGCTAGTAAAGAATAATACAAAGTCAGAGGTTCTGCTAGTAGCACACTTTTGACCATTACTATTTGTCTGTTCTGTTGTATTCTTTAGCAATACGCTGGAACATAAACTGCCACTGTTACACTAATTGAAATAAATGAAATGGATGTGCAAGGGGCAGGATCCCAGATTAGGACCCGAGTGCAGCCATGCAACGGGTGACACCTCAGCACCACACTAGTTCAGATGGAATGGAACAGTGGAGTGCCCATTCTGCCACCAACACCCAGGTTTTTTCCCTGCAGGTTGGAGGGCCTAAATGCAGGGCTGGTAATAGAAATTACAGCAATTAAATGTAAATACTGTACTTCATGTAATGCAATCGTTTGTAAAATTTAATAGTAAAGTTCTGCAAACACTAAAAAGTAAATAAGTTTAAATCCAGTCAACTATATTTGATTTACATAGATGAAAATAAATACTGTTACTGAGGTAGTACAATGAAATGTGAGAAATGTCAATAAATGTTAATTGAATAAGTACTGCAATCTTTTGTAAACATAAACATTTTAAAATAAATATTAAATAAGCATCTGAGTAAAAAGAAAATTAGTTTCCTTTTGTAGCACACCCCTCTAAAACACTTAAAGGCTTAGCATAAATGCAAACAGACCACACTGCATTTTGGTGTAAAAAACTACAATGGTTTTGTAACTTCCAAATTCTTGCAAGAAAGACTAGCATGTCAACATACTCTTCTGTAAGGCAAGCTTTTGTTGGACTGCAAAAGAGCCCTGAAGTACTAAATACATGCTCTAAAGCGCAGCTGAAAGTATACAAGGACACGTAAGAGTAGTGCCACCGTTTATGTAATTAATCACTGAAAAGTTATAGTGACTTACATGATATAGGAAATGTTATGAAATATACTTTTAAAATCGCCTGAAACAAAATTAAAGTAACATGCTACAGCAGCACATATCCCACCAACAGTTTAAATATCGAGGGAGCAACGGAAGTTTATTACTAAAGACTGTTGTCTCTAAATGAACAGTACAGGTGAAAGTAATTGCAGACCCATCTTAATGATTTAAACGTTCAATTAACTACAAAAAAAAAATAATCTGTAAAAATAAAAAACAAAAATGAAGTCACGTTCATACTTCAAACACAACCGTTTACAGGTTTATACTTATTAATGTTTCCATAATTTAGAAATAAGATACCTCTCTAAATTTTCGGTACTGACTTGCGTGTGGTCCTTTAAGCAAAGATGTCCAACCCCTTACGTGACAGAGATGGTTACCTATGGTGCTTCACCCAAAGGGTGCCATTTATGTAAGGGAAGGAGACACCCTAGACACAAAGAGAGGGACCATCCAAAACCCCACACCCAGTTAAAAAGAAGAACATCTAAACAATAAAAAAAAAACAAAACTTTATGACCAACACCTTCTGACCCCCACCTCCATCTCTACCCTTCACCAGTTATATATTGCCTTTGATTCCTATTTGTCTGATCAGTTTTCCTCTATGATGACACCTGGCAGGTAGAATAAAAAACTATTTTAAAATACATAACTAATTATTTTCCATTGTGGATCTTTAGTTACAAATATGCAAACCGTATCACAGACCTTCACTTCCATAAATATGTATACATACATATGTATATACACACACACACAGTATAAATAAATAAATAAATAAAATGGGACAAAAAAAAATCTTTAAAATGTTTCTGTCTTAAATTGTAGAAAACGTGGTCTTTACAGTCAGCATCTTGGTTACTTTTACTGCCTTACAGCTCCAGAGTCTTTGCTTCAAATTCCGGCTCAGTTTACACAACCTAACATCAGATGGGTTTTTCTCTGGGTACTCCAAGTTTTCATCCTACAGGTTAGGTTTTACCGACAATGCATGAGTAAACTTAGATGTCTGCAAAGGAATTGTAAATTTTTCATAGTAGGATCTGGGATCCTTCAATCCTGAATTTGGTTAAGAAATGGAACAACAGATGCTTCTGTTAAATCTGCTTATGCTACTAACACAGAGGTCCAGAGATGCTTGAAACATTAGGATACAGTGGCTTGCAAAAGTATTCGGCCCCCTTGAACTTTTCCACATTTTGTCACATTACAGCCACAAACATGAATCAATTTTATTGGAATTCCACGTGAAAGACCAATATAAAGTGGTGTACGCTTGAGAAGTGGAACGAAAATCATACATGATTCCAAACATTTTTTACAAATAAATAACTGCAAAGTGGGGTGTGCGTAATTATTCAGCCCCCTTTGGTCTGAGTGCAGTCAGTTGCCCATAGACATTGCCTGATGAGTGCTAATGACTAAATAGAGTGCACCTGTGTGTAATCTAATGTCAGTACAAATACAGCTGCTCTGTGACGGCCTCAGAGGTTGTCTAAGAGAATATTGGGAGCAACAACACCATGAAGTCCAAAGAACACACCAGACAGGTCAGGGATAAAGTTATTGAGAAATTTAAAGCAGGCTTAGGCTACAAAAAGATTTCCAAAGCCTTGAACATCCCACGGAGCACTGTTCAAGCGATCATTCAGAAATGGAAGGAGTATGGCACAACTGTAAACCTACCAAGACAAGGCCGTCCACCTAAACTCACAGGCTGAACAAGGAGAGCGCTGATCAGAAATGCAGCCAAGAGGCCCATGGTGACTCTGGACGAGCTGCAGAGATCTACAGCTCAGGTGGGGGAATCTGTCCATAGGACAACTATTAGTCATGCACTGCTCAAAGTTAACCTTTATGGAGGAGTGGCAAGAAGAAAGCCATTGTTAACAGACAACCATAAGAAGTCCCGTTTGCAGTTTGCCACAAGCCATGTGGGGGACACAGCAAACATGTGGAAGAAGGTGCTCTGGTCAGATGAGACCAAAATGGAACTTTTTGGCCAAAATGCAAAACGCTATGTGTGGCGGAAAACTAACACTGCACATCACTCTGAACACACCATCCCCACTGTCAAATACGGTGGTGGCAGCATCATGCTCTGGTGGTGCTTCTCTTCAGCAGGGACGGGGAAGCTGGTCAGAGTTGATGGGAAGATGGATGGTGCCAAATACAGGGCAATCTTGGAAGAAAACCTCTTGGAGTCTGCAAAAGACTTGAGACTGGGGCGGAGGTTCACCTTCCAGCAGGACAATGACCCTAAACATAAAGCCAGGGCAACAATGGAATGGTTTAAAACAAAACATATTCATGTGTTAGAATGGCCCAGTCAAAGTCCAGATCTAAATCCAATCGAGAATCTGTGGCAAGATCTGAAAACTGCTGTTCACAAACGCTGTCCATCTAATCTGACTGAGCTGGAGCTGTTTTGCAAAGAAGAATGGGCAAGGATTTCAGTCTCTAGATGTGCAAAGCTGGTAGAGACATACCCTAAAAGACTGGCAGCTGTAATTGCAGCAAAAGGTGGTTCTACAAAGTATTGACTCAGGGGGCTGAATAATTACGCACACCCCACTTTTCAGTTATTTATTTGTAAAAAATGTTTGGAATCATGTATGATTTTCGTTCCACTTCTCACGTGTACACCACTTTGTATTGGTCTTTCACGTGGAATTCCAATAAAATTGATTCATGTTTGTGGCTGTAATGTGACAAAATGTGGAAAAGTTCAAGGGGGCCAAATACTTTTGCAAGCCACTGTATGTAGACCCAATGCCCAAATCTTGACAGAAACAAATACATAAAAAATAAATAATGGCATAATGCATGTATGATTAATTTGTTTCCATTATGGACTAAACTGAATCTTTAACAACAAAAATGTAAAAACTTTAATATGGATTTTAAATAAAATAAACAGTAACAATTGTCATCAGATGTATAAATTGCTACACCAAGCATGATTATTGTGCCACTGGCTCAGGAAAATACCACATTTGTGCCAGTAAAAATAATCTTTAGGAAACTTGTTTAAACTGCAGAACAATCTAAATACTTTGCTACCTAGATATGAAATGGATGAAATATTATCCATCTCTTTTGGCTTGTACTAATTTCCTATATTGTAAATTAAATCTACTGCCTTTGCAAGTGTGTGTGTTTTTAATAACATGTATCTATAGATGTATAAAGTTTTCTGTACTGTTCTCGAAGAGAAAATAAAATCCACACTATTAAATTAACTGACACCAACCTAAACCATAAAATGTAACTGTCTCTTAAAAATTAACTAAAATAATTAAAGCTTTAAACAAACACTTATCATTAAATATTAAGAATACACATATGCTGAAAAAGATTGTATTATATCCAAGGCTAAGCTTTTGTAGATCTCTACTGACACTGTATGTCCAGACTTTAAAACTGCTTTGTTTGATTCAATAGCCTTGATTACTGTACCTTACTAAAATATAATAGATGCATAAGGGTGCAGGAATGTGTTGCCTCAGTTATGCTGCTAAGCTTTCCTACTGCACTAAAGAGACCCTGGATTAAAATACCAGACAAGACTGAAACTAACAGAGTGCTCTTCCCACGCAACTGCCAAACCTTGATTATTATTCTTCTAGCAGAACTTTAGCTAGTGCTAACTATGGAGTTATTTGCAGTTATTCTATTGATCAGACTAATACTAAACATTCTTGTAACACAAACTAACAAATCAGTGCCACTAAAGTGTTACTATATCATAATACTTATTAACAATACAAAATTACACATCAGAAACTCTCATCCTATAATTACAAGCACTTCATATAGCTGCTTTATGGGTGTGCCACTTATTGAATTTTAAGGGTGACTTTTGCACAGAAGCAGAATACAAGATATAAACCCTGATTTTAGTAAGAGTAGAGGGTGTGGGAAAATGTCTTAATAAAGTGAAAAACAAAAGGAAAAAAAGTACCATTTAATACATCTTACAGGCTCACCAAAAGTGTTCCTATTATTTCTTATTGGTTTCAGGCTACTACACAAACAAACTTGTAATGTAAAAATATTAGTTAATCTATAAAAGGAAGTAATGTAACATAACATTCTCAAAACACATTACCCCTGGTTAATTGAGCAGTACTTAAAGTAAAACACTGGACATGGTGCCAGTCTATTGCTAGGTTCATTCACACAGCACACATCACAGGTCCAGTTTAGAAAAGCCTAACATGAAGATGTTTAGAATATGTGAAGAAAAACTAAAAACCCTGAGCAAAACTCATGTAGACAGTGGGAGAATCAGCAAACTCCACAAAAGAAGTTATCAGTGACCTAAATAGCATGTTTTTTCACACTAGGTAACTTTATCAGTGATTAGTAAATTAGATATTCTCAAAAAGCAATTTTTTCTTCAGCACCCACTTTAAGAGTTTTATAGTAACTTAGTTGTAGTGCTCCTTGATGAGAAATATAATGGCACATAAGAAAGTGCATGTGTTGTTTTGCTACTGGAATATCTTGCAAGCAGGGAGCAGTGAGAAGGATTTCAGAAGAAAGAAAAGACAACAATACATACGTTTACAATAAAGAATGTAGAGTAATAAACAGAAAAATTAATGTGAGGAGTCATTCTTCACTTGGAGAGGAACGGAAGGCATACATGCTACTTACATTTACGTTTAAATGCTTAGTAGATGCTTTTATCCAAAGTGACTTACAAAAGAGGTAAACAATCGAGTAACATTTGGCTAGGACCTGTTTGTTCAGCACTTAGCTGAACATAGAGAGGAACAAAAGAGAGGTGTACCTTCAGTATAAATCTAAAGAGAAGCTGTTTTAAATGCGTTCAGACCTTTTCACTCTGTTTCCTAATTAAATCGGAAACTGCTTGTCTTCAGTGTGGACACTCAGCTGATTATTGTGTAAGCTTGTGTTTAGTTCAGCAGTTCCCATTTTGGGTTAGAAAAGGAAAAGACAATGAAGAATGTGTTGCTTAGTAATCAATTGGCTTGTTGGCTTAAAAAAATACTCCACTTAAAAATTACTTTTTTTATGTGTTACTCACCAAATGTGTTTTATAGTGTAGACCTAGAAAAATTGTAATCTTTTTAAAATTTAAAATAATTTTTTTTTTTATTATTTTTTATTATATTTAAAATAAAATTTATTAATTTTACTTTTAACATTGTTAAGCATGCTAGCCTTCAATCTTCTTAATAAACTTCTTATGAAAGTTTAATTATAATTGTAGCTTGCAATTATGACAGGCCTTTTATTTATTTATGGAATGTGGAAACAACTGGTTTAGTTAAATAAAACCTATGTCCATAAAAGAAAAATCTAAAAAAAATTCACAAAGTGGAAATTTCACCACATCCTGGAGGGAATATAGCTAACCACTGTACCACACTGCGATCTCTATTGTTTTAATTCAGAAATTTCTACCAGCGTCTGTTATCATTGTAAAGCAAGAAGTATGAGTACTTTTTTTAAAATCTTGCTTGTTAGAACTGTGTTAAGTGTATTTGCAATGTCTTCTTGATTGTTTCATTTCTTTCTTCCTATTGATCACAAAATAAAAAAAAGAATACTGCAGCAGCTGCTCAGCATGTGTTGCAATTTTCAATGGCATACTTTAAAAAACAAAATCATGATATAAATCATTATTCATTTCTACCAGTTTAAACGCCTTTATCTGAGTTTACACATGTTAGCCAATTGCCCCCAAATTGTTTACTTTCTCTGTCCATGGTCCTGAGCCTCAGTATCTTTTAGGTTAGACCAATTCTTTTCATCTGAGAACACCTCAAACCACATCTTGTTTGGCATATCTTTGGACCTCATCCTGGTGTTACATCTCTTAATCTTTTTCTTACTGTTCTACATGCCCAAACCACTTAAGTCTGTTTCTACTCAGCTCAACACTTGTCACCTCAATACCAAATATTTCTCTTGATTCACCATTAATGTTTTTCTCTCTGCGTAATACTTAACACAAGTCATCTAATTATTTTCACCTCTGTTCTCTAATGTTTTGCATCATGTTGTATCTTCACTGCCAATGTCTCACTACCAAAAAGCATAGTGTATGCAGGTGAGGGGATGCTGGCGCACGCAAATTGTTGCCGCTCCTCCCTGTTAACAACACTTTTCTCAAAATCTGCCTTAATTCTACACTTTCTCACACTTGTTTTATTTCTTTTATTGTACATATAGTTCGTGGATACAGCTGACTTGAATTGCATGGATTTGGCTTAATATTTACAGATTTTATGGACTCTACTTAGACTGGGAACAGCCGAGTCTGTGGATCGTGGGACGAGACCTACGAACATTTCTTTGTACCTGGCGATCTAGGACCTGGGGATGATGCGTCTCTGTGATTATATTCGCTATGCTGATCTGCTCCCTTTTCATCTTACAGTACTCCTGACTGGGAACTGATCTGATGTTCATACTAACCTGGCTGGTTGCTCCGGGGTGATCGCGCCTGAAATTACTAAGTGTTACTGTTTGTGGCTGTGTATTGGAACCTCCAAATCCTGCTACCTCCTCCTGCTATGCTTTCTGCTGCTTGCTATCATCTACACTACCACACCCGCCTGTCCTACCGGTTCCGCTGTGCTGTGCTGCTTCTCCACTGCTTTTCAGATAAGTATTGCCCAGTATCAAGCTAAAATACTCTCATGACAAACTCCTTCTTATTAAACAGCTTGTCCAGAACAAATGGTCTGACTGGAACCTCCTAAAAGACGCCGATATTTTGCAGGGCCCGAAATATGTACATTGCGGGTCAGGTCGCTGCCACCGCCGGGCTGCGAATGAAAAGACAACAGGCAGCATTTGCTCAGGAATAAGCTGTCCTTCTCATAGCCCCGGAAATAGAAGTGTCAGTGTGCCAAATTTACATTATGTGGAAATAAACCCTGATCACGGCTCTGTGCAAAAAGAAGCCTCATTAACTAATATTGCACTGTTTAACTTGAGATCTCTTAATGGCAAAGCATTGGTGCTGTCAGAACTCATCACTGACACCAAACTTGATATACTGTGTCTAACGGAGACTTGGCAAAAACTGAACGAATTAATGTCTCTCACAGAGGCAACTCCACATGGTTTCACTTTCCATACAGAACCTCGCAGCTCTAGACAAGGAGGTGGGCTTGCAGCAATTATTAGAGCAGACTTAAACATCAAACAAATCCCAATTGACTGTCCACTGTCTTTTGAGTGCCTGGCTCTTAAACTAATAACGGAATCAGGTCCTGTCTCACTCATTGTTCTTTATCGTCCTCCAAAATACAATGCATCCTTCTTATCTGATCTGATTGAACTTTTAATCCACCTAAGCTCTTATTCTCAGAGAATTATCCTTCTCGGTGATTTTAACATCCATATTGACACTACTACATCTAAACTGAGAAATGAATTCCTTTCCTTACTGGACTGTTTTGACTTGACACAACATGTTGATTTTCCCACCCACTCTGGTGGTCATATACTGGATCTGATCTGCACTTCTGGACTATCTGTTGCCAACATTTACAGCACTGATTTGGGACTCTCTGACCATAAAGCAGTATTTTTCACTGTCTCACTGCCTTTCCCTCCTCTTACCTGTAAACGACAAATTTCTTACAGAAACCTTAAAAATATCTGTCCCTCTATCCTTTCTGGATCCATTTCTGATCTTTTACTGTCTGCACCTATTATGTCAATACTAGATAGTCTTGTTGACCACTATAACAGCCCTTCAATTCAGCATTAGATAAAAAAGCTCCTTTAAAACATAAGGAGGTTTCCTTTAAACGTTCAGCTCCTTGGTATAATACAGAATTGCGATCTATGAAAGCAGCTGGCCGACACCTTGAGAGAATGTCAAGTAAGACTGGCCTCACCGTGCACATCCAGGCTTTCTCCAACCACCAAAGAGCTTACAGAGAAGCACTAACTGCTGCTAAGAACACCCACTATGGCAAAATAATAGAAAGTGGCCATGATAACACAAGGGTTTTGTTTTATCTAGTTAATAAACTACTCGAACCTGCATCTGGCCAAACTACCTCTTCCACTGAAGTCTGTGAGGAATTCTCTACTTTTTCTGTAACAAAATTAAAGATCTAAATAATTCAACTAATATAAATACACCATCTGTTTATATCTCTCCCTGTTCTCCCACTCAATTCAGCTCCTTCGCTAAGTTCTCACTAGTCACATCTGCGTTTGTTAATAACCTGCTTTGTAAGATGAGACCGACTACTTGTGTACTGGACACCATCCCCAGCACACTACTTAAATCCTGCCTTCATGCCATAATCCCGACTATTACAACAATAATAAACTCATCCCTCGACACTGGCTCTGTGCCACTCATTTTTAAAATCGCTTCTGTAACCCCAATGTTAAAAAAGTCTGGTCTTGATGCTGACAATCTTAACAATTTCTGGCCTATTTCCCACTTACTTTTCCTGTCAAAAGCTCTTGAGCGTGTTGTAGCCTCCCAACTCACCAACTACTTAACTTCTAATAACTTGATGGAACTCTTTCAGTCTGGTTTCAGTGCATGACACAGCTGTGCAACTGCTCTTCTTCAGGTAACCAATGATTTGCTTATGGCAGCAGACTCTGGACAAACCAGCATATTAAATTCTGTTAGACCTCAGTGCAGCATTCGACACTGTCAGACATGACATTCTACTGTCCAGAATGGAGAACATGCTGGGTATCTCTGGCACTGCTCTCCAGTGGTTCAAGTCCTATCTGACTGCTAGGCAAGAGTTTGTTACTCTTGGCAAAAGCAGATCCAGCTCGGCGGCAGTCACACAAGGAGTTCCTCAGGGCTCTGTCCTCAGCCCTCTTCTCTTCTGTATTTATATGCTTCCCCTTGGCTATATTATTTGTAGCTATGGACTGGGCTATCATTTTTATGCAGATGATACTCAACTCTACTTTAATGTTAAAAGTGGAACTTCATCAGAGCTTTCTCAGCTCACAACCTGCCTTAGTGAAATTAAAACCTGGATGGAGCAGAACTCTTTAAAATTAAACTGCAACAAAACTGAACTCATGCAAATTGGGACTAAAATGCAACTTAATAAAATGAGCTCCTTCCCAGTCCATCTTGGCGGTGGTCTCATCAGACCTGCCTCTACTGCAAAGAATCTTGTTCTTTGCTCTCTTCCTCTCTTATTCTGCCCACATAATTCACATTAAGAAACTTTCTTACTTTCACATCCGTAACATATCCCGTGTTCGCTCCTTCGTCTCCTTTTCTAATGCTGAGAAACTTGTCCATGCTTTTATCACACCCCGCGTCGATTATTGTAACTCGCTGCTGGCAGGTGCCCCTTCTAATCTTATATCACAGATCCAGCTTATTCAAAACTCAGCTGCAAGAGTCCTTAATCAAACCAGCGGCAGCGAGCACATCACACCCAATCTGGTCCGCCTTCACTGGCTCCCTGTGTCTTACAGAATTGAATATAAAATCCTACTAATAACCTACAAAGCCTTAAATAACCTCACGCAAAACTACATCAGTGACCTCCTCCACTCCACTATGTGCCTGCCCACCCACTAAGGTCCTCTGATTCTGGCAATCCTGTTGTGCCCCACACTAATCTACACTCCATGGGTGACAGGGCCTTCAGCTGTATAGCGCCCAGACTCTGGAATGACCTACCGAAATTAATCAGGTCAGCTGACTCCATGAATCCTTTTAAAAACAACAACTCAAAACTCATCTGTTCAGGAAGGCTTTTAGCTCTACTTGACTTTATTACCCTTCTCTCAGTTTACGTCTCTGTCAAAATGCTCATGTAACCTGTGTGTGTGTGTGCTAGGCCATCAATTATGTTGTCTGTTAGGCTTTCTCTGAATTTACTGTCTTAATCTTCTTTATTTATTTATTTGGTTTGTACAATGCTATATACTGTATACCCTGCCGTTCTTTCTAATATTCTGTAAGTGCCTTGAGCATTGGAAAAGCACTATATAAATAAAATGTATTATTATTTATTATTATTATAGTACTCCTCACAAAGCTTTCATAACTACTTTACCCTTGAAGGTCAGAGACATTTCTGTAAAAGTCAAAACAGCAGACAGCTTCTAGACTTTGTTCAATGCAGCTCTTAACCTGGCTATCACTGCTGTCCCCGTACCTCCATCTCTATTCAACATGCTTGCTTACTTTCTCCAAAACAACCTCATTGCTGATATCTAAATTTATACTTACTGCATGAGCATTCTTCACCCTTCACACACAATGCTGGCACTTGTCTCTGCAGACACCAATATAGCTTTTATGCACCTACTTTTGACAAAGTGTGCATTGGATTATGTTTCACCATACAGTACAAAGGCATGGACCCACCTTTTCTATGACTTCTACTCTTATTATTAATATTAACAATGCTAAGACAATACTGAGATTGATAAAATACAATGAAATTGGTGGTAATTAAAGCAGAAAATAGAACACATTTACTACCAGTTAAAAAAAGATTTTGCTGTGGGTTAATTTTTTTTTCCATTAGGCTGCTGCTCTTTAGTTTCTCAATAAGCTTCAAGAAATCAATACAACATATTAAAGTAAACCGCATATTTATTAGTTAAATAAAGTTCTTCCTACATTTTGAATGTACTCTGAAACAGCTTGGTTAATGAATGTTGCCCATCCCCATAAAAAAAGCATGAATGGCCTCTCAAAAGTCACAAAAGTAAACAGAGTACAAAGCTTTCAAATTGTAGTCCATAGTAGTACTGCTAAAAGTAGCTATATGCAAAATGGCTGCCACTATTTGAAAACCAACAATATGGTAAAATATTATAAGTATTACACATTAAACCTCTCCTGTTTAGTTTTCCCAAAGAGAGTTAATTATATATTATTATTTTAAAATTTATTTGAAACACTATAGAAATCTTACAATAGTGGAACAAAGTTCTCATTCCAGGGCATTAACTCACTTCTAACCCATTCAGGATAAAAGCTAGCCTCTGACATCATACTACGTGTTGATATACATTAGTTATCAGAAAAGTTCTATGAAGCATATCTGCATATCTGAAGTATGACATGAATATAACCAGTTTTTCTCAAGACAGACAAAAATAAAAATGGTCATATTTGTTTATAAAGGTGGATACAATAGTCATGCTGGTGTATTTGGTTTATATTTTTTGCTGTCATTTAGTGATGTGAACACCTCCATGCAGGGAAAGATGTCTTCTTGCTTTGTATGGCAGACAAGAGCAACTCGCAAAACTGAAAACTACAAACATGGAAAACAACAGATACTTATGACATATTTAATAGATTTCCAACAGTTACTGACAATGCAGGTAAAGGGATTAATTTTAAAACTTTATTAAATGTTATCTGTGAACCCATGACAAGTCTTTCAAAACCTTTACATTTCTACTGCCCAGTTAGATAGAAAAGACTGGAAGGATCTTAAATCTATTCTGCTGAAAGATGACTTAATACTGTACGACTATCTCTATGGGTGATAAATTATTACAGCTGACATCTAACCAGGACTGAAGATGAATTTTGAGGCTGCCACATCACTTGCTTCTTTTAGGATAAAAGTGAAAGCAAAACACACTGCACTTACCAAGCTTTCTTTAAAAGCTCATCTTCTATTTCCATCAACATACATTTCCACTTGGGGATTAATACAGTGTAACAAACACCAAAATTCAAAAAATATTGGTGAGGCTGTTTTTAGAACAAAGTAAAGAAGTACTAAGTGTGGAACTAGCCCCGGACACAGACAGGTAGACATGTTTAATCACCACCACACGTTTATTTACGCTAAAATTTACAAGTCTTAAGTGCCACACAAAACCCCAAGATACTCCCCCAAAGTCCAGGCCTCACACACTCTGCCTCACTCTTCAGGCCGCCTCCACTCTCTTCTTCAAGCCCTTGTCCTCTCCTCACCAGACTCCAGCCCTGAATGAAGGGAGGACGCCCCTTTTATAGTCACCCGGATGTGCTCCAGGTGCTCCCCGGCAATCATCCACCGGCACTCCCCAGTGTGGTGGAAGTGCCGACTGCGCACCCAGAAACACTCCGGGTGTCCCCGGTCCTCTTCCCCCCCAGCACTTCTGGGTGTGGCGGAAGTGCTGAGGTCCAGGGCTCCAATGACAGTGGGTTGCCACCTGGCGGTGACCACGGGCTCCTGCAGGGTTGAGTTTCTGAGCTCTCTACCCGTGGTCCCCAAAGCAACCAGGGAGGTTGTCCCCTTGTGGTCTGGAGGAGGTGCAAGCCCTCCTCCGGCCCACTTGGGTGTCCCGGCTGGGCAGCAGCCTCAGCCACTCGCCACAAAGGATTGTTATCACCCATTGTGTGTGGTATCATTCCGCACTGAATCATGACTGGAAAAGAAGAAGAAAAGGGCCCATGTTTCACAATACAAAGGTTCACTCAGCATAATTGAGTGTGCCACTTAAAATAATCATGATGTTTTTATTACATAGTTTTTTCTGTGGTTTCCTTTTTTTGTACATATCTTTACTGTAAATAGTGTTAATCAGAAAAAATAGTTATATTTTTGAAACACATTTTTGTTTGTTATTGGCCCATGCAATCTTTGACAAAAATAAACTGTGGTGTCTGACATATCATATACTTTAACAAATACTGGTTTACAGGGAAAAGAGTGCTAGCTAAAGACTGGAATAAAATGGCTGATATGCAGTGTGTAAAATGATTTTGTTGCTGATTGAGTAAATGTAACTATTAGTAATTAATTTTAAGTAGTAAAATAGATGTAAATTCCACTGGTACACAGACAGTAGGTCAGGATTCTTCAGGTTACGCAAAAAGAGTTGACATAAGGCTATTTCTCCCCCCAAGTTGTCAGTTTAATTTCTGAATACATTTAAGTACAGTATTGATATTTCTTGTGGTTTTACTACTATTTAGCAGGTGATCAATTAACAGCTGCTCACTTTGTGTCCAGTAACAGAATTCCTTAATTATTTGCTATGAACCACTGAACATAGTTTCAAGCATCAACTAAATTTAAAAAGAGGAAAATGTCAGATATAATGATTATAACTTTCTCATATTTTTGACAAAAACAGGTAGTTTATAAATCTAAGTTTAATAACAAAGAAAACATGCATTAAAGATATTTCTAACCAAAACCAACACAATTAACCAAAAACAACTGATGGTAGTGTTAATACTCCTTGGGTGGGGAAAAAAAATTCATGATTGGCACAGATTTTTAAATTATAAATATTAAAGCTAAAAATTAAAATACACTTGACCTCACATTTAAGCTGTCTTTCAAACTTGAACTTGTTCAAGTTACGGAAAATTTTAAATCAAAAGGAAATATGAACAGGACAGAAAATAAAACAGAATCACAAACACCACTTTCATTTATAATATACAGAACGATTTTGATTTTGCTAAGTTAGTTTTTATTTAGTTTTAAGTTAGTTTTGCTCGCAATCTATCCATGTCAATTTAATCAGAAAGAGCTTTTTCTATAACACATTTAATGCTTAAAAGCGTATAACAAAATTTCTGAGAGTACCTTAATACAATCAGCAAGGGCAGGCAGTATTTTATGCATGAGCTACACTTCAACCAATACATTTAATGTAGCTAATATATCTAATTAATACTGTCAATTAAAATACAAAAAAGGCTAACTGCTAATCAGTTTACTTTCATCTCAAATGCAAAGTGTAGTGCTCAGATCCAATATAAATAGAGAGCAGCTGTTTATTTTCAGTCCTCTGTCAGTTTCAAAAGTTGTTTATGAGTAAAGAGTTATGTACTTGAAACAATGTTGAGTGCTGCTTTTAAAGCTATAAAAAAAGCAGCACTAAGCTGTAACACGAACCTTTTATTTACTTATTTTATCACTCTAAAAAATAGATTTTTGTTTTGTTATGTCAAAAAGGATAAATTGGTAGTATTATATCAAAATTAAAAATATGCCTGTCCATCTTGTAAGATATTTGGTTCATTTTGGATAGCAGAAGACTGACATAGAGAATATGATCATTTTTCCACCTCTTGTTCAGGTGCTTAAAGACTGATCAAATCCACACTGAAAAGAAACAAAATCTAAAACTTAATATATCATAGAACTACAGTAGATATTCCCATTCAGCTTTTGCAGTCTGTATTTTAGCAGGTGGCCAAAGAAGCCTTGACTACTGGATTTAATTATGAAGAGCTGACAGTTTCATGACTTAGGAGTCTCCAGGCACGGGGCTGGAGATCTGCATCATGTTTACTGAGTTACAAGAAAGGAATGTATTTCCACCACATGTAAAAACTGAAATAAAAATACTTACAATACCTAACTTTTACTGAGGATATACTGATATGTTTATATGAAAGTAAAAAGGATTACTCCACTCTGGTGTAATCTTAAGGAGTCGGACAGACAGAAAAGCACATAAAAGTTTAGCTTACTATCCACTATCAAACATTAACCTTCCAACTTTCTCTTGATAAAACAATCATTATCAATTCCTTTGAAAATGAAATGATTCTGGGTCAACAAATAACCCCTTGAAAATAAGATTTCTCCAATGTCTTCAACTTCTATTATGTATAAAGTGTACTAATATCACTTGTTAGTAACTTGAAATCAATATGCTGGGACTATCTTGATACAAAGACACACTTAAATGCACCATGGGAGTACTTAAAATGCATTTTAATGCAAGTACTGGATACAATTATAACATTAAATAACTGATCTAGAATAAAAAAAATAAGCTTTTGAATTTCTTTTCTACATTTTCTACATTATGGAAAACACATTTATTCTACCTGATCAAACCATTAAATATATAGTATATGTACATACAGATTTAAGCACTTTCAATGCAGTTATAAAAAGTTAACTGTACCTAAAAAACTAATTTCTACTTATTCAGGAAAGAGGTGAATGTTATCTCAGCTTACTATGAGATGATGATAATGATGATTAGCCATTGCTCAGTTAATTCATATTAATAGTTTAAACCAGCGTTTCTCAACCTTTAAGTATTTGCGACCCGAGTTTTCATAACAGTTTTAATTGCGCCCCCCCCCCCAACATTTTTTTGAAATGTAGATGCATATTTCATTATACCTACTTAACTTTTATTAACATTTATCTAACTCTATATTTATTGTTCTAGTATCAGAATGTAGTTTAAGTTAATTTGTTTTGGTTTCAACAGATGTTTTTTTCATATTTTTGATTCTTGTTTTCTTTTTTCACATCTTCACGCCCACCTTTTTGTTACTTCGTGCCCCCCTAGGGGGACCCGCCCCACAGGTTGAGAACCACTGGTTTAAACTGAATAATCTTATTGATGATTCAATTTATTTAAATTTGTGTTGAGTAATATATCTGATTTATTGCATTGCAATGAGTGATACAGACATCCTTTGAGGCATGTTTTTACTCAAATATACAAATTATGGCAGTTAGTTTCCCTTTAGATTGCTTTTTAAGAAGAAGCAAAAATAAAACTAGTAAATACAGCTTGTTTTGGGAGTATTTTGAGTGAAGTGGTGATGTATTTACCTGCAAACTATGTAATGCTGCACCGAAATATGAAAAGCAGCACACTTACAATGCACTGCTTCATATAAAACAGGTATGTTGCTTACAAGGTCAGTCTGCGGTAACATACCAAATAGCCAGCACTAGGAAGGAAAAATAATAATAACCGGTGGTCAGAGGACAGTACGCAGATGGTGAATACCATAATAGAACAAGACAAGGTACTAATCACAATGGTTTACTGGAAAAGCTTTCAGTAGCTAAGTAATTATCTAGAGCCAGGGTATAACATTCTATCTAGAGGCACTGTTGCCAGCTATATCAGAGAACATATTAACAAGACGACTCATGAATTGAAAAGCTAGCCACAGCCAGTAAGTCTGAACTCTACAAATGAATTTTGGAATGAGCTAGCAATAGAGAATATTGCAATAACTAGCCACTATAAAAATACAAGAAATGTTCAAAGAAAGCATACAACTGACAAGCTCGAAGAGAAGCTACCTGCTGCAGTATAGATATTTCTTGGTTGCAGGGCAAAATGGTGGTGTGTGGTTGTTTCAGAATGACTATTTCTGCATCCGATGCCTGAACATGTAAATATGCTATAATTCTTAAGCAAAAATGTGTAAAATCCTGTTCAGTAATCTTACACGAACAATGCATAAATAAAACCTTTACTGAGAATTTTACCTATATACCATTCTCCGTGCTATTAAACTGAAGGTCTCTTTTTAACAATTAACAATTGTTAATTGATCAAAGAGGGGCTGGTATCAATTATGAGACATGGTCAAAAGTTGAGTGCTTAATATAAATAATTGTTTAAAATAAGGAAAATTAAAAGTTTGGATTAATGTAGTCATTAAATTGAATTGAACCTAAAATGGTGTACATGAGAAGAGGCTGAGCTAGATGCACAGAGAAAAGAGACTGAATAAGTAAGATAACAGAATATTTTATCTGGCTGAGCTGGATGCACAGAGAAAAGAGACTGAATAAGTAAGATAACAGAATATTTTATCTATCATCTATATATATAGAATTCTTTTCACGTTTGAAACGGAAATTACGTAATTTCCGTTTCGCGTGGTCATACGTATGACCACAGAACATATTATAATATAGGAACTAATCACTTCGTTTGTGGACGTCATTTTTATATCGTCTTTATGAATTGTTATTATTTGTGTGAGAGTTACTTTACTGATATTGAAAAGAAGTAAACACAAACACGCCGATCTATCCCATAGAAGTGCGCCCCGCATTGCCCTCTCCCAGCCCTCCTGTCTGGACTCCAGCACTGAGCCGTCCGCCACCAGGCGCGTTCTGACAGAGAAGTTTTATTTATTCGTCCACGTGACTGTCGCGGAAATAGCCACATTATAACTTTTTTTAATTGGCAGTACTTGATAGTAGAAGAGATGAGGAAAAAAGCTTTGCATCTTTCTACTTTTTAATTGCGCCGAGCTGTAAATAATGTGAAGATGACACCGCCTTCAGCGTAGAGACGGTCGTGAGAACAAAGAGGACGCTTGGAGGCACGGAATGTCGGGCTGCTCTGCCGGGTCGAGAACTTCGCAGTTTCGGGCGGCGTCCTCTCTTCTCGCACTATTTGTGACACTTCGAGTGCACCATCGGCTCCTGGGAGAGTGGAAATCATTGTGAATGACAGTGATCGGTGCCATCGAAGCAAAACTCTCTTTGTAAATTGCGCTTCATGACTACTTACTGTCCCTTAAGGTGAGTTCAGGTCACTAAAACCCCGCAACATTCAAGGTTACTTTTCTGATGAATTCTTTTAAGAAGACGGAGGGTTTACATCTTAAGAAGATGTACCGACCTCTTCATATGAAGTATTGGACTTGGGAATTGTTTAGACCTTCTGCCCATTAAGCACGGAAGGGCAGCGTCCACATTTCTCAGAATAATTTTTCTTTTAAATCACAGGCACGTATTGCAAGGTTGTCAGGCAGAAATTTGCAGGATCGCATAGAAAATGTAACTTCTATACCACAGCGGTCGTGTAGTGCCTTTCACAAGGGATCTGCTACCGAGAGATGATCCAAATATATTTAAGCTGCTGTTAGTGCTATTTACCTGTTGTGTTATAGTGTCTTTAAAATGTACTTTACCCAAAAGCACTCCAGTACTGCTCAATGTATCTTTACTTCTTACATGTTAATGTTTTACTGCTTAATAATTTATATACTACATTTTTTTTTCCCTTGCACTCAGTTAGCGAAGCCACTGGGTAATCAGCTAGTTTCAAATAATAATAATAAAATCGGTCAGGTTAGGTTGGGTAGCATTCACTGGTACAGCGCATTAACGCACCCACCACACAATGAAACAGCTCGGGATCCTGGTTGGCAACACCCTAGGCAGACACGTGGTCCAGTCCCACCGCCGATGGGAAATGGCCATATACCTGTCGCAGTCAGGCTCAAATACAATCGTTGAAAGGAGTGACATTGGACACCATCAGAAGGAGCAGATCCATCACAGCAACAGCTACTCCAGCCATCAGAGCAACCAGACCAATAAATTGTGTACCCATCTATAGAGAACTAGCCAGTCCCAGGTCTGCGTACATCAGAGAGTGCCAAAAACTGAAATGTGGAGTTTATGAAGCTCCTCCAACAGCAGAGGAAGATGATCATCGTACTGGAGAGAAAAGATGTTCCATGTGCCTACCTGGATGGGCTGCCTCAAATTGGGACCCGAGTGTTTTACTGCAGTGGCTAATTTCTCAGCATCACACCAGTTCCAATCCCCAACTGGTCTGACCCCATTAGCTCTCCGGCAGTTTTGACTCCTCCAGAGATAAGGCTGCCCAGGACTTTCCCTCATCCCCTTCATAATGCAAGAAGCCTAAATCAGTAATAGGAATACATCCTTGTGATGCTGTTATCATCTAACACTAGGGAGAAAAAACAAGTAGTCGCTGTGCATGGTATCTGATTTCAACGAATAACACCTAGCAATTGCAAAACTGCAACAAACACAAATCAGACACAAAGAGGCATGACAGAGAGACAACAGGCCCAGTCCTTCTACTGGAATTAATAACTTCACTGCATTAGACATTAGAAAGAATAAACATTAAATATTACAAACCCTCTGTGGTGGGTTGGCACCCTGCCCAGGATTGGTTCCTGCCTTGTGCCCTGTGTTGGCTGGGATTGGCTCCAGCAGACCCACGTGACCCTGTGTTCGGATTCAGCGGGTTGGAAAATGGATGGATATTACAAACCCTACCCTCTACATTTAGAAGAAATCAGAACAACAATATTCACTGATTGCTCTTCTCTCTCTCCACTTCTTTTTAAGATTGCTGCTCAAAGAATGTAGAATAATGCACAAGGTTGTAAAATGAATGGCTAGTTTATCAAGTGCTATAAGGAAGTCTGTCTCAGTTTTGCTCATAGAAGATTTTGAATTGCTTTGTTCAGTCCTCAGGGCCACTGTGGCTGAAGGTTTATGTTCCAACCAGTTTTTCAATCTGTAATTGTCACCTTTACCTGACCTCATTGTTTAATTATCTGTTTTTGCCCATTTTTTTACATTCAGAATAATGAAGTAGTGTCAGATTTACACTTACAGGAAACTGATACATATTTGTATTTTTTTCTGTTTCTTTAAATACTTACTTTGTTTTGTTTCTTTTATTCACGTTTTCTGTACAGCTTGCTTTCTTAACTGTATCCAAATACAGACAATTTTGAGCCAAGCCGGTACCAGCACAAATGACTCTAGAAAGAGCAGCTACTTCAGTATTTGTAAATGCAAGAACCATTTGCTAGTTAGATTGTTAAATTGATAGAAATATTTTCTTAGTTATGTTAAAATGTTTGCCTACTTATAAGTACATAGTCAATGGGAGTTTCTATTATAAACTCCACAAACTAAACTGCAAATGGAATATTCTATTTTTTGTTATTCTGACTACAAACTACATAAGTTTATGATCTGCCTTGCAGTTGGTCAGGCATGGAGGGCAAACGGCTTCAAACCGTGCTGAATGTATTGACGTACTAAAGTGAAACCTATAAGATTGCCATAGAAAAGTAACAACTTTTAAGTATAGAAAGTAACTGAAGTTTAATAAGAGAAAGTAAAGTTTGTAATGAAACAAAGACAAAACATTTTTTCCATTTTTGCCTTTTATTCTGAGAGTGTAATTTCTTTTCTGAATTTTTGTGATTTGTTCTTTTTTTAAATATTCACTAAACTTTTTAAAACGAACTTTTTGGACCAAGAGCTTTCTTTATTACGTGTTTGACTCGTGCTAGATCCTGCTAGTGAACTTTGGGAACCTAGAAAAGACACAGCTACAATAAATAACTGTCTACACAACCAGAACATTAATGCATAAAAAATTGAAAGGAAAATGAACAGGTTTTTACCCATCTAACACATATAAATTCCTGCTTCATTCAGTAAGAATATAGCATAATCAGTTTGTAATTTGTAGATCATTGAAAAAGAAAAAAAAAAACAAGACACTGGGAAAAAAAGCTTGCCTAATTATGTAGAAGTCTGATTAAGAGACAACGTGTGTTAGGACTAAAACCTGCAGCCATAGGGGGCTTTGAGAACTGAACATTGAGAACCACTGGTTTAGATGATGGAATATCAATTACGCAGACTAAAAATACCACAGCAGACATGCAAAAAATAACTCAATTAATTGAATGGCATGCTTGCAATCCCTGAAGGCTGTGTGGCTCAATGAGGTGAGTGGCATTAGTAAGAAAGATGAGGGTGTGATGTTGCCAGGTGGCAAGTGGTGAGCCAAGAGGAATGGGATGCTGGCAAATGATGGCAAAGGGAGATGAGAAGAGATGGAGATACCAGGTGATGAGTTGCAGCAAAAAGAGTTAAAGGAAAAGTTAACTGTGTGATGCTAAGTGGCAGTAAAAGGAAAGGGAACTGGGAGTCAGTTTGTTTAAGGTGACAGAGGAGAAAATGTATGAGAGAGCTGATGATGATACATTACTGAAAAGGTTTTTGGGATATTGACAAAGTTTGTTTTCTTTTTTTTTCCATTGTAATCATTCCATACAAATCAATCAATTTTTACAAAAAATAGGATTGAAAACAAGTCAACCCCTACCCCACTGCTCGGCCAGTACTTGGATGGGAGACAAAGTTTGTTTTCTAATGACCTGTTCTCATTACAATTGTTTTAATGTTATTTAAACTACATCATTCGCAGCTGCTACTTTTCTTTTTGTAGCAAAATAATCCAACAAAATACAATAAAGTATGTTAAAAAAAAACTAAGAAGACCATCTTGAAGGTAAATACGAACTTCCATGATATTCTTTCCAATTAAACCTAGTGTCTTCATTCTGTTCCAAAGTCAGCATTAGTTCATTAGTACTAGCAGTGAAAAGCAGTGTGTACGAAAGGAGAAAACTGACAATTTTACATAACCAAGTAGAATAATCCTAAAAATGTAGAGAACAAATACACTGATCAGCCACAACATTAAAATCCCGGACATGTGAAGTGAATAACGTTGATTTCCTTGTCACAATGGTACTTGCCAAGGGATGGGAGATATATTAGGCAGCAAGTTAATAGTCAGTTCTTGAAGGCGATTCATTGGAAGCATAAAAAATGGGCAAACATAATGATGTAAGTGACTTTGACAAGGACCAAATTGTGATGGTTACAGAACTGGGTCCTAGCTTCTCCAAAACGGAAGGTCTTGTGGGATGTTCCCAGTATGCAGTGGTTAGTACCTACCAACAGTGGTCCAAGGAAGGACAACTGATGAACTGGCAACAAGGTCATGGGTGCCAAAGTTTCAATGATGTGCATGGGGAGTAAAGGCTAGACCATCTGTTTCAATCCCAAAGAAGAGCTACTGTAGCACAGATTGTTAAACATAATTCTAGCCATGACAGAAAGGTACCATACACTGTATCACAGCTTGATGTGTATGGGGCTGAATAGCCACAGACAGGTCAGAGTGACCATGCTGACAATTCCACTGTCAAAAGAGCCTACAATAGGCATATAAGCATCAGAACTGGACACTGGAGCCATGGAAGAAGGTGGCCTAGTCTCATGAATCATGCTTTTTTTTTTTTTTTTTTTTTTAAGATCATGTGTACAGCCAGATACGTGTGACTCATTTACCTGAAAAGAGATGACAGCAGAGGAAGTGTGATGCTCTCATAAATGTTCTGCTGGGAAACCTTGGTTACTGCCATTCATATGGCTAACACGTACAACCTACTTAAAGTCTGTTGCAGACCATGTATACCCTTCCATGACAATAGTATTCCCTAATGGCAGTGGCCTCTTTCAGCAGGATAATGAGCCCTGCCATACTCTGAAAGTTGTTCAAAAATGGTTTAAGTAACATGACAAACATTTCACGGTGTTGACTTGGCTTACAAAATGTCCCAGATCTTAATCTGATCAAGAACCTGTTCGATGTATTAGAAAATCAAGTCCGATCCTTGGAGGTCCCAGCTTGAAACTTGCAGGACTTAAAGGATCTGCTGCTAAAGTTTTGGTGCCAGATACCACAGGACACCTTGAGATGTTTTCTGGAGTCGATGCCTCGATGGGTCAGAGCCATTTTGGCAGCACAAGGGGACAAATACAATATTAGGTAAGTCGCTTTAATATTGTGGCTGATTGGTATATAGAGCATACATAAGATCTTTAATTTAAAAAAAACAAAAACTAACCTAACAATATTTCTTGGGCCTGAGCACATTTTTTTTTACTTTTATTTCATTTTTTAATTATGGGAAATCTAATGTTACTTTAACTTTTTTAAGAACAACTCGAGGGTGGCATGGTGGTACAGTGGTAGCACTGCTGCCTCACAAGTAGGCCAAGATTCATGATTCAGGTGTTTCCTGCATGGAGTTTGGATGTTTTTTCCGTGTCTGTGTTATTTCACACTGGGTGCTCCTTTTCACTCCCAAAGACATGCAGGTTAGGTGGACTGGCAATGCGAAACTGCCCCCAGTCCGTGTGCATGTATAAATAAGTTCAACCTGCAATTTAATTTATGTTTAAAGTTACTGTTTTATATAGCATAATGTCTTGAAATTTCCTGCAACATCATTTTGTTGGGCGTCACCATTCTTGGTGACAGTTGTCAGGACATGGGTACCTGTTACTAGGTCACGTCACCTCATTAGTGCAACGCTATTTAAGCTTAGCATCTCACTAGGCCCTTTGTCCATGACTGCATATACAACTGAAACCCTATTTTGTACTTGTGCTTTTTAAAAAACGGCCGGTATATGAATATCACTCCCCATTTCCTGACATTGACTTTGTGATTCGCTTTGATGCATGTTAGAACTGATATCCTACTTTTGACACTTGCTTCACTTCTTGATTATACAGTGCATCCGGAAAGTATTCACAGCGCATCACTTTTTCCACATTTTGTTATGTTACAGCCTTATTTCAAAATGGATTAAATTCATTTTTTTCCTCAGAATTCTACACACAACACCCCATAATGACAACGTGAAAAAAGTTTACTTGAGTTTTTTGCAAATTTATTAAAAATAAAAAAACTGAGAAATCACATTTATATAAGTATTCACAGCCTTTGCTCAATACTTTGTCGATTGATCTACAAATTACAAACTGATTATGCTATATTCATACTGAATGAAGCAGGAATTTATATGTGTTAGATGGGTAAAAACCTGTTCATTTTCCTTTCAATTTTTTATGCATTAATGTTCTTGTTGTGTAGACAGTTATTTATTGTAGCTGTGTCTTTTCTAGGTTCCCAAAGTTCACTAGCAGGATCTAGCACGAGTCAAACACGTAATAAAGAAAGCTCTTGGTCCAAAAAGTTTGTTTTAAAAAGTTTAGTGAAAATTTAAAAAAAGAACAAATCACAAATCTCAAGTCTTGTTGAATATGATGCCACAAGCTTGGCACACCTATCCTTGGCCAGTTTCGCCCATTCCTCTTTGCAGCACCTCTCAAGCTCCATCAGGTTGGATGTGCACAGCCATTTTAAGATCTCTCCAGAGATGTTCAATCAGATTCAAGTCTAGGTTCTGGCTGGGCCACTCAAGGACATTCACAGAGTTGTCCTGAAGCCACTCCTTTGATATCTTGGCTGTGTGCTTAGGGTCGTTGTCCTGCTGAAAGATGAACCGTCGCCCCAGTCTGAGGTCAAGAGCGCTCTGGAGCAGGTTTTCATCCAGGATGTCTCTGTACATTGCTGCAGTCATCTTTCCCTTTATCCTGACTAGTATCCCAGTTCCTGCTGCTGAAAAACATCCCCACAGCATGATGCTGCCACCACCATGCTTCACTGTAGGGATGGTATTGGCCTGGTGATGAGCGGTGCCTGGTTTTCTCCAAACGTGACGCCTGGTATTCACACCAAAGAGTTCAATCTTTGTCTCATCAGACCAGAGAATTTTGTTTCTCATGGTCCGAGAGTCCTTCAGGTGCCTTTTGGCAAACTCCAGGCGGGCTGCCATGTGCCTTTTACTAAGGAGTGGCTTCCGTCTGGCCACTCTACCATACAGGCCTGATTGGTGGATTGCTGCAGAAATGGTTGTCCTTCTGGAAGGTTCTCCTCTCTCCACAGAGGACCTCTGGAGCTCTGACAGAGTGACTATCGGGTTCTTGGTCACCCCCCTGACTAAGGCCCTTCTCCCCCGATCGCTCAGTTTAGATGGCCGGCCAGCTCTAGGAACAGTCCTGGTGGTTCTGAACTTCTTCCACTTACGGATGATGGAGGCCACTGTGCTCATTGGGACCTTCAAAGCAGCAGAAATTTTTCTGTAACCTTCCCCAGATTTGTGCCTCGAGACAATTCTGTCTCGGAGGTCTACAGACAATTCCTTTGACTTCATGCTTGGTTTGTGCTCTGACATGAACTGTCAACTGTGGGACCTTATATAGACAGGTGTGTGCCTTTCCAAATCATGTCCAATCAACTGAATTTACCACAGGTGGACTCCAATTAAGCTGCAGAAACATTAAGGATGATCAGGGGAAACAGGATGCACCTGTGCTCAATTTTGAGCTTCATGGCAAAGGCTGTGAATACTTATGTACATGTGCTTTCTCAATTTTTTTTATTTTTAATAAATTTGCAAAAATTTCAAGTAAACTTTTTTCACGTTGTTATTATGGGGTGTTGTGTGTAGAATTCTGAGGAAAAAAATGAATTTAATCCATTTTGGAATAAGGCTGTAATATAACAAAATGTGGAAAAGTGATGCACTGTATCTTTGTCTCCTGATCCTTCCCTCCCTTCCTCTGCTGACCTTTCTACAGCAATAATATTGATGTTCTAAGACACAAACAAATTGACACAAAATGTTCTTACATTGGGGTATCACTCTGCCTTATGACATTAATTTGTAAGTAATGTTGATAATTTTAAACTGCTTAGACATAAAAACCAGTAATTAACAGAATTTACTGTATTACAAAGGTCAACTTGAAATAAATTAAACAGAAACAGTAAAGTAACAGAAAGACAATTCTGACAATAAATGAAAACAATATTCATAATTATAGTGTACAAGACAATTGTCCATGAATAAACTGAATTATCTGTAATCATACTGTTACAGCAGCTAAATAATTTGGATTTGAAAGTTATGCTTATTGCAACCACCATGAGGCTTTAGTCCTAAATTAAATATACTGTATATTGTTCTGAGGTAATTCAGAGTGGAGCAAGAGTAATTACATTATTATATTTACAGAAAACAAGGATTTAATAATAAAAACTCCTGTTCTGGATTAAACTTAAAGGTTTTTCTCAACATAAAGGTTCAAGTGAAAAAATTAACTACAGTAGAGTCTCACTTATCCTACCTTAGCTTATCCAACATTCCGTATTATCCGTCGTCCCACCGCAAAAAAAAAACCAAAAAAACGCATCAATCGGCAACAAGAACTGCAAGTTGCGAGCGTAGTCTAGTTTTGGTTGCTCCCGACTCTACTGCAGTTAATTACAGTGGAACCTCGGTTTGCGAGCATAATTTGTTCTGGAAATGTGCTCGCAGTCCAAAGCACTCGTACAGTATATCAATGCGAATTTCCCCATAAGAAATAATGGAAACTCAGATGATTCGTTCCACACAAAATTATTCATATAAAAATGATTAATACAAAATATAAAGTAAAAATACAAAAATACAAAGCAAATTAACCTGCACTTTACCGTTGAAAAGAATCATGGCTGGTGTGAGTGAGTTTGTAAACTCTTGTGGGATTTCACCTAACGGGACGACACGCGGAAGAGCGTCCCAAAGCAATCGCAGTCTCCCAGCGCAGTAGCAGTTCGCAATAAAAGCGAATCCGAAAAGATCGCGGACATGCTATAAGCGCCTGCCGTCGATGGGTGATACAAGGAAAATTATAAATGCGAAGGGCACAGTATTACTTTCCCCTGACCCTGCCTGACTGCTGTGTCTGTGTATAGGAGAATGGCAGATTCTGCTACAATAAATAACTGCGCTGTTGCTGTTTCAAGCTTAATAAAGCTGGTGTTGCTGAAATACTGAGACTCAGCTTCGTGTTTTCGGGTGGAAGACGGGGACTCGCACGTCACAGCACAAACACACACACACACACACACACACACACACACACATCCAGTCACAATGCTGTAGTAAACAGTATATGCTCATACGGATGTTGACTATATGAGTGATGGAGTTAAGGCTCTAGAAACTGCAATTAATTACATTTAGCAACAAGAAGAAGCTACAGGAATCGACATAATGATGCTGCAAAGATGGTGAGACTTGACAGCGAAGAAACGGCACTCATCAGGAAAGCAGACTACGATCAAAAATGTCTTTAAATCATCACAGGACTGAACTTTTTAAGTACAGTACATACTGCATTTAACTTCAGACAATTCTGTAACTGTAAGTTCATTTTTTCAGTTAATTTATTCTGTTGTAAAACATGATTATTAGGCTTGTAATGTGTAAAATTATAACATAGTTTGACGTTTAATAGGCTTTCTCTTAGCACCTGCCATTATCCAACATTTTCGCTTATCTGACGTTCTGCCGGCCCGTTTATGTCGGATAAGCGAGACTCTACTGTAATTAGAATTACCAATTCAAAAACACATAACTATTTAGTCTACCTGTTGGCATCTCCTGGAATTTTGGGCCTGAAAAAGTGTCAGAAATGGGCTCTCACTCTGCCTCAAAAACCACAGTACAAACAAGTGAGAGGTGTATGTCACTTGTACCATTTCGGTGTCATACTAATTTCATCATTTACTGTGATTTTTATGAGATAGCGTTCTCTTTCACTCTGGTGCTATGTGCGCTCTAGATTCATGAGTGGAGAGTAAGTCGTCCATAAAATAACATTATACAGCTAAATAATATGTTAAAGAATATAAGTATATCAAAATTAAAGCTGCTGATGTATATACATGTGGGATATATTACTAGATACAGGCAAAGTATAGGTGACTTTAGGGCAATGCAAGAGGTAACTTCGGGGTATTTCACCATATGTGAACCACCATAACAAAAACGATGTAAGAAAAACCAAAATTGCTGATTGTAGACCTTGTGGCGACTGTCAGCAATTTCATGGGAATGGGGGTTCTGTAACTCAGCCCTGTTGGGTGCCGTGGGTGCCGCCAGGGGCTGCTGCAGGGACTGGAAAGCCCTACTTTGAGGGACTCTGGCCTTACCCAGAAGTGCTCCTGGGTCAGGCCTTCAGGACACTAGAAGAACTTCTAGGGATCACATAAAAGGAACCAGCAGACTCTACTCCGGGAGCCAGAGTCGGGAAGTGGATGACAAAGCTTGCTGGAAGAGGAGTGGTGGCAGAAGGAGACAGAGAGAGGAATGAAAAAGAAGAAAAGGCATTGCTGTGTGTTTCTTTTATTAGTAGTTCTTCTATACTGTGCATTTCTGGTGGGATACAAAAGAAAAACATTACCCACTGAAATAAAGCCTTGTGTGTTGCTGGATTTGTGCCTGTGGATTCAGAGGCAACAAGCTTAAAAAAAAAATAGTGAATGTCACCTTTACTGGACAAAGGAAAATTGTTAATTATTTTAAAGTTATTTTTTATGTGTGTAACAACTGCTTTATTAACATTTCCTATATCCCTTTTATTGTTTGCAAAGTTATCCAAAAAACTTTCATAACTATTATATGAAAATAAAGGTAATGCTAAAGCAATATTCAGGCAGCTTCCATAAAGACCACAGTAAAGAACGTCATTCTTAGTATCCTTCTCTTATCGCTGTACTATACCACTTCAAATATCTTAAGGCCAAGAAAAAATGTGTGTGGGGAAATGGTTCTTCCGAGAGATGGAGAAAGTTTTCCTGAACCACATATTCCTCAAAAGGGTGACCTGGGGTTTGAGAGTCAATATGGAGGGTTGAAGGTAAATACATATGCTGTGCAGCATCTATCATAAGTCCTTCATAGGATTCACACAACCATGACCATCATGGAATCATGGCCAAAATTATTGGCACCCCTGGAATTTTCCCAGAAAATGCACCATTTCTCCCAGAAAATTGTTGCAATTACAAATGTTTTGGTATACACGTTTACTTCCTTTATGTGCATTGGAACAACACAAAAAAACAGAGAAAAAAAGCCAAATCTGACATCATGTCACACAGAACTCCAAAAATAGGCGGACAATATTATTGGCACCTTTTCAAAATTGTGGGTAAATCGTTTTATTTCAAGCATATGATGCTCATTTGAACTCACCTGTGGCAAGAAACAGGTGCTGGCAATACAGCAATCACACCTGAAGCCAGTTAAAATGGAGAAAATTTTACTCAACCTTTCTGTTGTGTGTCTGAGTGTGCCACACTAAGCATGGAGAACAGAAAGAAGAGCAGAGAATTGTCTGAGGACTTGAGAACAAAAATTGTGGAAAAATATCAACAATCTCAAGGCTACAAGTCCATCTCCAGAGATCTTCATGTTCCTTTGTCCACTGTGCGCAACATAATCAAGAAGTTCACAACACATGGCACTGTAGCTAATCTCCCTGGACGTGGACGGAAGAGAAAAATTGATAAAAGACTGCAAAGAAGGATAGTCCAAATGGTGGATAAACAGCCCCAATCAACTTCAAAACATATTCATGCTGTTCTGCAGACTCAGGGTGCAACACTATCAGCTCAAACTATCCATCGACATCTGAACGAAATGAAACGCTATGGCAGGAGAGCCAGGAGGACCCCACTGCTGACATAGAAACATAAAAAAGCCAGATTTTTGCAAAAATGTACTTGAGGAAGCCAAAATCCTACTGGGCGAATGTCTTGTGGACAGATGAGACCAGATGAGAGCTTTTTGGTAAATCTCATCATTCTACTGTTTACAGAAAAAGGAATGAGGCCTACGAAGAAAAGAACACAGTACCTACAGTCAAACATGGTGGAGGTTCTAAGACGTTTTGGGGATGTTTTGCTGCCTCTGGCATTGGATGCCTTGACTGTGTGCAAGGCATCATGAAATCTGAAGACTACCAAAAGATATTGGGGCGCAATGTAGGGCCCAGTGTCAGAGGTCATGGGTGTTCCAGCAGGACAATGACCCCAAACATACCTCTAAAAGCACCCAGAAATGGTTGAAGACAAAGCGCTGGAGAGTTTTGAAGTGGCCAGCAATGAGTCCGGATCTAAATCCGATTGAACACTTATGGTGAGATCTCAAAATTGCTGTTGGGAGAAGGCGCCCTTCAAATCTGAGAGACCTTGAGCAGTTTGCAAAAGAAGAGTGGTCGGAAATTCCAGTTGAGAGGTGTAACAAGCTTGTTGATGGGTATAGGAAGCGCACAATTTCAGTTATTTGTTCCAAAGGGCGTGCAACCAAATATTAATTTGAGGGTGCCAATAATTTTGTCCAGCCCGGTTTTTGAGTTTTGTGTGAAATGATGTCACATTTGGCTTTTTTTCCTTTTTTGTGTTGTTCTAATGCACATAAAGGAAATAAACATGTGTATACCAAAACATTTGTAATTGCAACAATTTTCTGGGAGAAATGGTGCATTTTCTGGGAAAATTCCAGGGGTGATGATAATTTCGGCCATGACTTTACATTCACACTAGATTAGTTCAAAGTTTCCATTCAATTTAAACTGCACATCTTTGGGATGTTAAAGAAAACAAGATGAATAGGCAAACATCCCACATAGTGTAAGCTGACATTTGAATCCATGATTTTTCAGGTGAGAAAAAGCAATACTAATCATAAAGATACAAGTACAGAGAACTATAAATAAATAAAAGGTGAGAAGAGGCTGGGTGAGAACAATCTGCAGTAATATTTGAACTATTTTACACATAGTGACTTAGCAGAAAATGCATTGCATATCAGAAATGTACAGCTCATCATATCAAAATATTTCTTTTGTAGTCAAGTTAATACTCATATATTAGGTGTTTTTAATACAGTTCCTTATTCAACAATGATTTCTAAAAACAGCAATTACCAAATATTTATTATGTTCATAATCATTTTAACCAAACACTATTCCTGCAGCAGAAAATGTGACACTATGCTCAGCAATGCTGTCAGAAGGTAATGGGTAACTTCAGCTGAACTGCACAGTTTTCAAAAGGAAAGCCAGACCAACTGCTGAAAGAGGCTGGAGACAGAGTATGGAAAGATTTATTACTTGTCACCAACAGGGTTTAACATCTTGATTTCACGCTGATATTCTTCATTGCATTTTATTACAAGGGCTTTGCTTGTTTGTGTAGTCACTATTGGTTCCAGTGAGGGATTTGCAGGGGAGTGAGTGGGGGGATTAAAAATGGAAAAATGTGTCCAAATACAGTAATGGAAAGCAAAAGCAACAGGCAGCAGCTGGACGTTGAAACGTAGCATCATTCTTAACAGCTGAGCATCTGAAGTAAATGCACTTCATACAGTTAAGACACTGGTGTAAGAGTATTAAAAATACATAAAACAGATTAACTATCTTAAAGTATTTAACAAAGTTGTTGGCTGTAAAATCCAAAGCAAGCACAGATACCTTTTAACCAACAAAAATAAAAACAAATGGTGGGCTACCTACTCAAATTTACATTAATCTTTAACTGTGAACTGATGACACATTTCTTACGGAAATGACAAATGATAAACTGGCTCAAGTTTCAGATCATTCTTCAGCCAGAACACTTACAGGTGACAGCTGACCCATGACCCTAGAGCTGGTACCAAGAAAAAAATATTTCCCTAAAAAACCAGGAATATTTTATCTGCAACACATAAACTGAACAAAAATTGTGAAAACAAACTACAAAAACCTCAAATATGTGTGAATTAATTATAACATACATATAGCAACTCTTTAAAATATTAAGAATAGCACAACAAACTAATGTGCCATACAGTAATGGAATGGGTAGCACTGTCTCCTCACAGACATATTACATGGTGGTGGGTTTCAAAACCCTGCCCCAGTTGTTGTTCATATAGAATATTTGTGCAACAACTGCCCTTAATGCAGGAAAACTTCAGAAGATGAATTTCTGTATCCACGATTTTAAAAATCAAATTATTGATAAAGTATGAAAGCATAACACTATATGATAAACTAATGTTGTTTTACTTATAGTCTAGAATTCTATGAAGAAGTAACATGTAATCACAGGGTTTGTCCATGAGCTTGAAATGGAACAAAAACAAAAACAAATTTAAGACGCAATATGTAGATGGGTGCAAAACTGGCCTAAACATAGTAAGCAACAGGTCATTGTAAAAGGAACCTCTTCAGAATTGGGTGATGTTATAAGTAGTATCACTAGGGGAGACCACATGGCCAACAACAGCAGAGTTAACTTGAAAGGGCTGTTTGTAGTTTTCTCTATTTAATATTCTTATGTCCCCCAATTTACAACAAACATACAATGCTAGTGTTCTACTTACCTTCTGGATTTCAAATATGCATTGAAAAGTCGAGAATGCCCAATTCTAAAACCTCTAATGTTATGAAGGTGTCACTGCGTGACAAGATGATCAGAGTGCAGGCTAGGGACTTAGACATGGACGTGTAAGATATACTGTTGCAGAGGATATTACAGATATGCATGATTCTAAGCAGCAAAGCTACGAATATGAGGTTGGTGCTATTCAATTAGAACTGAAGCAAGTCCAGGATGAGCATGACAGAAACTCATAAAAGTTTAAAACATTGATAAGCTTTATTGGTTGTCACTATAAAAAGAATAAAAAACTCGAAGAACAAGTAGTGAATGCAGCCATCAAAAAAAAATAAAATCACTGAATTAGAAGACAGTACCAAAGATAAAACTTTATTATTGGCTTAAAGAAAAATGTTTAAAGCCCTAACACTATTACAGTGTGGATAAATAAGGTTTTTGTTCCTCTGATGAGGAGAATCTACACAGTGGGTCTAAAGCCTTCCTAGTATATCTGGCTTGCCTCACAATCCTAGCCAAGCCATCAATGATGACATAAAAAAGATGGTGGCTACTGACAATTTCCAGGCAAATGTGGTTTTTTTTATTTATTTATTTATTTATCAGTCTCCTCTGGCTTCTTGTGTATAAAATGTTGGCATGCCTCTGCTGATCCTTTTGGAAATTTAATGCCAGTCAACTCTGGCATTTTGAATTGTTATTTAGCACTTTGCAAAACATTAGTTTTGGCTTACTGTTAACTCTTACTGCACTGACATAAAATATTTTTGTACTTTATTGTTTTTTTAGAATAACCCTATTTGACCTAAATGTATCTATCAGGGGATTTCCTACACTTTGGTGTCTTTTTATTTAATGTTTTACTGCAGTGTGTCCTGAAGAACGCAGACCTTCCCCTCAATTTTTACGTGATATATCACATTCTGAACCACATGTGGAACATTGACTTGTCTCTTCCCCTGCACAGGATAGTTCTAATGTTTAGCATATGCAGGCATACTTCCATTTACTATGTAAAAAAATAATTTGTTCTGTAATACATTGTTTACTTTAACTGCAGCAGATATGGGATGGGTTCAAGTCTGCACATTTTTTTAAATTATTATTTTGTTGTCCCAATATATAACTAGCTGGGGGGTATACAGGAAGATATTCTTTAGGTTTACATAGTCATTGGTTTGTAAGGATCAAATAGGTTTAAGGTGCAATTTTGCAGTCAAACCCTATTGTTTTCTTGGTAGGCTGTGTAGAGGCGGATGGGGATAAAGTGTCACAGCGGTTGTCTACTCCAAGTTGCTACTGTTTTGTTTGTACTTTTCTGCTGAATATACACAAGTCTGGTCTGCAAAATAAATAATTTCCACACCTCCCACCCATTTCTATTCCAGAAGAAATACCAATTAGCCTTGAAAACACAGACAGCCATCTCAATAATATATACAAACATATTAAAATTTCTTCCTTTCAAAGATCCTAAGGTGCAAATTCACTTAACATCACAGAAAAGGAATGAGCGACAGCTATTCATAGAATACACTCTAGCTCCAAATGTGCAAAGCATTCAATCATTCAACTTAAAATCCTTCATCAATCACATTTCATTTTAAAATTGACCAAAATGTATCCAGTGCAAGATTCAACCTGTGAACGTCTAGCTCCAGACTCACTGGGCCACAAGTTTTGGAAGTGCACTTAATTAACACAATTTTGGACAAAGATCTTTGAATGCCTGTCAGGTAGCCATGGTGTCACAATCACTCCTAACCCATTAACAGCTGTGTTTGGTGTACTCCCAGATGGGCTTAAAGTGCAAAAGGACAAATTGATTGTAATTGCCAATACCACACTACTAGCACGTAGACTTATCTTGCTGGAATAATCCCAGCTCACCTGTTATATGTCACTGGGTAAATGATGTTCTATACTATTTGAGACTGGAAAAAAATCAAAGCCTCGCTAAGAAGATCTGTTCAAAACTTTTTTTAAATATGGCAAGATCTAACTAGCATTTTAGAATAAGCATTTATATTGGAGAAAAATGGCATTTTACCTTCTCTGTTGTTTTTAAAGATTTGCTCTTGCTGTTGGCTCTCTTCTGTTTCTCTCGGGTGGGGTCTAAATTCTGTTTTGTTAAATTCAACATGATTATATGTAATGTTATCTTCTTCTTTGTATAAGTTAGACTCGATCATTTGGAATGTTATTTTCCTCAAATAAAATAAAAAAAAATTAAGGTGAAAAAGAAACAAATAAGGAGTCTGAGTCTTAAAAAGCAAACCAATTAAAATAAAGGCGAAAAAAAGTAAGTTAGCAGTAAAAACTGGTCACTAATTAAGAAAGCGGAGGGAATAAAAACCTGCAGTCAATGTAGCCTTCCAGGATCGGAGTTGGATGCTCCTAATATAAATATTAGTTAATTTTGGCTGCATTCAATCGCCTTTGATTGAAAAAAAATGATTCCTTGAGTTCTGAAATTTGCCTTTGGTATTGAAAGATTCAGCAGCAGGGGACTATATTTATGCTTTGAACCGAATCTTTAAAAACTATTGCTTTTCAGAAGCTTGCTCTTTGATAGACTATTGAGCATAGGATTTGAATTTTACTGATTTGAATGGCTACTGTTGCATTTTTTTTTTAATATGTAGGGAACATTCATGCTATCTGAAAAACTGAAAGTATTTGAAATTATTGCATTATTGAAGCCTGCAACAACATTTAAGTTCAAACACATCAGGTAAAGACTCTTTACTTCAATTCTACCATTATGACTTCAATAACATTACTCTGCGACTGGGGAGGCAATGACCCTTTAAGAAAAGATTCAAGGAGCTGAATCTCTGCATTTTGAAAATATGGAGCGATTAAGAACTGAAATGACCAAGATTGATAGCTTTGAAAGTCATGTGATATTCCAATCTTTATAAATGTTGCTAAACCAACCAATGACTTAACAAAATAACATAACAAGCAGACATGTTTCAAAGAAAGACCACCATTTCTCTAATTCTGAATGTCACTTTCTTAGTACAGCTGACGTTCACCACAAGAAAAACATTTGGGATCCCTTGTTCGGCAATTGTGAAAAAAACATGTTTCATAACGTGCGTTTCCTTCTGACTGGGGTAATCTTTGGCCATTTCCCATACAGAACTAATTCTACTTTGTGAAGCTTGAGGATATGTACTCAAAACCAATCTTTCCTTGACTTTCTAGAAATATCTTTGAGTATGTTGTTGGCCTGCTTTAGGGAGTTTTAACTTGCCTTGATTTGTAATCCCTCCCACATACAAGAGCATTAACACTTTATTTTCTTGAGGGCCCCTGAAAAATGTGTTGATCTTTTCGGGATGTGCAAACACTCTCTGAAACGAATTTCTAAGAAAGAACACCTGGTTTGCTGCACCTGGTGTAAACTGAAATTGTAGAAGATTTAATGGTGGGGTAAACTACAATAAATTTTCTGATTATCTGTGTTAATTTAAAAAAAATCAAAGAGCATTTTCAATGATTTTATTTGATTATGTGTATTGAAAGCACTAAGATGAGGATATTATTTCTGTATACTTTACATTATGTTTAAAGGGGCATGTAGCTTTTCACAGTATTATAAGAACAATCTGCCTGTAGCCTGGGAGCACACAGTTGTCTAAATTGAGAAGACAAATATAAATGGGCCCTGTTTGGTGGGCAGGCAAACCAGAATTAATCAATTAACATTAGAAGCAAGTGATTGGCTTGGTTTCATAGCTTAATCAACATGGTATAAAAATGCCAAAACCTGATTTGATTCCAGGTAAAGATGGATTCTATGTAGACTTAAATTATTTTTCCTGTGTTTGCATAGCTTTCTTTTAGTGACTGACTTCCAGTCAAGGTCATGCTAGCAGGTTATTAGGGATATTCATTTACTTTACTCATCCAGGTTTAGTTTATTGCCATTGTGAAAGAGATACGCTCAGACTACCAATATCAAACAGGTACAAAGTGTATTTAGAAAACTGAAGGAAAAAACCAAATAAAGTTGATTCTACATTCGCGACAAAATTACTACAACACACATGCACAACTTAAAAACTTACTACAGAAAATTATTTTTAAGGCAGAGTGAAGTTTGGACATCACAGCTGGTAGATTTCTGTCTGTTCTTAAAGATTCAGCTGCCGGTATTAGTAACTCTAGCTACTAACAGCAGACAGATGCCTAGAGGTTTTATTGCTTTCTCCCCCTCTTTCTAGCCTTTCTCTCTTCACAACTTCCCAGATCATCTGAAATATATGAAGAGCCTGACTGTCCAAATGACAGCCATATGGCTTTTGGACTGATGAGTTAACAGATCTCCTTCCCACTGTTTTGGTGTGATATTTTTGAAAAAAATACATACATAAAAAATAAATGGATAGATAAATTAATTACAAAAAGGAAAGAAAACTTACTATAAGCAATCATTATAATTTTACAAACCTATTCCAACATAATCACATCAATTTATAATACACTACAGGTTGTCATTTCTGAGGGAAACAGTGTTAAAAATTAACTATTATCAAAGGTTTTAGGGTAAGTAAAAAATTACCTTGTAGTGCATGAAAAAATTAATCTGAAAAAGGTCCTGCTAAATAATACTTTCAAGTGAAATTCATCATTTAAGGTTGAGTGTTTCTAAAGAACAGTATTAAAGAGAACAAAAGTAATTCTTGAGCCAACAGCTTTTATACTTAATAGGAAAAAATGAGAAGTGTTAAAGCATAAGCCTAGTCAGCTACGAAGCAAAAGTAAAAGCGTGCAACTACACAACTGTTTGCTGGCAGTTCTCCAAAGACATCCCAAAGCCAGTAACTAAATACCTTCACTCAGTGCAACTGACATTACCACAGCACTGTGCCCAGTATGTGAACTTTTGTAATGCACCCTTCAAATACTTAAACATTTGTGCACCTTCTGAGGTCATGTGGGAAGGGGGTGAACAAGTGAAAGTGAGAAGGGATGGGCCTAGAGCCAAATAATTTATGACAAGAGCCAATCTACATGCAAACTGACAACACAGCCAGTAATAAACACAGCCTTACAAGCAGGAGGGGTTGATGGGTGTTGCAGAAGCATAGAGCTGTGCCACAGAACCAAATAAAGACATTACAGCTCTCTCCCCATGGTTAACCTGTTTACCACATGTTAGGGGTTGTTTACTACTATAGGGTGCAAGGTCTAATGAGAAAAGTGTACTCAAGTGTAAAGTCCCCCAAAAAGAGGAGGAAAAAGAGTCCTTTCTTTTCAGATCACTTCTGTCTTTCATTGAAGATGAATTCACTATTATTTGGGGTAGAATTTATCAAGCAAAATTTGGGCACTTCAAAATTTTTCAAAATAAATGTAAAAATTGAATAAAAAAAGTAAAATATATATTTAAATTAATTAACAGGTGTCAACGATAACATCTATAAATCTACATTCTATCATTTTAAGTTACATCTGTAATAAAATACTAAAAACAGAAAAATAGACTTAAAATCCACTGACAGAAAAAATGTGCTTACTTTAGAAGGTAACTCCAAAAGCTGGATTCATTTCTAATATCTACATTACACAGAGCACACTGTGATCTCAAGATGAACTTCTCATTATTTTATCACTACCCATGCTATAACTTCAAGAAAGGCAACTATACAAATATGCATTTAACATTGTTTCTAATCTCAGACCCATCAGAAAGTGTTTCAAAACTATATTATCTATCCACTATTTGGTCTATTTTGTCCAAACATTCTCTCAGTAATGAAAAAAAACTCAGATACCCCCAATGGATCATAATGCACATATTCTATATGAGCACATTTAGATTCACCAATCAAGCTAACATGGACATCTCTGGAATACCAGAGTTAAAATTGGAATACCAGGAAAAAAAAAACCCTGCACAAATGAAGAAATATGGCTATTTCAATAATGACATTGACTAAGTCAAGATGTGAACTGCAGCACTAAAAGGCTGCACCTTCTGGCTGCTCTGAAAACTAAAGTTCATATTTGAAACACACTGGTGGTGGCCCTGGAATGTACTGGCACCCTGTCCAGGGTTTGGTCCTGCCTTATGTCCTATGCTAGTTGAAATAGGCTACAGCATGCTTCGATAAAGCTCACACTTGAATGAAAAGGCTATCCTTACTCAGTGTTTTTGGCAGAATTATATCATAATGGGCAAATTCAGAAAGTGAACACCTGTTAATAACAGCCAGCTATGAAAAGTATGCAAATTCCACAAAAATTATAACTTTTTTTGCTAACCTTTACCTAGGTAAGAGCTAATCTAGGATTAATAAATAAAGCTATGATTAAAATTATTAGCACTGTTGCAGTGACTGGCAAATAACTACAAAGTACAAAAGCTGTTCTTATGAAACACATATTAAGGCATTAAATTGGTTTTAAAATGTGTTAACTAATTTAAATTAATTCATTATTTTGTTCAATCTGACAGCCTTAATATATAAGAGCTCTCAGACAACCAAAAACAATCCGATACTCAACATATTTAGACGGGAAAAAAAAACTTTAGATTGGAAGTTACAAACAAAATGGAAAAAAAAGACAATCCCAATGAAGTAACATTGTTTAACAGTGGTGTATCAAACAACAACGCAACAAATACCAAACATAAATGTCATTAAATAAAATTTTATTTGCCCCCCCCCCAAATCCTAAATGCAATTGAAAGCTATGAAAATGTAATGATTTCACAGTCGATCAATCAAACTGCCAAAATCAGCTGCCTTTTATAAAAATATCGCTTGGGCAAGAAAAATAGACACAGTACTATTTAATAGAAGAAAAAAAGAGATGGCCAGAGAAACTTTTGCGCAATTTCAAAACATTCAAGGTTTCTTTGATAATTTGCCACAACACTGTCAGACAAGACAAGCTTTAGAGGCTTCTTTCTTCTTCATAAGACGAAGACATTTTCTTTAAGTATACTAGCTATCATTAACATAAAAACATCATAATATGGGATCAGAAATAATTGCCTATTCACAAATTAAAATAATCATCATTCATTTCTAATAACAAGCCAATCTACTGTTGTACTTCTGGTTAAGAATAAGTCATATGAATACAAATAATTCACAGAGGACTTTGATCGTATTTTTCTAATTTACATATACATACAGGAACAAGAAAACTTCCAGAAAATAAATTGAAGGATGAAAAGTGTTTATTCTACCTGGCAACATCAGGAACAAGCCTGGATGGGACACCTACACAAAACAGTGCCCATGGGCTCTTATACATGGCAGGGCAATTAAATCAATACTCCATGGATATAATTATGACATGTAAGAAAAAAAATTATAAATTATAACTAAATATATTTTAGACGGATGCACTGCACAGTAAATGAGCAGGCTGGCATTCAAAACAAAGGCCTAAAGATCTCTGAGTCATCAACTCAAACACTACCCCACCAAAGCTGACACTTCCAAAATTTAACCTGGAATTAAATATGTCCACTAATCCAAAATAAATAACTACAAATGTTGTCTTTTGTATTTTTTTTCTTTATATAAAAATAGGAACAGCTCCATTAAAAGTCCAACCAAATTTATCAGATTTTGTTGTCTCTTATTCTGAATCAGAAAAGAAAATATAACTTTTCACTCAGTAATGTACAAATATTGAAGTGCCATATAAAATATAAATAAAAATATATCCAAAAGTATGGGTGAGGCTTTTAAATACACACAATAATAACACCTGCATTTTTGGAAAGTCACTGATCTGATTAGAAAGCAGCACAGGTACAGAAAAGGGTTTAAAACCATTTCAAAGATGATCAACACAAATATATATAAAATATGAAAACGCAATTCTGAAAATTACTCTGAAAGCCATGTACATTAATTATCTTGTTATGTACAAAAGCTTATAAAATTTTTGTTGCCCATCACTCAAAACTACGTGGAGTAAGTAACATATAAAAAATAATGACCATTTTTGGGCAAAGTATTCCTTTAATCTACCAGGTACTACTTAAAACAGTGGGAGAAGTGGGTTTTGTTGCAAAGCTCGGAGCAAGCCACTAATGTGATAGCATGTTCCCAACTGCACTTAGAACTCTGTATTTTATATTGGGGATCTGTTTTGATGTCAGGAGCAGCTACCAGATGAGTAAAAAAAGAAAATATACAAATTAAAATAACCTCTATTAAAGATGCCAGAATAGCAATGAATGCCACATTTAGGAGTGCAAAAAATTAATGAGTTACCTCTTTTTTGGGGGTTTTCTGTGCATCTCAAGCTCATCATCCAGGGTCACCACATTTTTATGACAACGTGGTGAAGAAAGTGTTAACTTCCTTTGAACCGCTTCCTGCTTTCCCTGTCATGCTTCCCCACCAATAACCTCAGCCTTGAGAGTAACACCAGGCAATGACTACCTTTAGCTGTCCTGCCTTGAAGCCTGCAGACCTGTGGCTGTTGCAGCACTGTTGTTTCTCTACAGTTTTCAAGAGTTTTTTGTTGTTGTTTTTTCTACTATCCCTTAATGCTTTGATAACTTTAAGTTCTTTTAATTCTCACTCTAATCATTAATATTTGACCTGTGACAGCAGTATCATTTGCCATCCATTAGTTGCTTCTGTATTGAATTTTCACTCCCAGTAATTGTTGGTGTAGGGGTAGTATATTTTCTTTCTCCCTTTATGAAGCAAAGTGGTCAGGCACATGCCTGTGGATGTTTGCAGTTTAGCCACAGGGGCCATGTATACATCAATTCGAAACCCTTGTTGTACTTGGCTTGTGTGTATGTCTTTTTAAAAAGCCTATGAGCTACAGTTCCTAGGGGGTAAGTGCTGCAGAATCCACTACATTTGATTTTTAGTTTTACTACTGATTTTATGAATGGTTGAAGCAGTGCATATCTAAAGCGCAGGGGTATGGGTTTTATGGATGTGTGTGGATCTTTTGACACTTCATTTTGCTTTTCTTTCCTCCTCCCTTTTTAAGCCATGGTTAATATAAATATAGCCTCCTGGAACATTACAGGCTTGTCAACCTCTGATAAAAGGTCTTACATGAAGGACGTTTTACACACAGACTCTATTGGTCTTGATTTTTTAATCTACGAGATGCTAATTGGGCTGCCTCTAAGCATTATACATTTGTCTCAACGTCATCTGCCCTTTCCTAGAAGTGAAGAGTTCCTTTCCTTGTCTGGCACTCTTGTCAGCTTAAGTTACTGGGCTCTGAATGTGATTCTGACAGTCAGTTCTGTTATCGCCTGTTGGAGCTTAGTAGTAGGAAGATAGGATTTATTGCTGTGCAAGCCCCCACCACCCTTACATGGCTCCTTCTTCAAGGACCTGATGGGCCAAATTCTTAAAATTCATGATAATGAATTTGTTATTGGCACAGATGATAGTGCTATGCTTGAACCTAACCTGAATAAAACCCTTTCCATCCCTGGGTACTGACTCCACTACCTTGCTCACTCTCTCTTTAAATTCATAGGCTATTTTAATGTAGTTTTTTCATAAAATTTAATTAACACTTTTGTCAGAAAATATTTTTTTTCACTCCTCACTTCAAGTACCAGTCCTGTAGAGATTACATTTTTGTTTCTTGCTCTGTAGCTCATGCCGTTACTGATTTCAGTCTCCAAGCTTGAGAAATTTGTTTCCATTAATGTTCAGATAACTCAACACACTTCCTTATGCTTGTTGGCTGTTAAATGTTTTCTTTATGATGCAACTATTGCTTTAACCAGTGACAAGGCGTATGAATCTTGTTAAGGTGCACAAAACTCTTATTGCTAACACTAGGGCTGAATGAAATGTTTTTGGTTCACTGCACTAGGGCATGCTACTATAATCTATATCCAGACTCAATACATTACTGGCCCTTAAGGCTCTGAAAATATGATTCATTCTCTGATTTTGGCTATTAAAATCAAGGACGGGTCTCTTACTACAACCTCCGACAAAATGAATGTGTTTTTTTTTTTTTTTTTTTTTTCAATTTTACTCTGATCTATTTTCTCTATCCTTCTTCTCTTCTCCCTGTGATGTCAAGTCCAGTCTTAAATTCTTAAACCTCAATGAGCTTTTGGAGTAGAAGGCCTCTGCTCTAGACATTTGTTTTTCACTTACTGAACAAAAAAAAGGCTCTGAACTCTATGAGATTTGAGAAATCTTTGGAACCAAGAGGTTTGCCTCCTAAGCTCTTTTCTACATTCTGGAATTAGCTCTCAGCTCCACTCTTCTACGTGTTTAACGCCACTATTTTTATCTCACACTGTAACAACTCATTTCATTAGGCATGAATTACATTATTGCTCAAATAAGATAAGGACCTCACTAGGGCTATGCAATATATTAAAGGTTCACATCGTCATTTCAAAACTTTGGTGACCTGTGCGAAAGGCATCTGGGCGATGGAGAGGTGGTTGTGAATTACAAATAATTAGCTGCACTGAGGAAAGCTTGGGATGCATTATGTTTCTTCATAGCTTGTTATCATGTATTTTGCTTTCTTATCATGCTTGCAAATAACATGCTGCGTAATGTCAATGACAAGTTGCATTAACCTGGGGGTCAGTGACCCACATTATGAACAGGCATTTTATAAAGGAAACAACCAGCTTCTGAATGAGCAGTCATTTAAAGGATAGTGAGCTACCTAAAAGAGTGATATAAACAGCAATAGACCATGGATGCCATAAATATACCTGCTCTCTTCTCATTCAAATGTTGTATGCAACGCACTGATTAAGCTGCCCCTTCTCAGCAACTGGGTATTCCTGCTACTTGAAGAGAAGTATAATCCCCTCAACGGCAAAAGTTTTCAAATATAATAAACACAATTTTTGGCACAAACGCACAAATTTAACTTGTCACTTAACAGCATAATTTCTAGATTATTTTTACAGAATGAAACAAATTCTATTCTGCTGAAATTGCTTGCTCATCACTAATATTAGGTTATAAGTTTGGAGACCCGGGTTCGCTTCCCAGGTCCTCCCTGTGCGGAGTTTGCATGTTCTCCCCGTGTCTGCATGGGTTTCCTCCGGGCACTCCGGTTTCCTCCCACAGTCCAAAGACATGCTGGTTAGGTGGATTGGCAATTCTAAATTGGCCCTAGTGTGTGCTTGGTGTGTGGGTGTGTTTGTGTGTGTCCTGCGGTAGGTTGGCACCCTGCCCGGGATTGGTTCCTGCCTTGTGCCCTGTGTTGGCTGGGATTGGCTCCAGCAGACCCCCCCGTGTCCCTGTGTTCGGATTCAGCGGGTTGGAAAATGGATGGATGGAAGTAGCCCAGGCCCAGATGCGCCACCTGGTTCTTTGGTCTGTGCTTCGAGCCCTGTTAGATACATCTTCAAATAAAACATAATTACTCATCAAGAAAAAGAAAATTCACCTTCACTCGTTGAGCTGTGCCACAAGCTAGCGAATAACAGCAACCTTTTAGACTATGTGTCTGTGTAAGGGATAACTTAATCAATCCCCAATCACTGTACTAGTCTTTATCTACTCTGCACCTACATGCACTCTAGGAAAAGAAAAGGGCCATTATGCATAGAACAGGAATCTCACACATCTTCTGCTGCAAATAAGACTGTCTGAAAGCTTTCTTTTGAGGTGTACAGCATTTATATATAAAAAAAAAAAAACACAACATGATGGCTGCAATTTGACATGTTAAGGAAATCTGTGCAACTGTATAGAGCCAATCTTCGTTTTTCAGTTACATCAACGATGTGGTCTGGTTATCATCGATGGATGATATCATCAACCACTGCCTCAGCCCTAGACCCGACTCAGTGTTCTAGTTAATGACAGTTCTCTCTGATGAACTCTGATGTCCAGCTGCTAGCAAAGGCACTTGCTGATCAGCAACAAACAGTGATTGCTAAACTGACTATCAAGTACTGTACTTTCATGTGTAGGCATAAGACAATATTTTAATGTATCAAGTTTTACAATACTGAAAACTGGAAATTTAAAAAGTGGCCCTGTATCATGTATTCTATGACATTAACACATAGCGCTTTTGCTTTTTTGATTGAATGAGTCCTCTGTCCCTACTACATCTGTACCTGGTGAGTATGCGTTCAGCTGCAGAGAATATTACAGAGACTTTTCAGCTTCACTCAGTGTCAATATTAAAATTTTTCGTTAAAGGAAATATAACATTATAAGTTCTTCACAGATTTAGCTAGTAACCACAGCTGACAGGTCAGTATAGCATTCATGCATTTGAGTAATTTTATATTATAGGTTTACAGGGTCTTATTGTCATGTGTACACTGGAATTCTTACTTGCATTTAAATAGCAGTTGATTTGTGACACACCTTATGTTACTGCAGTGCAAATCCTTTATGGTAATATTTATGATGATTTTATTTTAATAAAACACATATACAAAAAAAGACATATCAAAACTGTTGTATTTGTGCAAGGATTGAATTTATTTTTTAGTTTAAGAATGTCCCATAATAAGTAGTGTTGATCAGCAACTTTCACCAAAGCGTTATTCATAGCGAATTTGCTGCGTTCATGTTCGCTCTTGTTCTCAGAATTATTTACTGATAATTCGTCAGGTTTTGGAGATTTTTTTTTCAGCGCCCCATAATGCTTTGAAAGGCCAGTGTGACTGGAGCCAACATTGGATGGGACCATCCCCCAGGTAAATAATGCTGAACATTAACATTACAGAAGTGGTATGAATCAGTATTCATACCACTTTTTAACGTAAAATGTAAAGCCATAAAGGCACATTAGCACTGTGTACAGTAGGTTAACTCAATTACACACGCTTAACAGATAAGTAAATGCAGGTTCTCAAATTTTATTTTTATAAAATATATACAGCTGCTTGTCGCCAAATATGCAGGTCGATCGTCAAGTTCCACATCAGTATAAAGGAGAAGCGTGCCCTATGCATGTGTAATTAGGCACATGGAGAATGAAAACAAACCTTGAATTAGCCTGACACCACAACAAACCCCCCCCCACACCACCACACAAAAACACGAGACTCTATGAAATAATAATGAAAGATTTATTACTATTTACAAGACATTTTTTATTTTTTCGATAGAAAAAAAAAAGTGCAAAGCATCAGCACAGTTTGGAGAGCCTTCAGCACAACTTCAAAGCATAGAACGAGCCAGCAGCTTCAATCATGACATACCACTTTGAATTTTCTGCCTTTAACTCTTTTAGGGCTTTTTTTCTTTTACTCTGAGGGCTAAATATTTTTTCCAAAAAGCCCAGTTTTCTGAAATGCACTCAACACAATAGTTTCTCACATAAATCAACGAAAAACGATCTACATATTTTTTCTGACCATTGACTATGATTTCGACATTTCCACTTTGTTTTGATGAAATATACGTTTCCATATCTCTGACTATGTTCTTCTTCTTTGATCTCATGGAGGCACGGTGGTGCAGCAGTTGGCATTGCTGCACACAGCTCAGGTCACCTTTTTGGCCACAACACGGTCTAGTATACTGTAGTTGGCAGACATGTCCCTACCCCTCGGGGACACTTTAAAGATGATTGCACCATTATAATCCAGTCAAATCTGGTTCAATTAGTCATCCCCATTGACTTCAATGCATTTCGCAGAGTTCGGCAATATTTGCGAACACTTCGGTGATTTCTCTGAACTGAAGGCAAACAAACACTGCGAAGTCTGCTTATCACTGTCTTTTCTCAAAATTACATATCGTGGAAATATTATATTAGGAAGCCTAAATCACAATATGAATTTTACTGTAGGCCAAGTGCACTGTCTCATACCTAGTCACGTGGTCAACAACATACGTTGCACATTGCATGTTCCACATATTGCTCCGCCTTTTGTCCTTCCAGCTGTTTTTCCTTCCCTAGTTCAATAGTTTCTAGTTCAGTTCTACAGCAACCATGCAGCTGCTGGTTTTTATTCCGAATAGTTTCAGAATTAGAGCATCATTCTTACTTTAAATTGATTTAATTGATTAGTGACTAGTCATTTTTATTCAGTTATTCTAAGAAATTCTGAAATTTTGTATTTTTTGTCAAAGCTTTAAATGTTTGGGTTTCTTTTGCCATTTTCTTTTTCATTCACATTTTGCTATAGAATTTGCTTCCTTAATTGTATATAAATGCTGACAACACAAAATGCTAAAGGAAAGCAATTACTTCTGTGCCACATTCACATTACTTAGAAATGAGCCTAACATGTGAATATGCAGTAGGGCTAGTTAACTAAACAATGGGATCAATTAAAAGTAAGAATGACACACTGATTGACTGGAATAAAAACCTGCAGCCAGAGGTGGGCCCTAGCACGGAAAATAAAACCATGTGACAACAATCATTATGATTTAAAGCTGAACACACTGTGTGAAATATAAAGAAGAATGAAACAAATAAACCAATTTGTCCTGAATGGTATTACAGTACTTTTTTCCAGTACTATTGTAAATCCTGAAGTTAAAATTATTTTTCAAATTAGTAGTACATGTTAAGATACACTGCTTTAATTAGTGCACAAAACATTTTACCAGGTTTGAGCATAATCGAAGTACAGAACAACGTAGGCCGAAGACAAAATGCACAATGAACACAATAACCATAATTAAACTTTCAATTAAAACATAAAATTAAAGACTAAAACCTATTTATTGTAATTTAATACATTCATAATTATTTGACTTGATTTCTCAGGACAAAAATATATATATTAATATTTTTTATTGGGACAGTGCTAATATGTGAGTACATTTGTATTAATATCATTTAGTATGTTATAGTAAATGTAAGAACAGGAAAAAATCAAACATTATTAAAATCATTTAGTTAAAATTTTAAGGTCTTACTGTTGGCTGGTTATTTTTTAGCTAAATGAAAAATTCTCTATTCATACACACTCACCGCCCAATTTATTGGGTACATCTTTTCAACTGCTTGTTAACACAAGTATCTAATCAGCCAACCACATGACAGTAACTCAGTGCATTTAGACATGTAAGCATTGTCAAGACAACCTGCTGAAGTTCAAACCGGGCATCAGAATAGGTAATAAAGGTGATTTAAATGACTTTGAACATGGCGTGGTTGTTGGTGCCAGACGGGTTGGTCTAAGTATTTCCGAAACTGCTAATCTACTGGGATTTTCATGCACAACCATCTCTAGGGTTTACACAGAATGGACAGAAAAAAGGAAAATATCCAGGGAGCAACAGTTTCCTGGGCATAAATGCCTTGTTGATGCCAGAGGGGAATGGACAAACTGGGTCAAGCTGACAGAAAGGGAACAGTAACTCAAATAACTACTCGTTAACACCAAGGTATGCAGATAAGCATCTCTGAATGTACAATACGTTGAACCTTGAAGCAGATGGGCTACAGCATCAGGAGACCACACTGGTTGCCACTCCCATGAGCTAAGAACAGACAACTGAGGCTACAATTTGCAAGGGCTCGCTAAAATTGGACAACAGAAGACTGGAAAAACATTGCTTGGTCTGATGAGTCTTGATTTCTGCTGCACTATTCAGATGGCAGAAATTATCAACAACATGAAAGCATAGATCTATCCTGGTCATCCCGTTTCAGGCTGCTAGTGGTGGTGGTGTAATAGTGTGGGCAATATTTTTCTTGGCAAACTTCAGGCCCCTTAGTATCAGCTGAGCATTGTTTAAATGCCACAGTCTACCGGAGTATTGCTGCTGACCATGTCCATCCCTTTATGACCACAGTGTACTTATCTTCTGGTGGCTATTTCCAGCAGGAAAATGTGCCATGTCACAAAGCTCAAAATTATCTCAAACTGGTTTCCTGAACCTGACAATGAGTTCACTGTACTCAAATTGCCTCCACAGTCACCAGATCTCAATCCAGTAGAGCACCTTTGGGATGTGGTGGAACGAGAGATTTGCATCATGGATGTGAAGCCAACAAATCTGCAGCAAGTGTGTGATCCTATTATGTCAAATATGGACCAAAATCCATGAGGAATGTTTCCAGCACCCTGTTGAATCTATGACACTAAGAATTACAGCAGTTCTGAAGGCAAAAGGTGGTCCAATCTGGTAATGGCAAAGTGTACCTAATAAAGTGGCCGCTGAGTGTTCACATACACATATATAAATACATATACACTAAAAACCTATACATTATATACTGCACAATGGATTCAGAAATAATTCAGACCCCTCAATTTTTTTACATTCAGACCCTTTGCTATGATTTTGAAATCTGACTCAGGTGCACCCCATTCTATTGATCATCACTGCATCACTTTACAAAATAGAAAAATGTGGAAAAAGTGAAGGGGTCTGAATATTTTCTGAATCCAGTGTGTGTGTATGTGTGCATGGTGTGCCTGTCTATTTGACAGAAATAAAACATGACTTTGTGAGAAGAAAACAAAGAGATGAGAGACTGGCTGCTCACTGTAAAACAGAACCTCTGTCAGTGTGTGAAACCTAAGAAAAAGTGAATCTAGAAATTATACTTTAGAAGCAACCTAAGTACACAGCTGAAACATTGAAAAAAGTAACAGAATTAACCAATATGGTTTTTAAAAAATGTGACTCAAACTACACTGAAAACAAACAATACAAAAAAAAAACAAATCAAGCAGATCATACATTGATTATATACAAGAGTCAAGAACAATATTACTGTATATAATGCCACTATCCCACTAATAGTTCTAGTGGACTCTTTACTGAATGCAGAAGACAATTCACAAGCCATTACACTGCTAACTGCTCACTAATGTTTATGCACTCAGTAATTTAAATTGCAGATAACCAATGTGCAAGATATGTGTCTGTATAAAATAAATAAACAGCAAATGAGAAATTAAGATGCAAAATGCAGGAAGAAATCGATTTTCTTATTTTATTCGGTCATTTTTTTTCTTTACTCTCATCTTTAATACGCTCAAGACCCAATCATTAGTAATTCAATTTGCACTTTATTAGCTGCCTTTATCTGCAGAGAAATACACAGGCAGCTCTGACCTCCTTTCCTCGAATAAATGTTTAAAATCTTTTCGTGATTAATTTTGCCTGTTAAAGTGGTGGAGGGGGGAGAATAAGAATAAAAAAGAAAGAGTGGGAATGAACCATCGCTTAGCTACAACAATGTAAAAGGTTTAATGTTGATTGTGATAGAATTTCTAATGCATGGGCAAAATACATTGACTAAAGCAATTACTTTGTGATAGAGTCTCGAGAGGACAGGGGAAGGGTGACTGGTTGTAAAGTAGAGACAGCTTCAAATCAGACAATATTCTACAATTATTTAAAACAATCCAATTTGCAAGGGATAATTATATATTAGCTCCTTTTATCATCTGTTTGAAATGAATGCCAGATTCTGATACTGGCTTCGTGCTGTCAGCCCACAGCTGCAAATTACTTGGTATCTGTTCTTGTTCTCATCTGCCCTGAATTGGGCAATAAATTAACTTGCAGAAAGCAGAGGCGCTGCATTCTGAGGGAAATGCTGCACCCTGCTGGAAGACTAAAACAATTTCCAAAGAAAGGGTGTATTTATGGAAAAACTTGATTAAAACTCTTTAAGTAAAGCACTAAAACAGAACATGTGATAATTGTTCATTCACCATATGATGGTCAAATTCAAAGCTGTTCAAAGCATAAAATATCTAGTATTAAAATGACTATCAGTTTTTAACAAAAAAAAATATATATATTTCTATCAACATCATCTCAACTGGTATGACAGACACTCTACCCCAATCTTTAACTGTTAAACACTTTTATGGCCCCAAAATGAAAACTGACCTTTTAAAATGTTTTTGCTGTAAAATCATAAAATAGCTTCTAATACATTAAAATTTTCCTTATTAAAATATGACCTGTGATTTGAAACTTATTTGTGTAAATTCTACACTTAATTATTTTTTAGTCTTTAAAACCTTTAAAATACCATATACAGTACATTTTTGCACTCCAATATTCATTGTGAGTTGCAATTCTTTAATTAACTCTTGATTTTCTCTTTTCTGAGACCACTGGTCAAATGTTTTAGGGACCTTAGCAGAACAGCATTCCTGAGACCTTCATCTTTATTTTCAGAAATTGTATGATGGACACAGATTGCTGGTCATGTTTTGGTACATTTTGTATCTTATTATTGCTAGGCTACTAATTAAGGAAAACGAAACAATTAAGGAGTCGGAGTCTTCAAGAGCAAGTCAATTAAAATTAATTTAAAAGAAGTTAATTAGCAGCAAAAACAGGACACTAATTAAGAAAAGGTTTAGCATGAAAACCTGCAGCCACTGTGGCTCTCCAGAACTGGAGTTTGAGATCACTGATCTAGGCACTGATACCAGCCATACAGGTTATAAACTAACAACCACAGCCTGCAATTATACAGATGTAGACTACCAGGAGAAAGAGACACCTACAGACACAAATGAATGTGTGTGTTCATGAAAACATATGAAACACTGCAGTCACCAATTCCTTCATACACATGAACTGGGTATGTTCAGCTCATAAAATGCAACACAGCTACATCCAATGATATATTTAACATTTTTATCTCAACAGCATCATTGACACTGGCAAAACAAGTCTGATAACCATAGTACTACTGCAACCAAGGCACTGGAGGTAAAACAAACACAGATCCAACTGCCAAAGCATAAATCGAAGCCAGTTGAAACTCCATCTGTGGTATGTTTCAAACTGAAAAAAACAATGATGAACAGAAATAGTCGTTTTCTTGACCACACAGCGACCAAACTGCAAAAAGCCTTACTCACTCAGGATGAATACTGGTAGATAATGCAGCAGATTACACCTGTTTTATGAACTCTGAAATATGCAACAACGTCTCTCCATTTAAAACATTCACCCAGTTATGCTTTTTCTCCTTCAGACATACCTAAAGCCACAGAACAGTACAGCAGGCAAGATGCATGTAAGTCTAAAGTTTGCGAGTTGTTCGGAAAACATATTCAGGTAATCAGCCTAAGCCAATTTTTGACCAATACCCTGAATAAATGAGATACAGAAATAATTTACTGATTTTTTTTAAACCCACTTGCTACTTTTTCGATTGACAACTTTATGAAAACATAACCCTACTTTTTGCATCATGACACAAACATGTTGGTCTTGTTTTGCCATTGGTGAGACTACCCACAAATATGAACTTGCACAAAAAGAGTATAACCATTACAACTGAGAGTACAGAGAATAAAACCAGAATGAGGTCATCTGCTGCATGCCAGTCAAAAAATATTCAATGAGGAAATGATGCTGTTATTAAAGATGCAATGAAGTTGCACTTGGGTGATCACTGTTGCTCCTCTGAAACTGAGGCAGACAACACCTTAAAAATATTTTACAATCTCTGAATTTGAATTATCTTTACTTGAGGAAAATAAACAGAGTAAAATTTCCAAGGCTGGCAAAACTGGTAAAGTGTTACCCAAGCATATAAAGGCCATCACACACCAGATTGAAAGTTGACAGCCTGTATGTGCAGATGATTCCAAAGCAAATGGATAAGCTCCTATTGCAAACAGAAGCACATAACATAATTTTTAGAAATGCAAAATTGGCGTATTTTAAATTAACTTTAAAATAAACTCTTACATCAATAACGTAGAAATTAAACCTTTACTGAGAAAATCATCTTTACAATATTTTCAGAATTATTAACATGGCTTTATGTTACCTTTTCACAGTTTTACAACTTGCAAAAAGTCATTAAAATTAGCATCCACTTTTAAGAATAAAATAATATGTCATTTATAAAAACAGACATAATTCTCCGTCTGGTAATGGTTGGTTTAAACTGTGTCACATTAAAATGTCAAATGAAAGTTAGAGTCTGTGGATTGCCTAAAGTTATTAGGCAGAACACCTAGTTTAGTTAAAAGTTTTCATAACCTCAGCTCATTTAATCCATTTCACAATCTATATAAGAAATACTGGAAATAGTTAGAAATGGCATGGTGGTGTAGTGGTAGCGCTGCAGCCTCACAGTAAAGAGACCGGGGCTTGCATTCTGGGTACTTCTCCCATGGAGACTGCAAGTGACCTAAGTCGGCCATCAGAGCAGGATTTTTAAAATATACCTGCAGGTGAGAGTTATTTTGATACAATAAAGAGGACTTAAAGTGTAGCATGAATAATAGCTGTTCTAAAAGAAAGACACTGTAGTATCATATACTTGTACTTTGAACATGGTATTGCAGTAATATGTTCAGTACCAAAAGCACAACTCTGCTGAAGAGGAAAAAAGAAAAAATTACTGGATACTGTGGAAGTCTATGTAAAAATATTGTTCTTGTTGTAGTATTAAGTGGTTGTTCTGAAGCTAAAACATCACAATCAAAGTCAACATCTATTGGTCAAGAACGATACCACAGGTTTCAAAAATTGCTTTCTGTTGTTATGTAGGGTTTGCAATGGATGATTTTTTTTATTTGCTTTAAATATTAGCTGGCTGATAATTTTGTAAATATCAGAAGTGACTTTTAATTAATTGAATATTAATAATTTAAAGTCTTTCCATGCAAACTATGAATAATTTATATATTGAGACAAAATTTGGAAAATCAGTTACATATTGTGCTTTTTGTATATCAGGCTAATTGGCAAATAAATATTGGTGTGGCGTGGATATACATGTGAATATGCTTTGCAAAAGACCTTCACCCCATTCAGGACTGGTTCCCACATTGTGCGCAGTGCAAATGGGTTAGACTTTGCCAAATATCCCAATTGATCATAGAATGTAAAATGTAATTTCTAAAAGAAGATAACAGACTGGATTTTAGGCTAAGCTTATAATAATGTGTATTTGTTTGAATTCTAATACATGTATATAATTATTGTGTAGCTTGTTATATTGCCAGTAAAGATTTTCACTTGTCACAATATTGCCAAATCCAATACAGTGTATTTCAGTTAAGAACTTAAGCACTGTTAGATTGCATTGAGGCTCTCCAGGTTGCACCCAGCCTTTCCATAATCCATTATCATCTAAACAATGTGACCAGATGGCTTTGGTTTTTTTTTAGGAAAAATTAACCAACTAGAGACACTATGAGTGAAGTCATGTAACATAGGATTTCATCCATCAGAATGTAATGAAACTATTTCATTTAATAATATGCAACTAAATAATACACATAAACATGCACTCCGTAAGGTACAAGGAATAAAGCCATACACTTTGTTCAGTAGCTCACGTTTCGAGTTCCTTTTGAAGTGAGCCCATCCTTGAAAATTTAAATTGTCTCTCAATTGAATGAAAAGTAACAAGCGGATATTGGTGGATATTCACAACTGAACAACCCTTTGACACTTGATGTGTCAGCAAATTTATAAAGCTGTCTTCAAGTGTAAGAAAATTAGACACAGTTTTTTTGTTTAAATGGTATTAAAAACTAATGTAAAGGGATGGTGAAATAGCAGAAATACACAATACACTAATAAGAAACAAGGCCACCCATTACCCTCAAATAAAGCACACAAATCCTGAACTATGTGTAGTAAGATATTACACCATTTTTCAAGAAGAAGTGCTTCCAGTTCATTTAAGGGATGAAGGAGGTGGAAATCTAACAAAATTTAGATGTGGTGGTGACTGGAAGGCATTTAAGTCCATTCTATTATTGAATTCATTTTTGCATTACTTTAGCAGTGTGTTTGAGGTATGATAAACCTGGACTAGGGGAACATCGTGATGAAACAATATTTGAGTGCAATAAAATAGCCTCATATTCTTTGTCTGTTACACTATCATGCAGAGCAGGCATGCCAAACACATGGCCTGTGGCCCGCATGACAGATCCTAGTTAGCACTAAACTTGTACAAAATGATTACGATCGTTTATGATTGAATTATTCTGCATCTTCGGCGTTACTTATTGACTTTTCTTACTTCCGCCTTCTGACAAAAGCGCGTTTGCCCATGGCATTATGGTACCGGAAACGTCATCTGCTAGTATAGTTGCAGCTGCAGCGTCAGCTCCTTGATACCCTAGGCATGACACTGCTTCGGGACGCTCTTCCGCGTGTGGGAATGGGATGGGACGATTGGGTGGAATCCCACAAGAGTTTAGAAACTCACTGACACCAGCCATGATTCTTTTCGAAGTTAAAGTGCAGGTTAACTTGTTTAATGTATTTATACATTATATTTTGTATTAATCATTTTTGTATGAATAGTTTTGGGTTGTGGAACAAATCATCTGAGATATTTCTTATGGGGAAATTCGCTTTGATATACGAGTGCTTTGGATTGCGATCACATTTCCGGAACGAATTATGCTCGCAAACCGAGGTTCCCCGTATTTTACAATATAAACTTTGAAGTAAACTTAGTAAAGTAAAATTTGATTTTTGGAGGATTTGTTTTCCAAATTGAATTACTGAGCAATGAATTCAGTGAGCGTTTTCGTGATTTCAGTTCACACAAACAGGACTTTGCACTGTTTACGTCATCATACTCTTACAACATTGAGAATGCGCCTGAGATTATCCAAATGGAATTGACTGAACTGCAGTCAGATTCTATTCTGAAGGCAAAATACAATGAAGTTGGTGTGCCAGGCTTATATGCTTACCTGCCACACTCGTGTGTGCAGATCCATAAGTTGGCATTGAGAGTACTGTCTATGTTCGGAAGCACTTACCTTTGTGAGCAAATTATTTCGTTAATGAAAGCTACCAAAACCCCACATCGCTCAAGACTTATTGTCAAGCACCTTTCATCCCTCATAAAAGTTGCAGCTGCACAAGATTTCAAACCTGATATTGACGAACTGGTTACTAACAAGAGATGCCACGTGTCGGGACAAAAGAAATAGATCTGACTGTAAGACTCCTACATAAGGACCTAGCTAAGAGGCTAAGACTCTAACCGTACGCTGTTGTACGGAGATTGTATGGAAAAAATTGCTTTTCTTTAAACTTTAAACTTGAAGTGTTACATTTTTTAAAGTTTTCAGTATTGGAAAGAAAGCTACAGTAACTTTGTATAATAGTATAATAGTATTTGTTACAGTGCGGCCGCTGACGCACGTATGGCAGTCGAAGTGGCCCACTAGTGGTAGTGAGTTTGATATGCCTGATGCAGAGCATCATCAGAGCTAAAGGCTAACACAAGATGGCTGCCTATTATCATTACAGATCTCCCACTACCTTAAACACATGGCAACAAAACACTGTGGACTGAACACATCCTTTCCTTTTGGCTCTGAATACAGGGGCTTCAGAATAGCTGCTATACAATAAATAAAATTTTATGGAAGACTATGAAATACAGTTTTTCTTGAGACTTGATCACAGAGGTGCAGATTAAATTCCACAGTAATTTTTAAGTAGGTAGTATAATTAATACAAGTCTGCAAAAATTCTTGTAGTGTCCATCTATCCCTATTTGTAAGCTTTGAGTAACTATATGTTGCTCAAATGTATATGTCGTGGTTATTTTTGTGACTATACTTATTGATAAATGAAACAATTGTGCAGTTTTGTAAATAATGCACATACAATTCAGAAACTGACTTTTTGGCCTCTCTTGGTAGGGTTAGGTGATGTGTAAAATTCTCTGGTCGATCATTTGTCCTCATAAACATCATATGACAGTGTTGCAAGGGTGGGACATCAGCATTTTAATTGTGCAAGTCAATAGATTCTTCTTGCAACTTTCAATTTGACCACTGGGTGTCATCATTGTTATTAGGAAATTCACTGTAGCAAGGAACAAAAAACTAATTTAATATAGAAAAGGACAGATGGATAAATTGGTTGCTAGGAAGCAATCAACCTCTCTGATTTGGCAATACTTTGGCTTTACAGAAAATGAGCATGGTGAGCCAATATATTTAACAAATGTTATTTACTGCCAAAGCAGGACAATTGTTGTTGTGAAAGATTCATAAATGACAAACCTGCATAGTTATGTTTGTGTACACCATCCAGCTAAATAAGCAAGTTTTAGGCAATGCTGCTAGCACAAGCAATAAAGGCTCATCACACCAATCAGTAATTATTGGTGGTTTTGGATTTGACAAAAGCTCAAGAAATTACCAGGGCCATGCAAGATGTGCATTATACACTATAGCTGTTTCACATTATTTACATAAATAAATGTTAATAAATTATTTTTCCTTTACACTCTCTCTCTCTAAATTGTCAGTTTAAAGTAAAATAAGCATTTTGTTCTGCTAAGCCACATGTATCAAACTTCAACTCCTCCCAAAACAGCAAACTTATCCATGCAGAAAATGTTCATTTATAGCTTGGAGTAAAGTTAAGTATTACCCGTTTCAGTTGTAATAATCCATGTCAGATTTTGTATTGATAGTAGGGTTGTGAATCATTTAGGTTTTATCGATTCCAATTCTGCTTATCAAATCTGGTTCTTATTGATTCTCAGTTCTGATTCTAACATGGTTTTAAAAAAATAGTCAAAATGTTTAAATTAAAAAAAAAGAAAAAACTGTCTTTAACACATTTCAGGTGTTTAACTTAAAAGTTCTTTAAAAGTAGAAAAAATAAGTAAGGAAATAAATGGGGTAGACTTGACCCTAGTCTTGTAAAATTTGACTTGCTTGTATGGAATGTTGTTTGATTTTAATAAATTCAATAAAATGTAAAAAAGTTCTACAATAAAGATTAATTGAAGCAGTAAAACAAAAAAGGGTATTTCAAGATAAAATACTTAAAAAATAAGTTACCATTTCTTCAACCTAAATATCACAAACACACAAAGTAAAAAAATGTGTGTGCATGCAACAACAGTCAACCAGTCTTTTTAAGAAAAAAAATCATATCAGCCTAATCTGTTAGTAAGTGTGACACTCTGGGTATATGTCTGTCTCTAGCAGTGGATAAAACCTTCTCACTAGTGGCAGAGAAGGCCCGCACAGATAAATACTAAAACGTCAGCTCTGATAGTAAAGGATATATAGTTCTTCTGGCCAAAGTTATCTTTGAGGGCTGTTTATTCTAGCATGTGTGTGTGTCTCTCTCTCTCTATCCAATTTTAATTTTCAGACACTGGTTTAAAGGCAGCCAGGAAAATACACACAATTTAAAGGAAGAAAAGTATATCTTGAAGTGTCACAATGCAAGCACAAATTGCCAGCATTGTGACACTTATTTGGATTTCTTTTAAAATGCAGTTTAAAGTCAGGGAATCGCGTACCAGCCACATCTTCAACTTCTGCAGCATGCTTGCAGAGCTTTCATCCTTTTGCTGAAAGCCGCAGTGCAAATGTAACACACATTGTCATCCTATATATGCATTCAAACTTAACAAAACATAAACAATAAAAAAAAGGAAAAGAAATTCCAAATTAACGAAATAGGGCACAAGTATAAAATAGTGTTTAAAAAGACTGAAAGTTCTTGTAACAAGCAAGAGAGACTGCTTAGCAAACAAATTGGTGCATTAAATTAGTAGATTCAAAATCTGAATGTTCAGGAATTAATCCTTTTATATAGAATACCTACACTTCTGCTCAGAATTTCAAGCCTTCATGTAATATTATTTAAAAATGTACACCACTTTGTACTATTGCACAACTCTATTCCAATGTACATTATGTGTTTATGTGAATGCTTTAACTGAACATTAACTCTTGGTCAATTCATAAGGCTGAACATAAACGTAGGCTGTTTTAACACTAGTGATTTGAATTAACAAATGGAACACCTCCTGTTATAAACAGAGCAGACACATGAGTAACACATGCACATGCAGAAAAGATACCTTAATCTTTACTGAACCGTGAATGCAGTATCACTGCTTGTTGCCATAGTTAAATCATATACATGCACGATTACATAAGTTTTAGAAAACGTTTCAAAAAAACATAATCATGATAACATAAGTATGAAGCAGTGCAATAACCTTCAGGAATTTAACCGTGGCTAAAAGTAAAAACTGCAGTACAACTGGGAATTTAACTGTGGCTAAAAGTAAAAACTGGTAAGTGTCCAATCCCTAACAGTTATATTAAATTACTTTACCTGAGTCACTGTCTTCAGTCTTTATTATATTTTGACATAAATCTTGAAATAAAGCTGGTAGGTCTGATTTAAGAATAAAGACTATTAATATTCTGAAACTAACCATGTATTTAATAAAGCTACATTTTTAAATAGCAAAGAACACTTTGTGAAGAGTGTTTAGAAAACGAAAAGTAGTACTTACACGGCATTTACTATGTTAAACTATGACTTATAATGAAAAGAAAGAAAATGTAAAGATTATCAAAGTAATCTACAAAAAAAGGTGAAAAACATGTTTCTCTATGACAAAGTGGTCTAAACTAGGATTTCAAAATCCTCCAACTGATTTAACATGAGCAGAAATGTTCTCATTAACTTTGATGTGACTATGAGCAGTTTCTGCTTACAGTATTCTCCAGTGAACAAGAAACCAGCTGAGAAAGAACTCACAAAATAAACCAAAAAAGACAATCACACAGCACATATTCAACACAGTATTATCTACAAGGTAGCTCGTCAGCAGTAACATTTCTTAACAGCATAATTCATAAAGCAGTTTCCTACCTGATTTTGTATTATAATAATTCACCACTGTAGAAAGGCAACGCAGCTTGTGCCTGCCAATAGGCACTAGGACTCTGGCAGGAGATTTCTTCACTAGAGGAGAGACCTTAACTGGTAACAGGCCATGTCTTTGCTGGGAGAACTTTGTTTTCGGAGTCAGAAAAACATTATGGTTGTTCTTATCAGCCTGCAAACTGAACATTTTTTTTATAAATATGTAATAGTATAACAAAACATAATTAAAATCTTATTTGTACACAAGGTTCATTTAATTCCAATTTATTTAATAATTTACGCACATCCTGTGAAAAGAAATACTGACAGAATAAAAGGATAAAAAAAAAAATAATACTAATTATAATGGTTACTTTCAAGTTATTGTTGATACAGGTGTATTAAACAAGCTACTTAATCACGGGGTGTAAAAATGTACACACAACTTGTGCAGTTTGTGCAGTTTATATGTCATAAATAATAAAATAAATTTGTTTTTCAATGATTGTTGCCTGGGTATACATTTCTCCGTTTTTAGTAGTTGATCTGGACTAGATGATTGCTGCTTATGCACTGATACATAATACCATACGACTGAAAGAATGTGTACATTCTCACACAACTTATCACATATACTTCCCTGCCTTAAAAAGTTTTCACATTTTTTAGAAACTGCTGTACTAAGGTGTTGTACCGTGTTAGCCATTATCAATTTAGTGAGAAGTCAAGCAAATTGACACCTTTGATTTGCTAACTAAAAAGATGACAATATGCAAGCTTTACATCTTGCCTGAAGAAGGGGCCTGGGTTGCCTAGAAAGCTTGCATATTGTAATCTTTTTAGGTGTCATTTTGCTCGACTTCTCATTAGTAACTCTTCTGAAATGCAAATGAGACACTGTAGTGCACATCTAATTGCAAACTCACATGCTCAAAAAGAATTTCAAAAGTAAAATTAGCTATTTTTCAGCAAATAACTCATAGTAAAAGCAGCAAAACAGACATATCAGATTACAGGGGTCTGAATATTTACATTTTCACATAATAAAATACATTATAACTGCTTTACTACTGGGATGTGCCAGGAGGCACTGCTACCACCTAGGGGTATGCAGTAACAAATAATTGATAGTCATTTACTATTTTAAACTCATTCTCAATAACAGTAATCAACTTGGTAAGTTATTTTCAGTAAACTCTTATGATGGTTTTCATTTTACATTTTTTAATCCCACTTCTGTCACTTAACCAAAGCACCAACCTCAGTCCTACCAAAGCACCAGAACCACATCCGTGTTCTACAGTATTAAGTCCTGTCCCACAAATCCTGCAGAACCTTTGTTAAGTGTCAATGAAGTGAAACATAGTTCAGTGTTACCTTTTCCAGAAATATGCAGAAATGTTCTGACAAATACAGTACAAGGGGCGAACAAAAAAGTTTTGATTCTGATCTATTAAGAGAAGCACCACTAGGACAACAATCAAAACTCAGTATCCAAACGATGACTAGGGACAGAAACGACCAAGAGGTTAATGATCATATTGAAAGTCTATACAGTTCATTGACTTTTAGAGCTTTCACCCATGGATAATACAATGCACCACAAGCACAAAGGTGCGTAACAGTAACCTGAGTTGCACTACGGGGAAGAAAAAAATCATGATTTTACTCAAAAGGCATCAATTTATGGTACATCTGGAGCTGGGCATAAAATAATAGTTTAAATCAGCCAAACTCTGAGAAATGAAACTGTGAAAAGAAGAGGTCCACACTCTAGAGTAATATTTCTTGAAGCAGGGTACCAATGTCAACTTAATCTAAAGTTACAATCCATGCATTATGATATTCAAAAATAAATTCCCACTCTGGTTCTTAGCAAATCAAGAAGAATTTCACCCCAAATGCCTGAAGGTATTGGCTTGCAATCCTAAAGCCAAGCCTGGACATAGTGTATATCAATGAGTGACCAATATTGTCAAAATGAACTTGTACCAAAAACAACATATGAAATCACTATGGGATGTTACAAAGTGCACAGTGGTGGGAAGCCAGATGAGTGAAAGGCAAATATGAGGCAAATTCAGACAAGATGTGCACAGTAGAACAGTGCACCACCACTCCAGAGTCTGCTAAATCTTCCTGAAGATCTTTTACAGTCAAACGGGTTTTTATTTCAAGCAATCCAATGAGCAGTTCTTTCAGAAAGTTTCTAGGTCTTCCAGACCTCAGCATGACCGCCACCATTTCTGTTAACTGTCATTTCGTAACAACATTAAGAACTGAGGAAACAGCTACCAGAAAATGCTTTGCTATCTTCTTGTAGCCTTCTCCTGCTTTATGAGCATCATTTTTTTTTTCCAGAGATCTAGGCAGCCATTTAGAGGTGCCCATGGCTGCTGAATGTTGGAACCAGGTTTAAGGAATCAGAGAATTCATACAGCTTTGCAAATCTGCATCACCTGGGATTTCCTAACAATGACTATAGCTTATAGCCCTAATGAGATAATAAAAGTCCGAGGCCTTGGTAAAAGTCATGCAAGACCTCAAATATTTCAGGTTGCCCAAATATTTGCATGGTGCCCTTTTCTTATTCTCACCGTACAAAACAAAAACAATACACTAATCTTGCATAAAATGTTGAAAAGAAATATGTAATCTTTAACTTTATGCCTTTTGATGATCAGTTCATCTTTTGCTCACTTAACTATTCACAGGAACCAACATTTTAGCAAGGGTGCCCAAACTTTTGCATGCCAATGTATATTACATGAAAATGGTTCTAATACAAAAAGGGAGTTATGTAAAAAGAAAACCAAGTTATTTCTTGTAAAAGGCAAAATACTATGGCAGTAGCTTTGACGAACAGGAATGGCATTGCAGATTATCATTCTTTTTTATTTCACTGTAAATGTAAATATTAAAAATGACAACAAAATGTTCACATAACCTAATGACACTGATATTGTTACTAACCTTGAACAAGATTTCCTTCTAATAATCTTCATTCTGCTCTTGACTTTGTAGACCGAAGGTGAAGAATATACAGATACGTGAGTCAGGCTCTCTTTTTTCTTGTCCTTCTTCCAACTATACACTGAATTAGCAACTGAAGAAGATGGGCTTGAAACAGCAGCCTTCCACTGGTACTTGCTTCTTGACACTAATGGCTCAGATGGTGTGGGTAACTTTTTAGGCTTAGCACCAAAAAATGAATAAGACTTAAGTTTATTTCCTGGGCTTTTCATTGAACCTCCATTCTCAATATATTTTGGAGAAAAACATTTCTTTGCTGGTTTGCTGGATCGAGGAGATGCACATGTCCAGGTATATTTGGCTTTTGTAGATTTAAAAGAGCACAAGGGCGATAGCTGCAAGGAGCTTACTTTTTTTAGGCCTTTAGGAGAGCACACTGCTCTCCTCTTGAAGGGACTAACATTCATCATTAGCGGAGAGCGATGAGCCACCAAATCAGCTTTAATGTCTGACTGTAAAGTACAAACCCCACTTTCAACAGTTGTAGTTTGCTCAGATTTAGGTGTTTTTACCCAAGTATATCTCGACTTCTTTACATTTAAAGCACTCTGTAAAACATTTTGAGAAACACCAGGAAACTCAAGCTGCCTACTATCTATTTTGCGCTTGATTTTCTGTTTTGACAACGGATCTGGACTATAACTAGCAAGACCACCAGATTTTTTTGAATATAAAACTGAAACTGGGGCAACTTGTTCCGTTTTCTGTGTTGCTTTGCCAACAAGCTGCAGCTTATTCTCCGAATTGGGCTGAAGACTGGACCTTTGTTGCTCAGTTGGTTGGGACCCCATTAAGGATAAAGAACATGTTTTGCTGTGCAAGGATGGGGTTAGCTTGGCACTTTGTGTTATAATATGCCCTTTTGGCTTAACATTGGCATTTTCTTCTTCAGTTACTTTCCTTTTTCTATTCAAAGTCATGGAGTCAGAGCAAATACTGGAGACATTTGATGTTAACAAAGATCTTGACACAGTTTGTGATCTTTCTTGCTCTGCAACAAAAAGACAATGAACCTTGTCCTTTGAAAGAAGCACAGATCGCTGAGGAATTAATGTCTTATTAACATTTGGAATTAAACCTGAGCAAGCAGTGATGCAGTTCGTGGTGTCAGATCCCTTATGTTTTTGCAAACCAGTGAACTGGCTCAAGTTCTGCTCCAGAATAAAGTCTGAGTATTTTCCAGAGATTGGTGCATTATATGCACTACTAGTGCTAGCATTACCCATTTCTGAAAATGAGGGTGAAAGCTCTACAAATTTTCCAGAGGCAGCTTTCTGCTGGAACCTGCTTATTTGACGGGAAGCATTTGGTTTGGCAGAATGAACATCATGTTGCAGCAGTCCACTAGTGCTTGAAACTGTGGCAGTGGATGAGGAAAGAGCGCCAGTGCTTCTGATCAATTTCAGCGGCTGATTATTTAGAGAGTACTTATTTTTCCATTGAGTTGCTGGTCGCACACAATGAGGGTTTACCCGAGAGCCTCTGAAGCCAGAAGAAGCATGTAAACCTGGGACAGAACTTTCTCTCAGCATGTGCCTTGAGGCAATGTTAGAAAAGGAAGGAGATGGTGCATTTCCATGAACATTTTTGTGCTTGCTGATGAGGTCTGGACAGCAAATAAAATAAAAACATAAAAGAAAAGCTTAATTCAAAAGAATATTTAGCTAAAAGTTTCAAATACACTTGACTCAACTTAATAATTATCATTGCAATATAGCTCACAACAATAAAGCAACAAAGTACAACAAACAAACAACAGAGAAATTTGTTTTATTTTCAGTTTTCCTATACTGTCACAGTAAGCTTGATTTGTGCCAAAATCTTTAGATCCATTACTGCAACATAACAGAATAATCCATGCAGCAACTTTAAGAAATTTCTGTATTGCAAAGTTAGTGAAATGTAGGCTTTTGTAACTTTGATCCATAAAAAATCAGTCAGTAAGAATAACATATTTGCACTTTTTAAATCACTGCCCAGAAGACTAGTAAGAACAGAAAAACAGTGACAATGCTGGGGCAAAAAATAGGAATGAAAACACTGCACAGGTTTTAAACCAACTGTTCCCATGACTCAGGTGGATATTTTGGTACTTTTACACACCAGATGAACAGCACTATTGTGATATTCAACTTTAGAATATGTGAAAAAAGAAAATCAAAAACTCTCACAAGAAAATCTGGACTATTGCTGATGAAGCATTTTGTAATGTTGCCACTTTCAGAATTATACAGCTAAACAAAAAAAAGCAAGAGAGAGATGGAAAGTGGTATGCAGGAGTAAGTGCACAAATCTTCAAAATCACATTTTTTTGTTTTTGTTTTTCCTTCTGGGCAGTGGATAAAGTGCTATCAAAAATCAAATCACTTAAAATTCTTACTACTTTTTAAAACAATCTAATTCTATTTGTTTCTCCACAAGTCTAACTTGCCAATATATCCAATGTATAACATGAAATGAAAATCTAGCATTTAAACTATTATGTACACACTTATATGTAGACATAATCTATTCTTTCATATGTTGGGGATCATTTCTGAGCTCCACTCCAAATTCCAATGCTGTGGCTAATATCAATTTATTGTTTGGCAATTACAAAATTGACAGTGCTTTCAAATTTAAAAAATTTTTATAGCACACTTTATAGTACTTGAAGTATCTTAATGAGAATTGAATTTTGAATTCTCATAATTTTAAATGAACAACAAGTTCATCAGATTTGAAGAAAACTGGTCCACTGTGAGCCTACTGTAGTTGTCTCATTTGGACAGGCTAATAGACAAACATGACAATGACAGTAGGCACTTTTGGTATTATATATAAACACACCTTACAAATCACATTTAACTGCATAAATAGTTTTGAAAATGTACAGTAATCCCTCGCTATATCGTGCTTCGACTTTCGCGGCTTCACTCTACTGCGGATTTTATATGTAAGCATATCTATACTAATAAAAGGCAAAGCCCTCACTGACTCACTCACTGACTCATCACTAATTCTCCAACTTCCCGTGTAGGTAGAAGGCTGAAATTTGGCAGGCTCATTCCTTACAGCTTACTTACAAAAGTTAAGCAGGTTTCACTTCGAAATTCTACACGTAATGGTCATAACGGTTGACAACGTCCGCCATGTTGAACTTTCTTATTTATGGCCCCATCTTCACGAAATTTGGTAGGCGGCTTCCCTGCGCTAACCAAAACCAATGTACGTACTTATTTCAGTGGTATGACGCCACTGTCGGCCGCCATATTGAACTTTGTTACTTATGGGCCCATCTTAAGAAATTTGGTACGCGGGTTCCCAATGCCAACTGAATCCTATTTACGTACATATATACGTCCATAGCCTGCAGCTCGGTCACCGTGTGAGGCGGCGTTGGGTGCCCCATCCCAACGCCTCCCACGATGTTGGCTGCCTGCCTATATAAGGCCGTCCGTCACTCCGGTCTCTACATTCCCTTCCTTGCTTCGCCACGGGATTCACGTCTCCCTGCTGATAACTACAGACTTTTTATTTAATCCACGGCTTCTCTGCTGTATTATTGTTCGTTTATTACGATTATAGTTATTGTGTAGGTATTTTAGACTTACTTTACATTGTTCAGGTACCCATTTCCTTTATCGTTCCAACCGTACCCCCATTAACATGTCTATCCAGGTGATCACCATCGATCAAAGAACTGTCACTAACCGAGTGGTATCCATGCCTGGAGATGGCACCTGCCTTTTCCATTCTCTTTGTTACATATTGCACGGCCATATCAGGCTCACTCTTGATATCCGGAGGAACATTGTGTCTTATGTATTGAATGACTGGGACAGGTTCAAGGTGTGGACTGATGACGGTACAGGAGATAATTATACTACACAGGAGCACAATAAGAGTGAAATGCTTAAGCCCTTCACCTATGGTTCTGCATGTGAGTTGATGGCTGCCGCTGAATTGTTCGGTTGTCGCTTTCAAGTGTACCGAAATGGCCAAATATTTTACACCTTTGGACAACCGCCAATGCCTCTTAAACATCTTAGATTCACAGGTGACGATTTCAGTAGTGGACACTTTGATGTTCATGAATGTTTAAACTCTCAAATGCTGGATGTGAAGTTATCGATGAAACCGGTTGTATGCTTACAACGCTTGACAGATGCCGAATGTCACTTCAACACAAGTCCTGCAAATACTGTTGTAATTGAAACAAACCATGAAACTCAAACCGATTGTGACAGCAGCAATCCAAGCTGTGAGATTTGAAACAAGATTACTTTTCACATGGCCAACTGTACGTTGCATGCTCAAGAGTAAGCTCAGCGCACAGCTTGGTCATATTACAACCAGAGGGCCGAAATGACAATGTGGTATACAAAGAGATCCTTAACAAATAATTATTGGTATATTTTCCCTCAGTTTAAAAAGGTTTAACTTTCTTCTTAATAAAAATTTTAAGGCAGTACTTCGCCGTTGCGAAGCGCGGGTATAATGTTAGTCTAAATATATAACGCAGATTTTTCACTGCTTCGCAGGTTCTGCAGACAATGGGTCTTTTTACTTCCGGTACATGCTTCCTCAGTTGGTTTGCCCAATTGATTTCATACAAGGGACACTATTGGCGGATGGCTGAGAAGCTAACCAATCAGAGCATGCAGTTAAGTTCCTGTGTGCTGACTGGCTCAGCAACGGAGCGCCGAATTCGATTCCGCGGCGTTAACCAGGAAGTCTCGTCTCGCTCATTCAGCATCAACGTGTTTCGCTGTGTAAAGATTTAACTTTTGTGTTTTATCTTGCGTAGGCAAACCCTTCGTTATGGCTCCAAAACAATCTGCTCCTGCTACTGCTTCAGGGGCCGTGCCCAAGCGCCAAAGAAAGATGCTAACGATTGCCAAAAAGGTAAAAGTTTTGGATATGTTGAAGGAAGGGAAAAGCTACACCGCTGTAGGACGCCATTACGGCATCAATGAGTCCACAATTCTTTTTATTTAAAAAGGAGGAAAAGAATATAAGATCTATGGCCGCAGTGTCCTTTTAACCAGGGCGCAAAACGAGTTGTAAGTGGATGTAATAAGGCAGTAGTCCGGATGGAATCTGCTTTAGGGATTTGGATTGAAGACTGTCAGAAGAAGAACAACGGCGGTGCTACACAGTCGCCTGAAGTGGCTCCTTTACAAGGGCTGTAACGCTCTCCTTTGTTGTGCAATAAAATTAAACTCATTGTTATCGGACAAGTCGTCGTGTCATTGTTGGTGAGCAACCATAATTAATTTTCTACTTACAGTACTTAGTACATGTACGTACGTTTAGTGTCACTGTACACACATTTACTGTATACAATTTTTCTTGCATTGTACGTACAGTGGGTACGGAAAGTATTCAGACCCCCTTCAATTTTTCACTCTTTGTTATATTGCAGCCATTTGCTAAAATCATTTAAATTAATTTCTTTTTAATTTTTCTTTTTTAATAAATCTGCAACAATTTCAAAAATTCTTTTTTTTGGTCTGTCAATATGGGGTGCTGTGTGTACATTAATGAGGAAAAAAATTAATTTAAATGATTTTAGCAAATGGCTGCAATATAACAAAGAGTGAAAAATTGAAGGGGGTCTGAATACTTTCCGTACCCACTGTCTTTATTGCTGGTGGCCTGTCTATCGTACGCTGGATATCTTTAAAATAATATTTAGATTTTACTGTATATAAACAGTGTGTTTACATTACATAATTTCAATTAATCTTACTTAATATCTAAGAGAATACAAAGGATTTATGCTGTATAACTGTGCGGGGAATATTTATAAACAGTGTTGGAGAGTTTATAAGGGCTTAAAATATATAAAAATAACCATACAAACATATGGTTTCTACTTCGTGGATTTTCACCTATCGTGGGGGGTTATGGAATGCAACTCCCACGATCGAAGAGGGATTACTGTATTGAGAGACACTGCAGCTCACTATTGTTACTCTGATAACAGCAGCACTACTTGTGTTATTATACAGTACATGCAAACCATCTTGAATGTTACACTATTCAGTTTTAACAGGCTTAAATAATATAAGAAATAATATAACCAATTAAACTAACAGTTACCAGAAACATGAAATTGAATGTTAAATAAGGCTGTTAAAACAGAATAGTGTAAGAAATAACATTTAGTTAAACTGACAGTTACCAAAAACAACAAAATCTTTTTGAGGGTGACCAGAAATAAATGTGCTAGGTAAACAACAACATTTATTTCTATAGCACGTTTTCATACAAACAATGTAGCTCAAAGTGCTTTACATGATGAAGAAAGAGAAAAAGACACAATAAATAAGAATTAAAACATGGGAACTCTAATTAACATAGAATAAAAGTAAGGTCCGATGGCCAGGGAGGACAGAAAAAAAAAAAAAAAAAAAAAAAAACTCCAGATGGCTGGCGAAAAAAATAAAATCTGCAGGGTCCCGAGGCCACCCGGCCTCCTCTAGGCATTCTATCCAACATAAATGGCCTCAATCGGTCCTCATTGTATTCAGGGTTCTCATGGAAGAACTTGATGATGACGGCCATGTGGACTTCTAGTTTAAAAGAAGATGCAGCTGATGAAAAAATGTCATATGAGACAATAAAAAGATTTACCTGTAATTAGCAGTACCCAGCAAAACAAAACTGATTTAGAAGTTTATAGTGTGTACACAAGATAAAGGTCAAGTGAACAACAAAAGACAATAATGTACTAGGAGAAGGCTGATGTCGTACACAGGATGTTCTAGTAGGATTAAGAAAACAGCAGATGAACTGCACCCAAAAAAGACTGAACAGTTGTCATATACATAGAAATTACAAGGGTAAGGGCTGAACCTGAGAGATATGAGAAAAACAAGAATGTAGCATAACAATACTTTTATTTTGGGATTAGTATGCTAGCTCTGCTCTCTGAGCACCGACACTTCTCTAGCCGATGAACGTACTTTTATCCACTCTCCGACTTGAATGCTGATAATAATGGGAACCAGTGGTACAACATCTGTGACAGGAACTCTGTCCAGTTAGGAAACAAAAATCAATTTGTTGGTACACCATGTAAAGAGAGCTTTCAGGGAAAAGTGAACACCATGAAAATATCAGAACCAGACAGTATCTAAGAATGTGTTACAATTCACGTATCGCTCCAGTGGAGGACACTATCCCCTCGATCCTATATGTAGTACTGGCCCCACCTGGACAACAGGAAAGCGAGTTATATTCAAAAGCAATTTATACACTATAATTCAACATTTAACACAATACAGCCCTCTAAACTCATCACCATGCTCAGGGAGATATGTCCAAACTTTTCACTATGCAGCTGGCTGTTTATCTTTTGGACAGGAAAACCCAAGAGGTTTGAGTGGGAGGCCACATTTACAATACAACTTTTTTTTTTTTTTTTTCTTTTTTCTCAGTGGTCTTCACTGTGTACAGGCACAGAGTCCTATGAACACATTCTCAGGTAAGATACAAGTATAAATTATCCTATTTACTAAACACAGGGGTGAGATACAGCGCATTGCCGCACCCACCACATGACAAATCAACTCAGGATCCCAGATTAGGACCCGACTGCAGCCAAAGGGTGACTATTTCAGGTGGAATTAAACCAGTGTGAGGTTTTTTTTACGGTGGCTGGAGTGCCAATTCTGCCACCAACCCCCAAGATTTTCCCTGCAGGTTGGAGGACCTACTTGTAGGGCTGGATGAAGATTAACGTCATACCCAGTATGGAGCAATTGCAGTAGAGTCACTTTTGGTGTTTACGAGATTCGAACCAGCAACCTTCCAATTGCCAGTGCAGATTCCCTAGCCTCAGAGACACCACTCTGCCCCAAATAAATACAGAATTAATATTTACACAGATACACAAACACTTCACTTTATCCTCCTTCACTCTCAACACAGAGTCTCCACAGGGCTGTGTTCCGCATCCCCGGCTGTACCGCCATAATACACATGACCTTCCACTGTACATGTGCATAACTCTGACATCATTGTCTAGTTTGCCGACACAACTGTGGTGGGCCTGATCTCTTAACAACAACGAGCAGATGTCAGAAAAGGGACCTCATTGTGGACTTTGGAAGAAAACAGCAGATACACTACTACACCCCAGGATTAACAGCACTTGGGTGGAGAGGGTGGGCAGTTTCAGATAGTTTGGTGTATACATCAGAGCACCTGGCCTGGTCCAAGCAGGCTGACACCTTGGAGAAGAAGGCATGACAACATCTTTAGCACCTCACGTGCCTTATGGATGTTAGGCTGCTCTTCAAGGTACCAAAAGAACGTCTACATATCCACTATTGAAAGTATCCTGACAGGAAGTACTACTGCCCGGATCGAAAACAGCACACAGCAAGACTGCAGGGCTCTTGAGAGAGTTTGTGCGGTCAATAGAAAGAATCAGCAAGTGTGCACTCTCCAACTTTGTAAGGCATCTACACCAAGGGAGGACAGACCAGGGAAAAAATAAAAACAATTAGTGATATCAGTCATCCCAACAATGGCCTCTCCTCTGTGCTGCGGTCCGAAGACCAATTCAGAGAAACTGAAAGAAAGCTTCTTTCCACCATCCATCCATATCCTAAATAAGGACAGTGTCTTGGGGGCCATGATACGCTATTGCTAATTCTTTTATATTATTTATTACTAGCCAACGCCCGCCGTAGCATACGGTGGTGTAAGAATAGGAACGGAAAATGGTGAGAAAGGAATTCAGAAATCAAGAAAGAAATACTTCTTGAAAGACGCAGTTGTGAATAGGTGTTTTGCTGGAGACGACAGATAATGAGTCGAAAGATTTAACCCTAGAAAAAGCCACGTACAACTGACCGTGGCTGAAGACTGGTTGTTGTAGATTAAGGCAAATCTTTGCAAACGTAATGCAAAACAGGATGTTGGAGTCGTGTTTGAAGTAAATGACAATGGTAGCATGGAGAATCTCGGAAAGAGCTTGAATTTCAGCTTCACCACCATAAACACCAGATGTTGCCATGTATTGATAGTACTTATGACTTATTGTGATAACTCGACTTGCATTGGAAAGAACAACAGGAAGAACGTCTCCAAATCTGTCCCAATGTGATGCAACGAAATCTACTGCCCCATGTCGTAGTGAGAGTGCATTGCGTTCGTCAACCGTTTGTGTCAAGAAATAACCCACTGATAGGAACAGGCAGGTGCCGGATCCCGGAATAGAGATGACGTTGTACAAAAACCCGTCGACAGAGAAGATGACGAACCAGAAGAGAAATATATATGAGATTTTTGTTGCCATTGTACACATTGATGCTGACTGCCTTTGATATTCTTCTTCTAATGCAGCCTTTAAGTACAGTAACTACACATTTCATTACATTTCGAATTGTGTCACACACTTAGGCTTGATTTTTGCTTTGTAAGAATATGTCTATAAGGTATGTCAAACACAAAATTTGTACCATTCTATAACAGACTATTTTTTTTTCAGATTCTGAAATCCTGGTCGCCACTGCAAGACAGAGACTGAGGACCCCTACTCTAGCACCATTACTGAGAGCAACTGGCTTTCTGTAGCGTGTCCCGACACCAAATCATGGGATGGCCCCTTAGCTTTGCTTATTCCAGCTAATTTTAGAGTTACAGACAGTCCAAATTTCATCTAGCTAGCACTTTTGCACTACTGTTAAATCCTGCACTGATTTGTTACAAATTTACGAAGAATTCTATTAACATATCAGAAATATTTTTATGTTCATAAGAATTACTTACTGTATGTAAATTTTGAATTCACTTCAGTTTTTTTGTCCGACGTCTCTTGACTTTTCAGTATGCGGAAACCCCCACAAATGATATACCATTCAACTCGTCATGATGTGTAGTTAAACAAGTTGTTAAGCTCTCTGGGGTTCACCCCTCTTTTTGGACTATATTTTGTGTAAGAAATTAAACAACCTCAGAAAACCATAAAGCGACACTTCAGATGTCTATGTTACATTCCTACAAGCATTTAAGGGTCCACATCAATGACAACTTGGAATGGTCTCGTAATAAAGGAAAAACTGAAGAGAAGGGGTAAAGCAACAGCCCTTTTAATTAGCTTGTTGATTCTGTGGACCCCCCCCCCCCCGAAGTCATAATTACCACCTCAGCACAGCACAGTGCAGAAACTGATGTGATGTTGTAGATAATGTGAAGGATTTCATTATGCAGCCTACTAAGACAAAAACAAAAAAAAGAGTCTGCTCTGCCCTTCTTTATATGTTTGTTACAAGATGAGTTCAACTTGTCATTGATGTGGACCCCTAAATACTGGGAGTGTAATACAGACATGCGGAGGCTTGCTTTGGGCTGTTCTGAGGTGGTTTATCATGAATAGAATATTTCTGATATTTGCCTCTTTACTGGCCACTCAAGGAAGGTTAAAGCTAGCAAATTTCAAACATACTGTACGCATGTATCGTTTCAGAGTATTTAAAAGTCAGCTACTATGAAAATTATGTTACTTTTGATCTTTTACTAGGGAGCTAGCCCTCTATTAGAGGATGTAAAATGACAAAATTCTATTACCACTGGGAATATTTACATTTTAAACATTTAAACTGAAGCACATGTTTTGATAGATAGATAGATAGATAGATAGATAGATAGATAGATAGATAGATACTTTATTAATCCCAAACAAATATATGATGCAACTGTTATTCTTTATTATGTACATCTATCCAAAGAAGTAAATTACATTTCATATGAGCATCCCAAATTTGAGTGGTTTATGCTCATTCAGAATTCTTATTTTTTATTTATTTTCTTAATTACATTACAAAAACTTGTGGTGGGCTGATGCCCTGCCCGAGGTTTGTCTCCTGCCTTGCACCCTGTGTTGGCTGGGATTGGCTCCAGCAGACCCCCGTGACCCTGTAGTTAGGATACAGCGGGTTGGATAATGGATGGATGGACATTACAAAAACTACAGTAACAGCAGACAAATGGCAATTAAAGCCTTAGGAGAAACACATCCGATGTCATTATCGCAGGTGAGACCATTGACATTTAACAGCACTAAAATCCAAGATAACAAAGGTAACAACTAAGATCAGCATAATTTTCAGATTAATTCAAGAGGAAAAAGTACCAAATCCTTAAGACAAAAACTAAGAACTTGAAGACTTAAATTTATAAACTGCTAAATAGCGGGTTATGAATACCTTCATTCTGCACATTACAACCAGTCACACAAGCCTGAATAAGTCTGAATAAAATACAAGGTTATCAGCAGGCTACAGCTCTCAATCACCTAATCAATAAACCAACGGTGAGAAAAAACAACGCCGCTCAAAGGCGTGGAATTGAACTGCCCTTGCATAGTAATATGTGCTAAAACGGTTTATTTTCTTTTTCTCCAAGTTTCGGGCAGCTTAGGTATACCATTCCCTAGAACACTAAAATGTTGACATTTAGTTAAAACGAGAAGAAACGCTGACACTTTAAATGAAGGGTATAAAATGCAATGTGGCTGTTTGTCTTTTAGCCGAGTAACATCGAAACAGTTATTTTTAAAAATGTGACACTGACATTGGTTGTCATTAAAATTACGGAACTTTCTGGCAGCCCTCAAACAACAGTTAATAAAACAAAGCCTTCCCTTTAAGAGAAAGCCCCTTTGACGAAAAACTTACTTTCTAGTAACTCAATCTGCCTCTTCAACGCTGCTTTCTCCTCCATTTCCAAATTCATAAACAACATGCGTCAGCTAGACGTGAGTCTGCGTCTCAACCAACCGCGTCGCGGAACCGGATACGTACAACCAATAGAAGAAGAGCAATGGACTAGAAAACGTTTCCGGGTCGCAATGCACGGTGGGAGTAAAGTCTTCTACGTTTTATAGATAGCGGAGAAAAATCCAGGCGGAAGCTAAACTACTCTGATTTTATTATATATGATTATAACGGTACACTGTTGAAAATCAGTGCATGTATTTTTTTAAGCGTCACAGAGTAGGAAACCTGTCCTAACTAGCTCAAAAATCTCAGACTGACGCAAATTTGATCCTATTATTAGAAGTACGAGTTATAGCATCTTATCAATTATCGTAACTTCACCAGGTTTTAATAGAGCTCGTCAGTTGTCGTAATTCGCTGGGACCGGCCAGAAGATGGCGTTCAGGCAGAGTTTTGAAAATGCAGGACAACGATATTGACATTGATTAAGATATTGATCTGGCCGAGATAGAATAATATTCGTGACAAATTTTGTACGTTACGTAATCGATCCGTGAGATAACCCTTAGATTTATACATTTCCCTGCCACTGCACGTGATGTATTGTTAAAGTATGCTGCATTCGTGCAAATCGGCGCGCACATAAAGATTGTTGCCCCAAGTGTGGATGAGCACGCATATGGGAATCGCCGGTGATATGACAGCATCAGCACACATGGATCATCATGGATGCAAACTGGCCTGTAGTAGCCAAAATGTTACAGTGATTATAGTTGAGGCAGGATGGATGATTGAGAGCGAAACGTCATACAGGTATGCTGAGCTCTGCACTCCTGGGACTTCTGGAACGTTCGTTTTGCCCAGGAAAATTCAGGAAAATATATAGAAACTTTATTAATCCCGAAGGAAATTGTAGTGTTACAGCAGCAGGCATTAAAGGCACTAATATGCACATATAAAAATGAATTTCAATAAACTTAGGTATGCTAACAAGCCACAGAAAGACATGCAGCAAGAACAATCAATATGTACACGTAACGGGGATTTATTTGACTTGTTTAATTTCCTCAAATACCCCTCATTAATTTAATAATGTTGGATTTATTTTATGAGAAAAAAATATTTTAAATTATTTTATGTTTTTTTATATACTGCGTATATATTTTTTACTTTTGTTCCTGTGTTATGACTTGCAGGCTTTGCGCGCCTCTCCCCAGTCGCGGTTAGGTTTGGCTAAAGAGAGGTACGTAAAGTGTGACAATTATTTTTCTGTGTTGTGAAAGTAAGGAGCAGGGTGATACACACTCACCGGCCACTTTATTAGGTACACCTTGCTAGTCCCGTGTTGTACGCCCTTTTACCTTCATAACTGCCGTAATTTTTCTTGTCATAGATTTAAAAGGGTACTGGAAACATTCCTTAGTGATTTTGGTCCATATTGACATGACATTATCACACAGTTGACGCACATGTGTCGGCTGCACACCCATGATGCGAATCTGCCATTCCACCACATCCTAAAGGTGATCTATTGAATTGAGATCTGGAGCATCAGGTATAACGCAGTGCATAGAATTCACACTATAACATGGCGTAAGTCCAAAAGCGGAAATGTTCGTACGCACAAAAAAATCCATATGCATAAATCTGTGCGAACGCCAACTTCCACGTTCATCCGCTACATAAATCCCAGTCAGCGTAAAAAGTGACACACGGGCAGGCGCTTGCTGTCCCGCCCCATCTCCTCACAGAATGATGCCTCTTTGAATATGCAAATCAATATAAATAGCCCTTAAGCTCAGCGTTCTGTGAAAAGGCAATGGCAAAACCACGGGGGAAATAGAAGAATTTCAGCGAATACCAAGTGGGAGGCAAAAAAAAAACATACCATTTGTTGGTTTAAATAGTGGTATAAACAACAAAAGGAAGTTGATCGAGTGACATAGCGTGTCGGAGAAACTAGAAAGCTCAAGTTCACAAAGTCGCACAGTGCCCGAAGTAAAAAAGAAATTGTCAGATATCAAAGTCGTCGCAAAAAGGCGAGTCGTAGCCCACCGTCTGAGTGTCATATGAAAGCTTATTAGGGTACAGAGAAAAAAAAAAGGCACACAGTGGGGAAAAACCACGAAATGTCAACTTTAATCTTGAAATTTCCACTTTAATCACGTAGTTTATTTTGTCATTAAAGTAGAACATCATAAACTTCATCTTAAAATCGTTTAATTTACTAGTTTCTAAAATCCCATCGTAACTAAAGTAGCACGTTAAATGCTTTGTTTTGTATTTGATCTTTTATGTTCTCTATGTGTGTGAATCACTACCCGCTTCATAAATCGGCTTTCTCTTCCTCTGACAGGACACAGAATCCATTACAGTCGTGATATTACAGCTCTCTGAATAATTAAAATACTGAGATGTATACTTGATACCATTTTCATGATGATAGGGGTTAAAACATGTTATTAAACATGGGAACACGGTGGCGCAGTGATTGTTCATGCCTCACACAAGATGCTTGCTGCGCTGTGCGCGACCTTCGATGAAATAATCTATTGCAGCAGTACAGTCTCTTTCAAACGTACTAACCTCCAATTCCTGTCTTTACTTTTCTTTCTCCAAATACCCAATTGCCACACAATCAGCTCTGTAATAGACGTTAAGCCATCTGTAAGCTTAGAACACCAATTCTTCAAAACTTTTAAGGAACATTGAAATATCTTCGCAGTACGTGTTTAATTATTCCATCCATCTATCCTTCTTTTGTTGCACCAGCTCCAACAAGAATACAGCACGAGGCAGGAACAATCCGTGAACAGAGCGCCTGCTCCTCACTAGTGCTGCGGCACCGTGTCCTCACATGTTTAATTATTAACAATATAGATTATATTAATTAAGTTAAAGTTTTATCTGTATAATGTAATAAACATATTTTGCTGCATTTCATCTTAAAATGATATTGTAATCATATGTAAATATGCGCTTTATAAAGTGGCTCAGGTTGTGAAATATTATAACTATATGACAAGTTTACAGTGAGTTGACTGTACTTATAAGTACAAAGCGTTCTACAAGAAGCAATTGATGGACTGATTGAATGCGTTTATAGTTCTTAGGATGAAACTGTTTCTGAACCACAAGGAAAGGCTCTGAAGCGTTTTCCGTATGACAGCAGTTCAACAGACAGCATGGCTGAAGCAGCGTGTGCTTGATGCTGTATACCGATAATTCTCTTTCCGATCAGCTGCTGCTGTGATTCACACTCAAATACAGTGATATAAATACTCTGAGTGGTGCAGTGAGAGTAATATGGAAAAAGATGATCCGCTGTGGCAACCCCTAACGGGAGCAGCTGAAAGAAGAAGAAGAAGGTGCAATGAGAGTAACAACGCTAAAGCAGTTATGGTATATGGAATAGTTTGACCATTCTGTGGACCATTATATTGTTACAGGTTAATTACAATCAGATGCATTAAACTAATAAACAGTATGCAGTTAATTTCAGTGTATCTATAAAGCCGCGTCAGGGATGTGGATATAAAAAAGAAAGGGAAACCACACTGGAACAGTAGCACTGCCTTAACGCTGGGTGCTGACAATTTGCAAAACCGAGCACAGAACTTGTGTAGGCCAGGGTTAGTGCTACCATGAAAATGTGCGTGGCTTTACGGCAAGTTTAGGTTTTATACATCGCGATTTGCACGTGGAAACGTTCGTATGCAACATTTTTGTGCGTGCACACCGTTTATAAACGAGGCCCCTGGTGCTGTAGCCCATCTACTTTAAGGTTTGATATGCTGTACGTTCAGAGATGCTTTTCTGCATACCTCAGTTGTAACAAGTGGTTATTTGAGTTTCTGTTGCCTTTCTATCATCTTGAACCAGTCTGGTCATTCTCTTCACCACTGGCATCAACAAGACATTTTCACCCAGAGAACTGCCACTCACTGAATATTTTCCCTTTATTAGATCATTCTCTGTTTCTGAAATACTTGGACAAGCCTGTCTAGCACCAAAAACACTGCCACATTCAAAGTCATTTAAATTGCCTTTCTTCCCCATTCTGTTGCTCTGTTTGAACTTCAGCAGGACATCTTGACAATGTCTATATGTCAAAATGCAATGAGTTGCTGCCATGTGATTGGCTGATTAGATATTTGTGTTAACATGCAGTTGAACAGGTGTAACTAATAAGGTGGATGTTAAGGGTGTATACAGTTATTTCCTTTTAAGTGGTGGTAATTTGGTCTGTAACTTGTTTCCTCTTTTTCTTTTCTCAGTCCTATATATATATAGATATGTATATATAGATATATACAGGGTGGGCCATTTATATGGATGCACCTTAATAAAATGGGAATGGTTGGTGATATTAACTTGTTTGTGACACATTAGTATATGTGAGGGGGGAAACTTTTCAAGATGGGTGGTGACCATGGTGGCCATTTTGAAGTCCAACTTTTTTGGATCCAACTTTTGTTTTTTCAATAGGAAGAGGGTCATGTGACACATCAAACTTATTGGGAATTTCACAAGAAAAACAATGGTGTGCTTGGTTTTAACATAACTTTATTCTTTCATGAGTTATTTACAAGTTTCTGACCACTTATAAAATGTGTTCAATGTGCTGCCCATTGTGTTGGATTGTCAATGTAACCCTCTTCTCCCACTCTTCACACACTGATAGCAACACCGCAGGAGAAATGCTAGCACAGGCTTCCAGTATCCGTAGTTTCAGGTGCTGCACATCTCGTATCTTCACAGCATAGACAATTGCCTTCAGATGACCCCAAAGATAAAAGACTAACAGGGTCAGATCGGGAGACCTTGGGGGTCATTCAACTGGCCCACGACGACCAATCCACTTTCCAGGAAACTGTTCATCTAGGAATGCTCGGACCTGACACCCATAATGTGGTGGTGCACCATCTTGCTGGAAAAACTCAGGGAACGTGCCAGCTTCAGTGCATAAAGAGGGAAACACATCATCATGTAGCAATTTCGCATATCCAGTGGCCTTGAGGTTTCCATTAATGAAGAATGGCCCCACTATCTTTGTACCCCATATACCACACCATACCATCATTTTTTTTGTTCCAACAGTCTTGGAGGGATCTATCCAATGTGGGTTAGTGTCAGACCAATAGGGTTGGTTTTGTTTGTTAACACAAACACAATGGGCAGCACATTGAACACATTTTAAAAGTGGTCAGAAACTTGTTAATAACTCATGAAAGAATAAAGTTACATTAAAACCAAGCACACCATTGTTTTTCTTGTGAAATTCCCAATAAGTTTGATGTGTCACATGACCCACCATATAGCTAATGTTCTTTTTGCTTAATAGTGGTTTGCGTCTTGGAAATCTGCCATGCAGGCCGTTTTTGCCCAGTCTCTTTCTTATGGTGGAGTCGTGAACACTGACCTTAATTGAGGCAAGTGAGGCCTGCAGTTCTTTAGACGTTGTCCTGGGGTCTTTTGTGACCTCTCGGATGAGTCGTCTCTGTGCTCTTGGGGTAATTTTGGTCAGCCGGCCACTCCTGGGAAGGTTCACCACTGTTCCATGTTTTTGCCATTTGTGGATAATGGCTCTCACTGTGGTTCGCTGGAGTCCCAAAGCTTTAGAAATGGCTTTATAACCTTTACCAGACTGATAGATCTCAATTACTTCTGTTCTCATTTGTTCCTGAATTTCTTTGGATCTTGGCATGATGTCTAGCTTTTGAGGTGCTTTTGGTCTACTTCTCTGTGTCAGGCAGCTCCTATTTAAGTGATTTCTTGATTGAAACAGGTGTGGCAGTAATCAGGCCTGGGGGTGGCTACGGAAATTGAACTCAGGTGTGATACACCACAGTTAGGTTATTTTTTAACAAGGGGGCAATTACTTTTTCACACAGGGCCATGTAGGTTTGGATTTTTTTTCTCCCTAAATAATAAAAACCATCATTTAAAAACTGCATTTTGTGTTTACTTGTGTTATATTTGACTAATGGTTACATGTGTTTGATGATCAGAAACATTTTGTGTGACAAACATGCAAAAGAATAAGAAATCAGGAAGGGGGCAAATAGTTTTTCACACCACTGTATATATATACACACACAGATATATATGTGAGAACAACACTCATATCAATGACAAAACAATTACATTAACAATCATGTTACGTTATTTTTAAAATTTTTCTTTAACACACTACTTCTCCGCTGCGAAGCGTGGGTATTCTGCTAGTATATATATATATATATATATGGTTGAATAGTTTACTGTCAAATAATGCAAAGAGTATGCGACATGTTTCGCCCTAATTCTGGGCTCTTCAGGCGTACACACTCACTGCACAACCTCTTGGGGATCGAACCTCGAACGTCAGCGTCAGAGGCAAAGCCTCTTTGCGTTGTGCCACAGCGTGTGGTTCGTTTATTTGACAGCATGTTGATCGGGGTAATTACATTCATGGCATTCGTAGTCTGAATCAAAATCTAATATATATACGCTAGGAGGCTTTACCCCCTACTCACTTCACTCGTCCACCCCCCAACCTCTTTCTCCGGGGGTGCACTTCATGCTCGCCACTTCATGTCTCTGCCACTCGCGTTGTGAAGGGGCAGGCTGAACACACGCTAAGGAGATGCGGACGAATCAGCTGCTGGCTTGCAGCTGCTGCTACCGCGCTGCATGTTCTGCATGTTGTGACGATCATTTAAAAGCCTGTATGGCAGCTGCTGCTACCAAGCTGCGTGGTCTGCATGTCTACTTGCTACTTGCACATCACGCCCGACTTACAAACAATTTCTCGGAGACACTTTAACGTCCCGAGAGACAACGAAGTGAGACAAAAGGACAGCTGCTGTACAGGCTTTAATTTGCACAGCGCGACATGCAGAACATGCAGTGCGGTAGCAGCAGCTGCAAGCCAGCAGCTGATTTGTCTGCAACTCCTTATAATGTGTTCAGCCCGCCCCTACACAACGTAAGCGGCAGAGACACAAAGTGGCAAGCGTGAAGTGCACCCCCAGAGAGCGGTGTTGGGGGGTGGGCAAGCGAAGTGAATAGGGGGCAAAACCCCCTAGTATATTATAATAAAGAAATCTTGGGAAGAGAGACGAGACGTGATTTTTTCAGAGAGACACTTTCACATCCTACAAGACGAGACTTTGTGTCAAGAGATTTAACCAGGCCCAGGGCCGGAAATAAAAGACAAAGAGTAGATGACAAAGTAGAACATCGTAAAGATTTCAAAAACGTTGACGCAATACACATGCAGAGCAGGTTAGAGATAATGGAAGTACAAAAATTTGAAACTCTCAAAAAAATGATAGTAAAGATCACATTAGCGCAAACAAATGGAAATTATTACTGTGAAATAACAGAACAGCGAAAAGATATCGAATATATTGTTTAGATTTAAACTTTAAGTCGGAGACTTGTAGATCGTCAAATTCATGTTGCCATCAGGGAAAAGTAGTGTTGTTCATGAGAATTAAAAGATTTGTTGTTTGGTGAAAGTGAATCCCACGAGAGAAAATTTCAAGCCCCGCGAGACAAGACTTTATGCAAACAGATTTGGAAAAGTCCTGCCCACATGTAAAACATTTACAACCACGTACACAGTTCAATCATTTCTCATTTGTGTGAGTGCTATTGTCAGACACAGTTCGTGTAGAGAGAAAAAAAATGATATTCACTCACGGGCAGTTATACGTTGCGTTGTCACGATGTAATTCCAAACACGAGAATCAAAATTCAATGCGATATTTATGAAAAGGTAAAAGTGAAAAGAGATCAAATATATGGACATAGGTGATATGATAGAAGTGTGCTGCACGAGATGCAGATCACACAGCATGGCAGCAGCAAGCCAGCAGCTGATCGAGCAAAGAGGAGATAAACAAAAAATGCATTGGTTTCCCATTGTATCACCATTTAAGAGGAGTTTTGGAGGAGCGGCCGCGTCTCCTTGGTGTGCGTTCAGCCCCCCTCTTCACAACGGCACATAGCACTGGGTTAGTATTTACTAAGTTTAAAGTGACTAGACTTGTACATACAGTAATTAAAGGTTACTATTTTACAGTCCAGCCACAGCCTATTTCACATTACGTCATTGTTAAGAGGTCTGCTAGGCCAGCTCAGCACCATTCAGCACTCAGGGAAAGAGACCACCTTAGCTGTGGGCAATGACTTATTATAGAGTCTGATGGCGGAGTGGAAGCAACTGTATCTAGCGCTCCGTGCAGCAACAGAGTTGTCTCAGTCCGTTACTGAATGTGCTCCTCTGTTTAAGCAGTCATGAAGCGTCCTACACTACTTTTTTATTTTATTGAAATCACAAAACATTCCATACAAATAAATCCATTTTTACAAAAATAAGATTGAAAACAAATCAACCCCCACCCCTGCGAAAGAGAGCTAGGCCAGCAGAGTAAAACTTAAAGCTAGTAAAAATAAGTAAATAGATAAAGTAATAAATGAGTAAAGATAAATGGAGAAGAAAAAAGGGAAAAGAGTGGAGAGAACCTGCTTCCTCAGTGCTTTAAAAGCTTATTCTAAAATGTTACTGATTAGATCCTGACAGGTTTTGAAAAAGTTCTGCACAGATTCTCTAAGTGAGAATTTGATTTTTTCCAGTTTCAAATTGAATAGGAGAGTTAGGATTCTTCCAATTGAGTAAGATAAGTCCACATGCTAATAGTGTAGTAAAGGCAATTACAGTTTGTTTGTGCTTCTCCACTAATACTTTCTGAAGGCCTGTAAATCCATCCATTCATTTTCCTAACCTGTTTATTCAGGGCAGAGCTGCTTGGCAGCTGGAGTCAAACCCAGCAATCGTTGGGCACAAGGCAGGGGCAACACCTGGGCAGAGTGCCAGTCCACTACAGACAAATAAATAAGCAAAAAAAAAAACAGGTTTTCCTTGAACAATTAATTATTTATGCTCACATATAGTTTAGAGTTAGAATAGGAGAGTTAGGATTCTTCTAGTTGAGCAAGATAAGTCTACGTGCCAATAGTGTAGTAAAGGCAATCACAGTTTGTTTATTCTTCTCCACTTTAAACCCATCTGGAAGAACACCAAACACAGCTGTTAGTGGGTTAGGAGGGATTGTGATGCCAAGGCTGTCTGAACGGCATTTAAATATTTTGGTCCAAAATGATGTTAATTTGGCGCAAGCCTAAAACATGTGACCCAGTGAGGCTGGAGTTCGATTGCAATGTTTGCAGGTTGGATCTTGCCCTGGAAACATTTTGGACAATTTTAAACGAGACAGATGTACTCGATAGATAATTTTGAGTCGAGTAATTGTATGCTTTGCACATATGGAGCTCGAGTGAATTTTCTGTATTGCTACCTTCCACTCCTTTTCTGATATGTTGAGTAAGAGATCCTTTTCCCAGTGTCCTCTTGGATCTTTGAAAGAGAGGGACTGTAAAATAATTTTATATATTGCAGAAATGCTGTCTGAGTCCTCGAAACTGAGTAATATTTTTCCAGCATAGAGGGAGGTGGGAGGTGAGGAAAATTGGGCAGGTTCTGTTTAACAAAGTGAAGATAGGGAAAGAAATGTGTTGCTGGAAAGTTAAATTTAGAATGTAATTGTTCATAGGATGCAATGTACAGATCTCTAAGCGATTTAATCCCAAATGTTTTCCAGACATTAAAAACTGCATATGTTTGCGAAGGTTGAACAAGGTGGTTCTTATGCAGAGGTGCCACAGATAAAAGCTTCTTCATCTTAAAATGCTTCCTACATTGGTTCCATATTCTTAGTGAGTGAAGCACAATTGGGTTGTTAGTATATTGGTGATAACTTGCATTTATTGGGGCACAAAGCAGGGAATATAAAGATGTACTGCAGGATTTTGTTTTTATTGCAGACCAAGCCTGTGTATGTTCATCTATTTGTGTCCTGGTTTTTATCGCTTGTATTTTTGCTGTCCAGTAATAAAACTGAAAGTTAGGTAGAGCCATGCCACCTTCTGCCTTAGGTCTTTGTAGGGTCGCTCTTTGGACATGTGGATGTTTTGAATTCCAAATAAATGAGGTTATGGTTAAATCTAATTTCTTAAAAAATTATCTATTGATGTATATTGGAATGTTTTGAAATAAAAAGAGAAGTTTAGGAAGGATACTCATCTTAACAATGTTAATTCTTCCAGCTAAAGTGAGAAGAAGGGTTGGCCATTTATGCAAGTCTTGCTTAATTTTTTCCATACAGACTTTTTATTGATAAAGGGCTTTATGTTTACTTGTAATGTTTACCCCTAGATATTTAAACTGATCTGTGATGATAAAAGGGAAGGTGTCCAATCTAATATTGTGTGCTTGAGAATTCACTGGAAAGAGCACAATTTTAGTCAAATTAATTCTGAGACCAGAAATCTTTTGAAATTCTGTTAATACTGTTAGGACTGCAGGCACAGTATTTTGTGGGTCTGATATATACAGTAGCATATCATCTGCGTATAGAGAAACTTTCTGTTCAGGTCCTTCTCTGATAAGCTCCTTTATCATAAGCATTTCTAAAGTGAACTGCCAGTGGCTCAATGGCAATTGCAAAAAGTAGTGGTGATAAGGAGCATCCTTGTCTGGTACCAAGTTCTAGTTTAAAGTAGTCTAAATTAGTATTATTACCACAAACTGAAACTTCTGGATTGGTATACAGTAGTTTGATCCATGCCCAAATGTTCAGGCCAAACCCAAATTTCTCCAGTGTAGTGAAAAGGTAGTTCCACTCAATCATATTAAATGCTTTTTTTGCATGCAACGATAATATCATCTCCGGGGTGTTTGACATGTGGGTGAATATATTACATTAAATGGGTGTCGAAGATTGGAAGCTGTCGGCCTTTAATAAATCCAGTTTGATCTTGTGATATTACTGAAGACAGCACTTTCTCCATCCTTCTTACTAGGATGTTGGAGTGTATCTTAACATCATTATTCAGAAGTGAAATTGGTCTGTATGATGCACATTGTAATAAGTCCTTATTTTGTTTAAGAAAGACGGTGATTAATGCTTGGCAAAAAGTTTGAGGTAGAATTTGTTTCTAGCTTCTGTAAATGTTGCTAATAAGAGGGGAGCTAGCTGAATGGAGAATTTCTTATACAATTTGACAGGGTAGCCATCAGGGTCTGCCGCTTTCCCACTCTGAAGTGACTTTATAGCATCTAGTAATTCTGATAGTGCCAATGGTTTATCCAATTCCTCTGCACTAAGAGTATCTATTTGTGGTATCTGTAATGCATCCAGAAATGCATTAGATTGTGTATTGTCTTCTTTAAATTCAGTAGAATATAAGGATTTATAGTAGTCTCTAAATGTGTGCATTATATTTATATGGTCAATGATTTTGTCTCCGTTTGTGCTGATGATTGCTGGGATTGCATTGCGAACTTCTTGCTTGTGGATTTGTTGAGGTTAGATCTTATTAGCTTTCTCTCCATGTTCATAGTAATGATGTCTTGATTTAAAAATGAGTTGTTCAAGCGTCCTATACAACTGGAGATGGCAGAGCCTCCCAGGGCACTGGATAAATACAGACTTACAGAGGATAAAGGAGAAATCACAGTGAAAGGCACAGTATATGCCTCAGGAAGGTGATCGGGAGCAATGGAAGACTTCAGAAATGGCTCAAGGATAGCTGTTACTTTACAAAGCATTTACCATGACAATATCAGCAGCAAGGTGATTCTTCTGAAAGTACAGTTGTGGATAATTCATTGTTAAATACGCCTGGCCATTGTTGGGCTTTACTCTCATTCGGTTTGTGTGTCTGGGCCCCGCTGCTCATTACAGTGTTACTCTTGGCCATCTCAGCAGAACTCCATCACTCATCAGCTTATGGTGGAGTGGTTAGATGGTTGCCATTCCTGAGTAAAGGGCCCACTTGGAGTTTGCAAAGGGAATTACAGAATGTCTGGTCTAATAGAGACAAAAATTGTACCCTTTGGCAAAGATTCAAGCTCTGTGTCTGGGAAAGACCAGGAAGTGTCCATCAAACGTCTAATGCTACCCCTACGCTGAAGCATGGTTTTGGCAGTAGTGTGCTATTTGGGTTTCTTTTAAGTGGCAAGGATAAGGAAACTGGTTAGAACTGAGGGAAAGATAAATGCAGCCAAATACAGAGAGGTCCTTGGAGGTCCATGCTCCAGCTTGCACACCACCTCAGACTTGGGGTGGCAGTTCATCTTTTAGCATGACAATGACATGAAGCATAAAGGTGAGACATCACTGGAGTGGCTTCAGGAAAAGTCCCTCAGTGTCTTTTAAGTGGCCAGCCAAAGCCTGGACTCGCTTGGCAGATCCTTCCCAGCCAATGTAATGGACCTTGAGAGAGTCTGCAAGGAAGAATGGGATAAACTGCCCAAACTCAGGTGTGTAAAGCTTGTAGAGACCAACCCACAAAGACTAGAAGCTTTAACTGCTGCCAAAGAATCTTCTACAAAGTACTGAATGAAGAGTCTGAATACTCATAAGAGTTTTCAGGTTTTGATTTTTTAACAAACTACCGGATATACAATTTAAAGAGATTGTTACATATGCATTATTTTCACTTTTACTTTAAAAACTTTTGTAAAAACAATACTTTGTTTCCGGCCCCGGTGGTTACATCTTTTTCTCGCAGGATGTATAATGCTGCTTGCATTGTGAAAGGGGAGGGGGGGGGGGGGGGGACAAACGCAAAGGAAATGCCGTTGGATCGTCTGATGTCTTTCTTCTGCTCGTGTGCTGTATGTTCTGCTTGTCGCATGTCATTGTTTTAAGAGCTAGGAGCACATGAGGCGTGTCTGCCAAAAGCAATCCAACAACTGCTAGGTTAGATGTCTGTGGACTTCTTTTAAATGATGGCTCACTGCCTTGTGTCGCATGATGTTGTAAAAAAAAAAAACAATACTTGTCATTTATTTCCACCCCGGGTGTGGTTAAATGTCTTTCTCACAGGATGTATAACGCTGCTTGCGGTGTGAATGGGGGGCAGCTGCTGTCACGCTGTCCTTTTTGCCACTTCTGTCTCTGCTGCTTGTGTTGTGATCGCTTCTCCGTGATCATAAATATACTCCTGACCGAATTGTGTTTTCTTTGAAATTAAACTTGTCGTTGCTTTAACTGTTGCGGAACCACAGATTCTCATAGCGTATGGTCCATTATTATGTAAATCTATGTTTTGTGCATTGAATGATGCAAAGGCAAAAAGACTGTTTTCTGCTCTTTGCCTTTTATTTCTGATCTCACTTTGTCCTATTTTTTTCAATTACACCTGGTCCTGATGATTAATTTCCTTTTGTTTGCACTAATGTGATCTTTATCTTTTTTTTGATACTGTAGCGACTGACATAATAGAGTTTCACTAAAGTTTTACTTGAACAATCGCTGACTTCGTAACCCCAAACACAACTTTCTAGCACCCTTTCCAACCGCTCATCCCCCGGTTCTCGCCTAATTTACCACATCAATAAATGCCCCGCTATCAGTGCTGTACTCCACCCTCCCTCAATCGAACCTAACAGTCACTTAAAACAAAAAAGGCTTCAACCTGGCTGGGACGCTACAATACTTTCGAATTTTACTGCTTTCATATTCTTTACCTTTTTCTGGATGTGTCTCGTTTGTTTGAGTCTTTCGAATGCCACTGCTTTCATAATCTCTTATCTGCCTTTTTTTCTCTCCAACGCTTTTGGGTCTCTTTTCTCCGCGCTGCTCTTTCTTCTTTGCTTAGTCGTTGACGTTTCATTTAGAACGTATTGTCCTTATACGCTTTCTATGTGCTGAGAACACAGGATCTGTGTGTGCTACGTGCCTTTACATGACTGAGTGTTTTGCTGGTCATGCTCTAATTTGATATTGTTTGCATCTCGCGGGTCTTTTAAGTGTCAATCCGAGAAGATCACGTGTCGTCGCCCTGCTTTTCCTTTCCATGATTTTTTTTTTTATAATAGAGAGATGTACCAGCATTTCTAAAAACATGTTCTCATTTTAGGTTATAAAGTGTAGATTGAAAGGAAAACATTGCAAACATATCCATTTAAAATTAAATCTACTACAGAAAGTGTGCAGAAAGCGAAGGGGTCCGAGTACTTTCTGGATCCTCTGCATATGGCCATTTACTTAATTGACAACACAAACACAATTTCAAATGAGCTCAGGCTCCCAGACATGATTTAAGTTAATGTCGTTTTAAAGGAACACAGGACAGGCTATGACTTTATAATATTTGCTGAATTAATTTTGTTAGAAAATTATTACAGTTACTTGTTAGAAAAATAAAACACAGGACAACTCAAGGAACAGAGACACCAAGATGAGCACGATCTAACTAGCATTTCTGTTTTATTAAATTCAGGATCAGCGTAATTGACTTCAGTGAGGTGAAATTCATTTTAAAAAGTAAAAGTGAAATTTGTTTCCAAGGACAACATACTGAATAAAAATGTCACTTCTATATGTTGAAGCCACACGACACACAAGGAGAAGACTTGGAGATCAAAGCCCTCGACAACTCATTAAGCTGAAATTACATCAAAGGAGGAAAGGTCCTGCTTCCTAATATCACAGCACTATCATGAAACTGATTCAGGGCGGATCTCAGGATTAAGACAAGACAGTGGGCCCAACGCTCCAGCACCATCCATTTTCAGGGTTGGTTGATTCGGCAGGTGAGTTGTTACACACTCCTTAGCAGGTTCCAACTTCCATGGCCACTGTCTTGCTGTCCGTATCAACCAACACCATTTCTGGGATCTGATGAGCATCGGCTTTCTACGCCTTATCCCAGCATTCAGTTCATCCCGCAGCCCCAGTTCTGCTTACCAAAATTGGCCCACTAGGCAAAACGGCATTTCACGCCAGCAAGCCAGGCTTCTTACCCATTTAAAGTTTGAGAACAGTTGGGATCGTTTCGGCCCCAAGGCCTCTTATCATTCGCTTCACCAGATAAAACTGCGTACAATGAGTGCCAGCTATCCTGAGGGGAAGTAGCTACTAGATGGTTCGATTAGTCTTTCACCCCAATACCCATGTCGGAAGACCGATTTGCATGTCAGGACCGCTGCAGACCTCACCCAGAGTTTCCTCTGGCTTCGCCCTGCCCAGGCATAGTTCATCATCTTTCGGGTCCTATCACGTACACTCTGGCTCCACCTCCCTGGTGAAACACACCTACATTTGTGTGGTATGTCCCAAAAGGGCGAGGCTCCCAACCACTATGCAGGTGGGTACAAAGTCAGCTCAGACACAGGAAGCAAAGAGTTGTGGTCAAAAGGGATTCTTGAAGTCAAGTGATGTTAAAAGTGGTGTCCCTAAGGGATCAGTGCTGTGACTGGAAATCTTTTTTAATTTATAGAAATCATCTTGATCAAAATGTAATTGACAATTTGGTTAAATTTGCAAATGAAAGATAGTATGGAGTTAAAACATTGCAGAAAGGGGGTTTGGTCAGGAGCCCACACTGATACAGCACGTTACTACACCCACCACACGACTAACCATCCCAAATTAGGACCCGAGTGCAGCCATGCAATGGGTGACACCTCAGCACCACACTAGTTCGACATGGATAGAATTCAGACTTGCGTGGCAGGTGAAATGTATTATAACTAAAGGTAATGTTTTATATATTCAAGTTAAAAAACAAAATTGTCAGACTTGCTTTGTCCTGGTGACCATCTCAGCACTCCCTCAGTCTGCTGTTTGTGGTACAGTGCTGGCCGACTCCCACATGGAGTTTGCTAAATAGCATTTAAAGTGTTCTGAGCGTTATCAGTTAAACACTCCCTGGTCTGATAAGGCAAAAATTATATTCTTTGGGAAGGACTCCAAGGACGATGTCTGATGAAGACCAGGCACTGCTCTTAACCTGCCGAACACCATCCCTACGGTGAAGCATGGTGGTGGCAGTATCATGCCATGTGGGCACTTCTCAATGCCAAAGACACGGAGACTTATCAGAATTGAGGGAAGGATAAATGCAGCTGAATTCAGAGGATCCTTAAAGAAAACCTGCTCCAGAATGCACAGCACCTAAGTCTGGGGTGAAAGTTCACCTTACAGCAAGACAATAACTGTAAGCAAACACCCAAGACTACCCTGGAGTGGCTTCAGGACAAGTCAAAGTGTCCTCCGCATAGCACACGTGTGCAGAGACGTGAAGATGGCATTTAATCGATGCTTCCCATCCCATCCAGTCTAATGGAGCTTGATAGGCTCAGCCAGAAAGAAAGTGATAAACTGCCTAAATCCAGGTATGCAAAGCTTGTAGGGACTTACTCAAGGAGACTAGAGACTGTAACTGCTGCCAAAGGGGCTTTATGAAAGTCCTGAATTAAAGGTGTAAATATTTCTATGAATGAGAGATTTCAGTTTTTGAATTCTAATAAATTTGCAAACCTTTCTGAAAATATGCCTGCACTTTGCCATTATGGGTTATTGGGTGCAGGTTAATGGGCAAAGCTAGCAAATTTATCCATTTAAAATTAAATCTATAAAGTGTGCAAAAAGTAAAGGGATATACAGGGTGAGTCAAAATTATGTTAACATTTGAATGGTGGAAACATTTTATTCACAAAACATACTTCATATGTGCAAGATGATTT
>JANRMT010062817.1:25127295-25207633 GCA_026402145.1 Polypterus bichir lapradei
GCGAAATGAGGTAAATGGGAGGGGAGATGATGACGTGACTCCCCCACCCGCCTTAACTGTCAATCCCCCACAAACACAGCCTCTCGGAATTTGCATAAGCACACCCCTTCACCTGCAATTTTAACTTAGTTACAAAGTGATCAAAACTCTCGTTTATATCCTGCGTCCTCTCATTAAACTTGTATCCCGCATTACCCGTGGGCATGCAAAACGCCAGCGGCAGCTTGTCTATTAAGTTAATTTAAAGTTTAGGTTTATACCTTGCTTTGTTTCCAAAGTAGCTGTACTGATGAATATGGTAGTATATGTCACTCGCTCGCTTCTTATTGTTTCGCTGCCCCGCTAACTTAAAAGCCTTGTGCAGCGCCTGTCAGTTGAAAATTGATTGTTTGCTTGCTTTTATCGCTCTCTCTCACTGCTCCTAGCGGAACTGTCATCTCTGAATTGTCATGGAGCACGTTTAAGCTCATGTGTTTGCAGTGTTTGAATAAAAATCCTTCTTGTTTCTACGACCTCCTGTGTCTCTGTGCAAATCTGTGACCCAAGCGTGACAATATATTCCGACGCTGACTTTATATATTCCAGCGCTGAGTTTATATATTCCGACGCTGACTTTATATATTTAAGTTTTGACTTTAGGTGGCAGTGTGACGAAGTTGCTTCGGAAGACGGCGTTAGCCGCGGAGCTCAGCTCAGAGCGAAATGAGGTAAATGGGAGGGGATATGATGACGTGACTCCTCCACCCGCCTTAACTGTCAATCCCCCACAAACACAGTCTCTCGGAATTTGCATAAGCACACCCCTTCACCTGCAATTTTAACTTAGTTACAAAGTGATCAAAACTCTCGTTTATATCCTGCGTTCTCTCATTAAACTTGTATCCCGCATTACCCGTGGGCATTAAAAACGCCAGCGGCAGCCTGTCTATTAACTTAATTTAAAGTTTAGGTTTATACCTTGCTTTGTTTCCGAAGTAGCTGCAATGATGAATATGGTAGTATATGTCACTCGCTCGCTTCTTATTGTTTCGCTGCCTTCTCAATTATATAATTCATGTTTTGTTCAGCGTATTTTGGAGCTCTTCCTGGTTTTCTACATAGTGCGTTGACAGTCAGTTCACGTGATTACGTGGGCGGCGTGATGATGTCACACGAAACTCCGCCTCCACGGCGGTCAAACTCAACTCCATTACAGTAAATGGAGAAAAATACCTTCCAGTTATGACCATTACGTGTAGAATTTCGAAATGAAACCTCCCCAACTTTTGTAAGGAAGCTGTAAGGAATGAGCCTGCCAAATTTCAGCCTTCTACCTACACGGGAAGTTGGAGAATTAGTGATGAGTCAGTCAGTCAGTCAGTGAGTGAGTGAGTGAGGGCTTTCCTTTTATTAGTATAGATTTATTAGTATATATATATATATATATATATATATATATATATACACACACACACACACACATATATATACACATACATATATAATATATACACACACACACTTGTACATTTTATACACACAGTATATCTCTCTATTATAAAAAAAAAATCCTGGAAAGGAAAAGCAGGGTGACGAGATGTGATCTTCTCGGAAGTTCTCGAAAGACATTTAAAAGACCCGTGAGACAAAAAAGACTGGCCACGGAGCGTCTCACGGGGACCGTAAATATGAGACTTGGCGCCAAGAGATTGTCCGAGGGCCGTCTTGCGGGGACGTGAAACATGAGATTCTTGCAAGACATGCCCTTCTTATCAAATAAGAGCATGGACAGCCAGCAAAGCATTCAGTCATGTAAAGGCATGTAGCAAAGAAAGATCCTGTGCTCTCAGCAAAGAAGAAAGAGCAGCGCGGAGAAAAGAGTCCCAAAAGAGTTGGAGAGAAAAAAAGGCAGATCAGAGATTATGAAAGCAGTGGAATTCGAAATGCTCAAACAAACGATGGCGCGATACACATGCAGAGAAAGGCACAGAATATGAAAGCAGTAAAATTCGAAAGTATTGTAGCGTCGCAGCGCAGTTGAAGCCTTTTTTGTTTTAAGTGACTGTTAGGTCCGATTGGGGGAGGGTGGAGTACAGCATGGAAGACTGATAGTGGGGTATTGACTGATGCAGTAGGGGGGTGGTGGGTTAGACACGGGGAATAAGGGGTTGGAGATGGTGCTAGAAAGTTATATTTGGGGTTACGAAGTCAGCGATTGTTCAAGTAAAACTTTTGTGACACTTTATTACGTCAGTCGCTACAGTATCAAAAAAAAAAGATAGTAAAGATTGCATTAACGCAAACAAAAGGTAATTAATCATCAGAACCAGGTGTAACTGAAAAAATAGCAGGACAAATCGAGGTCAGAAATAAAAGGCAAAGAGTGGAAAACAATGTATTTTCGCCTTTGGATCATTCAATGCACAAAACATGGATTTACACAACAATGGACCATACGCTATGAGAATCTGTGGTCCTGCACCACAGCAACGATTCCAAAAAAGAAAAAAAAAGCTTTTAAAATTGTATATCCAATTAACCAAACAAAGGGGTAGGTCAGCAAAGCGAGCTATATACAAAAAAACAAGACGTAAAAAAAAAAAAAAAAAAAACTTCTACACTAAGTATCGTGTGTCTGACAATATTCTTAAATTGCCAAAATAATGCAACAGTCCACTTATTTCGATTAAGAGTTATGTGAGCCTGGAGCCTCTCCTTACAGCACTGGGATTAAAGCAGTAAACAGCCAGTCCATACACACACACACACACATACACTCACAAGGGACCAAGTTAGAATCTTCAGTTAATCTGACAAGCAAGTCATATAATAAAAAACACCACTTATGGAAAATGATATAAACAAGGTGGCACCATGGGTACTGTACATATAGCAAGCTCACTAAGCAGAATATGTAAGAAATAAAATTAATGGAACTTGAATATTAAGTCTGTATGGGTAAATAGTGCATTTGAACAGACAGAGTACAGGGCTTACTATGGTCTGTAACATAATTTTAACTCGGGGAGGTTTCTGATTTCCTTGCACACCCCAAAGATAAGTTAACTGGCATCATTAAATTGACCCTGTGTGTGTCAGTATGCTCTTCAGTAAGACTGGCACCCCATCTAGGGTTGGTACTACGTGCCTTGCTCCTATTTGTACAAGAGCTGACTCTGTCCTCTCTGCAACCATCAACTAGGTTAAGTGGGATTAAAACTAGTTGGAGAGGAGTTTTATAGATTTACAAAATAACATTACATTTTACCTGCATCATAAATACATCCATCCATCCATTATCCAACCCGCTATATCCTAACTACAGGGTCACGGGGGATCTGCTGGAGCCAATCCCAGCCATATACATATTTTTTTAATTTGACATTAAATTTGGTTTTGTCTCCTGCTTAATGCCTGACCCAGAAATCTACTCTATGCCTGTGGCAGTTGTCCCTGAGCCTAGCTATAAGAATAAAGTGTATTATTACTATTAACTACTTATTCCTCCCACCATTTACAGTGTATTTGACATTAAACATTGGCAGGGTTTTTCACTTTTAGTAACACACCATGTACCACGGTAGATGGAGAACTTTGGGAACTTTCCCATATGGCATTTCCTTGATGATATCTTACAAAAGTAGGGTTAATAGTGACTGATGAGCTGTGCAGGGCAGAATCAAATCATTCAAATGTTCATGTACCGTACTTATTTTCTACTTACATCACAAACCAACTTAATACAGTTTAGTGTTATAAGGTAGCAGGTCTTATCCTATCAGACATTCCATTTCAGGGCCTGCTTGTCCACACACCCACATCGGCCAGTTTAGGATCACCAATTAACTTAACGTGCTGGAGGAAAAACCCTAAGAGATGCAGAAAGAAAATGGAAACTCCACACAGGCAACAACATAAGGTGTGATTCGAGCCTAGTGCAGTATATCAGTGAGGCAGCAGTGCTGACCACTGCACTACCATTCTGTTGATTTCCCCTTTTCTTTATTTAATGACCAAAATAAATTATGGAGGAGAGACCTCAAAATAAGAGACACAGCTATTATCTATACAAACCACCTGCAGTTGTTAGAGGGTAAGGCAAGGAGATCACAGGGAATCAGGGCATCCAGCATTTAAAAATCAGACATCCTGCCAGACGATGGTCCCATCTTGTCAATTCAGGACCTACTGTACCTGAGGAGCGCCATCGTGGACCAGTAACCTTTCTGCAGTTCCTTCTTATCATCCAAAAGCTCCTGAAAAACAAATGGTCTTTTACAAGTATTACAGTTCTTTAATTAAGTGCACATTAATTTGACACAATTAGAGGGTTCCTTTTAAACTTTCCTCCTACAATATAGACAGACTTTCTCCAGCCATGTTTTATAGTTCATTTCTAATAAATCGTCTAGTGTAATTAATGTTGCTTCATTTTGAATACTTCCCCATATCTGATCTCATCCCCTCTCGCATGCTAACCCTCACATTGCTAGTAATGCCTTGCTCTCGGTCTTATTCAAACCATACCCAACCACATGCCAGTATAATAATATCTGTGTTATTCACCCTCTGGCATGGAGGTCTCAATTAACAGCCGTATGAATTTGAGAACTAAACATAATTGTGTGCCTTGTGTAATGGACGGCATGCAGGGATTAGAATGCCTGCCAGAATGAACTCCCTTTCCATAACTGGCCAAAAGGTCAAGGTGACAAAAGGGAAAAATCAGTGGCAGGGTGTTCCCTATCCAAGACAGAGGGTGGCAGAAGATGCCAGTACAGAACTGAGCACACTGGCATCCACACAAGGTTGGACTGAAAAACAATATCCAGCCAGTAGACCAGTGTGACAAAGGGACAGGGGGAGAGATTGCCTGTAGTCCTGACAGGATCTCCCGATATACTGTACATTAGATAGCAGCATCCCTGGGTCAGAATTCCCAAACAGCTCTGTTGGGTCCTGTGGGGGCCACCAAAGGGTGCTGATGACATTAATGATCCCTACTTTATGGGTTCTTCCGATTAACCCGGAAGTGCTTCCATTGGGCTATACCCTAGCACTAGAAATACTACCGGGTCCAACATACTGTAAAAGCTGCTGCTCGACCTCATCCAGCAGGTGAGTCAGGGTCAGGTGGACAAGGGTAAAAGCTCGCCTGGAGGAGTGGAAGGAGAAAAAGAGAGAAGAAAAATTTGTGTTGTGTTTACCATTGTTACTAAGGAGTCCTTTATAAGGTATTTTGCATAATAAAACGTGTATTTGTACCCGGAACTTGTGTCTGGGTTTTGGAATGCTGCAGTGCCATCTAGTGGTCACATCTGCTATACATTTAGTATCTGTGATGTACAGGGTGGTCCAGATCTAATTATGCAGGTCCAGATCGTCTGGATGACTTTGATTTATGTGGGGACAATTCCAGTTCGGCGCAAAGATGATTCTTCATGTCATCAGTTACTTCTCAATGGTCCGGGATTTTTTGGGTGATTTTCTATATAATAAACTTAAGTTATAGCGTAATGAAAATTGCATAATTAGATCTGGACCACCCTATACATTACCTGCATTTTACCAGGTATGCTGCTTTCTGTACTATAATGTGAAATTTACCCCTTATATAGGGTAAACAGGTGCTCCTGTTTTGATTCAGACCTCCCATTGTGAATTTGTAGAAGCGTGTCTGGGGTCCGTAACGTGTTTAAACAGGTGCTGGTGTGTTTTAAAAAAGAATAGTGCCGCTCAGCCCCCGTGAGTGTTGGTGTGTGGGAGGAAAGGTGTGCAGCCACAGGGAACTTAATGGGAGAAACTGGCTAATTACTTGTTACTTACAAGCACAAGTGCAGTTGGCACAGTCATCCCTCATGGAGGCTCCACGGATTGTTTAATACACCGGTAGTCACAAGCTTATAAAAATGTCTGAGAGAAATGGGGAAAAAAAGAAATGGGAAAACAAAGGAACAGAAAATCATGGAGAAAAGGATTGGGCAGTCAAGCCAGCACCACAGGGAGGAGGTGATGTAGTTGGGTATTTCCTGTGGTGGTGTGAGAGACATGGCACTCCGGATTTAGATTAATCCAGCTGAGCAGCTTGAAGCGGGGGGGGGGGGGGGGGGGGTTCATGGACTCTGGGGTCCAGCTGGTCATACGGGGAGTATAAGAATGAGGAAGCCGGAGTCGGACTGTTCTAGTGGGTTACCAACAGAGGTGGCGGAGACGCGAGTTCGATAGTGGCCTGCATTTCTTGGGTTCTTATAACTGCTGAGTTGACCCACGCGGGTGAGCAGGGGAGACAAGAAACTGGAGAACTGGAAACAAGTCGGGTGAAAGTTGATCCTGACTTTTTTTCTCTCATGGTTTTATTTATTATTAATAGGATTTTATTTATTGGCTTTATCATCGTCATATTTGATTTCATGGATAATTTATTGAAGACATTATTTATGCACCACACTTTGGACACTGTTCATTTGTTTTAATTAAATGTATCATGCACTTTGCACCATACTTGTCATTTGTGTCCTGAATGGCTGCAGTCATCTGGAGCATCAAATATGTCCCCTAGATGTAATACCTTGCATTTACTTCCATTATACAGCCACAAATCTGCCCACACTGGTATTCTGCAAAGGCCCCTTTTCTAAGGATTCAGGTGATTCTAAATTATCTCCCATTCCACCTAAACCAGACACAAGAATCAGAGCCAAGGTACTGGACTCACCATGCAGCAGTTGTAACCACTGTGCCACCCTCCATATATACTTATTTGAATTTAATGAGCATTCTTCAAAAGAAATACATCAGAGATAAATAATATGGCTTGCCCTTCCACATTCACTAATTAGAATATCATTTTTAAAAGCACATTTTGCATATTGCTATATAGGCCCCAGGACCCCAAACCCAGATGATGTTCCTTTCTGTTGTACTAATAAGTAAAATTTACTACATCTGTATATGTCCTGATTTCTGTTACCCTCTTTACTGATCCAGTACTGAAAATCATGAAATTGCAAAAGTGGTCTCTCCCTGCTTGATCTGTAACACTTCATTTTCTCACTTATACTGCACCTGTCTGTCCTTACCTGTGTGTTGTATGTTACTTATGTTATCTATACATCTTCAAGCATGACCAATCCAGTGCAATATCACAGAGGACTAGGGCTACCCTGTAGGCATCAGGAAGTAATTGTAGAAGGGGTGCCAGCTCGTATCAGGACACAGCGACTCTCATTTTTTGATATACTTTATTAATCCCTGAGGGGAAATTGTCTTTTTTGCATGACCCTTTGGGGGTCAGAATGAGTGTACATGGAGCAATTTTCAGGTTAAGGGCAGTGCTTAAGGGCCCAGTGCAGAAGAATACTTTCTGGCAGTAACAGGACTTGAACCGGCCACCTTCCAGATAGCAGTGCAGATCTTTGGCCTCAGAGCCACCACTCTGCCTAGAGTAGTTAATGAAGCTAACCTATATATTTTTGTCTTCTACTGCATGCAGAAAACCAATGCAGACAGGAGTTCCAACCATTGATTTTGGGGCTGTGAAGCAGCGGTACTAACTTGTGGTGCTACCTATATGGCTATATTCAAAAGGATAGCTAAGCCGATCAATGGCTATTCTTATTCCTAACCACGGGCAGGATGCATGAATTTTTTCACAGGACAGTTGACACCATCTCTGTTTGCAGAATCAATATCTAGGATGGAAGTCCTGTAAAAGAAAAGAAAAACAGCTTTAAAGAGAAATCTATCCAACGTCAGCGGCCCCAGCTAACACAACACATTTGACCAGAATCTGGTTCTAGTGTGGCTCAACAACGATCTGGCTTGGTGCATATTCGCTAGGCCGCATCTGAGCCAAATCCTGATTAGGTAAAGCTGGCTACTCTGCAGCCTAAATATGACATGTCGTATCTGTGCCAAATCCAGAATAACCACAGTCTGCTGATAGCAGTGCAGCTATGGCACGTCACATTTGGGGCGATTTATTTTTTTACTTTCTCATATACGAAGTATGGGAAAGATATTGTAATCGTCCAAAAATTTGACCTCAAGATTTTGATGAATCTCAACGTTTTAGACCTCCCTAACTTTCTTGTATACGAAGTATAGGGAAAGTATTGTAATGCTCCAAAAAAGTCTATTTCGAGACCTTGATGAATCTCGACGATTTAGACCTCCCCAAGTCCGAAAATACCATTTTTGGAATTATGTCTGTGTGTCTGTCTCTGTGTGTGTGTGTGTGTATGTAAACATGTTAACTTGTGTACACTTTCACTTAGGTCAACCAAATTTTGCATACAAGTATTAGGTACAAAACGTAAATGTCCATCAACTTTTGAGCTATTTCCACTAACCAAAAGTGGTACATTTTTATTCATTCAGTGTCCAATTTATTCAACTTTACTTTTATAATAATTGTTCAGTATATTATTAATTTGATTTGTTGTTGATGCTTCTTTAATGTACATAATATAAAAATATAATCATTGTCTTGCAGTTTACTTCTCAAATATCCATCCCTATATCCGAGTATACGTGAAAGTCGAGGGGAGACCACTCCAGGTTTTTTACGAATAGGCAGTTTCTGATAGTTTGCAGCTCGATTATGGCATGTCACATATGAGCCAAGTCTGGATTGTAAGTACATCAGCTGACTTGTTAGCCATTCAGTTAGTATGTCACATCACTATTACAGTGCAGTAACCTTGTTAGCATTTCTGACAGTGGGCAGCTGTTGCTCATTCTTAATTATTTAAGTCTCATTGATTGTTAGAATTGTTTTCACAATTGTATGTTTCTTTAACTTTCTATCTGTTCTGTCTACATACGGTATATAAAATGCTAAGGGCTGTGTCCATCTGTGATGCGATTACTCACAAACCACTGGGGCTAGAACCTTGATCTTGGTCTTAATCAAATGCTTATGACCCAATATGTGCAGGAAAAGTAAAAAAATAAAAATGAGGCTAGCGGCAACCTCTGCAAAGGTATTGGAGTGTGCAGAAAGGAAAAAGAAGAGCTGCAACATCTGTTGAGCGTGAGATAAACTGCACAAGCCGATTACATGATAGGAAGATTAAGAATGACAGCTCCGATATCCGCTGAGTGTCAAGCACATGCATCCCGGCAACCTACTGGTACTTGTGAACTACTGGGGTTGAAACTTTGATCTTGCCTGTTTCCTAGTATGTTAAATTAAAATAAAGGTTAAAGGAGTGCACTTGTGATTAACTATATTCACTGTTTATTAAAGTGTTCTTTTTTATTCAAATTGTTAAGCCTCTTTTTTTAATATAGTTATTTTAAAAATAAAATATAAATCAGTTTGTAAGTATGGGATTGAAGTAAATATTAATGCAGTAGAGCAGAGGTCCTCAATCACAGACCTGGAGGGCCGCAGTGGCTGCAGGTTTTTGTTCTAACCCAGTTGCTTAATTAGAAAGCAATTCTTGCCAATAATTTAATTTCATGGCTTGTTAGTGCTTTAACTCTGCTATGTCAGGTAATTCTCATATCCTAGATTTTCTTCCCCTTTCTAAGGATATCATCTAAATGATTTGAAGGCGAAAATGGATGAGTAATTCCCAGTCCTTCACTTTTTTCTCTTCACTTACCTTCCAAGTATTTAATTAAACTCAGTAGTGCATGATAAATACACACAGAGGTGTAAATGGTAACAAGCTAAATGGAGAAATGCTGGTCTCTTTTGTCATTTACATGTTATGGCTAATTGGGAGCAATTAAAAACCAAGAATAAAGCTGTTTAAGACTAAAATAAGCAATAAGGGTACAAAATCTTAAAGAGTGAGACAACTAAAGTGAAGCAGAAGTGTTACTGGAGCAATAAGTGCTTCATATTAAGCAACTGGGTTGGAGCAAAAACCTGCAGCCACTGTGGCCCTCCAGGACCATGATTGAGGACCCCTGCGGTAGAGGAACAGATTACCAGAGGGAATTGACAATTTTTGCCATGAAGTGTAGAATAATTATATTCTGGTATGGTGACAGAAGCATTCCCAAGGCTTAGGCTGTCACATCTGCCCCGGGTCACAGCTGTGCAGTCTTCCTAAGGGATTCAGGTCAAGTGCTACAGAATTGATGCAGTTCTGGCGTGATTTATGAAATATTAGCAGGCAGATTCTGGCACTGTGTTGACAGCTTTGGTGAGGGATCAGCTACCACTTCTGGCCCAAATGGCAGTCATTCCAAAGAGACCATAGCCTTATCTAGGCTGACTAATTAGGATCTGGATCACAGAAGTCTGCCCAGATGAGGCCAGAGTACAGTTTGGCTGCTGCAACCATTAGGTTTATGAACATGCCATACTCACAATTATTTAGACTGCATTAGGAAAGTGAAAATCTTCACTCTGTGAGTCAGCTGTGCTAATCACTGCACCACAGTGCGTCATGGGAAAAATAGTCAATTGATAAACTCATAGCATGTGCTCTTGGACATTCATCTCCGGATCAATAGTTCCATCCCAATTGCCCCCTGTATAATCCTGTCACAGAACTACCAAACTGTTCCCAATGTTCAAATGTATGGAGAAATATTTTGGGGGTGGGGGAATCTCACACTTGCCACTTAAGGAGCTCTGTAAATAAATGAATTGTGAAAAAAACAATGATATGTGAGCATAAATAATTAACCTTTTCAGTTAACATGCTTTTGATGCTTATTTCTTTAAGCATTTCTTCATTTCTTTATTTCAGTGATAACACACACAACATGAAATATACAATAACACCTGACAAAGTTGAGAGGGTGGGCTTTAGCGAGCGGTAGTGCTGTGTTTTGAAAAACTTACCACAGTCTATCAATTAAGTAACTTGCTCGTGGGAAATGTGCTATATAAATAAACTGTAGTATTATTACCTTAGGGCAGCATGGTGGCGCGGTGGGTAGCTCTGCTGCCTCGCAGTTAGGAGACCCGGGTTCGCTTCCCAGGTCCTTCCTGCGTGGAGTTTGCAGTTCTCCCAGTGTCTGCGTGGGTTTCCCCCCACAGTCCAAAGAGATGCAGGTTAGGTGCATTGGCGATTCTAAATTGTCCCTAGTGTGTGCTTGGTGTGGGTGTGTGTGTGCCCTGTGGTGGGCTGGCGCTCTGCCCAGGGTCTGTTTCCTGCCTTGCGCCCTATGTTGGCTGGGATTGGCTGCAGCAGACACCCGTGACCCTGTAGTTGGGATATAGTGGGTTGGGTGATGGATAGATGGATTATTATTGTATTACTAATAGATTAATGGACAGATGTTGGTTTTCATTAATGTTAATCAGTTTCTATTTTGTTTTTCTGTATGTTTTAACAAATCTGTGTCTTTATCTGTAAAAATTCTGTAAATTAGTAATTTGTAAAATCTGTACCTGTATTTTACCTGAGAATTTGTTCACAGCACTCTGCAGCTGCACTCTATGATGAGCACAATACAGAAATAAACTTAATTTAAAATGAATCGATGAATTGGGGACGTAAGGCTTCAGTAATCGAGGGCCACGTTCATAGACAGACCCTTCAGATGCAGACTCCCGATGATTCTTCTTGCACTTAAATCTTCTGGGGAGCACAACCTTGAGCACTGACAATGCACCAATCAAAGAACAGTACTCGCTACAGCCCGCCCTCTCAACTTTGATGGGTGAATGTGACAGCTTTCATTTCATTTCATTGGATATTTCATGTTGTGTGCAGTGTTACTGCCATAAATAAATCAAATATGAAACTAATTAAATACTTTAATTCAGTGCTTTCAGGAAGTATTCAAACCCCTTCTCTTTTTCACATTTTATAATTGTGTTTTTTAAATAAATTTGCAATAATTCATTTTGGGGCATTGAGCACTACTGGATTGGGGAAAAATGAATTTAAATGATTTTAACATAAGGCTTCAACATAACAAAATGTGTAAAAAGGGGTCCTAATACTTTCTTTGTTTATCTTTTATTGAATTTTTAAAAGCATTAATGTTCCATACAATCAAGTCAAACTTTGCAAAACTAAATTCAATTCAACACCCACCCATAAGAAACAGAGAAAGGCCAACAGCCGGAGTAAAACTTTACACAGTAGTCCTTCTCTCCAGTATAAATGTTAATTCTAAAATGTTATTGAGCAGATCCTGCCAGATTTGTAAAACGTTTTGCACAGATCCTCTAAGTGAGAATTTGATTTTTTTTTCCAGTTTCAAATAATATATAACATCAGTTACCCACTGACTTAGAAGAGGTGGGCTAGGATACTTCCAGTTGAGCAAGATAAGTCCACGTGCCAATGGTGAAGTAAAGGCAATTACAGTTTGTTTGTCCTTCTCCACTAATACTTTCTGAAGGCCTGTAAATCCATCCATTCCTTTTCCTTACCTGCTGATTCAGGGCAGAGCTGCAGGGCAGCTGGAGCCAACTCCAGCAATCACCGGGCACAAGGCAGAGTCCCAGTCCATTACGGACAAATAAATAAGCAAAAAAAAAAAAAAGGTTTCCCTTGGCACAATTAATTATGCATGCTCACATATAGTTTCACAGATAGTTTAATTATCATTTATATATTTAATGTCACATTTCACAATGCATTTATTTATTTGCATTTTTTTTATAGAGCTGCCAGTCAGCTTTACCTGGAGGTGTTTGAGATATGGGTATGAATCCAGATTACAAGAGATAAATCAAACAGAGAAGAGGACAACATGCAAACTACTTCTAGACAGCGACCATATTTGGATTTAAACTCATGTCTCTAAACTCTGAACCACCACTTCATCTTAATTAATACAAAAAATCAATGTGCATGTGTCTCAAATATTGGCATTTTTGTTTGGGTGATTTGTGTAAAACTTGAAAAACAAAACCTTTACATAGTTAGAAGTAGCACTGAGCACAAAACTTCACATCAACATTACATCACCTCAGACAAATGAAGAAACTGATTAGGATAAAGAAATGGGTGCCCTGAGGGCCTTATCTGAAACGGGGAGCTGGTTTCACATGATGGCTGACAAGTTTCACTTTTTCATGCTGTAGCATTTGTGGTTCACAATTCTCATGTTTCTGATTCTGATGTGGGAAGCAAAAGGGTACACCATGCCCAAGGACAGCAGGACAGTCATTTGTCACTCTGAAAATATCTAGGAATATTAAAAAAGCATAAAAATGAAATCATGAGATAAATTGTGAGCCAAAACAGGTGGGCTAGTGTCTAACATTTGGGGGGTGCTGATCTGACAGGTCTAAGTCTGACATTTTCATCCCTGCCCAAAATCTCCACAGCTTTAAAAGCTCATTGAGGGAGAATAATGGTCAAGTAAGGGCAGGCTATGGGTGGCGCCCACCCACCAATAGCTGACTGCTCTTATAATAAATGGATAAAATAGTTCACAACAAAAGACCACAACTGGGCCTGTCATTATTTAATGCTACCCTTTGTGTTGGACAGCAGGCATGGGCTGGCACCCCATCTGGGATGGTGCACGATTCATTGGCTGGCTGGCAAGCCACCATTGTAAATGGCAGAGAAGGAAGGCAGACTGTTTTCTGCCTTTGCCAGGAAGTTACCAGGAGGTGGGGACCTCGGAGTGAATATGCTGGTGTCCTGGCAGGGATGGACCAAAGTTCCTTACCTGGCTGGGAGGCCAGTGCAATGGAGGAACAGGGGGAGAAAATCTATTCAGACAATATGCTAGAGGGCAGCATCCCTGGGCAATGATTCCCACACGGACACTTACAGGGTATGGCGGGAACTGTAGTCCCATTTGGCAGCCCTGTTGGGTGCCATGGGGGCTGCCAGCGAGACCTGCCAAGATTAGTAATCCCTCTGTTTGACCTGAGAGTGCCTCCAGAAGGCTATACCCCTAGCACCTCATCTAGGCATGTTGGAGTTGGGTGGATGAGGAGAAAGCTCACCTGTAGAAGAGGAAGGAAACAGAGAGAACGAAAAGAATTGTGTTGTGTTCATACCGCCGTCAAAGACTTTTGTAGGGTATTTGTGGAAACAAACCTTTTTCTATTGTACCTGGACTTGTTTAGTGGTGGCCATGTCGGGTTTTTGGAGTGTTGAAATGCCCCCTAGTGGTCACATCCTATAAAAAACACAAATATACTCACTCAATCAATATTTCTGTAAGAGCGTACTGTGCAATGTTGATGACCAATTTCATTTTCTTTTAAGGCATATACCTCCTAGGCAGAATCTTAAAGATACCATATTTTTGAACTCTATTTTAACACATTTCAGATTTGCTCACAAGAAAATTATGCTGAGATGTAACCAAAAATTTGATGCACCGTTACCTGTCCTGGAGGTGTCTGTTGCAGCCATTCATGGGTCTGGATGTCTTTTAGATTTATTCTGAAATAAGGGTTGTAGTAAAAACAGTTGATGAGAAGACTTTGCAGTTCTGTGGAATGGGAAGAAAATAACAAAAATTGCATGAACTCAGTGCCCACTGCTCCCACTCTCCATGTGTATTATATACTAGGAATGTCAACTCATTCGTATCACAAGATGGGGTGTCTCCTTGAAGTCAACCTGTCACTGACTGGTCACTCTCTGAGCAAAAATATATGGCAGCTGGTCTAATTACTGTTCAATACCGAGAGCATGAAGAGCCTGGCTGGGGAGATCTGAATATTTATCCCTCAAGATGGCCCAAAATACACCTATTTGTGTATGTGTGAGTGTGAGAGATTATCGTGAATTGCCTTCTTTGAAAGATCCAAATAACTCTGTTCTTCCGGATCTTTCATGCACCTCTGATCTTAAGGCTCTGTATGGATTTCCAAGATATCTTTTAGCATCGTCGTGATTCATGAGGCATCTAAATGAAAAACATACTAATTTGTTCCCACATAGTAGCAATGAATTTGGAACTTTGTGGGTTTCAAAACAAAGGAGAAAGAAGGGTTGGCATTGGAAATAAGACAATGTCAAAGATATAATGGAAGGGTAGTGCAATACCTGACTTTGATTTAGAGAACATAAACAATTAAAATACATTTGCAGCCTAAGCTTTCAATGTCTATTGTAAAAGAAGGAGAAACACAAAAAAGCAGCCCCTGGAGGTGGGTCTCCATGCCAGACTTTAGTTTTGTTTACTTATTTGTTTTCATTTTTGTTGTAAATTTGTTTTCTTAATTTTGTTGTTTGTCAATTTATTTATCTTATTATCCAATTATTGTTAATCTTCTTTTTTTTTTTTTTTTTTCCATGATCTTCCTTCTGTTTCTCAGTTATTCAGTTTTATTTTGCATCCTCTTTTTGCTGAGCCCAAGGGGACATGGCCTCCTAAGTTTGCAGGTGGGCTGCTAACAGGGCTACCACCTGAGCTGCTATTTAAGGCATTCGTTAGTCAAAGTATTACTACTGGGTCATTGGATTTCATACTCATCAATGTACACTTCTGAGCAAAGACCAGGTGATGAACAGAAAACCAAAGCCCATTATGACAGACAATAATCATGGACGGGAGAACAATAAGGTCAAAACTGAAAGTACACGCAAGAAAAGAGGATAAAATATTATTTGTATATTTCAGTAATTTGGAATTTGCACATCTGATAAGGGTTAGCACCCATAGCCGTCTTTGTATCCCATCACGTCAATTACACATGGGTCCCCACCTGAGAAGCCACGGCCCTAGGAACACTGGGAGCAGACCCAACGACAGAAAAAATGGCTGGTGACCTTTGAGGATCCAAAAATCGTAACAAATCATGACAATCGATGTCCTTCTCCGAAGACGTCAGTATTCTCTACCAAAAATTAAAGGGAATGTGTCAGGTTATTTACCTGGAATTACTGAGAATTTTCCTTGCTTTTTTTTTTTGAGAATTCTGCCTTTTTTGTTGCTACAGGAATTATTGATAGTTTAATTTTGTGGTATTTCTTTGTTTAAGAAGTTTAGTTTTTTCAAACCTCTAATACTTAATGATTCTGTTTTAGTGTTTCAGGGATTGTTTCTGCAAGCCAGAGTTTTATGGTTTCTGTCCCTTGCGAGACATTTTTGTAATGTTTGGGACTTTTCTTTATATTTTTAAACTTTAAAAGCAAGCTCCCTACGATAGGCCTGTATAGGCCGCATTCTGCAGGTAGCAGTTTGAGAATTTACAGCCATGAGGTGAACCTCATCTGGGTAGGCCAGTGAACATCTTGGACTTCTTTTGGGGTTAGGCCTCTAAAAGACACTTTTTCACCATGTTTGAGACCTCATTTCACAACAACTTGATTCTTGTTGGTGTGTAACAAATGATCAGTTTAGTACAATTCCATTCGGAGGAGACCTGGTGGTTAACTCTGAGGGGAGTAGCGATAACCCTGTCATGCATATAAGCACTTTCCAGTCTGGGATCACAGGAGTGGAATCATTTATCTAGGATGTTGTTAAGGTACATCAGATGTCAATATCTAAGAATCCGTTTCTAATGGGTTGGTTTGACTAGACTGAAAACAGATTCATTCATAATGGCAATCGGCTGCTTGGCTGGTATGGGCAAACATTCCTTTTAGGTGCTTCTACAGCTGCTATCTTTAGCAGGGCATATTCCACAGGGGGCTTACAGATTCACCCTGTAGCCTTCATCCCTCTATGGGTGAAACCCAAGAGTCCCTCAGGATTGAGCTTGATTGTTTTTCAGAATATAAGCTGCAGGTATTAATAGGGTACCAGGACATGCATGTGCCATAGAATGTAAAAATTGGGCAACTGAGTGCAAGATGATACTGTGACTTTATTCAATGTTTCAGTCCCATGCAGAGCTGAATAAAATGAAAACCTACCTTCAGATACATTCGGAGGGGGAATTAGGCAGACGTGAGGTTTCATCTCAGATATATCTGATGGCAGGAGACCACAAACCATCCACATGAGTGTTGCTCCCAGCATCCACGTAGTGGCGGATGAGCCATAAAACCTCTCTCCAGTGGTGCACTCTGGAGGTGCAAATGCTAAGCTACCTTCACAGATACAAGGAGGTTTACTTTTTACTGGACTTAACCCAGCTGAGCTTACACAGATATTGAAACAAAAGATTTTCATTTTTGCTTACCAAGAAATGTTTTATATTTGGTGTTCTTATACAACTTGCCACATTCAAAGTTTATGAGCTTTATGGAGTTGGTGGTGGTCTGCAACAGAATGTTGTGAGGTGTGACATCCTGGTGAAAGACTCCACACTCTTCACAGTGTTGGAGAGCTTGGACGATTTGCTGGAAGATGGGTCTCGCCTGCTGCTCAGCAAGTAACCCGTTCTCACCAATGTATCTGAACAGGTTTCTGCTGGGACTGAAGAACTCAAGGATCAGGATATCCTTGGAAGATGTCTCATACCAGTCCAGCAGTTTAATAATGAAAGGACATGATGGAGGTCTGCAGAGTAGCTTCATCAACCCAACTTCCAAAGGCATGGTCTTTGCTTCATTTGACTGTATGGAGACAAACAGCTTGTGAGAAACTGAAGGCTACTGAGTTTAACGTGTGTTACAGGTTAATATGTGAAGAAATTATTAAGAAAAAGATTGAGCATCTTGTGGGAAGGACAGGTATATTAATGAAGAGTCTGCATGGGTTTACAAGGGAGAGATTCTGGAATTCTGTGAGCAAGCAACAAAAGCTTTCAATAAGAGAGATGCATATGTTATCTATCTAGATTTTCAGAAAGCTTTTGATAACATTTTACAGGACAGCCTTGTTATCATACTAAAAGAAGTGGAAGTTCAGGGCACAGTGTGTAGGTGCGTTCAACATTTGTTTAAACACAAGGAACAAAAGGTTACAGTATGGTAAGATGACTTTTTCAGAATTAAGTGATCTTAAAAACGGTCTTTCACGGATCAGTGCTGGAGCTCCAACTCTTCATTATAAATGAACAATTTGGATGAGAATGTAAATAACAAACAGGTTAAGTTTGCAGATGATGCTTAACCAGGAGGTAATGCAAATAGTGAAGAGTTAGCTGAATCATTACAGAAAGACATGGACAGAGTACGGGTTTTGGCAGATTACATTTCATGTAATTAAATGTAAAGTAGTAAACAAGGGAGGAAAAAATGTTAGATTATTACACACAATAGAAGTTTTATTACATGTAGGAAGTAAAAATGTTAGGTTTGAATATGTAATGGCAGGTAGGTCATAGTGGACTCGACAATATTAACTTCCAGACAGTGTTCAGAAGTCATTAAGAAGGCTAACAGAATGTCAGGTTATATAGCGCCTTGATGTGTGGAGTACAAGTCCAAGGAGGTTAGTCTCAAGCTTTATAACGCACTGGTGAGGCCTCGTCTGGAGTACTTTGTGCAGTTTTGGTATCTAGGCTACAAAAAGGACGCAGCAGCGCTAAAAAAGGTCCAGAGAAGAGCAACTAGGCTGACTCCAGGGCTACAGGGGATGAGTTATGAGGAAAGATTAAAAGAGCTGAGCCTTTACAGTTTAAGCAAAAGAAGATTAAGAGGAGACATGATTGAAGTGTTTAAAATTATGAAGGGAATTAGTATAGTGGATCGAAACTATGACTTTAAAATGAGTTCATCAAGAACACGGGGACACTGTTGGAAACCTGTTAAGGGTAAATTTCACACAAATATTAGAATGTTTTTCTTTACACAGAGAACCACAGACACTTGGAATAAATGAATAACGACTCTGGCAGAAAGTAGGAGTTTTGAGGTGCTCAGAACTTGACATTTTGAATAGGAAGGGATCGGTGAGCTTTGTTAGGTTCAATGGTCTGTTTTTATAAACAATTTTCTAAAGATGTAATGTTCTAAAAAAAAAATACATTATAATCTGCCATGATTGGTTAAAGTTGTGTGTCTATCATGCATACTTTATAGGCTGTGCTCGATATCAAAATTAAAAAAATGGATATTAGATTTTAAAATGCTGATATCAAAATTAATATGCTTGATATCAATTTTTAAAACACCAACATCTTGTCATTGTGTCATTAGGGACATTCAAAACCTAATACTATTTTCGGAGACATCAGGTGTATAAGGTTGGCAAGCTTTGTTGGGCTGAATGGCCTGTTCTCATCAAAAATTGTCTAATGTTCTTGTATCGCTAGAGTTTATTTAAGGAGGAACAATTACAATATGCAGGCGTTCGAGACAGCTCAGGCCTCTCATTCAGGAAAGATGTAATTATGATTACAATTATGATTGTAATTGTGATTACATCTTGCCTGAAGAAGGGGCCTGAGTTGCCTCGAAAGCCTGCATATTGTAATCTTTCCAGTTAGCCAATAAAAGGTATCATTTTGCTTAACTTCTTATTATATCCATAATGGCTAACACAGTACAACACCCTAGTACTTTAAGGAGGAACAAAAACTATTTTTATTATTTATCATGGTTTTTAAAAAGATTTTTTTAAGATACCACACAAGATTCTACTGATCAAATCGAGTGCAATTTCATAACAAAGTGTATTCATAAGTGCCATAGGCAGCAAATTGTCCCAGACACAGAAAGGGTTAAGCTGTAACGATTTTCACATTACGTGATGTTAAAAATGGGGTCCCACAGGTAACAGTTTAGAGACAACTGGATGTTTTAAATTTGTATTTAAATGATCTGAGAAGGAATATCACAAACAAGTAGAATCATTACAGAAGGATCTGAACCAAATTCAGACTTGGGCAGATGTCTAGTAGTTGAATATGCTGAATCAATTGGGGAGTCAGTAGTTTGAAAGAGATGGACCAGAAAATGAGACTTAGTCAAAATACAGAAAGAGACTAAAGCCAAAAATCAAGCCACAGTTTTGTCAAGCCAAAAAATAAAACGGCAAAATCAGAGACAAAAAACTTTGCCAAAAAAGTTGTAAACCAGGGGCTTGGGGAAAAACGGCAAAGTCTTTTAGGGAAATATCAGCGAATCTGAATGAAAACACAATCAACAGTGCCAACCTACAAACCTGTCGCATTAATGAAGTCAGATGTTGCATTGTACTCAACCACAACCCGAGCAAACAGAGACACATGCTGGCAATGGGATTTGCGAAATGGTGCCATAAATTCAAAATGGTGACTGACAGCACAAAGTATTTTTAATAAAGTGAAGTAATCCTTTTGTACAGGAAAAAAGCCAGACATTTGGAATTTTCAAAGTCAAGAAGAAAAATAGAAAACTCTTAATGAAAACTGAAGACTAAGAAAAATTAAAAACACAATGAATTTATAACAATGAGGTCTCACTTAAGTGTGAAGTGTTGGAAACAGAAAGAAAAAACATCAGATATAATTGGAGATGATTGCTACATTACAAAAAGACATAATAGCTCTGAAGACAGACCAGAGAAGAGCAACTAGACTGATTTCACAACTGTGGTGTACAGTATGAGCTATGAAGGAGCGGTGAAAGATCTAATATCTCCAACTGAAGTAAATGGAGCTGAAGAGGAGCCATAAGACGTGTTCAGATTTACAGTATTAAGGGTTGGAGAACAGGGTGGAAGACTCTTGTAACTTTAAAGTGAACACAGGAACACAAATGGAAGCTGGTTAAGGAAAAATTCTCACAATTGTTGCAATGTTTTTCATCACACAAGGAACAAGAGTTATGTGGAATAAGCTGCCAAGACTTGACAATATTTTGATAAAGTTTAAGCGAATTGGGATTGGGGCAGATTGGCCCGTTCTTGTCAAAGTATTTCTTATATTCTGAAGTCATTAAAACTGTTAGTTAAACAAACCAGTTAGGTGGGCTAAATGGTCTGCTCTTGTTTGTCAAATCTTCTTATATAATACGCTACCGTGGCTGTCCGTTTGTCTGTCCAGGATTTTAAATCGCCTGTAGCTTGCAAACCGTTTCACCTATTGACTTGAAATTCGGTACACATGTACTACGTGACGTCTACTGTCCGCTTTCGGGGTGATGCTTTTTATTACTCTTTTTATTTTATTTTTATTTTATTTTATTGTAGAATCAACTCTCGGCAGCGCGCAGCAGGGCGGCCATACGGCGCATACATTTGGGCGCTGTTCTCATTCCCTACCACCTTCGCTAATCATTCTTGAGGCAGATTGAAGACTTAAGTGCCAGCTTAAGTGAAAAATTAAAGAAAACATACTAAGTAATTGCAACACAAAAACTAACTTAATCAGTTTTAATGTCAAAAGATGCCGACGAAAGAAGAGAAGCAGCGGGCTGCTAGGGTGGAGAAAAGAAGAGCTGCTCAGGAACCAGCAAGCGCGTCAATCTCTGAGCAAACGAATGCTAAACGTACAGAGAAAGAGGATGAAAACTAGAAGTGCTCAAGTCAAGTGTATTCACTGCACGTTATCGTGCAGTACGCCGTTACTGGTTTCTTCATATTCTTTGGAATCACAGATATTTCAAATTCACTCCACAAGGACTTACCAGTTTGATGCGTTTCTCCTTTTTAAAAACATTTCTGCTTTTTTTCTTCATTTTTACTGCAACCTAGAAAGAAATACAAGAAGCAGATATTGAATGGTAACATTAGTGGCAAATTTGTGTCTCATTTCCTGACATTTCTTCTGTAAAAAAAAAAAAAAAAAAAAGCACAAATTGGTAGGAGTAAGGAGGGAAGGCAAGCAAATAGTGACATGGACTTACAGAGCCATTCCCTATTTCCTCTAAAATCTATACATTTGGGGTCTTTGGGTATGGACACTCTTGTAATGATTTGCAGCACCCATTCTCACTCAGGACCAGAGGGTGAGGCTCATTTAACATTCACAGGATGCAACCATCTGAGCAGACTGGAGAATCACGGTCAACAAATGTGTCATTGACACAACTTCAAAGCTCCTCTTCTGGTCCACTGCACTTTAATTACAGGGTTATTCTATTAGGACAACAAGAGCTGCCAAGTAACTTGAGTAAGGGTATGATCAGGGTGAAAGTACACAGAAGTTCTTTAGGCCAAGGGTTGTCAACACACTACGGAGCAATCATCATTTTAAATATACAGAACCTTTAAAAAGAAGTATTCACTCTTTTGGATGTTTTCACACTTTACTGTTACACAACATGGAATCACAGTGGATTTAATTTGTTTATTTTTTTGACAGTGGTCAACTGAAAAAGACTAATGTCAAAGTGAAAAACCATGATACTGCTCCACCATAAGCTGGACCTTACAGATACAGAAGTGTAAAAATAATAATAATAATCCATCCATCCTTTATTCAACCTGCTATATCCTAAACTACAGGGTCACGGCGGTCTGCTGGAGCCAATCCCAGCCAGCACAGGGTGCAAGGCAGGAAACAAACCCTGGGCAGGGCACCAGCCCACCCCAGGGGGCACACACACACACACACACACACCAAGCACACACTAGGAACAATTTAGCACTGCCAATACACCTAACCTGCATGTCTTTGGACTGTGGGAGGAAACCCATGCAGACACGGAGAGAACATGCAAACTCCAAACAGGGAAGACCCGGGAAGGGAACCCAGGACTACCACTGTGCCACCCCTAATAATATTAGTAAATTTTATTTATAAAGAACCTTGCCCATTGCAATACAACCAGTTGCACCCCCTTGCCTGTGGACAGCAGATCTCCATTGAAAGAATTCTGCGACTTCTAAAGCCCAGTTGTTGCACCAATGATGATTTCAGTGTGCCATTTTAAAGGGGTGAATGCTTACTAAATCAATTATTTTGTGCTTTATATTTGTAATTAATTTAGACCAGTCTCTCTCTCTCAACCACTAGGTCATGATCCACGTTTGGGTTGTGAGTTTCCACCGGTGGTTTTCGATTTGCTTGTTAATGTTTATTATAGGAATTGATCTGGGTGGATTGCTGGTTTGAGCCTATTTCACCCCACTCTGATGATTGCACTCAATTCACAAAGGGGAATCCTTCTCCCCACCCCTCTCTGACAATCCTGCAACATTCACCAAGGGGGGATTCACAAAGACACTTACTTGGGAAAAATTGAGTTGCCACCACCAGAAAGGACCACTTTACCTCTATAGATCCAATTTCATTCTCACAGTAAACACTCATTCTGTTAATCCGTGTGGAAAAAACCAAATTAAATCCACTGTAATTCAATGCTTTACAACAATAACATATGAACACTTACAAGGGAGAGAATGCTTTTTATGGACACTGTAAACCCAACCTGTGCATGCTGGATTGGGAATGATCTGCTAGTCATGGACTCTGCAGGGCCCTGCAGCTTAATGCGTGAATGGGCAGCTGAGGGTCAACTAGAGAAGATATTGGCTTATTTTATGCAGTGCCTTTTTGCCTCTCTGTCTTATATATTGCTTGTCATATTTATCATTCCTTTTTATATAGTGCCTTTCACATGTACACGTTTCTTACTGTTCCACTTCCAGTCTTATTTCTGGCTCCTAGGCACAAAGTTAACCCTTGCACATGTGACTTCTCCTAACTATGGAAAGGTTAAGCGGTCGAGTTTGATATGCAGAGTTGTTCAATGCATCAACACCACCATCTTAACACACTTAACCTTAGGTAAGCAAGTCTGAGTCTTGTTGGTGGTCAGCCTGTTGACTGGTTTGATTTTCTCCAAGATTTAAATCATGCTGGAAATTTCACTTTCCTCTTCTCTTTTTGTTATTATCATTTTAGCCCAAATGTTTCCGTTTGCATTTACAACAACAACATGTATTTCTATAGCACATTTCCATACAAATAATGTAGCTCAAAGTGCTTTACATGATGAAGAAAGAGAAAAAAGACAAAACAAATAAGAATTACAATTAGGGAACACTAATTAACATAGTATAAAAGTAAGGTCCAACGGCCAGGGAGGACAGAAAAAACAAAAAAAAATAATAAAATCTGCAGGGGTTCCAAGGCCACGAGACCACCCAGTCCCCTCTAGGCATTCTGCCAAACATAAATGACCAGTCCTCATTGATATCAAGTAAAGAAACAGTTCACTGTGTAAGCTGGTTCAAATATCTTATTCTACTGAACATGTTTAGAAGCCATCTTATAATACAGGCCAAGTTATGTTAACATTTGAATGGCGGAAACAATTTATTCACAAAACATACTTCAAATGTGCAAGATGATTTTCAGGAATGCCTCAACCTGTTTGCCATCATATTCAACACATGTACCATGTGGCAAATAAATTGTATGTAAGTATATACATAGCAGTATCATTAGTGTTAACATTATTTTGACTCACCCTATAATTAGGAAGAACATCTGAAGGAATTATATGCATGGCTGGTACTGTAATATTATCTGTTTTTGAGCAGTTTCCGGTAATAAAGACAGAAGTTTCAAGTTAAAGTTGTTTGACTCACTAATCATGGTACTGACATGTTGATTAGTACACGCAAGTAAGAATTTCATTGAACTGTGTACATGTGACTATAATGACCCAATAAATCTGTAAAAATCATGAAAATTAAACCTGTAGACCTCCATCACAGTCTGGAGTTAATGGCCAGGTTACATAGTTGTTGCTTACTGCTAACATTAAAATGACACCATGGTGATCAGCAAAAATACATGATGATGAATTTTTATATTTTAAACATGAGTCAGTTTAAATGTGCATTTTATCATTTTCTGTAAGCTGCCACTTTAAAGTATCTACTCACTTTAGGAAAATGGAGATGTTCTGAAAACCTTTTTTCCCTTGAGTGTATTGGGTCTTTGATATCGTCAGTATTTTGATTCTATAGTTTTATAATACTAGGGTGTTATACTGTGTTAGCCATTATGAATGTACTGAGAAGTCAAGCAGAATTACACCTTTTATTGGCTAACTGAACAGATTACAATATGCAAGATTTCAAGGAAACTCAGTCCCTTTCTTCAGGCAGTTTGGGGCCTGAACTGCCTCGAGAGCTTGCATATTGTAATCTGTTCAGTTAGCCAATAAAAGGTGTAATTCTGCTTGACTTTTCGAAGTGGCATAAAAATCACTTTGTTGCAATTTCTTTTTTACATCTTTTTGTAAACTCAGGAGGTTACATGAAGCATTATCAAGGATTGAAACTGCCAACCAGCTTTTTGTATGTGCATCCCTCAGAGATGGCAAAGACAGAGTTAAACAAGATGTGAGCAACGATCAATTCCAAACTCACCGGTTGTCCATCATGCTTTCGGTAACCTCTCCACACAGAAGCTAATGATCCCTCTGCTATTAACTCCTCCACTGAGTACTTGCTTTCAAACTCGGGGAATTCTATAAAGAAAGCAAACCCAACAAAAATCAGAAACTGCAGTTCTCATCTCACAGTCAGGGTCGGTTTTTACTTTAATACACATCACAAAATAAATATTAATAAGGCAATGATAAGCAACTCCCTTGTAAGAGCAGAAAGAACGTCTGCACTTATTATCAGATGTGATCCCAGTCCTAGTGAACTTCTGGCCAAATGCAGGCATCTCCAAATGCTGAGCACCCCAAAGACGTTCCGTGGGGAAAAGGTTAAGAGAGAAAGCAGCCACTGAATATCAGGACGGTTGTGGCCACAGCAGTTGCGTGTGGCCTAGAATCGTCCTGCTATAGAGTCAGGTTGTGGAGGAGGTGTCAGCAGTGATCCTCTAAGAGGCTAACTTAGTCCAAGGCCTGATCCTCACTGTCCTGTCATTCACTGTATCTGCAGGCTGATCTGAATTGATCTGTAAGGGCCGGTTTATACTTCACGCTGAGAATGGGTAGGTACACACACGCATCATGGCTGCCACATGTGCACAACATTCATTTGATGCATCCTCTGAGCACGTCTTCAGAAATCAACGTGATGTGTGAGGGAGTTTCAGTACCAGCTAAAAGTCCGGGGGTGCAGTGTGATCAAGTCGGGACGTGATGTCAAAGTCTCTGTTTACTCTATACATGTGACAGAAAGCCGATATGCGGATCCTATGGGATTGATGTGCACGCTTCGATGTTTGATGAATGGTTCGATGTGTTGAAGCGAAATGCCGACATACAAATGCATTCATGGTGCTTTTATATTTAAGCGTCACATATTCCCCAATATAATGACATGATATATTACTTCTTTTTTTTTTTGCACCTTCACAACAGCATCAGAATGTGCAGCGTGTTTCAGCCACAGAGAAAAAACAGGGGATGCTATAAAACAGCTGTACTGAAGACTTATTTTGTTTGAGGCAATCGTCTACATGGCGTACACATGTTGTACTGACTACAAAAAGAGAAGTCACACCTAAACGAAACAGTGAGGATCAGGAGGAAGGAAGGAGTTGTGAGGCAAAGCAACAGTCAAATGAACCAAAACACAAATCAAGAAGTTTTCAAAACCAATAAGCAAAATTGGCTATATACATGTGGACCAGCCTCTGATATACAATGACTGCTTTTGTGACTTTTATGTCAGCGTAGCTGATGATGTCGTAAGTGGGGCTGAATCAGTGAATCATGAGAAAGATTTCTATGCAGATGGGTGACACACACCCTATAAAATAACAACACCTATTGCCAAAACAAAATGGCATTGGAGAAGACAGTAAATAATTCTAGGGGTAGTCAGGTTTCCATCCAAGGAGTTTTTGCGAAAAAATATTTAGCGCTTCAAATTTTAGCTGATGGAAATGCTAATTATCGATAAAATGTTGTACGTCGACATAATATTTTTCCGTTTAACTTTAGCGCATAAATTCCATATCGATACTTCAGATGTCGCAAAAACTACATTGGAAACACTTTTTGTCGGAAAAAAAGGGCTTTAACGCAAATAAATGTGTCACATGATACATTTTCACCACGTGCAATCAAAACGAGAATAGCGGAGCGGTTCGCATGGTCTGATGAAGAGACTCGTTATTTCTCGTGATGAGCCAATGCAGTAGCGGATAGGCTGGGTCTCCTGCTACTAAAAGGGGTACCTGAACTCCCTCCACATCAACTGTAGCCTGGGGGTGTCTCTCAGGATGTCTAAATACAAAAACCGCAAAGGTAATTTACTGTGCCAGTCAAAATATTTAATAAACCGTGTGTTTCATTATCTAAACATTTTTTTCTTATTATTAAATGGCAGATGTTTTAGCATATATGAGAAATTCTCTCATTAATATTAACTTTAGTTTTTTTTGATTAAACGTCGTTATTTTGTATTAATTCAAATTTCAGTTTTAATTAAAAACCTTAAGGGAAGCAGGTTACAGTACTAATTCAGTTGTTATCGCACTGAGAAGGGATGTTGAAAGGTAAGCTTACCTGTACAGATCCGATGCTGCAAACACAGCTGCATCATGGGCACTTCCAGATTTTGCCAACGCAAATGTCTCGTATCATGCACCTGTCATCAACAAGGGCCTGGAGAACAATAGATGGCCACCCTTTGCGATTAATGTAATCGCGGTAGCCTTCCGTCGAGGGAAGAATAGGCACATGCGTACCATCCAGCGCACCGTAAATCTGTGGCACAAGATGCACCAAGGAATTGCGGTATGCAATTTCATTGGCCTCCGCTACAGTCGGAAGTCTGATATAACGGCGCATTAATTTTTCTTTAATAGAGGTGCACACAGCATATACACATCGATGGACGGTAGTTTTACTAACCCCGAAAGTTTCTCCAACTACTCTATACTCGGCGCAGGTTGCCAGCTTGTAAAGGGCGATGGAAATCCGCTTTTGGGTTGGAACCGGTGGTCGGTGGCAACCTGTGATGGGCGCAGCATCAGGACTGATGAATCCACACAACATCTCAAACGTCGGCCGTGTCATTCTAAAATGTTGCAGCCAGAGATTTTCTGTGAAGTGTCTCTCCACCACCTCCTCCCAGAAGGTCTTATTCCGTCGTCTCTCCCATACCCGTGGGTTTCGTCGCACTGGGGTACTTTCTTCGAGCTCTAGGGCTATCAGACAAGCAACTGCTTCATTCTGCTGTCGTCTTCGGATATTATGTACAATTCCAATTATTTGTGAAACTGAAATAACAGTAAGCTGGCAAATTTCAAAAAACGGTCTGAATAATCTCTCCATTTCTTTGTTTCTTTGTTTAGTGGAGGGGGTGTAACGTGAAAAACAAAAGGTAGACAATTTGCGACATACACAAAATTATGTATGGAAACGGCTCAAGGGCAGATTTTTTTTCGCGATACAACAAAACTTATGCGACAGTTCATTTTGGGGGGGATGACGTCATCACGCACACCATTTTATCGATAAAAAGCCAGTTGGATGGAAACAGGCTGGAGACAGCAAATTTCGCACATTTTTTTTACGTATATTCTGTTTGTCGATAACAAAACGTCGCAAAAAACTGGATGGAAACTTGGCTGGTGACACGACAGTGTAGTGGTAGTGCTGGTGCCTTACAGTAAGGTGAGAGCTTGTTTCCCAGGTCCTCCCTGCATCATGTTCTCCCTGTGTCTGCATGGGTTTCCTCCAGTTGGTCCAGTTTCCTCTCACTGTCTAAAGACACGCAGGTTAGGTGAATTGGCGACACAAAATTGGCCCTACTGTGTGTGTGTGCTCATCTGTTAATGGACTGTTGCTTTATCCAGCATTTGTTTCTGCCTTGTGCCCTGCGCTAGCTGGGATAGCCTCTGGACCCCAAGTGACTCTGGTTTGGATTAAGCGGGCTGGAAAATGACCTGACATTACAATATTACAGATTTAGATCCATTGAGTTTAAAAAAACATGTAGTGTGGGTGAATCAAAAAAACAAGCAGGTGAACTACCACGATTATACTGTGTAAGCACATGCTGTAAAAAGCACAGGGGTCCTAGAAACTATTGAAATCATCTCTCTATTGTAAAAAAAATCTTGGGAGGGAGACGAGACATGATATTTCTCGGAAGACATTTTGACATCACGTGAGACAAGGCAGTGAGACAAAAGGATAGCTGCTGTACAGGCTTTTAAATGATCAACGCGCAGCTCGCCACCAGCAAGACAGCAGCTGATCCGACCGCAACTCCTTAGGATGCGTTCAGCCCAACCTTCATAAACAACGTGAGCAGCGTTATACATCCTGCGAAAAAGCCATTTAAACATGCCCGGGGCCAGAAAAAAATGGAGAAAGAGTAGATGACAAAGTAGAACCTTGTAAAGAATTCAAAAATGTTGGCGTGGTACACATGCACAGCAGGTCTTCTCGGAAGACACTTTGAAGTCCCGCGAGACTACTTGCATGACACGCCCTACTTACAAACAATTTCTCTGAGACACTTTAACGTCCCACAAGACAAAGAACTGAGACAAAAGGACAGCTGCTGTACAGGCCTGCAAAGCATGCAGCATAGCCCCCAGGGGGGTTTGGGGAGGGGAGAATAAATCATTCACTACAGCTTTATTACTGATAAATGTCAAGAATTAAAAAATGAATGAAAATGAATGAAATGAAAATAACAATCTCTTTAAATTGTATATCTGGTTAACCAAACCCAGGGGTTGGCGAGCGAAGCGAGCAGTGGGAAGAGCCCCCTAGTCAGAAAAGAAATCGAAATGTAGAAATGTTAGGTAATTGAAAGGAACTACTCTGGATGTCTCTCTTCTAGAAGGATTCATTTTGCCGACGTACTCACATCACTTGTGTATTAGCGGCAGGAGGAAAAGTAAAAAGGATACCGTCTTGCCGATGTTAGCGGCTAAGCGACTTTGTCTTTCTTCTGATGTTTTCGTTTTGCGGATGTTCTGGTCCTGCTTGTGTTATTAGCAGCTAAGCGAGTTTTCTGTTTCCTCGGAGGTGGAGCCCTTACCCCGACTCCATCTCTCACTTCCGGGCCGAACAGACAGACACACACACTTCCACGCATAGATGTTTGTATATAACACTAGGGTGCTTTGCTCGCTTCGCTCACCCACCTCGGAGCGTACTCTGCTGCTAGCGTTGTGAAGGGGGTGGGGGGGTTAGTTGATGGGCTGAACGCATTCTATGGAGATGTGGTCGGATCAGCTGCTGGCTTGCTGCTGCCGCCGAGCTGTGTGTTCTGCTTGTCGCACTGAGCGTCAAACATTTAAAAACCTGTACAGCTGCTGTCCTTTTGTCTCACTGCCTTGTCTCGCGGGATGTTAAAGTGTGTCCGAGAAAATCACGTATCGTCAAGATTTTTTTATAATAGAGAGATATAATAAAACACTTAGGTTTGTGTGTCCATTCCCTCAGAGCAATTTGATTGGTCACTTTGGCTTGAGTAAGTACAAATGTGAGACACAAGAGCAGTAAAGGCGTACGAGCCGCACTGAGAGTGTCACCTTCAAAGGCTGAAAACATAAAACTGGACAGGAGGGGAGAAAGGTGCCTCGAAAATAATGACTGGCTTTATGAAAACGTGCTTGAGAAAAGGGAGTGCTGGTGAAGAGAGGGTCAGACACTCGCAAATGCAGAGGAAAGGCGCTGAAAGTACATGCAAGGCAAGACTAAATATTTTTTAAATATTCTATGGCCCATCTTCGACAAGTACCATGGCTAGTTAATATATCAATTTTAGTACTTAAGACAATATTTAGTACTTAAGACAATATTTTCAAACTCCTTAAATCCAATTCAGCATTGAAGAAAGCTCTTCAACAGTGAGTTTGAGACATTGATTAACTTCAAAAAGGAGCCAGTCCACAGCAAGGCCCCAACATGCACCAACACTGACATTCACACTGGGCCATGTAAGGAGTTGCCACTCCAATCTGACATGCATGTCTTAGGGAGTGTAGGAGAAAAAAAAATGGAATTAATAACTGAAAGCCTGCATGGACACTGGGAAATTGTGACCCTCCACATGCAAAACAATCAAACGTGAGATTCAAATCTATGATGCTGGATCCACAGCGCTGCACACGGATCTCACACAAGATTATCAAACAGACGCGACTCTGATCCTGAGCCATTTAAACAGCACCTACACAGAGCTCTGATACAAACGTAATTGCGTGGCACCTAAATGGTACAATCACTGATGGAAATCAATAAGCTTAGAGATTTACAATAAAGGAAGGAAAATCACATCTCACCTTTTAAAGATTTTAACTTCTTATAAAAGTTCAGTGTCTCTGGGCGAGGGATGGGTGGCAGTGCAATTTCCTTTGCTGATGCTGAAGCGTTTCTCTTTGGTCCTCGTGATGAATCTTAAAACAATAAAGACAAAGAGAATTAGGCAATTAAATTCAATGCAATTCCAGCCCAACTGTACTGTCCCAATAGGGAAGTTTGTTTTGTCATCAGGCTTTATAGAAGAACCACGACATAACATTAAAAACACATCACCAGGAACACAGCCATCAAACAGAAACAAACAGTACAAATAAATATATAACATAAAAGTGAGCACTTATGGAAACATAAGATCACACAAATTACAAATAAAAATTAAACCAACATTTAGGCTCGTCTAATGATTGACGCAAATGCTAACTGTCCATCCCTTGAGTTAAGTCTGTGGATTTTTCCTAAAATTGAAATTATTCGGAAGATTAATAGCAGCTGGGATGAAGGCGATTTTGAACTGGTTGCCTTTTATCCTTAGAACCTGCGGCCATAACCATGTGGGAAAAACTGGAATGGAGAATGTAGTGCATGAGTCCTATCAGTAACACTTCCTTTTTAAACATGGCTGTGACATTAGACTGCTGAGACCTTTGTATTTTACTGCTCTGTTTTACAATTTGATTTATTCTGTTTTCGTTGTGGATAATAAGAGTCCCAAACCAGACCAGCAGAATATAAATAAAGATGGACTCAAAACAAGATTTCTAAAAGTGACATAATGGTAGGACTCCACCCTACACTAAAAAGACTTGGCTTCCTTAAACAGTGGAGACTCCTGTCCTTTTTAGACAGATTACTTACGGATTTTCACTAAGTCAGATTTGAGTCTATGATTGTTCCCAGACATTTATAATTGTTCACCTGTCTCCACTGCCAGGTCTTTAATGATTGTTTTTTTGTGCATGAATGGTGTTTCTTCTAAAAACGATCAGTTCCCTAGTTGTAACATGTAACATTTATGTGTTGAAAAACATTCCACACCAGTTAACAAAACTGTCCACTACTGGACCATGACTGGTCTCATTCTCATTTAGTAAACTAACAATCACGGAGGCATGAACACATTTTAAGATGAATGGGTTTTCAAATTTACTGCAACAACCGTTGGTGTAGAAGATGTACAAACGTGGTGAAAGAACGCAGCCCTGAAGGGGACCTTGTGGATGAGGACAGCATGTCACTTTGAGTCCTTTCTGTTAAATCAAAGTGTTTGTTGAGTGTGTGTGTGTACATTTATTTATCTATTTATGCATTTACTTCACCCTCTGCTTGCTTCACTCACCAAGCCCCCGGCCTGCGCTACACGCCTGCCACTTCGCATCTCTGCTGCTCGCGTATGTGGATTTCACTTTCACCAAACAACAAATCTTTTTATTCTCACAGATATGCCTCTTCATTACTTTTCCCTGATGGCAACACGAATTAGACGATCTACAAGTCTCCGACTTAAAGTTTAAATCTGAACAATATATTTGATCTCTTTTCGCCGTTCTGTTATTTCACCGAGAAATAATTTGTTTGTTTTCGCTAATACGATCTTTACTATCATTTTTTTGAGACTTTCGAATTTTAGTACTTTCATTATCTCTAACCTGCTCTGCATGTGTATCGCAACAACGTTTTTGAACCTCTTTACGATGTTCTACTTTGTCATCTACTCTTTGCCTTTTATTTCCAGCCCCAGGCGTGGTTAAATCTCTTGGAACAAAGTCTCATCTTGCGGGACGTAAAAGTATCTCTCTGAAAAAGTCATGTCTCGTCCCAGGATTTTTTTATATAATAGAGAGATTTATTTAAAGAGCTTCTCTAAAAAGCCAAATTTCCTCCAGGGTGAATGAAGTTTGTTTGTCCGTTCGATTTTATCTATAAAAAATAGAATTGTCTCCAACTTAACATCAGCAAAAATCAAGGAACTGTTTATTGACTTTAGTCACACCAAAGAGCCTCTATGCCTGCTCACTATTCAGGGATTGGATGTAGAGGGGGTACACTACTATGAGTACTGGGGGTCCACAACAATGACAGGCTGGACTGGTCTCGGAACACAGAGGAACTATATAAGAAAGGCCAGAACAGCTATTTTTCCTTAGGAGACTGAGCTCCTTTAATTTGATAAGTGACATCCTTCACACCTTCTATAACTCTGTGATGGCCACTGCGATTTTCTACACTGTGGTGTGCTGGGCTAGTAACGTCACTTCAAGAGAAGCCCACCGAAACAACAAGCTAAATAAAAGGACAGGTTAAGTTAATGTATGCACTCTGGACCACCTGGAGGTCATAGCAAAGGAGAGAATTAAAACAAAACTGAATGCCATTATGAACAATGCTGCACGCAGTGGCTTAGGGAAGGGTGGGACTGGGTCCGCATAGGCATAGCCAATCAGTTCATTGTATATGAAATTTTCCATTAAATTTAGTAATCGATTGGGTATCAATCAATCAGTAATTGTCCAACCCACTATATCCTAACACAGGGTCACGGGGGTCTGCTGGAGCCAATCCCAGCCAACACGGGCGCAAGGCAGACACCGCACACACTAGGGACAATTTAGGATCGCAAATCCACCTAACCTGCATGTCTTTGGACTCTGGGAGGAAAACCCACGCAGACACGGGGAGAACATGCAAACTCCACGCAGGGAGGACCCAGGAAGTGAACCCAGGTCTCCTTACTGCAAGGCAGCAGTGCTACCACTGCGCCACCGTGCCACCCTCAATTGGGTATAATTGAGAATATGTTATTTTATCTTTCCTTTGGTATAGAAGTGGTATGTCAAATTGCATTGGTTTACTGAATTTTCAACATATAAATAAATTAATTAATGTGGCAGTGTTACGATATATGTGTAACCTGACTGGTAGTAGTCATTAGACAGTTAACAGAACCTTAAGTTGCTTAATTGATTATTTTTGACGAACACCAAGAGATGGTTTCTTATTTTGAGGGATTATTTCTGACATGGCAAAACAAAATGCAAATATCAAGGTTTTTCAAAAAGCCTCGTATAGATGAAGTGGAACACCCCAGCACAAATGACACAAGCAATATGCAACAACAGTGTGTGGCAGAGAACATTTCAATCACATCATCTAAGGAGACTCTGGCTTTAGGCAGCCCCAAAAGAAAAATATGCTGTGACAGGACCACCAAACGATTTGCCAGCTACTGATGGACCAGCCACTCAAGCTAATCTGTAATCATTTCCAACAACTATGATAATGGGAAAGGCTCGATGTTTCTTTGCGAAATGGTATGAACAATTCAAATAGATCGAATGCAGCACAGCAAAAGATGCAGTGTCCTGCAAAGGAGCAACGCTTAATTGCCTTGATCATTTTTGCTCAACTTTTGCATGGTCCTAATAATTTGATTACGTGAATAAATGCATTTTTTGGAAAAGTGCCCTTATGTATCCTACCAAAAACTACAACACCCATTTATTCCTGGCTATGCGCCTGGTTGCACATCCTCTCTCTGACACACTAACACTGAGAACATTCAGACAATGAATTATTCAACAGAAGTGTGTCAAGAAACACAATGGGGGCTCCTTCACACCAACAGCAGCACATCTGCATAATGCTTCACCATGACTATGACTGCAATGTTAGAAGTTTTCTTTCTTTTTAAATTTTCTCCCATTTAAGTCATTCTAGTGTGTGTTCGTTCACACTACAGTAAAACCTTAAATATCTGTCTCTGTTAACCTTTAGGTGCCAGAGACTACCTACTACTGTACTACTACTGCCGTGTGGTACGCTGCAAGCTCTGCACATTAGAACAGCTCTCCCTTGGCTAACATGTAGTGTTCTTCCCCAACATCACGTGTCCGGCGCATTTGGAAATCACAGTGTCAGTTATGTACGTTCAGTTTCAATAGCATTTCATAGCTTTTCTCTTTTGTTATAAATAATCTACCACACTATGTTATGGTAAATAGACTAAGTATATGGTGTTTGAATTGTTATAAAAAAATTGAAATTATTAAACATTTATGAAATGGTGAAAGTGCTTCAAGTATTGCTTCGATTGACTGGGTAGAAAGTACAACGGTGAATGATATAAAGCGTGATGCCGACAAAATTGAAAAACGTGTCGAAAATGGATATTCAGTATTAATGTTAATGTTCTTCTGTATTGTAATTGTTATAAATTCTTTTATATTGTTTTGTTAATATATTGTGAAGTGCAGGTAGCTGGTGATGTCCTGAGGGTGAGCGGAAAGGGTGAAACTCTAAGTGACGGGACTGGCTGAAGGGCTTCTGTTCTGTAAGGGGCAGACATGAGTGACAGGAGAAGTTGGAGAGAAAGGATGAAATCAGGAGACAATAAGCAGGAGTGTTTGCGGTTTACAGAAAGACAGAACATGAGTGGTAGGAGACAAACTGATTGATAGGGAAAGCTTTCTTTTATTGTTTTGGAGGTGTGCTCCATGACCCAGACAATGGAGTGTAACACAGGGCACTGTTTGTTAGAGAACGAAGACTCCAAGTAAAACATAAGCAAACTCAACTCAGACGTACTGGAGTTTTCTATTACACAGGTCGGTACAATATTATATGAATTCATTTTGTTAATATCATATTATATTTTGTTAATATAGTTTTGTTTGGTAAATAAATGTGACCATTCGCTAAACTTATCTACTGTACATTATTTTTAAAGTAGCTATTCTTTTATCTGTCTTTTGATTTATCTATCATGGCCTCGGTCCCGACCCCTCACATATAAGCTAGGTTTTACTGTATTTTGTGAGTGTGTGTGTATTTATTTATCTATTTATACATTTATTTATTTAAAGAGCTACCGTAAAAAAAACACTGGGGACAAATAAAGTTATATCTATTAAATAGTGCCTTTCACATCTATCTAGTTAAGCTAGGTAGTTATCTATGGTACCAGAAGCATTCCTGGGCCTGGCATAAATGAGGCCAGTTGCCCCACCTTAGGGAATCGAATTAAGGAGGCAGCGACCAACATTCACCAAGATGGCGGAAGGACAGGGAAAAAAAAAACAAATATCCAATTTGTCATGGGATTGCGTATTTAATGGCTGTGTTAGGCATTTCTGTGTCTGGGGTTTGGGGCTCAGAGGCACCCCTTACTGGTTATATCTTATAATCAAGTTTACCTTTTAGGCAAGAAATTTAACAAAACGCAGACAAGATGCTTTATATTGGAGTCCACTAAATGCTGTATATGGCAAGCATTTAATGTGCAAATTAAGACAACCTGTACAAGGTCACGTGGTTCACTGCTATCCTTAGTGAAACACAAGAGTTATAAATGAACTCAAACATCACCTACCTTCCTTGATAAGTGGACACTTGTCGTCACTTGTGACCTCTTTCTCTTCTACCACAAGGTGAAAATCCCCAATCTTGTATTCTATTTTTTGACTCTCTCTTCTTTCTGAAATCTGATTGTCATGAATGGGCTTCTCAAGTACGACTGCGGTGGGGTTCTCTGCAGGAAGGAAGGGTTTACTATAGATGTGTTCCTCCCTGTGATTGAGGGGATTGTTTCCCGGGGGTGTATTCTGTCCATGTAGTGAAGTGAGAAACTCTTGTGCTCCCCACTGAATGTATTCCACCTCATCGTAGGTTGGCAGATGATTCTTTATGCTATCATCCTTAGCAGAAGAGCTTTCTTCCAGACTAACCTCTGCTATTTCAATGATTTCTGTTAAACAGAAAGAGAAAAATCAAAGCAAAGATGCTATATATCGTCCTGTCTGGCAACTGGCAGGTTCAGATTAGGCTGTTTAGATGTGGATTTGTCTTTTAATGCCACAAGACACAACACTCTGGAAAGAAAAATCATGCAGAATGACCCATGATGGTTACATTGTCATTTTATGTCAGTGTTTCTCCTAGAAATAAGACCTATTGGCTGGCTTGAATGTTCTGGAGAGGTATGTTGTGTTATAGTCAAACTGGACAAAGAAGTAAGATCACTGGACAAGATGGAAGATTACAAGGCAATAGAGATGAGCTAACGTTTTCCTTTAGGGATTAGGCAAAGAGATTATACACTCACTGAGCAAATTACAGTGATCCCCTGCTGTATCACGATTCAGCTATCGCACCCCCACTATATTGCAGAAAAATTCAATAAGTACATCCTACCTGTAGTGTACTTTGCAGCCAATTCATAACAAAGCACACGGTTTTCAGCAGTCACTACGGTAAACAAAGAGTTTCGCAATATAGTACCCAGATGATTTCTTACAAGGCCCATTACTGGCTGAAAGAGGAGACTCAACTAATCAGAGCAGGATTTTCATTCTCTTGGGCTCTGATTGGCTGCTGCTAACGTGGAGTAATCTCGCAAGAACAGCGAGCGTCGAGTCCCTGACGCATCTCAGCTCTCTGCGTATCGCGTACCTTGCTTGTGGTCCGATTGTTGCGCGCAAATTTTTTGTGAACTTTTCATTTTGTTTTAAGTCCTACAATGGCTCCCAAGTGTCCTGCATCTTCTAAGAAGGGAAGGAAAGCGTTACACGAATGTCACTCGCCATTACGACTTGAATGAATCGACGGTACACTACATTATTATATTATTATTATGTTACTCATATCCTTAGCCCAACATCCACACATCATACACTGTGTGCACAATTATTAGGCAAGTGAGTATTTTGACCATATCATCATTTTTATGTGTATATTCCAACTCCAAGCTGTATTAACTTGAATGCTTATTGGATTTAAGCACGTCAGGTGATGTGTATTTGTGTAATGAGGGAGGGTGTGGCCTAAGGAGATCAACACCCTATATCAAGGTGTGCAGAATTATTAGGCAGCTAGTTTTCCTCAGGCAAAATGGGCCAAAAAAAGAGATTTAACTGACTCTGAAAAGTCAAAAATTGGAATTGCTAAGATATTGGTGTGTGATCACAGAACCATCAAACATTTTGTTGCAAATAGTCAACAGGGTCGCAAGAAACGTGTTGAGAACAAAAGACGCAAATTAGCTGCCAAAGATTTGAGAAGAATCAAACGTGAAGCTACCAGGAACCCATTATCCTCCAGTACTTTCATATTCCAGAGCTGCAACCTACCTGGAGTGCCCAGAAGTACAAGGTGTTCAGTGCTCAAAGACATGGCCAAGGTAAGGAGGGCTGAAACCCAACCACCACTGAACAAGAAACATAAGTTGAAACGTCAAAACTGGGCCAAGAAATATCTGAAGACAGATTTTTTTCAAAGGTTTTATGGACCGATGAGATGAGAGTGACTCTTGATGGACCAGATGGATGGACCTGTGGATCAGTAATGGGCACAGAGCTCCATTCCAACGTGGAGGTGGGGTACTGGTATGAGCTGGTATTTTTAAAGATGAGCTAGTTGGACCTTTTTGCATTGAAGATGAACTCAAAATCAACTCCCAAACCTACTGCCAGTTTTTCGAAGACACTTTCTTCAAACAGTGATACAGGAAAAAGACCATGATTTTTATGCAGGCCAATGCTCCATCACTTGCATCGAAGTTCTCCACTGCGTGGCCAGCCAGTAAAGGCCTTAAAGATGAAGGAATAATGACATGGCCCCCCTTCCTCATCTGACCTAAACCCTATCGAGAACTTGTGGGCACTTCTTAAACGCTAGATTTACGGGGGAGAAAAACAATACACCTCTCTGAAGAGTGTCTGGGAGGCTGTAGTCACTGCTCCACAAAAAGCTGATCGTCAACAGATCAAGAAACTGACAGACTACATGAATGGAAAGGCTTATGACTGTTATTGGAAAGAAGGGTGGCTATATTGATCATTGATTGATTTATTTTTTTTGAAATGTCAGAGATGTTTATTTGTAAATTTTGAGGTGTTTGTTTATTATTCTCACTATAACAGATGAAAATAAACAAGTGAGATGGGAAAATTTTCATTTTTCCTTTAGTTGCATAATAAATCTGCACACTAATAGTTGCCTAATAATTGTGCGCACATATGTATTCCCCTGATGATGTTCACACTCACATTTCCGTTGTGAAACATTCAGGTTTCAGGTTTATTAACATTTTGGATTGACTGATAGCACTGTGTTTGTTCCATATTAAAATTAATCCTCAAAAATACAACTTGCCTAATAATTGTGCACACAGTGTACAGTGTGCAGTGTATGTGTTTACAAAGTGTGTTTTAATTAATTTACATGTGTTTAAAGTGTGTGGGAGGGGTATTTTAAGGCTTAAACTATAAAATAATGTTTATTTATATGGTCTTTCTATATCGCGGATTTTCACTTATCGCTGATGGTTCTGGAACGTAACTTCCGCAATAGACGGTGGATCACTGTATTAGGAAGACCTGATTAGCCATGCTATTTTCTAATCCGCCAATGATTTGGCAGCAGTGTAATGCAGATTCAGGTGAGGAGCTTCAGTTGATGTTCAAATCAAACACCAGAATTGGGAAAAAATGTGACCTCAGTGACTACCAACCGTGGCATGATTATCGATGCCAGACGTGCTGCTTTTAGAGTATTTCTGTAACTGCTGATCTCCAGGGATTTTCACTCACAACAGTCCTGTAGAGTTCAGTCAGAATGATGTGAAAAACAAAAACATTCACTGAGCAGCAGTTCTCTGGACAGCAATACCTTGTTGGTGAGGGAGGTCAGAAAAGAATGGCCAGAGCGGACAGAAGGGCTATGGTAACTCAGATGACCTCTCTGTACAACTGTGGTGAGCAGAAAAGCATCTCAGAATGTTGAACCTTGATGCAGATGGGCTATAACATTAGATGGATGGATTTCACTCCTGTCAGCCAAGAACAGAAAACTGAGGCTGCAGTGGGCACAGGCTCACCAAAACTGGACAACAGAAAACTAGAAAAACACTCTGGTCAAATGAATCTCGATTTCTGCTGAGGCACACAGATGGTAAGGTCTGAATTTGGAGCCAAAAGCATGAGGCCATGCTCCCAACCTGCCTTGCGTCAACAGTCCAGGCTAGTGGTGGTGGTTTAACAGTGTGGGAAATGTTTTCTTGGCACACTTTGGGCCTGTTAATACTAAACAATCATTGCATGAAATACCACAGCCTATTTGAGTATTGCTGATGACCCTTCATGGATTCACTTTAACCATCATCTAAAGGCTACTACTAGAATGACAATGCACCATGTCACAAATCAAAAGTCATCTCTATCAGGTCCGAGTTCATCAGTGGCTTTCCTGGTCCAACAGAACACCTTTGCAATGTGGTAAAATGGGAGATTCTCAGCATGACTGTGCAGCCAACAAATCTGCAGAAATGATGTGATGCAATCATGTCAACTTTGACTATAATCTCAAAATAATGTTTACAACATCTCGTGAAATCCATGCCACGGAGAGCTGAGGCTGTTTTGAGGAAAAAAGGAGGCCCTACCCAGTATTAGTATAATGGTCCTAAGAATTTGAGGTCTGAAAGACAGAATGTCATTTTAACACAAGTCTGCATGAACAAGATTCATTGCACTCTGAGAAGCACACAGACAACAATCATCCCTTCATCCTTTTTTCAAGCCCCTTACTCACTAAACAAATTCTTAGGACCACTCTACTAAAACTGAGTAGGGCTCTCTTTTGCTCTCAGAACAGCCTCAGTTGGTTCATGGCATCGATTCCACAAGATGTTAGAAACATTCCTTTGAGATTCTGGTCCATGTTGATATAATTGCATTGCACAGTTCCTGATTCTTCACCTGCACATTCATGCTGTGAATCTTTTGTTCTGCCACATCCCACAAATCATCTACTGGATTCAGATCCACTGAAGAACACTGAACTCATTGTCATGTTTATGAAACCAGTTTAAGATGACTTGTGTTTTCTAAGATGGTGCATTATCTTGCTGGACATAGCCATTAGAAGATGGGTAAATTGAGGCCACAATGGGATGCACATGATAAGCAACAATAGGCCATGGCATTCATGCAATGACTGATTGGCATTAACAGTCCAAAGTGTACCAAAAAATATTACCCACTCCATTACACCATCACCACCAGCCTGGACAGTAGACACAAGGCAGGTTGGGTGCATGGATTCATCCTGCTGGCACAAAATTCTGACCCTACATCTAGTGGGTCTCAGTAGAACTTGAGATTCATGACACCAGTCTTCCTCTGTCTAGTTTTGGCACGTCTGTGTCCACTGAAGTATCAGCTTTGTGCTCTTGGCTGACAGGAATGGGACATCATGTGGTGTTCAGATGTTGGCCCATCCACCTCAAGTTTTGGTATGGTGTGTATTCCGAGATGTTTTTTCTGCTCACCACAGTTGTAAAGAGTGCTAATCTGAGTTACTGTAACCTTTCTGCCAGTGTGACCTACTCTGGCCACTTTCCTCTGGCCCCTCTCATCAATAATGCAATTTTGTCCACAGACCTACCCGCACACTGGATGTCTATTGGTTTTCTCAGCATTCTGAGAAAACACTACAGACTGTTACAGAAATATGCAAGCCAACCCGTATGGCACCAACAACCATGCCACAGTCAAAATCATTGAGGACATATTTTTATCCACATTAACCGAAGTTCCTCATGATCAGCACCTTCACGATTTTATGCATTATGCTGCTGCCCAATGATTGGCTGATTAGATAATTGGACAGACAAAAAGATGGAAGCATATGGTTTGTGTATTTGTGCAAATAATAAATAAGACTCTATGACCAACACCCACCGAACCCCACCTTATCAATACATCCACCTTCCCTCCACTCCTTATTAGCTATACTGTATATTGCCTTGGACTTCTGTATATCTAATCAAGTTCCTCTGATGATGATTCCTAATGATGAATCAAAAGCTTAGGAATAAAAAACTGCTTATGAAAATGAAAGATACGTGATTTATTTTCTCCCTTTATGGATAAGCAGATATACATAAATAATAAAGACACAAAATAAAGTCAGAGGAAACCATCCAAAATAGCCATCACAAAACGTGTCCCAATTGGACAATTTGTTAAAAAGTTCCTGTAGCCAGAATCATAAGAAATGGAATTGCGTCCTGTTGAGCACTTGAATGGAATATTGAGATATTCTGACACTCTCTGCCACCATTATAAACTAGTGTGACGTGGCAGAAGCTGCTCTCTTCTGTTTTTCAACATTTTGTGGCTTATTATTGTTTCAGGTTGGTCAAATAAGTTTTATTGTCCTTTGTCCATGTGACAATACTACTACTGCTGCTGCTATTGCTACTGCTATCTTACCTTGCTCTGGAGATTCGTTGTTCAACTCTTCATATGCAGGGGTCTTGTGAATGTTCTGAAAAGAATTAGAAATAATGCAGGTCGTAAGTTCCAAATCAGTTTAATTATAAACTGGCAGGTAGCACATTTGGCTTCTACATTTTCAGAATCTCTACAACTGCCCAGTATAGTGCCTATAATTCCAGTATTAACTTTACATTTTATAACATTAGCACACAGACTGGACCTTTTGCACCAGTGGAGCATTGCGCTCTGATATGGAAACAAGAACAAAGAAGTAACCACCAGGCACTGGCTTGTCTTTATTCCAATTTAAATCTAATTATTGAATGACAAAGGGACAGCAAACCCCTTTTCAGTTGGGGTGTGATTTCCTGTTTTTAAATATTCCACCAAATCCCAGGTTATATAAACAGTTCAAATGGGAGAATGGGAAAGGAAGCACAAACCAGTCGATTGAAAAACAGCTTAATCCAGACTAGACCACTCGCTAATGCTGTCAGAATCCTGTTTAAAGTTGGGTAAATGCGCTGAAAGGGACTCATGCTGCCAGGGTAGAGAACGCAATCTAAATGAGCAAAAAAACAGGGCTTGGCAGCGTTAATGAATGAAGTCACAGCCAGACTGTGCCATCTTGTGGTGCTGGAGGGGAGTATGTGTATTTGGAGCTCATGAGTTCTTGGAAGTAATGAGAGCAGCAGTGCTCAGCTTTCTGTCATGAACCAGAATGTATGAAGTGGTATTTGAGATGGGAGTCCTTTATTTGTCTGTGTCCCAAATCCCCCTTTAGATTTTTACACCATGTATTTCTTCACAGACTGTCAGGCTGTCCATTTACAATTTTAAGGAAACAGAAATTAAGAGCTGACATGATTCATCTTCATCTTTTCCCACTTCTATATGGCTTGATGTGCTTGATCAACCTTCTGCAAACAGCTCGGTCCTGCACCTCCTTTCCAGCCAGACCCTTTTCCTACAGATTTATTTATTTTTTTACTTTATCCATCAACGTCTAGCTTTGGCTTTCCTTGCTTTCTCTTCCACCTGTACTTTCATTCCCATCTCTCTTTTGCCCACATATTCATTGTTTCTCATCATCACATGTCCATACCACTTTTGCTGTACCTCTGATTCTCTCATTTCTTATTCTCCATTTTCTTTTAAACTCCACACATAATCTCAACATTGTTTCTGCCACATCCAACTTTTTCTCCTGCCCTCCTTTAACTGTCCATGCCTCAGCTCCAAACATCATTACTGAACTGGCTGCCTTAAAAAACCTGACCTTTAACCTTCGCCTAAATTCTCCAATCACATAATACTCCTGAGAGCTTCTTCCAATTTTTCCATCCACACTACACTCTGCAGGTTATTTCTGCATATACTGTTCTATCGGGGCCTACCACTGAGCCTATATATTTAAATATATCCACTCTTTTCAACCGCTCTCCCTGTAGGCTAACTTCTTAATCCTGATCATCATTAAACCTCAGATATTGTGTCTTCTTCTTATTTACAGAATCTTCAGTCCTCCATCTCCCAACCTCCTCTTCACCTTCTCCTTTTTGGAGCTACACAACACAATGTCATCAGCAAAAAGCAAACACCAGGGGGATTGGTCTTTTATCTCATAACTCAATACATCCATAACCAGATCAAAGGAGTTAAACACTTGGTGCAGAGCGACTCTAACTGGGATCTTGTCGGTTACCCCAACATTGCTGTTAACCCAAGTCCTTACTCCCTTAATACACATCCTGGGCAATACTCACACACTTCTTTGGTACTCCGTTTTTTCTTTATACACCTTGATGAGGCAATCTGTTATAAGCCTTCTCCAAATCAATATACACCATATGCAATCCTTTCTGTTCCCTCTTGATGGTTCTCTATCAGCTGTCTCAATGCAAAGACTTTATCAGTTGTTCCTCCTCATAGGATAAAACCAAACTGCTCCTCTCATATGGTGATTTCTTCCCTAAGCCTTCTTTCTGTAACAATTTCTCAAATTGACTTTGCATGTGACATTAGCTTTATCCCTCTATCTTTTTTTACAATTCTGAATATTGCCCTTCTCCTTATAAATGGGTTCCTCCATTCCTCTGGTACTGTATTCTCTCCTCTGCACTAGATCCCACAACATATCCACTCACTCTTCTCCTAAACTCTTGCACACTTCTGCTGAAAATTCATTCGATGACATGATTCAAGTGTCTTAAATTGTGAAAGGAATTAGCACTATGGATCCAGGATGTTACTTTACAATGTCTTCAGCAGGAACACAAATGTTAGAACGATCATCACTCAAATTAGCAGACACATGGTGTGGTGAAGAGCAGGACTTTAGGGGCCTTCAAATCTCAACTTGATGTTATTTTGGAGAAATTAGGTGGGTAGGATTAGTGAGCTTTCTAAGGTTAAATGTTCTTATCAAAAGTTCTCTAGTGTTATAATTTCCTAGGGAAGGAGAGAAACGGAGGTGAAGGAAATTTGCCTTAAAATGTCTTACCCTAATGTGCATGAGATTATCCTAAAACAAGGCCAGTTTCAACCAGAACATCCCAATGTCCATTCAATGTACAATGTCTTCAGAAAGTATTCAGACCCCTTCAGTTTTTTTTTCCTCACTTTATGTTGCAGCCTTGTGCTGAAATCATTTAAATTCATTTTTTTCCCTACTATAGCAACACTCAATACTCCTTAATGATAAAGTGAAACCAGGATTTTGGAAATTTTTGCAAATTAAAAATAAAAACCTGAAGTATTCAGACCCTTTACTCAGTACTTTGTTGAAGCTCTTTTAGCAGTGATTCCAGCCCAGAGTCTTCCTGGGTTGTATGCAACAAACTTCTCACATCTGGATTTCAGGGTTTTCTACCATTCTTTTCAGCAGATCTTCTCAAGCTCTGTCAGTTTGGATGGAGACCATCTTCTCCAGAGATGTTTAATTAGTTTCAAGTCCAGGATCTGACTAGGCAGGTCATGTAGCTTCACAGAGTTGACTTTAAGCCAGTCATTTGGCCCAATTCTTCGTCCACAGTGCTATAAAGGTGGTTTTAATTAAATATCTCTCTGTAGTTCGCCCTGTTCAGCTTTCCCTCAACCCTGACTAGGTCTTCTAGTCCCCAACCCCGCAGTATGATGCTACCTTATCCATGCTTCACTGTTGGAATGGTGTGGAACAGATAAGCACTGCCTGGTTTACTCCAGACATGATGCTAATCTTGTTTTTCACAGTCTGAGAGTCCATTAGGTGCCTTTCTGCAAACCCCAAATAAGCTACCGTTTTGCTTGTTTTTAGCAAGGAGAGGCTTCTGTCTGGTCACTCTGTCATAAATTCCAGATTGGTGGATTATTGCAGTAATGGTCATCCTTCTGGAAGATTTTCTGCCAACAAACAGGTTGCTTAGTCGGGAGGAGACTAATGGGGTCTTTGTCACCTCTCCTAACAAGGCCAATCTAACCACAATTGCTCAGTGGTCAACTCTTGAGTCATGTTGTTCCATTTAAGAATTAAGGAGCCCACTGTGCCCCTGGGAAGCTGAATGTATATAGCCTTGTCCAGATCTGTGGCTCAGCACAGTCCAGTTTCTGAGCTCTGCAGGCAATTTCTTTGACCTCATCACTTGATTTTTGCTCATCCATGTAACCTTCCAAGGTGCGAGTCTTCCTTAATTTTGTCTCATCAATTGAAGTGACCATAGCTGGACTCCAAACAAGATATAGAAACATCTCAATGATGATCAATAAAACTGGATACACCTGAACCAGATTTCAGACGTCATAGCAAAGAGTCTGTATACTTGTGTCAATGGGATGTTTCAGTTTTTTTTATTTTTAATATATTTGCAAAATTTTCGAAAATATTGTTCTGCTTTGTCATTCTGAGTTTTGCTTGATGAGAGAAAAATAATTTAAATAATTTTAGCATAAGGTTGCAACATAAAATATGTAAAAAGTGAAGGGTCTGAATACTTTCTGAATCCACTTTATGGCTGCATTTTGCACGAGGGCACACAGTTCCTTTAACCTCTGGTGTAATGCTATTCCAAAAATGCCCAAACACATCTCAAAACAGGCAGCACTGGACAAAATGTTTGAGAGGAAAAAAAAAACTTTGTTTTTAATACAGATTTAATTTAACTGGGAACAAGCTGCAGAGACAAAAAGTTTATCAAGTTCATCATTCTCATCAGATCTCCGGTACAACAGGAACATGGACAAGTTTCTTACCTGTTCCTGATTTTTCTTCTTGGCTCTTCATCTATATCAAAGGAGCCTAATTAAGAAAAAAAAAAAGAAGAAAAGGCTGGATGGTTCAATGACTCCCAACGAGGCAGCTCCAAGTTGCTGACTCATGAAGACACAAAAGATGGCAGCAATAGGGTGCAGTACATTCCCTCATTTAACCATCTTACTCCAATAATAGTTGGCCCAGTCCAATGTTACGATTCTGTGCATTTTAGAAAATTCCAGAGCACTCGATTCACCTTTTTGTTGTTAATATCAGTTCCCATTTAGGGCTTTCTGCAAAAAAAGATAAAACTAAAATCAGTTTTAAAGTAAATTATTCTTATTTATTGAGGTATTATGAAGTGTTACAATTGTTACTTACTTTTGATTTTACTCCTCCTCATTGGAATCTTCAAAGATTTTTACCATTTCATTAGAAAACTTTGCACTCTTTGGTATACTGCTCCATCCACTCTACTGAGTGTTTGCCTTCTACAGACTGTGAATGACTTCAGTACATGTATGATACATACTGAATACGTTTGTAGTCCACAGCCGCCTCAATCAATTTCAATATACATAGTCATATGAAAAAGTTTGTGAACCCCTCTCAGACTGCATAATAATTTACTTTCAACATAAAAGATAACAGTGGTATGTCTTTCATTTCCTAGGAACATCTGAGTACTGGGGTGTTTTCCGAACAAAGATTTTTAGTGAAGCAGTATTTAGTTGTATGAAACTAAATCAAATGTGAAAAACTGGCTGTGCAAAAATGTGGGTCCCCTTGTAATTTTGCTGATTTGAATGCATGTAACTGCTCAATACTGATCACTTGCAACACCAAATTGGTTAGATTAGCTCGTTAAGCCTTGAACTTCATAGACAGGTGTGTCCAGTTATAAGAAAAGGTATTTAAGGTGCTCAATTGCATGTTGTGCTTCCCTTTGAGTCTCCTTTGAAGAGTGACAGACAGCATGGGATCCTCAAAGCAACTCTCAAAAGATCTGAAAACAAAGATTGTTCAGTATCCTGGTTTAGGGGAAGGCTACAAAAAGCTATCTCAGAGGTTGAAACTGTTAGTTTCAACTGTAAGGAATGGATTCGGGAAATGAAAGACCACAGGCACAGTTGTTGTTAAACCCAGGTCTGGCAGGGTTATGCGGCATATGCGCAGGATTGTGAGAATGGTTACAGACAACCCACAGATCACCTCCAAAGAAAACCTGCTGCAGATGGTGTATCGGTACATTGTTCTACAATTCAGCACAATTTGCACAACTAACACCCGTTTGGCAGGGTGATGAGAAAGAAGCCCTTGCTGCACTCATGCCACAAATAGAGTCACTTGTTGTATGCAAATGCTCATTTAGACAAGCCAGATTCATGTTGGAACAAAGTGCTTTGGACTGATGAGACAAAAATTGAGTCATCTGGTCCTAACAGAAAGCGTTTTGCATGGCGGAAGAACAACACTGCATTCCAAGAAAAACACCTGCTACCTACTGTCAAATTTGGTGGAGGTTCCATCATGCTGTTGGGCTGTGTGTCTAGTTCAGGGACTGGGTCCCTTGTTAAAGTCGAGGGTTGGATGAATTCAACCCAATATCAACAAATTCTTCAGGATATTGTTCAAACACCAGTCACAAAGTTGACTGGCCCAATTACCTCCTCTACTGAGGTCTGAAAAATTCCTCCACAATAAGATCTAAATAATTCAACTAACATAAATCCGTCATGCATTTATATCCTTCTCAATCTTCCCACTTCATCCAGCTTTTCTAAATTCTCACCAGTCTCATCTGCATTTGTTAATGACCTGCTTTGTAAGATGAGGCCAACTACTTGTGTGCTGGACCCTATCCCCACCACACTTCTTAAATACTGCTTACATGCCATAATCCCGACTGTTATGACAATACTCAATACATCCCTCGACACATAGTTTGTGCCAGCCTCTTTTAAAATTGCTTCTGTAACCCCAATGTTAAAAAGTCTGGCCTTGATGCTGACAATCTTAACAATTTTCGGCCTATTTCCCACTTACCTTTTCTGTCAAAAGTTCTTGAGCGTGTTGTAGCCTCCCAGCTCAGCAATTACTTAACCTCTAAATTTGATGGAACCCTTTCAGTCTGGTTTCAGGGCACAGCACAGCTGTGAAACTGCTCTGCTATGGGTAACCAATGATTTACTTATAGCAGCAGACTCTGGACAAACCAGCATATTAATTCTATTAGACCTCAGTGTAGCATTTGACACTGTCAGACATGACATTCTACTGTCCAGAATGGAGAACATGCTGGGTATCTCTGTCACTGCCCTCCAGTGGTTCAAGTCCTATCTGACTGATAGGCAAGAGTTTGTTAGTCTTTGCAACAACAGATCCAGCTCTTTGCCCTGAGGAGTTCCTCAGGGCTCTGTCCTCGGCCCTCTTCTCTTCTGTATTTATATGCTTCTCCTTGGCCATATTATTTGTAGCTACAGAATGGGTGATCATTTTTATGTAAATGACACATTTACATAAAGTTTTCTCAGCTCACAACTTGCCTCAGTGAAATTAAAACCTGGATGGAGCAGTACTCTTTAAAATTAAATTGCAACAAAACTGAACTCCTGCAAACTGGCTCTACTTAAGAAAATTAGCTCCTTTTCTATCACTCTTGACAGTGATCCCATCAGACCTTCTTCTGATGCAAGGAACCTTGGTGTCATTTTTGATTCCGTCCTTTCTTATTCTGCCCACATAAACCACATTAACAAACTTTCTTACTTTCACCTCCGTAACATATCCCGTGTTCGCTCATTCCTCTCCTTTTCTAATGCTTAGAAACATGTCCATGCTTTTATCACATTCTGCATCGATTATTGAAACTCGCTGCTGGCAGGTGTCCCTTCTAATCTTCTATCACAGCTACCGGTTGATTCAAAACTCTGCTGCAAGAGTCTTACACGATCCAGCAACAGTGAGCACATCACACCCATCCTGCTTCGCCTTCACTGGCTCCCTTTGTCTTACAGGATTGAATATAAAATTCTATTAATAACCTACAAAGCTTTAAATGGCCTTGCACCAAACTACATCAATGACCTGCTCCTGTTCGCCTACTAAGGTCCTCTGATTCTGGTAATCTTGTTGTGCCTCACACTAACCTGCACTCTATGGGTGACAGCAGGGCCTTCAGCTCCATAGCACCCAGACTTTGGAATGACATCCTGAAATTAATTAGATCAGCTGACTCCATTCATTCTTTTAAAAAACAACTTCAAACTCATCTATTTAGGAAGGCTTTTAACTTAACATTCTGCCCTTTCTTTCAGTTTACCTCTCTGTCCAGGTGCTCAGGATAATTTGTGTGTCTGTTATATCAGAAATTAGGTTATTTGTTAGGTTTTTCTTTTAGTATCAAATTTAGTATTTTACTCTGGTTTATTGTCCTTTATTCTATTTAATGCTTTGTTATCCGTTTCATTGTTCTATTCAGGAAAACATTTGTATCCAATGTTACATATAACCTGCTATTTTTTCTAAGACTCTGTGAAGCGCCTTGGGCATGGGAAAGGCGCTATATAAATAAAATGTATTATTATTATTCTTGTATATTTGTTACTTGAAGTTTTACCAGAGATACTCTCCCGTAGTTGTAAGGCAACTAAAGAATATTGTTATGTAAAAACAAGCGTGAAACTTTTCCACAATATTATGGTGGGGTTCCCTTTTAAAATGCAGTAAATGAAGTACTAAAGGCACACCAAATACTCAGCAGTGACAAGTGCTCTTTATTATAATCTGAATGTATGATATGAATTGATGACAAACTGAAAATATTGATTTTTACAAATAATGGTCAGTGTGTAAATGAGACAGTAATACACTGCTGAGGACTGAAAAAGAAAATGAAAAACAAAACTTACATCACCATACCCAAACAAGAAATGGTAAAGTGTACTGGAACATATAAACATATAAAATTCAAAATATCAAATTTACTTTCAAAATTAATAAACCTGAAAAATATACTTTTCTTTACTTCGAATATAATAATGAATTACTAACAAGATCACTTTTAGTACCATATTTCCAAGAGACATTCTGCCACATTATCAGATGAGGTCAGCCTCCAAGAACTCTTCTTACCCTCCGTTGCTGCTGTTACACAACTTACAATAACTGCTTAAAATATTTTTTGTTTTAAATTTTTTTGCAGTGACCAAAAAATTACATTGGCTCCCTAAATAAACAATCTTCCTGCCTTTTAGAATTCAAAGTCTTCGTTGGTCATGTCAATGGCCCAAGCAAACTTTTCTCTTTGGGTTTTGTTATAAATCTTCTCAATGGGAACTCCATACTTTTTACACCTGGAATAAGAGAGTTTATTATTGAGAAAGAGGTTTTAAAAGAAATGTCAGTGTAATGTACTGAATAATACTCACTTAGATCATGTGGATAATGAGCCCTCTCTGTTAGTAGTAAAACAGCACTAACTCAATTGCAATAACTTAAATCTTAAGTTTAGGAAAATGACAATGCATCAAAAATGGACAGACATTTCAATAAGGAATTTCTGGACTGAAATCTAAACATGTATTCATGAGGTTACTGTAACTCATACTGCTGCTTGTGGTCTACCTTCTCTACAAGTATATGGTTCCAGGATACCCTGCAGATGTGCTAAAACCACAGATGCTCAGGATTTGTATAAAAGCATAAAAACAATTGTGTGCACAAAGTGAAAGCAAGGGGTGATACAGCAGGGCTAAGGATTGGCTGGGCGTGGGTACGATGTGACTTGGCAGCATCAGCCTGCGCATGTTGTTTCTTGAGCGTATTTAGCAAGCAGCGCTGCACATGGAAATTTTAAATATTCTTTTTTCAAGAATATTCAGAAATTTTTTTTTTTTGTAAATATTTCCAAATAGCAGTCGATCGAATACACGGGTGCAAAACCCACAGATAAGACTGTACTAATAAAACATCCCTAATCAAATTTCTATATTTTTTTTCACTAAAAACTCAAATCAAAACGGAAAAATGAAAAGTATGATATATTTGTTTCAAAGTTTGTTAGTCTCCATTTAAATGTTAAATTCTAAACAATCACTTTCTCTTAATTAGTTCAACATGATTTACTTAATTGTTCCTGTACAATAAAAGTGGTAAAGCCCTGGGGGTTCTTTGTTATAAACATATAAAAAAAATATTAATCTCCTTTGAAATTTTCACATTTTAAAGTTAAACACTGAATTACAGTGGAGTTAACTTGGCGTTTTAGGCACTGATCAAAAAAAAAAAAAAAAAAAACAAAAGACTTTTTAAAGTCTTAAGTAAAAACACATCTCTACAAAGTGGTGTAATTTTTTTTGTCTATTGGGCAGTGTCAATAAGTCAAATCAGCCATGACCAAATAATAATTAAACATGAAAACTTCCATGGGGAATGAACGCTTTATATATTCTCGCAAATTCCACAAAATATTTCACACAATATTTAACAAGAAATTATTTTTTCCACTATTTTTTCCAATATAAATGTTCAGAATCAACAACAATCATCATCCATGTGAAAATCAAATGATAGTATAATACAGTTTACTTATTGGTGATAGTAAACTTTATTTATAATCATAAACAGTAGTACAGTGGAACCTCGGTTCACGAACATCTCGGTATACGTACAAATCAGTTTACAACCAAAAAGTTCGCCAAACTTTTGCCTTGGTTCACGACCACACACTCAGTATATGAACAAGCCAGTTTCCTTTTCAGTTTGTACATGTTCAGTCTCTCCCTGTGCATTTCCTGTGCAGCGAGCCAGCAAGAGAGAGAGCGCGACACACACACAGGAGTGCGCGAGAGACACACACACACACAGAAACACACAGAGGCGCGCAAGAGAGACGCGTGCACACACACACATACAGAGGCGCACAAGACAGAGGCACACACACACACACAGGCGCGCGAGACAGAGGCACACACACACAGGCGCGCGAGTCAGAGGCACACACACACAGGCGCGCGAGTCAGAGGCACACACACAGGTGCTTCAGGCTCGCAAAAGAGACACACGCACACACGAAAGAGAGAGACCGCGAGCGAACGAGAGAGAGAGGGCTGGACGCATAAGGTAGAAAAGGTTTGTTTTTGTTTTCAGTTCTGTTTACAGCGATCGGTTCATAGCGTGCATTGTGGCAATGTTACTTTTCTTGGTGGTTTATTAAATTACAGATTTTTCACATGTTCATTTTTTTCCCTGTGCTTAAAACTCATTAAAAAAAAGTGTTTTTAGTGAGCAGTTCCTAGCACTATAGCGCGAACTCTTGCAGTGTTAGTTTTCTCTGTTGTTAAAGGTTTTCTCAGTGTTATTCAATGTTTTTACATTTAGTTTACTATTACACTGTGCATTCTATGGTATAATTAACTATATTTGTGCTTAAAAACTAAAAAAATATATATTTACACACAGTTCGTACGGTCTGGAACGGATTAATTATATTTACATACAATCCTATGGTGGAAATTGCTTCGGTTCACGACCAAATCGGTTTACGACCAGTTTTGGAACGAATTATGGTCGTGAACCGAGGTTCCACTGTATAATGAAAATGTATTACTATGAAGTTAAATAGACATTATAACAACCAAGCTGGACAGTAACAAATCTAACACTTTTTCATTCTAAATTTTAAATTCTGGCTCTCCATAGGTGGAGGTCAGTCACAAACAAGACATATCCACTTAATCCATATCAGTCTTCAGCTCACAAAAACAACAGCCAATTAAAGACTGCTATCTGGGCTTACCAAGCTTGCCCAAACTGCCTGCTGTTTCTCAATCCATGGTCTTGGGCATTCTTAAGAGTGAGGGACATTTCCCTAAGGCCATTGCTCTATTGCAGCAAATGGAACTGAAAACAATTCTGAGCAGAAAAGCTAGTAAGGAAATAATAGGCAGAAAATACAGAGGTGACAATTTAAGGCAAACAGGTGGAGTGTAACTTATGGGTCCATGACTGATGAGGCACCTATAGAGTAAGTTGGATTGAACTTTTTTCAGTTCACTAGATAAATGAAGAGGATTCAGAAAAGATAGTAGTGTGACGGGTTGACTGCAAACACTGACAGCCAATTTTGTTTGACAAAAGTACATGCGCATGGTGCCGTGTCCTAATGCCATTAAATATGCAGTGAGGTATCACCAATTTGTGGAAAAAAAAAAAACATCATGAAGAATGCAGAAAGATTTGTGGATTCTAGGGGAAGCAAAGATGAAATGTAGGCTTTTCTGGCAGATATCCTCAATTCTTATTTCTGAAGAATTCCGTCTTGCACTAGAATTACAATTAAAATTAGAAGGCAGATGTATGAGAATGTAGAGAAACATGAACTCGGAACTGAGTGAAAGCATTCACATAGTTAAAAACTAAAAGTTAAGACACTCAAGATTTAATATACTCAAAAATTTTAGGGTTGTAATTATAGCATTCCCTCTTAAATATCTGCTATGCACACAAATGCCTCATAAAAATGCTATTGTTTACAAAATGTAAATCTTTATAGTTTCTATTGGTGATCTAGTTTAAAAAAAATCATAGGGTTGGAAAGGGATTATTATTGTAAAGGGTATTTATTTATTTTTGTTTAATATTCCAATCATGTGCTTGTCAGGCTCATTGGCTTTACATGACCAATTGTATGCTTGAGTGCGTCCTGTGATAAACTAGTGCTATCTCCAGGACTGGTCCCTGCCTTGCACCCAATGACAAGAAATTGTTAATAAAAAAGTAGCATACCAGGCAACAGAAATCCTAGGATCAAGGTAATTTAACTTGGATGTCCCCAATGCGATTTGTTTGTTTTCTTCTCTATCAGTTGCTTGAAGTAACAACTTCTTCAGCTGCTCTTCTAGTCTTTTTATCACAGCCTCCTTTTTCTCAACAGTTCTGGAATCAAACAAGTAAGAAATCTGTGAGCATATAGGAGTTGGAACCTTTTGGAGGAAGAGAGACAGAGAAAAAGTAGCTATTTTAAAGTTTATCAGTCAAGTACTGGTGATATCTGACTAGTATGTTTGTATTACTTATAAATCTGTAAACACCTTTGTATTATTTATTGGTGGATTAATAAAATTGTTTTCATCTGTAACAGTCACCATAAGTAAATTACCTTATTATTATTGTTTATCCAACATCTTTCCTATTATGACTCTGTGCAGGCATATTAAATGACCTGTTCAATGATGAGTGATATTTACATGATATGCACTTACCAAAAACAACATGAACACATTGCCAATATGATAGAAAACAGTACTAGAATGTGCTAAACTAATTATTTTCACTAATTTTATATTCTGATAATCAGTAGTAATGGTCAAAAGTTTACCACATTTTAAAAACTAATAAAAGAATGTAATGTCAAATTTACTGAAGGTCTGACAGTCTTTCTCTAGTCAGATGTTTAGAACTTGAATGTAGTTTCCATCTGCATGTGGCTGTTTTTTTGCATCTGTATAAGGTGATGAAAATCAGTTTACACAGTAGTAAAAGTAATACACTCTGGTGTGTGGTCTGACTGACCTGCAGGAGAGTTTTTTCATTCCTTCTGTTATGTTGTCCAGACTATGCACACCGGGTGGCAATGAATAATACACATTTAAACTGTAATATAATGCTTAAATTTAATTTCCATATGACTAGAATAGAATACTTTTTGCCAATTTAATGCCTAACAGGACAATGACCCCTACTCTCTCTTCTGTTTCTTTTTCCGGTTTCTTTGATGATGCTCCAACATTGATGGACTAAAAGCCAGAAGTCTACATGACCATCATCATCAAGTCCTTCTGTGAGAACCCTAAATACAAAGAGGACTGCTTAATTTATGTTAGGTAGATTGCCAGAGGGGACTGGGTGGTCTCATGGTCTGGAATCCCTGCAGATTTTATTTTTTTCTCCAGCCGTCTGGAGTTTTTTTTTTTTTTTTTTCTGTCCTCCCTGGCCATCGGACCTTACTCTTATTCTATGTTAATTAATGTTGACTTATTTTATTTTCTTACTGTGTCTTCTATTTTTCTGTTCTTCATTATGTAAAGCACTTTGAGCTACATTTTTTGTATGAAAATGTGCTATATAAATAAATGTTGTTGTATGACAAAGACAGCAAGCCCAGTACTACAGAAGCTATTTTCTTATATAATTTTTACATTTTGCTTCATTACTAAATGTTGATGCCCCACTTTTTGGGGTGCATGAAGCACATTTGTTTATTTATTTCCCTAATTTCTTCTGCAGAACTGTTAGTAGTAGTACAATTTTAGTGGTTGGCGGAACCTTACTGTGATGCTAAACCCACAACAGAGAGGAATAAATATGATTGGTTGTTGGTCATGAAAAAAATAGCACTGTGGACTTGAGAAAGAGAGACGTGGAGGGGCTGGGTGAAATTACACAGTGAGCACAGGCAATCAAACAGGGCTCCTTTGTTAGGTTTCTATAGCCAGCATTATGCTTAAGGTGTCATATCTGCAACATGTATAAACTCCCTAGAAGCTACAAAGGTTATTTTTACATTAATAAATAAATTATAAATCAATAAATAAATGGTTGTAACTTTTTAGTCACTGCTATCCTGTGACTACAAATGAATTATTGCTTTATATTGTACATTTCACAGCATTTAATTTACAATAAATATATGTTTCAACATGACATTACTCTCTGAACAAAACTTTTCATGGAACCAATTTTTTCACATAACTCAAAAAGGCAAGTGCTATACTACTGACTTATTACAGCACCTCTGAACAGATAACACAGACAAACACGCTTAAGCTACCTCTTCATCATTTGTGCCAGACACTGTGGAAAGAATGGCTTTGTGCTTTCTGGATAAAAACTAGACACTACTGGGATGTTTGTGAGCTACCATGTTAAACGCCTCTGCCTCTATTGCATAAAAGCATAAGGAAATTAATTTCTAAACTCTTGTTTTCATTCTGGTAACTGATTGAAAAAAGAATTACACCGGCTAGTATTTTTGTTAGTCCGGTACTTCCTTAAAATAGATATCTGACTGGAAGTACCAATGTCTACTCCTTCTCGAAAACATCTTGATAACCTGATAAAATAATGCCCAGGGGATGATTAATATTTATCAGGATCTCACTTTTTTGACTTTTCATCCTTTTTTACTTTATGATCGGCTTTCGCCCGTTTCAAGTCTTGCTTTGCCTCTTTTATTTGAAGTTCTTTTTGTTCAATCTGCAAAAACAACAAAACAGAAAAAACACTAAAACAGAATCTTAAATTCTGAATTCTACTAAGAGTTAAATGTAATTGTGAAATGCATATAAGACATATAAAAGAACAGAGAATGTTATTAGTATAGATAAGCACAGTTTTCATAATGTGAAACCAGATAATCATAAAAGTAACATTCTCACATTTGCATAATCCATTTTTACTACCATACCTGACTTTGAGGTTCTCACTGCAGAATTCTCTTTAGTCAGTTTTACTTTGTATTAGCAATGAGCCAGTGACTAATGCAAAACTAAATTCTCAGTGAAGAAAAAAAAAAAAACAGCTAAATTAAATACCATTGATAAAAAGCAAAACATGTTTAGTTTTTATCTACAATCATTTTTATGTGCATAGTCTGCATGTATCTTTTTCCTTTACAATTTAAAGTTCCCCAATGAAAGAAAAAAAATAATTCATTTCTTGCTTTGTGAACAAATCTTTTAATACTTTTTACTTTTACTTGAGTACATTTGTGAAGAAGAAACACTACTCTTACTCCGCTACATTGGGCAACACTCGAATCGTTACTTTTTGTTAATTAGATACGCTATACTGTATTTTTGCCAGAGAGAAGCCACCAGTGGATCTACTGCATGACTGTTTCACCAATCAGATGTAGCAACAAAAATCACAAGACTCCGTTTCACCAATCAGACGTAGCAACAATAATCACAAGACTCCGTTTTACCAATCAGACATAGCCATGCAGTCACATGACCACACACAAACTGTGGTGGCATAACAGCACAAACTACTCACAGACAGTAGACAGAGAATGAAAGAATACCAGCAGAACCTCGGTTTGTGAGCATAATTTGTTCCGGAAACGTGCTCGCAATAGAAAAGCACTCCTATATCAAAGTGAATTTCCCCATAAGAAATAATGGAAACTCAGATGATTCGTTCCACAACCCAAAACTTTTCATACAAAAATGATTAATACTAAATATAAAGTAAAAATACATAAAACAAATTAACCTGCACTTTACCTTTGAATTAATCACGGCTGGTGGGATTTCACCCAACAGGACAACACGCGGAAGAGCGTCCCGAAGCGACCTCGGGCACCCAGCACTGTAGCAGTTCACCATAAAAGCGAATCTGAAAAGATTGCGGTCATGCTTTAAGTACCTGCCGTTGATGGGTGATACAAGGTACAAGGAATATTATAAATGCGCAGGACACAGTATTACTCTGCCACTAACCTGGGCATGACCCTGCCTGACTGCTGTGTCTGTGTATAGGAGAGTGGCAGATCCCGCTACAATAAATAACCGCACTGTTCCTGTTTCAAGCTGAATAAAGATGGTGTCGCTAAAGTATTGAGACTCAGTTTCGTGTTTTGGGGTGCACACGTCACAGCACACACACGTGGTCACAATGCTGTAGTAAACAGTATACGCTCGTATGGATGTTGACTATATGAGTGAGGCACACCAACTTATGATTGCCCACAATCCCGCAGTGAGAGAGAGAATCACCATCAGCTCAGCTGTGATCATGTGACGCTTGGCAGACAAAGCGTATACGGACTACTCGTATTGCAAGACCTCGCTCGTTTATCAAGTAAAAATGTATTAAAACTTTTAGCTCGTCTTGCAAAACACTCACCAACCAAGTTACTCACAATCCAAGGTCCCACTTGTACATGAAAAATGAGAGCCAACCCCTGCTGAAGCTTAACAAGCACGTTTTAACCAAACATGCACAGACACAGACAGTTAAGGTAAAGTGAGACTTCTTGCACGTGCACAAGCTGCCTTGTCCTAATGCTATTTTTCTATCAGCTGTGCTATTTGGAGGGCAAGTGAATATGCAGTATTATACTGTCAGTGTACAGTATATCTTGTCACTGTAAGTAGTTTGCATTGTGCAAACATACATGTCACCTACTGTAGGTATTGGCTTCAAAAGCTTTGTTGTGAAAAACTGAGATTTGGAACTTTGTGTTATTTGTGCATCTTTATTATATAAAGATGTGATTAATGTTTACTCATTTTTTACTTTATTATTTGGAAATAGCAGAATTTGCACATTATTTTATATTTTGTCTGTCTTATTATAACATTTCTAAAATAAATAATTTATTATGATCAAACACTTACTCAATACTTGAGTAGTCTTTTCACCAAATACTTTTTACTCTTGAGTAATTTTTTGGATGACTATTTTTTACTTCTACTTGAGTAATATTATTTTGAAGTAACGCTACTCTTGCTTGAGTACAATTTTTGGCTACTCTACCCACATCTGCCACAGGGTAATGAAAACTCTTCTGCTGAAGAATTTGATAAACTTCTCCTGATGGTGGCACAATGTGCTTCTGTGTGTTTGGACAACTTCATTGATATTAATAGCCAATATTAGTCAGATTTATATGAGGCATGATCAGCCTAAATTAGGCCGGATTATGAACACAAGTATTGAAACTGGTGACTCCAAATATCTGGGGATAAGAAGGGCTGTTTGTCTTTTTTGCATTTGATAATAGCACACTTGAAGACCACCCCAAAAAATTAAAGCAACATCAATATTAATGTATTTTGTGTCCTCTGGCTGTATTCAACTCAAGAGCACAAATCTGATTTACCAAATTCACTATGAAAAAGATTTACCAACACATATTATACAGGTTAAATCTTTTTCGCAGCACCATGTTAATTTTTTATGTCTGCAATGTATGTACTTAATTAACAATTTAAGCCTGTAGTGTAAAAATTGAAACTTCAAAAGTGCAGTCTCTCGAATGAAAAAGTTGAACAAGATGTATTTTGCAAAGGAGAGATACTTTCAAAAACTAAGAGGAGACTGTTCACAGGGTGCATTTAATATCATTTGCATAACTGCTTATGTTGGGTTGTAAAACTTTCGAAAACAATGTACTTCAAAACTATGCAGCATTTGCATTGTCTGTATTGACCTATTCCAAAGCTAACATATTCACTTAAGAGGGAAGCTGTTTCACAGCAATTACAGTAAAGTGAATCAATATAATTACACTTATTGAAAATGTCCTAATCACGTACACCTTCATAAAGGAGTTGACTAAGTGCTGACCATCAACATCAAAAGCTATTCACAATGTACAAAGTGCTTCTCAATAACTGTTACACGAACAATTGTTCTACAAAATGGGTGTCATCCTATTCCATAATTCCACTATTTCAAAAATCCAGCATTATTACGCATGTTATTTTTTTATTTAAATTTTATTGCTGTATAGTACATCAGCGAATGTAGAGAATACAGAGAGTAACTTTTGCTTTTTGTTCTTTGATATGGATTGAAAAATTTAATTTTCTGTAATCTACAACACTAACCTTCCAAATGCAATCTGTAATTTGATATTGCATGCTGCCACTTCATTAAAGTTTGTGGCAATGTTATATATAAAGTGTGTGAATGTGGAGTCCACCATTAAGGAAAACAATCAATGAAGTTCATACCTTTTTATTACAAAAGCAAGAGTTTACTCAGGACACTTGTGTATAATGTGAGAATCCCTATATGGAAAATAATATAACCAGGTGAAGCTGAAGCAACCAGATTTGAGACTCGATAAAGATTTAAGTAAAAATAATGTTGAAATCCTTCTTCTTTACAGTGCAAAATAAAGATGCTAAAGTGCAATGCAAGTTTGAAAAAGGCAAGAAAAATGTAGACCTTTTGTGTTATACTGACATTATACAGTATATTGATTTGAATGTGAATTTGTCATTTTAGTTTAAAAAGTTATTTTTGTTCAGTATGCATAAGATCATACATCCAGCTATGTAACTTGAATGAAAGATTTAGCTTTTTGGAAGTTATGTATGCATACAAACACAGTATTTATCAATATCTGCAAACTTACATACATCAAAGTATACAAAACTCTGAATTTACACAAAAGTGTTTAGTGAACTCTTACATTACTCTCCAGCAGTGGTAAAATGGGCACTGTGACTAATTATAAATGGAAGCAGAAAAAACAAAATGATCAATCATACAAGACAGTTCAGCATAATCCTATTCTCTAAATGACATGCAAGTACAACGCACATTTCATCACAATTTAAGAAAAGAAAATAAATAACATTCAAAAAGGTAAATCTCACCTTTGACTGAAGATTTTGCATGGATTTCTCAAACGTTTTAGGTGCAGCCCTTTGATGATTACAAAGAATCGCAACAGCTCTATTTGCACGATTATAGGACAGGATTTTTTCTGCAACTGTGCTGTCAGCTTAAAAAAAAAAAAAAAAGTTTCATAACATTACTTGTCAGCTCTTTTCCTAATGGCTCAGATTTATTTAGTATTTAGGGTACGCAGCTTCATTAATTTTACCAGACACGGTGCCCTGGAATCCTTTTCAAAGCGTGTGTGTGTGATTTGCCATTCAATAGCAACAGTAGTAACCATATCCTTGTATTTTTATTCCTAACTGAATATTTTATTAGAATGCAGTGTACTTTTATATATTAAAATAAGATCTTGTGTTTGAGCAACAAGATTTCTTTACAAGGATTCACTGCAAATATCTCTTCTAAACATTCAGCTACTTGCTACTTTTGCATTGGTCGCACTACTTTTACTAACAGTCTTAATGAATGTCTCAACATTATGCAGACAGAATGTGAAATATTAAAACGGTCTTTACACACTCACAAAAAATATATAGAATATTTTAGAAACACAACCACTAGAAATACTGCTTTCTAAGTTTATTTAGCAATTTAAGATAAAGTCCAAACTTTGGACATCACAAGTAGTCCTGTGATCAAAGTATTTGCATATACTGTATGTGAGAATAAAATTTGCAGCACTGTGAAGGAATTGCCCAATTTCCACCAAATTTAACAAGCAGAGTACTTACTGGTACCTTTGCACATTAATGAAAGTGCCAATTATATGGAGGAGAGCATGGCTTTTACCTACATGGAAAAACATATCTTCAACTTAAGTTTGTTGAGTAATGACTACAGAACATCTTTTCTTCAATGGCTCTCATCAACATTTTTTTTACCCACAAGTTGAGTTCTTGACATAATTTGGATAGTCATGTCTAACTGAAATGTTGATGAATAAATTGGTTACCATGATGTAGCTGATGAGGTATAATACTTGCTGACCTGGGAAAGGACCAATCAGAAAGATGATGGACATGGATAATGGACACATACAATTGATGTCAACTACAGACTATGTAGTAGCAACCACACAAATAACCTCTGTGCCAACATTAAGTTTTGTAAAACTGATGATTAGCCACCACCTGCATGATGCTGACATATAGTCCTGATAACTCCATTAACATCAAAAAAAAAAAAAAAGACTTCTATGGTATTAAGAAAAGTTGCACTAAGTAGCAGATAGGCATCAATTTCTCTTGTTTCTGATTGGGACAGAGTCATGGGAGATGCTGAGTTTTTAGAAGATATGGAGAAGACAGTTCTCAAAAAACTACAAATTAAAAGCATATAATCACCAATACCGTATCTCATGGTTTAGAGAGGTATAGCATATGACAACAGATTCCACAATGACTGCTCTACAGCATATGTATTTAAGATGGTCAACTTCATCTTCCTTTATGAGAACCATCAAAATTCACCATTATACTTGGATATTGCATTGCCACACACACTAATGCCATCAAAAGAAAAAACACCACAAATACTTCGGGTCCAGCCTGTGCCTGAACTCTAACACAAACAATCAGAATTCAAATTCTATTGGAAGAGTATAGAATCTGTCACTTGCTCTCACATCAGCACTTGCTCCCGTTTTAATTTAAAGTCAGAAGAAACCTTGATTATAAGAAAGGAATGGTGATGCAGTCTCCATTATTGTCCATGTATATGACAATATCAAACATATATATGCAAGACTGTTATGGTAGATTCCTTTCCACCTGAAAATAGACTGGACCTGCCACACGACCAATTTAGAATCCTATTAATATGTAATGATCTTTACAATAAATAAATGATAAATATAAACTAGTAAATAACACTGAAAGACATGCATTAAAGAAATGGCCACTTCCTGTCAGAAACTTACAGTCGGTGAGCTCCTTGAGTTGCTGCTGTAGGGTAATAGATGCATTGTAAGTTCGAAACACCTTGGCTGTCAGTCCATCCATAAGCTCACGGAGGTATTTGTTTACAACGTCAGTCTAAAAGATAAGGAGAGACTGAGATCATACAGATTTAGAACATTCTCTAAAAACGATATCCTGGCAACTGCTGCAAGATAAGTGACAACACCATTAAAAAAAAAAAAAATTATATATCTATATCTATATATATCTATATATATCTATATATATATATATCTATATATATATATACACACACACACACAAACACACACACACACACATATATAGATCTTAACAAAATACACATGTTCAGCAACTTATATTGTTATTGATAAAGGGGTAGCTAAAAAGACAAGTAACATTTAGTGGTCATATCAAAACAAAATCAAACAAACTGTTAGCTTTTTATTTATTTTTACAGCAGATACTCACATTAAGTCGGTCAAACAGATCATCCTCTGGGTTCTTGTTCTCCATAAATCTATGCAAGTTTTTAAACACCTGAAATAAAGGACAGTATTAAACATTAAATTTAAAATGTATAAAATGAATGTTCTGCATATTTAGAAGGGATTTCCCACATAAACTCTGTCAAGACATTAAACTTTAGTCACTAATTTGGCATCCTTTTAGGATGCATTTCTCTTTGTACCTGGCTCACACTTCACAACACCCGTTATCTACTTTGACGTAATTTTCACTAACCTCCTTAGCATTAGACTCAAGCGTAACTCGAGCTGTAAAAACAGTGCTAAAAGCATGAGTCCAGAGCATCACTCGGGCAACAGCATAGCCCTGCCTCATGTAAGCATTAGACTTAAGGATTATTTGAGCTGTAAAAGTGCCAATAGCATTAGTGACGTGTGTTGCTCAGGAAACAATATAGGTGTGCCTTGTGTAAGCGACTGGCCCAAGTGTTACCCAGGCAATGGTGCAGACATGTCTTCTCCTAGCCGCATAATGGCATCTCGTAAAAAAGTTTTTCAGCAGCCCAGGAGTTGTACACTCTTGACAGTGATACAAGCAACGATGACACAGTGAATCTGTCTTCAGGCAGTGGAACCGATACAGACAGTGAATTTGAAACTGATTCTGTGAATCCAAAAGTGACGCTCGTGTCAATCACACATGTGCAGTGAGCTGTTCAAAAACTGTTCAGTCTGGAAATAAAATCCGCAAGGAATCGTACTACTATTGCCCCTACTGTGACACTGGATTTTGTTTTTCACCACATATACGACACATTTTGACAGTAAATATGGTATCAAAATTATTTTTAATATTCATTATTATTATCATTTGTATTATTATTATACTTTCTATACTTCTGACTTTGTCCTTTTATAGTGTTTTGCACATTTTACAGCAGAAAGATCAGATTTAATAAATATGTAATTTTTCTAAGCCAAAAAATGCAATGTTTTTTACATGTTTTTTCTGAAGAAAAAATGCAATGCTAAGGAGGCTACTGCTGTACAAACACAGGACTCATACTGCTTAAAAAAATATGTTAACAAGGACATTTACTGAAAGAACCAGGCACATAATAATGTATTCATGGACAAATATCACTAGTAAAATGTCTTCACTCTGGGTTTTGGATAATTTCATCGATATTATATTACTAGTTAAAATGGTTTTCGTTTTCCAATGGCACTCATAATGAAAGTGTCAGAAATGTATTATAAAACTAATAATTCTGTCTGAGAAAGCAGGTGCTTTGTAGTGGTAAACCATCAGAGCATGTAAGCAGGAACAAAGTAGCTCAGTTGGTAACTTCCTGATTTGGAATTCAATGCCCAAGCTTGTATAGTGTAAACATAATATTTAGAATTACATTGCCAAATAAAAAATATCTGTTGCCAACACCAAAAAAAAAAAAAAAAAAGACACACAAAGGGCTAGTTTACCGCTTTCTCCACAGGCACTTTATTATAGTAACGGATGGAATCCTTTCCAAGGAAGTCAAATTCTACAACATACTCTTGTCCATCAATCTTCTCATGAAGTTTAATATGCTCCACCCTCAAAGAGCAGCAGCCAACTGTGTCTGCTGTCTCACCTTCTTCCTTCTCATTACCTGCTCTGAGAGCTAGCTGAGGACAGACAGAAAATTGAGACATTTAGTTACAACGATAATACAATCATTCTATATTATCATCAAATACTATATCATTTGCAACTGTTTCAAGAAAAAGAAAATTAAAAAATGGTGCACTAGTATGTATTTTTGAATTTGAAACTTTCTCAAAGAACATTTTTAAAAATTTTTTATATTATCTTACTGTATATCTCACATTCTAATCTTTGGTTAGAATGACTGGCACACCTCCAATAGAGATCATCACAAATGGTAATAACACATCGTCAGTTGGAAATTGGCATTAACCAAGGTGAATTTGCCTCCACTGTCTAGGTTATTCTAGGGGACTTAGTGTGTCATTCCTTAGCATCCTGGCTGTTCATGCTGGAGCAGGCAAGTTCCTTTGTAATGTACTGAGGAGTGAATGGCTGCACAGGTATCACTCAAAACTGGCGCGCAAGTAGACACAGCAAGTGTATATGTGTAAAGCTTATGGTGCAAGAGTACGTCAATCCATAATGAACCTGATAAGTCCGATATTAAAGATGAAGCAAAGACAACTTTATAAAAATAATTTTAAAAAATCCTATTTTGTACCTCTATCCTTAAAAAAACTAAGAAATTTCAAGACAGAGGTCAGAATAATAAAATACAGCATATTTTTATGTGAAAGCTAGTAGGTCTTCAAAATAATATACAATGCCATGCCAGGTACCTTGTCTATAAAGTAAAGTGCAACTCCTCGCTGTCTTTTCTTCATTTCATGGGATTTCCAATCTCTTCGATACTGCAAGCGAATGGAATCCACAACATCTTTCAGCTTGCGTGCAGTTTCAAACTTTTGCCAGTCTTTTTCTCCCTAAAATTTGTTAAATCAATAAATTATTTTCCCAACACTTATAACCAAAATTTCAGTATTAAATATACAATTAGCTTAATCCAGTTTGAACATCTCAGATGATGGGTCCTACCTTGGCTACATTTAGTATAAAACAGGGGTTAACTCAGGATACAGCACCTGGTTCATGTCACTCCAAAATTAACCAATTAAAAAGAATTTCTAAACACATATATAAGACTCCATATAAAGTAAAGGTGTTTCTATAAAGAAATTGCATACAGCAATAATTAACTAAAAGTTTTTTTGCTAAACGATATTTAGAAAAAAACTGAAATCATCAAAATATTTTTTTTTCCCAAACTATTAGTAGCCTGGTTACATCTCAAAGCATACAGTATCAAATCAGCCAGTTTTCCTTGCAGAATCAATAAAAACAGTACATCCAAAACAAGTACAGTATTGAGATTTGAAAAAGTTTACTGCATGCAAATCATTGAAAAACATGTCTGATTTTATAACCAAAGTTATTTAATTTGATTACTACCCCTGTTTCTTTAGAAGTCAAAAATAAATCCCATAAATAATCTTTTTCAGCTGTTTCTGTACAATTTTCAGAAAAGTATATAATAATAACAAATTTTATTTATATAACGCCTTTCCCATGCTCAAGGCGCTTATATATGCGAGACAACTTTTTGTAAATTTTATTTGCATGAATTTTAGATACCTTAGATCCTGGAATACAAGCTGACTCGGTATATTAGCCGATCCCCTTCTCTACCTACTAAATTACATGTATTTGCCGATGACCGGTATTTAAGCCGACCCCCTTCTCCAAGCAAAATTTTCTAAATTTCCTTAAAAGTGGAAACCAGGAAGTGATTGCGGAGAAGTTTGGTAAAATGAAGCCTTTGTGTTGAAACTATATGCGCAAATACGGTACATCGGCGGGTGGATTTCCGGAGACTCGTTATAAATTTGACTAACTTAAATACGCAATACAGTGGACCCTTGACTTAAGAACTTAATTCGTTCACGAAGGCTAACCCATAATTCGTTCCAAACCTCCCACTGCAACACTTACTTAACCTTTTCATAATAAAAAAGGGTTGTATAATGTGCATAATTTACCAAAACACCAATAATTTTTCTAATGTACTAACCAAAAACTTATAAAAAGTGCCTAGCCTACCAAAAGTAGGCTAGATTAAGCTAGGAGCATGGCGGCGCGCAGCGGCTCAGGACTCTCCTTTTCAGTGCACTTTTTTGTTGTTTTTGTACTTTTATTTTTTTTCCTTGTTTGCGCACGATCGGTTCGGTGAACATCCGCTACACCCGTCAGAACCTTATAGACATCGGTGTCCAGAGCCAGACATCTGTTTCGAGTGTTTTTCATCACACGCACAACATCCCACACAACATAGCGAGACCAGCGGGCTCTCCGTGGATTGTTGTTGGGTCTAGGTGACGACACAGACGGAGGAGGGAAAGAAAGCAGAAGCGGGGCCACAGATCCGGCGTTATGCTAAGGCTAAAAAAACAACCATACAAGCCCTAAACAGAACTTTTTTTCTGCACTGAAGGAGCTGCTTTTAATCTCATTGTAGATGTGTATAGTGACAATAAAAGGCATTCTATTCTATTCTAGAAACAACAATTTCATAATGTACTCACCATTTAATTTGACATCTTTGGGCTGCAGGGAGGAGGAGGAGAATGCAAATCTTTTCTTTGTAAAATTGTCAAGATGGTGGATTTCGACATGCTGTACATATTAGGGAGATCGGTCACACGAACAGCACTCTCATATTTCCACACAATTTCCATCTTCGTTTCAATTGTGATCGCTTTCTTTACCTTCACTTTCTTCCTTAGCAATTATGTGTCTTGCTTGCATGGTCTTAGTGAATTATATATATAGGTAAATCACTGCAATGACTGAAATTACATCCACAAACACATGCATCTGGGCTCCAACTGACGCTACTAACGCTCTCAGTTGTTTGTTTACAATCGCGCAAGCGGATACACGTGACCGCATTCGGGTCGTAACGCAAGATGTTCGTCGTAAATCAAAAGAAAAAAATTTTATTTTAAACTTCCCGATAATTTATTATAAATTTTATTAATAAAATCAACAACTAAAACACTTTTTTGAATAAATTCTTTATTTAATTTAAAGTACCGGCATGCAAAGTTACTTCATCTGAAAGATGGCTCTGTGGTTTCGTCATTATTTACTTCCGTATTGATCGGCAAAACCGGCATTGTGCTCGAAATCTTGAATCTGAAACTATGCTCGTTGTATAAACCGACCCCCAAACTCCAAGCCAAAAATCTAGGACGAAATTCTCGGCTTATATTCCGGGATCTACGGTACTTCTGATGCAGAACAGGCTGTTCAGACTTTGGTTAAACTAGTAATCCTAAAATGGAAGGTTTTAAATTCTCTCTCTTTGTAAGGGTGCATAACAACTTGCATAACTGACAGCTCACGAAATAAACAAAGACGGCAATTTTTCATGTGTTGTGTCCTCAATCTCATATATTTTTCCATTTAACATCTAGTTTTAATGGCTAAAATACTTGTTGCTAAACAATTGCTATGATGAACAAGGCTTGCTCACAGTCACTGCAAAAGCAAGTTTCCATATATCCATATGCTTTGATCCAACAAAGTCACTAACTATGTGTGTGTATGTTTTTGTATCACTACAAAAAAAAAAATATTCCTTAAAGTTGTATGCGTGCTATTTACGGTAGCTTACACTGTATCATATGTAAAGTAAAATCAACCCATTTGTTACATTAAACCATTTTTATGTTCTCAGGGTGCATGCATGGCTTTCATTAAAGTTCTTGTACCTTATTTTTAAACTTTAAACGCTTATTTTGCAGGCCCTGGATTATTTACCCAAAGTTCCATAAATGAAATATCACAAAAAGTAACAATCTTAAAATGATTTCACTTGCCCACTCCTTAAGCCAAAATATCTAATGATCTAGACTAGGGGTGGGCAAAGTCAGTCCTGGAGCGCCGCAGTGGCTGCAGGTTTTTGTTCCAACACAGTTGCTAAATTAGGAAGCAATGCTTGCAAATAATTTAATTTCATGGCTTGTTAGTGCTTTAACTCTACTATGTCAGGTCATTGTCATATCCTAGATTTTTTTCCCTTTCTAAGGACATCATCCAAATGATCTGAAGGCTATAATGGATGTAGTAATTCTCAGTCCTTCAGTTTTTTTTTCTCTTCACTTTCCTTCCAAGCATTTAATTAAACCCACTAGTGCATGATAAATACACACAGATGTAAATGGTAACAAGCGAAATGGAGAAATGTTGGTCTCTTTTGCCATTTGCATGTTATTGCTAATAAGGAGCAATTCAAAACCGAGAATACAGCTGTTTAAGACTAAAATAATCAATAAGGGTTCAAAATCTTAGTGAGCAATAAATGCTTCTTATTAAGCATTTGGGTTGGAACAATAACCTGCAGCCCTCCAGGAATGACTTTGCCTACCCCTGATCTTGAACTGACAAATTTCTATACAATATAACAAAGTTCATGTTCCTGGCTGCTGCTTAGATATAAAAAAACATTTTAGGGGTGGGGACACCATAAACATTAACAAGTACAAAAAAGTCGGACATACATCTGACAAATACATTTTAGATACAATCATTTTTTCTTTTGGAAATACACCCAAACCTTACCTCCTATATGACATGAGATCAAAGGCTTATAAAGTCACAACAAATATGCATTATTCAGATTTAGATAAAGCTGTTGCAACTCCCAATCACAATAGACTCTTCCAAGTTAAAGCAAGTGTTTAATCAACTCACCATTACAACCCAATCTACACAAACCCTACTAAGCAGTATTCTGACCAGTTCTATCCATGATGTTACCATTAGAGTTAATATTAAAATGAAAAAAAATTCCTAACAAGCTGGAAAATCATAGACAGTTTTTTTTTTTTTTTTTTTTAAGACTACAGGTCTTCAAAAAACTACAGTCAGCACTCTACTGTCTAAATGAGAAATGTTTGAGACACTAGCTATTAATTTTTAATTGGTGCATAGATTAACAGAAGACTGCTATGTTTAAGTAAACATGTAATATACACAGACAATTGCACAGATAGTACAGGCAATGTCATATTAGAAAAAGCAATAAAGTGACAACTCCTATTTAAAACCAGATAACCAGACTACCAGTGAAATAGCATGGCAAATAAGCAAGCAAGCAAGTTTGGAGGACTTGTTCAATGTTTAGGAATTCTCACAAGTGAGGGCTGACATGTCTATGAGCCTGACAAAAATGGTACCTTGCAGAAGTACTTATACTTTTAACTCTTATTATCACATAAAAAATAAATCAATGAAGTAATTTTGAATTTCAAAATTGAAATAAAAATATTACAGAGAACAAATATTGGTGTAGGATTTTTTATTTGTTAAATTTATAAAAATTGGTGAAGGGTCTGAATGCTTCTGCAAGGCACCGTGGAGTGGTTCAGCAATAGCAGTGCTGTGACTGCTATACCTGATAGTGGTGATGAAGCTCTAAATTTACCAACATTATCTACAAATTCAGTTCTCAGCAGTGGTTATAAAGTATGAGTAGTCACCAGTAACTGGGGGAAATGATACTTCTCTGTTGTTCAGCTCACCTTTTGTCAGTTTTTTATGTAATGTCAAAAGACAAATTAATATTTATTTCTGAATTGGGTATCTTCAGTACAATATTACAATGAGGAATTTATCCTAGCAGTTATGATTTAACTTTTTTAACAAGTGCTTCACAACTGAGAACAGACACCAGTGTGACTTACATTTACTTGTAAAAAATATATTTATTTTTTAAATGTAGTCTCCTCTTTACAACTTGCCTTGAGAGCAACTTCTAATTTTAACTCACCATACTAATTAACTTGCAGAAAAATAACAAAAAAGGTAAATGTTTATTCGTGCCTCCAGAAAAATTGAACACAAAAGAATATGCATCATTTTCACAACACAATCTACTAACCTTAAGCTTAGAACTTGGATTTAGCATAATGTATTTGATAGCTCCCTGGATATTCTCTGTCCATGAAGCAAGCCAGGTAACTGTGTTATCATGCCGGACTTCTTTCCATTTATGACCTGGAGGGGGCTTTGGGATGCCTGAACCTCTGTCAAGTCAAAGTTATAAAATCATCATTTCACTTCTTTTCAACAACGTGGTATGTATTTTAATGTGAATTTAGTGATAGCTTAAAGTCAATTTATTTCTTCACAGTCATTGTATACATTAATTTGCCGCACAAGACTGCATTCTAAAGAGAAATGCATTTTATACATTTTTAAATAATAACTAGCCTGCTCCCGTGTTTTGCATTCTGGTGTTCCAGCACTGGTGGCGAGGGAACCTTAAAACTTATCAAACATGTCCATTTTGAAGTAGCAAAAGGTTTTGATTTAAGAGAAAGCGTCTTCCATATTTCTGAGGCACCCTTGTGACAATAAAATTAAACTGGAAATAATAATTTTATCACATATTCTTGGTGCTATTTTTTGAGGTAACCGCACATTACTTGTTCGCATGTCTGCTGAAAGTGGCAGTCCAGATGAAACTACCTCCCCTTATTTACACCTACTTTCCTTCCAAAATTCTGTTTCTTTAGCAGCTATACCCTACCATGGCTGTAATAACACACAGATGCACGCTCATAGGATTATTTTTTCCTAAACAGTGCTCAACCTGACAGAATACCACACACATTGCTCAGTATTCTGCATCATCGAAGCATATGCATGCATTACTAATGGCAAAAGCAGGAAACACCTTTGCAAAATAACAAAATAAGCTCCCATATAGTGAAAGAATATAAACAATAGTGTGTTTTTTCAGTTATTATTGTCTAGTTGTCTACACATTAAAAGATAGCAATTCAGGCATCATCATTGAGTAGCAATCACTGCGATCGCAGACGACTTTACAAAGTAAATAAGAAGGCTGTCACAAAGCCAGAATCTCTTAACAATAGTTTACTTTTTTTCCCCCTTCTTAAACCGTGTATATGCTGTATTACAATACATGTTGTGGACTACGGCCGGCAGTTTATCCTGGCCAAGACCCCCAAGCCGCCAGATGGAGCCCTCCCTGCGACGTGGAGATGCCCCGAATTCCAGCAGGGCATCATGGACTTTGGAGTTTTAATACACAGCCCTGCTGGATAACATTGGGGCTGCCAGTGGACGCTGCAGTATAGTGGAGTGGAGGGTGCTTTGTGCACTGTTTTGTCCAAATAAAGAAAATTATTGGACTTTTATCTGGTGTCTGGTCCGAGGGTTTTAAGAGACGACAGTGCCCTCTATCTGTCACAATGTGTAATTTCAAGATATGGATCAATACTTGATAATTTTGCCAAGAAAAATGGGATATATTTAGTAGGTTTTAATGCTTTTTATAGGCTGACATCCCCAGTAGCCATAGTCTCCATTACAAAATGCAAGAGCAGGATAGTTATCTTTAAACAAGTATAAAATAAACTTTACTTTAGATTGAGATTTCATGAGGCAAATTAGTATATAGCAAAATTGTAAAGAAACAGCTTAGACTTGAAAAATACAAAACTTATCCTTTAAATGCTGCTTCATCTCTCAGTCTCTCTGACATAACCTGGATGTCATCATATTCTGTTCTTTTTTTTTTTTTTTTTTAAATGAACAGACCTATTTAAACTAGGCCCTTAGAAACAATGACATTTGCCTAAATCACCTCAAGATCCCAAGTTTGTAACCCACGAAAGTTTTAAATCAATAAAATTGACTTTATACTAAATGGCAGCACTGCCATTTTTTGTGCTTCTAATCAGTAAAAACAATTTTCAAAAAAAGTATTAAAAAACCACAATGTGGTCAGGTCTGAGAAATGAAGAAATAAAGTTTTAGAATTAAGTACAGCATGAAACGGAAACAATTAATAAAAACATTTCTCCATAGGCCAGGTCAGCACAAACTTAAAAGTTTTAACTGGATACATCTCTTGTAAAATACAGACAGGGAAACACCTAATACAATAAATGGTGGGCCAACCACGATCATTGTGTTTGGAGTTACTGGAAAAGGGACACATTAACTACAGGAATATTAATGGGTCTAGAATTAACTGATAAAAGATCCAGCAATCATCTAGTGATAAACTGTAAAAATCACCTACTCTTCTATCACCTATTTATATTGTGGCACAAACAGGGGGAGTGCCAGCCACCTTACACGACATAGACAGACCCAGGAAGTCCAAGTTCAAAACACACACGATTTTTATTTTTCTTTTCCTTGTGGAAAACACCTTCCCTCATCCCCACAAGTCAAACACAGTCCTAAGCACAGTTCAGCACACAATTCTTTTTTGTCTATGTCTTTTATCTCTTCCTTCTCTTCTCCTCCCAACTCTGGCTCACCAATTAGTGTCTGCTAGACCCTTGTATAAGGCACCCAGAAGTACTCCAGGTGTTTGATTACCTATTTCCGGCAGCATTTCCAGGTGTGGCGGAAGAACTGCCCATGTGGGCTCGGCAGTTGCTGCAGCACCCCCTGGTGGCACCCATGGACCCCAACTGGGCCATACCAAACTCCGACTCCCATTGAGCCCTGTGGGAGTCCTAGGCACCAATGCAACGTGCTGCCATCTAGCGCTCCAGGGCAAGTAATGCTCTGGACACGCTTGCTCCCCTGATCCTCCCAGCGTGGAGGCATCCCGGCCAGGCAAAGGCCCCGGCCATCTGCCACAATATATAGGCATACAGTACAACCTGACCAATTACGCAATCTCACCACATTCCTTCCTGTACTGGGAAAGCGATCAAACATTTGAAGACATACTTTAATTTTTTTTTTTTTTTTTACAATAGAGCATACTGTAAATAAATAGGCTATATACCTGTATGTATGCAGCCAACAACCTGAGTATTAAACAGGCATTGCTTATGTTTAGTTGTACATGAAGAATGGATTCAGTACTGGTCCCAGTAGTATCTTTTATGACACACTCCCTCACTCTTAGATTATAACAGATTAAAACAAACATGCAAGTCCCTTACTTGCTGCAGTTTATTATAACATCTTCTGGCATGATTCTCCGTTTAAGCATGCCCATTTTAGGGTGGTCTCCACGACCCCTGAACAGTCCAGGGGGTTCAATTTTGAAATTTCCAATTTTTTCTTTATGCCCATCGAGTATACAATAGCCAAATTCTTTCTGAACTTTCTCCTGTTCTGCCTTTAGCTCCTATTTAAACAAAACAACATTTTGAATAAGTAAAAGAGAAAAAAAAAACTTCATTGTATCAGAAAAACATTTATTAAAAAATATTTCAGTATTTTACCCTAAAATTACCTGCTTCTTTTCCTTTGGTAACGCTTTCCTTTCTTCTGATTTTTCTACAAAATATTTGTGCATTTCTGCAAAATCACATTTTTCAAGATGCTTGATGATTTTTTTTTCTTCTTCAGTCATCTCCTACAATACACCAAACCAATCTCTGAGAACAAAGTGAACATCTCTATAATAAACGCTCTAGTGTTTAACAAAGAAATCAAGAATTGCAAAATTTCCACAGCAGACAAATAAGTTCTATCTATAACAATACTGGAAGAATCCTAAAAGCAATCCATGATTCTGGCTTTTAGATAAATGAAAAATTTTAAATACCAAGTCATTCATTCATGACTTCGTATTTCAGAAATTTTTGACCTCTCTTACTCTAATACAATGGGACTTCAGGTGGTACTCTGCATTCCCCGTTTTTGCTTTGACATAATCAGGACTTCATAGCAACCATATCCCGATCCACATCTCCAAATGAGATCAGAACTTCATAGCTATCCAGAAGGAAGCGGAGCATAGTTTGGTGCAATCAGGCTGCACAGCAGGCAGATGACAAATTGTGCAGAGACTGGAGTAAGACTGGGGATTTGAAGTTATCCATTATTTCCTTTGGAACTGTTTTGTTATACGAGTACTGAGGTCCGAAAGCTAGTATCAATACCAAGGTCAAACTTTTAGTACCAATCAAACACTAATACTAGGTTCTAGCAAGGAAACTAAGACAGGTTGACAGTCCATTGTAGACCAGTTATTCATGCTGGCTCAATTTAAACTCACAAATCAACCTTACATACATCTCTTTGTGTTATCAGAATAGCTAAGGAAACTCATATAGACACAAGGTGAATATGGCAACTCCTTCAAGGCAGACCCCAAGCTAAATATCAAAACACAACAATCTGAGACTGTGGAGAAAGAGGTGCAATGATAAGTGATTTTAAAGAAAAGCGTATTAAGTTTAATCCACTACCCTAAAAGGAATGATAATTTAACAGAGCAGGGAATGAACTTACCTTTCTCCAGTCATGAAAAAAATTTTTCTGAAACATCTCTTTTGTAGTGTATTCATGGTCCAACATCTTTGCATAAAAGGTGGCTACCTCTTCCGTTTCTGGAGTAAGTTTCATGGGGTTCCCTTAAAAAACATTTTAGAAACACTTAAAATATAATGAAAAATAAAGGGTCAGGGTATTTCACTTTTTTGGCACTTAAATTGTATGTGTTCCAAATCTATGGATTACATACAAAGTTGTAGAGTCTGCCAATGAAATTTAAGTTTCACAAAACACAACTACAAGATTTAAAGACACCATAAAATTGATCCCATATATCACAGAAACAACTGAAGTCAGTTTAATTCAAACCTGTTCTATGAAGTAATCGAGGTATTCCTTTAAAAGAAGGTTTTCAAATTGCCAAGAGTCTTTCAGGAACAAGTTCTTATTGGCCCATACCCCCAAGGATTTCTCAGGATTCCTGAACACCTAGTATATCACAATGCTCAACAGCACTTTGAATTTGACAAGAGAATAAGGAAAATTAATCCATTCCAACATAGCCTAACTAACTTCTACCAATTGTATAGTGGAAAAGATTGACTTCATTCAATCTGGTACAGTAACTACACTGATGCACCTGCAGTGCTTCACAGCTGGGGGTTAAAACGGCATGTTCCCTTTCCTAAAATACTGAGGACATCAGATACCATTAACATTGTCTATCACAATGCTTAACTAAAAGATACAGGCACCCACAGACCACTACCCAATTATCCAGACACTCATTAGGTTGAAATGTGAAGCTAAATCTATTAAGCAACTCCCTAATGTGTAACACCTCACAAATACTATAATAATTGTTTTCAACAGTAAACAGTTGTTACCATTATAGTAGAAGTGAACACTGTCAGGTAGTGGTTCATAGGCAGGTGCAAAAACTGGCCCTTTGTGTTCAAGAAACTTCCATTTTGTGCCATCTAGAGATTTTACTTCCTCCCACCTAGAAAAAGTACAATTAAAGATTTTAAGTGTAATTTTACAAAAAAACACCTACACCACCCTAACTTGTAAAATGCTGTATCACTTTATCCCAATATCCATCAAACTCTTTTTAAAAAAGAGAAAACCTGACAAAAATAAAGGCAATAGTTTATACCAGTGTTTGTGAACTGCTGTGTTGCAAACACATGCATAGGAAGTTGGAGAGATTTCAGTGGCTGAGAAGATCACACTTAAATCCCCTGTTGTATCCATTTGCTGCTCATTCTATTGACAAACTTAATTCATATTTAGTTTCTAATCACACAAAGGAGCTTTCACATGTTGCTTGGGCTCATCAATGAACATAAAAGGATAAAACTGGGCTACAAGGGCAAAAGAACAACTGGTTTGTACAATTACCTAAATCATTACGAAGAATTGTACATGAAATTTTAAGAACAGCCACCAATTCGATAATTAAAACACATTTGTAACTCCCAAAAGTGTCTAAAATTACGTAAAGGCTTGAATGTTCTTCATGAACTGCCTAACATCACTAGTGCATAACATTTTCCCATAGTTCTTTATTAATAAATACTTTCTAATATTTAAATTTTATCTTAATTTTATATTTGGCTACCCAAACATTCAAGTCAAGTCAAGTTGGAGAGCATGCACTGGTACGTGTTGCCGCACCCACTACACGTCGAAACAGTTCGGGATCCTGGTTTACAACCCCCAGGCAGACACGTGTCCTGTCCTACCCTCTGGAAATGACCCTCTTTCTGCCGCAGCCAGGTGTTACGTGGGCAACCCCTTGGCCTGGTCCAGCCACTTGGGTCCCCAACAATGAGGATGTTATGAGCCAGATCACCCTCAGGGAAATGTGCCACATGGCCGTAGTGCCGTAACTGACGCTCCCTCACGATGCAGGTAATGTGCCTCATTTGGGACTCCTTGAGCAACCGCTCATTCGACACAAAGTCAAACCAACGGTACTCAAGGATTTTCCAGAGAGACACAGTACCAAAGGAGTCCAGTCTTCATCTCAGGTCACTGGATACCGTCCATGTCTCACAACCATATAGTAAGACAGGAAGCACCAGGACTCTGAAGACTTGGACCTTCGTCCTTTTGCATAGATATCGTGAGCGCCACACATGCCTTTTCCAGCGAGCTCATGACCCTCCCATGCTCTCCCAATCCCTCTACTGACTTCATAGGAAGAGACACCAGAGACATGAATGTCACTGCCAAGGTAAGTAAGCCTCTCAACAAGGTCAACACTCTCTCCGCAAACAGACACACTGCTGATGGCTGTGCCCAAGAGGTCATTAAAGGCCTGGATCTTTGGTTTTTATCAGGTCACTCGCAAGCCCAGACACTCAGACTCCTCACTCAGTCTCTCGAGTGCCCCGATCAGAGCCTCCATTGACTCCGCGAAGACCACAGCATCGTCAGCAAAGTCAAGATCCGTGAACCTTTCTTCACCAACAGATGCCCCACAGTCGCTGGACCCCACGACCTTGTCCAACACCCAGTCCATACAAGCATTGAACAGAGTAGGAGCAAGAATACACCCCTGAATCCCAGAATCAACTGGGAAAAATGCAGAGGTCCTGCATCCACTCTGCACAGCACTCACAGTACCAGTGTACAGGCCAGCCATGATATGCAGTAACCTCAAGGGGATCCCGTGAACCCTCAGGGTGTCCCACAGGGCAGCTCGATCAACTGAGTCAAACGCTTTGCAAAAATCGACAAAGGCTGCAAAGAAACTCTGCCAATATTCGTGTTTGCGCTCTAAGAGAACCCTCAGTGCCAGGATGCCGTCGATGGTACACCTCTTAGGCGTAAAACCAGACCGTTCAGGTGGCTGGTAGGTGAGCAAGTGATCACAGATCCTACTGAGGACGACCCTAGCAAGGATCTTACCCGGCACCAAGAGCAGTGTTATCCCTCCATAGTTGCTGCAATCCAGACGATCACCCTTCTTTTTCCAGACAGGGATGTCAAGTCCTGTTTTCCAGTCAGTTGGAATGATGCCAGTCTCCCAAATGGAAGCAAGGATTGCTTGCAATGCCAGGAGGAGAGCCTTACCACCAGCCTGGAGAAGTTCACCCCGGATACCACAGATCCCTGCAGCCTTTCCCCCTCCTCAGCTGGTTCACCACCTGTGCAATCTCAGTGAGATTGGGTGGCTCACAGCTAATTGGAGGATCAGCCTCAAGAACCATGGACCCAGAGATATCCAACATCCTAGCTGGAGGATCAGCTTTGAACAACTGCTCAAAGTAGCCAGCCCAGCGGGTCACAACTGCAGTGTCATCCGTAAGGACCATTCCATCAGCTGCCCTGACTGCGACTCTCCGAGGAACAGATTCAGATGTGCGTAATGTTTTGATTCCTCTGTAAGCAGGACGTGGGTCGCTAGACCACAGATGGTGTGTCACTTGCTCACAGATTCCTCTAACAAACGCCTCTTTATCTGCCCCCAGAGCCCTTGTAGCCGTCCTTCTCAGTTCCTGGTTCAGACCAGAGTTGCCATTGAGCCGTGCAACCCAAACATTGTGGTCAAAAATTAAATGGGAAGTTCACTACCCCCCCCCACGGATATACAGACTTGTTATAACAAGAATATCCACGTTGTTATCTCAAAACATTTTTTGTGTTTTATAAAAGCTAAATATATAATAATTACAACCTCTAGAGGAAATGAAATAAGTAACTATTCAAGAAACATTAGGCTTCACAATTAATCGTATATTAATTGCAAGTACAGCATTCCACTTGGTAGTTCTGCTTTGTGAGAAATTGAACTTTCCCAGATACAGATTGCTCTAAACATGCAATAAGTTTTGTAATCAAGCACAGACACATTCCCCATGTGAATTGGAGGCACTCGCATCACAGTAACCATTACAAGAAACTATGCTGAATGCAACCTTAGAAGTCTGGTCCACAACATCATGTTTTAAAAAGTGTGCCTTTCTTTCTCATGTTTACAACATTCTCCAGAAAAATTAAAAAGTAATGTTGAATCTAGATTACCAAAATTTTCTCTTTTACTACCAAAATTTGCTCAGTAGAAATGACGTTGATCAAAAAAGCACAGTGTGAAAGTGCAGCTGTATAAAATTCAAACACATAATTACCTATTTACACAATACCACAGGACTGTATCTAGCAGTTATCGAAAACAAATTCAGATAAAAAAAAAAAATCATTTGTGTTTTGTTTGTCAAAAACCAAGGCTCAAATTAAGACTTTATTTGACAAAAATTTCTTTAAAGATCAACCATCCAGGTCAACATATATATATCATATATATCACTGCCTTTACTTGATGCCAAATTTAAAAAGGTATCTAAAAGAAGTGTCGCTCAATGCAAAACAACTGTTTTGCGGTTAAAAGAACAATGGAAGCATGCATAACCTTAAGATTTCATTATATTGATGAGAAAATTACACTTAAAAAGGAGGCACTTAAAATGGCACTTTAAATCTGTCATGTAGCTTTTGTTACAGTATTTTTCTCAAAAAAAGGGACACAAGTGCTCAATCACCGAGTCCACACCAGACTCGAGAACTGTGTTACCAGTTCGATATCTCTTGACATTGCTGTGTATTAATGTTGTTTACATATCTGTACAAAAGAACTTTCTGGTCGTGTTTACATCAACATTTTAATCTTGCATTGCTGCTATTTAAAATTTCATTAGGTACTTTGATTTTTACATACATGTGCAACTTTTGTTATCTTAATACAGAAGAACCCAAATGTAACATTCTAAATGTTTTTTCTACATTTTGTATTTTTGAATAGTAAGTGGTGGTGTGATGGATTTGTTTTTGAAGTAACATTTGTTTTCAGGGGGAAAAAAAAAAAGGGAATGTTTGTTGTATACTTTAATTTCATAATTATTGGAATATCAGTAATCAGTAAAAACAGAAACATTAATTGGTCTATTTCTTTATTGTAAAAATAAAAAGAAACTATTAAAAACACATTTTTATTCTAATATACCATTGAACAATTTTACATTGACAGTTAAGCAAAATGAAGGCTCTACTATACTGTATGTATACAGGTATGCAATTGGGAAGACAAAGTACCGCTCTAATTGGGGCGCTGTTAATTGAAATATACATTCGCAATTATATTATCTGAGGCAATAATCGTCACTGTTATTTTTATTGTAATAGCGCACTCCCAAGTAAAAAATACTAAGCATCAACAGCTCACTATCTATAACAGAGGTGCCCACACTTTTTCGGCTTGCGAGCTACTTTTAAAATGACCAGGTCGAAATGATCTACCTA